>JAVMKO010000002.1:106945112-107545112 GCA_032164245.1 Sternotherus odoratus
TCACTTACCGTCCCACCAAACCCAACTCAGATCCGTCGCAGGGGGGGAGGGGGCCCAGAGCCGAGGGATTCTGGGGACCTTCGCAGGTGGGGGGGGGGCAGTGAGCTGATGTAGTCCGGGGTTCCGTTGGGAGGGGGGAGGGGCAGAGAACTGAGGGATCTCTGGGGTTCCGTTGGGAGGGGGGAGGGGCAGTGAGCTGAGTGATCTCCGGGGTTCCGTTGGAGGAGGGAGGGGCAGTGAGCTGAGTGATCTCCGGGGTTCCGTTGGGAGGGGGGAGGGGCAGTGAGCTGAGTGATCCCCGGGGTTCCGTTGGGAGGGGGGAGGGGCAGTGAGCTGAGTGATCTCCGGGGTTCCGTTGGAGGAGGGAGGGGCAGTGAGCTGAGTGATCTCCGGGGTTCCGTTGGAGGGGGGAGGGGCAGTGACCTGAGTGATCTCCGGGGTTCCGTTGGGAGGAGGGAGGGGCAGTGAGCTGAGGGATCTCCGGGGTTCCGTTGGGAGGAGGGAGGGGCAGTGAGCTGAGTGATCTCCGGGGTTCCGTTGGGAGGGGGGAGGGGCAGTGAGCTGAGTGATCTCCGGGGTTCCATTGGGAGGGGGGAGGGGCAGAGAACTGAGGGATCTCTGGGGTTCCGTTGGAGGAGGGAGGGGCAGTGAGCTGAGTGATCTCCGGGGTTCCGTTGGAGGAGGGAGGGGCAGTGAGCTGAGTGATCTCCGGGGTTCTGTTGGGAGGGGGGAGGGGCAGTGAGCTGAGTGATCTCCGGGGTTCCGTTGGGAGGGGGGAGGGGCAGTGAGCTGAGTGATCTCCAGGGTTCCGTTGGAGGAGGGAGGGGCAGTGAGCTGAGTGATCTCCGGGGTTCCGTTGGGAGGGGGAGGGGCAGTGAGCTGAGTGATCTCCGGGGTTCCGTTGGGAGGGGGGAGGGGCAGTGAGCTGAGTGATCTCCGGGGTTCCGTTGGGAGGGGGGAGGGGCAGTGAGCTGAGTGATCTCCGGGGTTCCGTTGGAGGAGGGAGGGGCAGTGAGCTGAGTGATCTCCGGGGTTCCGTTGGGAGGGGGGAGGGGCTGTGAGCTGAGTGATCTCCGGGGTTCCATTGGGAGGGGGGAGGGGCAGAGAACTGAGGGATCTCCGGGGTTCCGTTGGAGGAGGGAGGGGCAGTGAGCTGAGTGATCTCCGGGGTTCTGTTGGAGGGGGGAGGGGCAGTGAGCTGAGTGATCTCTGGGGTTCCGTTGGAGGAGGGAGGGGCAGTGAGCTGAGGGATCTCCGGGGTTCCGTTGGGAGGAGGGAGGGGCAGTGAGCTGAGTGATCTCTGGGGTTCCGTTGGGAGGGGGGAGGGGCAGTGAGCTGAGTGATCTCTGGGGTTCCGTTGGGAGGGGGAGGGGCAGAGAACTGAGGGATCTCCGGGGTTCCGTTAGAGGAGGGAGGGGCAGTGAGCTGAGTGATCTCCGGGGTTCCGTTGGAGGAGGGAGGGGCAGTGAGCTGAGTGATCTCCGGGGTTCCGTTGGAAGGGGGGAGGGGCAGTGAGCTGAGTGATCTCCGGGGTTCCGTTGGAAGGGGGGAGGGGCAGTGAGCTGAGGGATCTCCGGGGTTCCGTTTGGAGGGGGGAGGGGCAGTGAGCTGAGTGATCTCCAGGGTTCCGTTGGAGGAGGGAGGGGCAGTGAGCTGAGTGATCTCCGGGGTTCCGTTGGGAGGGGGGAGGGGCAGTGAGCTGAGTGATCTCCGGGGTTCCGTTGGGAGGGGGGAGGGGCAGTGAGCTGAGTGATCTCCGGGGTTCCGTTGGAGGAGGGAGGGGCAGTGAGCTGAGTGATCTCCGGGGTTCCATTGGGAGGGGGGAGGGGCTGTGAGCTGAGTGATCTCCGGGGTTCCATTGGGAGGGGGGAGGGGCAGAGAACTGAGGGATCTCCGGGGTTCCGTTGGAGGAGGGAGGGGCAGTGAGCTGAGTGATCTCCGGGGTTCTGTTGGAGGGGGGAGGGGCAGTGAGCTGAGTGATCTCTGGGGTTCCGTTGGAGGAGGGAGGGGCAGTGAGCTGAGGGATCTCCGGGGTTCCGTTGGGAGGAGGGAGGGGCAGAGAACTGAGGGATCTCCGGGGTTCCGTTGGAGGAGGGAGGGGCAGTGAGCTGAGTGATCTCCGGGGTTCCGTTGGAGGGGGGAGGGGCAGTGAGCTGAGTGATCTCCGGGGTTCCGTTGGAGGAGGGAGGGGCAGTGAGCTGAGGGATCTCCGGGGTTCCATTGGGAGGGGGGAGGAGCAGTGAGCTGAGTGATCTCCGGCGTTCCGTTGGAGGAGGGAGGGGCAGTGAGCTGAGGGATCTCCGTGGTTCCGTTGGGAGGGGGTAGGGGCAGTGAGCTGAGGGATCTCCGGGGTTCCGTTGGAGGAGGGAGGGGCGAGCTGAGCGAGTGCGGTGTCTGTTGGTGGGGGTATTATGACATCATCAGCACCTAACTGCCCAGCTGATGTGATTGGCCCTGAAAGACTTTCACCCCTGGGGGGCGTCAGAGGTGAGATCCGAAAATTTTTCGACCCTTACCAAGATCTAGACCCCAAGACCCCTCACTGTACCAAATTTCAAGTCTCTGGCTCAAACGGTGCGGGAGGAGTTCGCTGTCATACATACATACATACATACATACATACATACACTCATACATACACCACTTGACTATATATATATATATATATATATATATATATATATATATATATATATATATATATATAATTATCTCAATTACTTGGTTTCAGAGTTATATGAAAAAGTGAATGTAACGTCTGCTATATAGCCAGTTAATCAGTATGAAATCTTTTTTCTCCCTGCTTATCTCAGAAAGAAACCCAGCAACCATTACATTTGAGCTCCACAATGTACAACATATAATGCATTTTTTCATACAAAGGAGAACAGGAAAAGTTCCTCTCTCACACACTCTCTAGCAAGGTCATTCTTCTGAATTTTTCAGAGCCCCAGTGATTTCTTCAAGAATACTTCCTACATCTAAAATTTAGGGTATACAGGCAGAAACCAGAAACTGTACCATGTGACATAAATGACAAACTACTTACTTAATTCTGAACAAGACACAGACAAAGGAACACCTCCGGGGGGGGGGGGGGGGAAGCAGTTTGCAATCCTCTGTAGGCTCTATCAATCTTTGTTCAACAATCAGGAACAACCAACAGCTTCAGGAAAACTTTACTTGGTTTAGGGGTAGGTACAAAAGGGCCAAATTCAATGGAAACCATGTGGATTCATGCTCTACTTTATAGTCTGTAGAATTTTCACTAAACTCAAAACACATACAGAGTTCAACTGCTTTTGTTTCATTCCGTATCATGAATGCTGTTTTTCTCTCCTTGACAGAGTAATGGGAACCTCAGAAAATGGTTCAGACTCTCTGCTTACTCATTCCCCTGTCCCTGTGCTAAAGCACACTCAAAAAAACCACTCCAACATTCACTCAATGTCCTTTTTGAGGACTTGGTATTCAAAAGTTACTCCTTTTTACTTTTTTTTTAAAAAAAAATACTCTGTATAGATTACTTGGAAATATCATCACAACATTTGTTGCGCAAAGACACCCTTAACTTCCCCATTAAACAAGACATAAAATCAACACCATTTCCAGTAGGAGTTGAAGGTGCTCAGCAGCGCTTGAAGCTGCTCAAATCCTTGTAGGATCAAGCCTAGAATGCTAAAATCTTTTAGTTTAGATGAGGAAGCCTTGACTTTCTGGCATCTTAAGCAGGATTTTTCCACTCTGTACCAAAGCCTCAAGTATCTTGGGGCTTGCAGCTCCAAAGAAAGGCTCTCTCCTGTTGATGATCTTCATTGGAGCAGGGTCAGCAGCCACTGAATTATCCCTTTCTCAGTACTACATGCAGTAGAAGTGGATCATTACTTAACTGAACCTGAGAAACTGTAGAGTATCTCTGACATGCCCCCATCTGTTAAGGCAAATAAAGGTTGAAATATTTACTCTGACAGTGACAACACATCTTGTATTTCAAGTTCAGTGCTCACCAACAGAAATTAAAACAGCCTTTTTACTAGATACTAAAGGATATTTGGCCTACAGATGAATAATCTAGCATTGTAGGAGAGGGATGTACACTTATAAATCCTTATTGCATTGAGTCATAATGACTTTTCTGATATGCCTGAGGAAAAGGCAAAAGGAAAATACAGAGGGTACATATTTCTGGCCTTAGAAACACAAATTGGGAGGCCCATCTTATAAACAATTTATGTTTATAATAGTGTGTAGTTTACTTTAACTCCTTTGTCCAAAAGTCAACAACAGTCCATATACCTAGAACAATGAAAGGGCACATTATATACTGGTGGAGATTAAGGGAATTTTTGCCCCTACAAAAAAAAAAAACAAACTATGCTATAGGATCTTTACAGTCCATGAAGAACAAAAAGAACCACAGTTTAAAAACCTCATGCACAGTAAGCAACACAGAACAAAGAAGGGCTGAGGTACTCGTGACAGTCTGAAGACCCCAAAGTTTCAGGAAGTATAGATATCTGAAGTCTATGTCTTTCTGGCTTCTCTTCAGAAAAGGGAGGCCCAGTGGACAGAGAACTGAACTAGAACTCAGAAGACATGGGTTCTAGTCCAGGCTCTGTTACTAGCCTGCTGATTTGTCACTGGCCAGGTGTTAAATCTGTAAAGTAAAATATGTAAAATAGCCACCTGTCCAATCTCTACCAAAGGATCCAGTGCTTTAACCCTTACTGATGCTTTGTAACTCTAAAATTAATGGAACAAGCCATAGGAATCTATGTACCTATTCCTCACAGGAAAGAATACTGTACTATTCAAAGTAAGGGATGCAGAATACATCCTAAAGCATCTCTGCTAAATATAATCCAAGTAGTAACTCTTTTTTTTTTTTTTTAAACAAAGGTGGAAAGTGTGTTTCTCTCTTCTCTTAATGCCCGGTTGTGTAGAAAAATATTGTTACCTATCAGCCCACTTACATTAAGGCCAGCATAATGTAAGCATTAAGGAGGAACAGGAGGGAATGATAGGAGTATTAGAAGGAGCCTAATGATGAAGTCATGATTTTGTTTTAGATATATGCAGCAGTTCAAGTTTGGTATTAAAAATGGCTGTAGTGAAAGCAACAGAATGTCTATTTCTACAACATTTCTTCCCCCTGAATGGGCAAAGCGTGAATGTATGAATCTATATTAAACACACACAAAGCTACATGTTTGGTAAAGGTTTGTGAGGCATGACAAAGTACTTATTCCTGAAGACTATCTATTTTCTGAAATATAACGGCTCAACTTTTTTGCTAGCTCAGACAATTGAATTATTCAGTGATTTTGTTTTCCTTCAAGAGAAACATGTCCCAAATGTTTTAATTTTGCAGGCAGGCAGGCAGTGTGTAATGATAATTAAAGAGGAACAAAACTTCTGAAGTTCACTTTGATCCTAGTGGAATGAAATGTAAATCACACAGAAAGAGATATTCAATTCACTCAAAGGAAAGAGGTGCCTGGAAAAGACTGTTTCAAAAACAATAATCAGGGACCTGATTCTCCATTGACTTGCCCCAGTAGAGTCATTTACAACCATATAAAGGGGATGCAAAAATGCTGACAGTATGTCAAACCCTGCAGTCATGGGGCATTACTGCAGCTCGAGTACATATATCTGAGCTAGCATCGATCCAGCTAGCCGAGGTACCAGAGGACTAAAAGTGTTGTAGTGCATGCTTCTATGCAGGCTGTACAAATCCACCCAGGACCATGGGTAAGTGCTCAAGGAGCTAACCCACAGTGAAGTGCACACTGATGCAGCAGCTTCATATCCAGGACCCAAGCTGTCTAGATTAATGCTAGCTCAGATATGTCTACTTCAGCTGCAGTCACATCCCATGACTGCTATATGACATACACTTAAAATAATAGCATTTTACACTCATTTTTCACAGGTAAAGGACTGCAAAAGGTGTAATTTTATTATTTGCATTGTAGCTCCAACCTCCATTATGCTAGGCCCTGTGCAGACATATACCAAAAAGATGGTCTCCTCCATGACGGACTTACACTGGGGGAAGAAACAAGAACATTTGAAGGAAATAGATAATGTCTGCAGCCTAAAAGTGACATTTTAGATTGCCATGCTGGTTCAGACTATTCATCCAAACCAAAAACTAGGAAGGGCCTCCAGTTCCAGGGGAAGCCACTCCGTCAGCAACAAACTGAACTATTAATGTTAGTTTCACTGCCCATGAATCAGCGCTGTGTGGTGTGGGGGGTGTTCCGTGTTGGTAATAACTGAAAACTTCTTGTAAGAGGGGGTACCCCCCGCCTTTATGCTCCTGAGTACAAAGGCTGGGCCTCTTCTATGCAAGACCAACAAGTCCTTTCCCCCCCCACACACTCCACTTTGCCAGTTGGGGTTTTGCGGGTCACCAGTCGCTGCCACCAATCGAGTATACTTCCAAAACCTTGGGGATCTTCCCCACCCCAACTTTGTCCCCCTCCCTGGGTTTCAAAGTCAGACACCTGAAGGCTGCTTTCCTTCACCCTCTGTCTCTCTCTACCTGAGAGACAGACACCTGGAGACTGCTTCCTCCCTTAACCCTGACTCTGTCTTCCTCCCTGGAAGCCAAAGTCAGATACCTGGGGGCTATGCACCTACCCCTATCTCTCTCTTCCCTGTGAAGAGAGAAAAACCTTAAGGAAAATAAACTAGACGGTTTTAACTAGAAGATTTAATAAAGAAAAAGGTTAAAGCAGAGATACAGACACTTTGCATTTGGGGTTCCTCACTTTCTTCTGAAAAGGAAAGAACACCCCAAAAGGCACGGCTTAATAGAAGAATCAAATGGTAATACTCACATCAGCTAAGTAGAAGTATCAGAAAAAAGGTAGAGCCATCTTTATAGCCAAAGATGGTCTAGAACCCTTGCCAGCTACCTTGGCAAGCCTCCTGCCTCATGTGCAGCCAAGATGGAACTTCCCTGGCCCTTGCCTCCTCCCTGGAGACCAGCCAAGATGGAACTGACTTTTTAACTCCTCCCTTCTTCCTGGGCTTGAGGCTCCTCCCTCCCTCATGGCAGGGAAACTCCCATGTCACCTGTCTCAGACAACCTAGCCCCCACCCAGGCAAGGCACACTATATTAGATAACATAGCCTAACCCAGGCAAGGCACCCTCCATACTTATGACACTCCTTCAGGAACCAATGTCTCTTCCTCTTATTGCAGTCCCAGCTTGAACATAGTGTGGGCGTTCTCCTCTTGCTCAGACAAGAAATATCTGTCCATTACTCTCATAACTCCCAGTCCCTGACATACACCAGTTCTGAATGCATGGAGTCAGATTCTCTTTTCATTGATTTCTATTTTACACAACTATATCTCCTCTGAAGTCAGTGAAGTTACAGTTGTAAATCCATTTAAGCAGGAGGAGAATCAGGCGTGTTGCCTCTTCTCTGTATAGCCCTGCACTTACCATGGGTCTGAACACCTTTCACATTCTTCAAAAAATTGACCTATGAGTTTAGACTTTGTGAAGTTGGGCAGATGTGGGGGGTGAAGGAGTGTATAGGTAATGTTTAGCCATGGAGGTGTGAAACCCTATCAAATGGTTCATTGCAGGGTCTCCAAATTTTATATGTTTTATTTCTTCAGGTGATATAACACATTTACTAAGTTGATCTAGTGTGACAAAGTCAAAACGGATAGTTCTGGAAGCATGGTTGAAGGCAGGTATATCAGTCTTACAAGGGTTAAAGCCTCTTTTCCTATGAACTGAAAGAGGTTACATCTGAATAATAATGTACACCCGAGTCTAAATAAACGCAACCTGGGAGCTTTAGAAACCTATTGCAGTGAGAAGGAGGAGAGAGGAGAGATGAGAAGCAAGCTGCAGCAGTGCTGTGTGCACTGAGAGGAAAAGGCTTCCCCTAGGTGAAGAACTGTTTTTTCCCCCTATAGGGAGGGTATTTTGTTTTTATTTCTGTTTGGGAAGGGGCCTTGGTTCCCAGTGGAACCAGGCCCAAAGTTGGTTACACTGTGTGACTGGTGATTGGTTGCTGGCAGAAGAGACAGTTCTCAATGGGAGTTCAAAAAGTATATTTACTTTCTTGTTGTTTAAAGAAGCCCTCGGGCCCATCCTAAGGCCTAACCTGTAAAATATTTCAAATGAACCAACTTGAAGTATTAAACCTCTGGACTGGAACTAATTTACTCCAGGCTCCCTCCATGCCAGAGGGAGAAAAGCTGAGCCTTGACATAATGAAAGAGGTGCATTGTCACACATGGTGTTGAGAGTGGAATATTGGCACTCCCGGGGTGAGGGAACAATTCTAGAGACTAGATCAAGTGGCAAGGGCACTGGTGCAGGCCACTGCAACACAATATGAGGCCACCAGGGTCCAGATGGCTGCACAGCAAGCATGTGCACAAATATAGCAGGAGACGAACCAACTGCTGATAAACCAGGCAGCACAAGATTGAACTACCCTACACGAAGCAGTGAGACAATAAAAATCCCTGACTACTGTAGGAGGCGGCCGTGGTGGAATTCAATTTCTGAAGGGTAAAAGTTATTTTAAAAGATGACAGAGGATGGCATTGACACATATCTTTTCATGTTTGAAATAACAGCCCTGTGTGGGGCCTGACATCAAGATCAGTGAGCCAGTATCCCCTAGGTGGGGAGACCATGAAGGCATATTATGATATGATAGTGGAAACAGCTAAACTAATCTTCTTGATCCATGTAACACTGGACTGGCTGTTAGAATTGGCAGAATGGAAAAGATTGTAAAACTCTTGAATTTGGGCAGATTCATGAGAAGACTACCACCAGACTTATGAGAGTGGGTTTGCAAAAATAACCCTACCTCTTACAATGACTTAGTTGTCATCATAGAGAGGTAGTTAATGGCCAAAGAGCTTTCTTGGATGACCAGAGGAGAAATGTGATGGACCAAGAGGCCTGTCCCAACCCCAAAGGCTCAGATCTCTGAAAGTTCGGGTAGGACTATGTTGTGGAGGAGGGATGTCGAAGTATGACTTGAGGCCAGGAACTGACTTGAGGAATTGAGGAGAGAAGGCCATGGGGCCAAAGACATTCAGGACTTCATATAGATGTTATGCTTCTGGGGAATTAGTGCATATAATATCCTAACATTGAGGACCCCATGCAGTATAATCTGGGTTATAGTGAGAGTCTATGTGGCTTGTAGTAGTAGCAGTGATGATCCCACATAGAATCAGAGAGGTAGCCATGTTACCTCTGCTATTCCAGACTAACAAAGAGTCCTGTGGCACCTTAAAGACTAACTAAAGTATTGAAGCATAAGCTTTTGTGGGTATTAGCCCACAAAAGCTTATGCTTCAATACTTTAGTTAGTCTTTAAGATCCCACATAGGTATACACATCTGGTTAGACTGCATGATATAGAGCTTTAGTAGATTCAGGAAGTGTGGTCAGACTGGTCTTTGTGAAACTGGTGGGATGAAACCAATTGTCTCAAGCCAAATGCATGGAATTAACATCTCTATATATGGGACAATTGATTACTATAATAAATTATAATCAACATCTCTATATGGGACAATTGATTACTACCCATATAATCACATATAGTTAGAGGTCTAGGGAAACACGACAGTAGTAACAATAGGGATAATCCCTAAACTTTTGTACAGTGCTCATTGGTTGATACTTTCCAGGGACTGGAAAACTACTCCCAGTAGAAGGACTGGGAAAAAGCAGTACCCCAAGGTCAGTATTGTGTCCCCAGCCAATAGCTCTCCTCTCATTTTCTTGGAATTAGCCCTAGACTTGTTTTCAACCACAGGTAAACCCTTGGAGACTAAATGAGAAAGGAAGGCAGATTGGTGACCCAAATATAGGCCCAGCACTCATGGGTAAGTAATCTTATCCAGGAGGTAGTTGCCAAGCCTTAGGCTGGGCCAAGTTTCACAGAGACCAGTCATAGGTGTGAAATTGAAGTATTTCACCAGAATTGTGGGCATGTCAAATTCTCATATAAGAATTTTGGGCAAGACCAGACCAATAAAGATTAAACCTTACAGGATCTCCGAGACTAAAGGGGAGGAGGAGATCAGTAAATGAAGATGATGCTGGAGCTGGGAGTCATCAAAGAACCCCACTGTCGCTTGTACTGGTACCTAAACCAGATTGTACAACAACATTTTCTGCGGTGCCTTTAGAAAATTAAACAATCACTGTTCAATGCTTGTTCTATATCTGGAATAGACGAGTTAAGTGAGAGTTGGGGAAAGCAAGATTATTGTACACCTTCTACCTGACCAAAAGGTATTGGATAATCCCCGTGTCAGAGGGAAGACAAACTGCTACACCAGAAAGCTTACACTAGAACACTATCCTCCCTTTTGGACTGTATGGGGAACCAGCAGTCTTCCAACACCTCATCAATAACCTATTACACCAAAATGCTAAGTATGCAGCAGACACTTATTGGATGATGTAATTATACACAGCCAATACTGGGAGAAGCACCCAGAAAGGTGGGAGTATGTAATGGATACACTGAGAAAAGTAGATCTTACAGATAACCCATCACATGTGCAATAGGACTAGCCAAAGCCAAATACTTTGGGTACATTTTAGGTAGAGCAATAGTGAAACTCCAACAGAACAAGTTAGAGGGGATACAAAGTGGCCCTCAGTGAGTCAGGAAGAAGGACGTCAGAGCATTTCTAGGATAGAGGGGTACACAATTTATTCTCCACTTTGACACCAGGGCCTACCCTCTGACTGGCCTGATAAAGGCCAGAGAGCCAGACATGGTAAAATGGTCCAAGGTGGCTGAGGAAACTTTCTTTCAGCCAAGGAAGGCCTGCTATAATGAACTGGTTTTCATACCTCCAGACTTCAAGAACGAGTTCATACTTCAAACGGATGCCTCCATATCAGGGTTGTAATCTTTCAAATGGTAGGAGAGGAAGAACACCCAATCCTATACTTCAGTAGAAAACATCTTCCCCAAAACCAAAAGTACACCATAGTGAAAAAGGAATTCCTCACAATAAAATGGGCCACAGAAACCCTCCAGTACTACCTGCTCACAGAAAGGTTTGCCCTCATTACAGATCATGCTCCTCTGAAGTAGATGCACTGAAACAGAGAAAAATGCAATTGTAACAAGATGGTTCCTGTAGTTACAACCCTTCACCTATAGGGAGCAGCACAAGCCAAGAGTCAGGCATGGTAATGCTGATGGCTTATTAAGAGTACACATTGTCTCAATCCAGACCAAGTAGCCCACACCCCTGGATGGGGGAGAGAATCGTGAAAAAGTCAGACTTGACAGTTCCAGAAGGACTTTTGAAGGCAGGTATATCAGGCTTAGAATAGTTAAAGCCCTTGTTCCTATGAATTGAAAGAGATTACCTCTTGTTAATTATGGACACCTGAGATATTGTAAATAAACCAATGGGAAGTATTAAACCTCTGGAGTGGGAACTGATTTACCTCAGGCCCCCTCAATGCCAGAGGGAGACTTTCAGAAAGTACTATCTGTCGAAAGAGCTGTGTTGTCACGCTAAGTAAATGCATGATTTACTAAGTGACAAAGATTCCTGTGGCACCTTAAAGACTAACTAAAATGACCCACCACCCCCACAAACATGATAAAATTCTGCGGTGATCTGGAAGCCTACTTTCACCGTCTCTGACCGTCTTTAAGGTGCCACAGAACTCTTTGTCACTTCTGCAATTCCAGACTAACACGACTACCTCTCTGATTCATGATTCACTAAGATAGGCATACACATTCTACATTTGCTTGAAATGGTCCTGTTGACATCTAGGCAAACAAATGTTATTAATTCTCCAATGTACATGCATAACTTGCATATGCAAATATTAAGTACAATGTGACAGGTCTAAGAGCACGTGCAGTTTCCTGATGCAAATTACTGTTTTTTCCAGCCTGAAATTTATCAAAAGATGGAAAATTTGGATAGGGCTGTCAGAGCCAGTTAAATTCCATAGTGTAGTGACATGGAGAAAGTAGACTTTCATACACCCTGCATTCCATGGAGTACGTCTCAACAAAACAAACAGCAGAGATGATGATCTGGAATGGAACAAGGGAGGAGCCAATTGCACCTATACATTGAATAAGTTGCTGGGAGTCTTTGCATGATGTGATGAGACAATAGCAATCATAAACTATCAGGGTTGGAGAGGACCTCAGGAGGTCATCTAAACCAACCCCCAGCTCAAACCAGGACCAATCCCCAACTAAGCTCATTCAAGCCTGTATTTTGGAGTAACAATCACAGAGGGAAAGCATGGATTGTATATGAATAGAGAGAGGATGGGGAACAATTACAGCTACCCAGCCACAGCAAAGTTACATGCGCAAACCCAATTTCTTGAGCTTTGCACTGTTCCCTCTAAGCTGTGTGTGTGTGCGCAAGCACACAGATCCTAAACCCTGTGCACACAGCGAAACACCACGCACACAAAAATTTGCACAGAAGAAATTTTTTGCACATATGGCCAGTCAAAATGTAGAGGGAACATTGGAGCTTTGTCCTGTGGAAAGGAATGAATTTAACCTTCATAAAGTAAAAGTTGTTTAAAAAAGTAACTTCATATCCAATTTACATGCATTCTCATTATCTAGAATATTAACCAACTGCATTACTTTGTGTTAATAATTTTAAAGGTCTTATATCACATAGTACTTTTTATATCAATATATTAGAATAACCTTAAAACATGAAATTCATTAAAAAAATATAATTAATAAAGTCCATTACCTTAAACTTCTTTTTAAGTCTGTGAAAGTTTTTCCCTTGTCACGTCTTATTATTACCCAAATTATCTACATTCATTCTGTAGCACACACAGTTATATTCAAGAAAAATGTTTTTGTCAGAGTTTCCAAAATTCTAAGAAACATATCTACTTTAATCCTAATGTTGTCCTAATAGACTTGGGATCAGGTAGGTAGTGTATGAAATAGGACACTAAAGTTCTCCAAAGTGCCAGACCACAGACAGATGAGGCAACAGCACCAACAGCCGGTAAAATATTTATGCAAAAGTTGCACTGTCATATTTTTCCAGGCGATATGTTCAATGCAGATGAAGAATGTGTTTACAACAGTGAAAGCTAAATTAGGGGCCCAGTCACTTCATGTGTACAGGAAGGTTATGTACTGTATTCTAAGGAACAAAATCACCAAGAATGTTGGGGAGATACGGCTGTGTATATGAAACAAAAAAGACACTTGTTAATAAAAGGGCCAGTCTGATAAACCCAAACATTAAATAATAGATTTTGCGCAGATTCTTTCCATGTATCATTTCAGAATGTTCCATAAAGAATTATAAAATCAAACCAACCAACCATTTTTTTAAATTTGTGTGCACCAGTACAATTTGTCACTGCAGTTTTAACAGAATGCTCCATATTGAAAGTGTCTAACAGCTCAGCAGAGGAAAGGGCTTTAAATTTATTAGCTGGGGAAAGAAAAAGAATTGACATAGACCAAAGAACTAATGAAATTAGACCCATAAATCATAACTAAGAACCACAACCAGTCCAAACAGAATGAATTAGACAACACTCAGAAAATACTGCAACAACAGTTTCAAGCAGAGTTAGAGGTTTGGTAAAGGAGCATAATTTAAAATAATTGGATCTTCCTGGCCTCTCTAAGAATCAAGTGCTTTTACAAATATATAATAGAATGTAACATTTCTGATGTAACTGGTTCAGAAGAACCTCAGAGTTATGAACAGACTGGTCAACCACACACCTCATTTGGAACTTGAAGTATGCAATCAGGCAGCAACAGAGACAAAACAAACCAACAAATACACTAGAGGACTATGTTAAATAAACCACTACAAATGAAGGGAAAGTTTTTTAAAAAAGATTTGACAACGAAAGGAAACTGTTTCAGTGCTCGTTTTGTTTAAATTAAAAAGGTTAAAAGGAACATTTTTCTTCTGCATAATAAAGTTTCAAAGCTAATGCTCAGTAAACTTTTGAAAGAACCACGTGTCGTTCAGAGTTAAACCTTTCAGAGTTACAAACAATCTCCATTCCTGAATTGTTCCTAACTCTGAGATTCTACCGTATTACAATGAGCAAAGAACATGTATGTTAACACCTACAGTAAAGACAAAGCAAACAGAGTTGTGAGGGGCTGGGACTTACTAGAAGTTATAGCAGAGAAACACAATTTCACATTTGGGGTTTTAAATAGTGAAAGAGATAAGAAACAGAACAAGTTCATTTCAGATTTTTTCAAAGCATTTTCCCCCACCAGAAAAAATAGGGAATTTACTTACCTATACTGTTGAATATTTTCTACAGTTATAGTTCTTCCATTGACTTCAAAGGGGCCAAGATGTCACCTCTGGTGTGTGCTGTGTTCCCACCTCTCACAATTTTATCATGAGTTTATTACCACTCTGAAAGCCACAGGTGCTACATGATAATCTAAGCTTACATTTTTTAATCTCTCTCATATATATATGAAATATATATATATAAAATCATGGTTGCACAGAGAAACTTGAAAATATTAGCCAGTAGTATTCTAAAAGCTTAAACTAGAAAGCAAATAACATTAAAATAAAACCCTAATTTTTATGCCAATCATATAATTTTCTGACTCATGATTTTTGAACATTTTCATTTGGAAATACTGTGCACAGAGTAGCTGTTATGAAAGGACATTGGGGGGGGGGGTGTCTGCAGAGACCAAAGTTAATCCTCTATTTTGGAAAGTGGTGTCCTGAAACTTCAGGGGACAAAAGAGACTGGCTGGCTGCAGCTTACAGCAGGCTGTCATTGCTGTGCTACAAAATCTGTACTTAAAATTAATTAAGTTATTAAATACAGGCTCCGAGTCTTAATAAGAAGAACACACCTAGGACAGAGTCATGCCCAATAGAACAAAGTATTCATGATCAACTTATCTAGTAATATCTGCACCAGCTGTGCTCAAATTGGTCTGTGTCCAGGAAGTTCCAGGAGCCCAGAAGAGCATGCAGTGCCCACAGAAGGGCAAAGGGCTGTTGACCCAAACACAGGGTATTGAAATATGCAGCCTACAGCAGTTATTACAGTGGATAACAAGAATAGTTTTTGTTTTCCCAGCCACTGACTGAAAGGGACAGCAGAGAAGAAGTCATAGATACATACAGTAGTGATTGGAGTTTGTATGTCAGGAAAATATGAGAAAATGAATAGAGATGAGGACCCTGACAGCATAGCCCTCATCCAGCAACACCTTACTGGCTACTGTTCATATGTATAGCGTTCACAGTGTACTGGGCAACTGAGATGCTATACAAAATATCAAGCGATTGTCAGGCCTCACCACACCAGCACGTTGCTTTACCCAGTCAAATGGACAGTACAATAAGGCAGCTTGTTGTTATGTTATAGAGCCATCTAGCTAGTTTCCAAGGTAACTCATGTCTGCATATTCTCCCCTTTAAGAAACATTCACTTCTTTAATGGGGCGGGGGGGACAAGAAAAAAAAAGGAGAATTTTTCAATAACTCTGATAAAATGTTCAAATAAGATAAGATACCGCTCGCATTAACTGAAATAATAGTTTATAATATTAAAGCACACTAAAGCAAAGGTAAAAAATATAGCATACAGTAAAGCAACAAGATCATTCATTATGGGTGTGTTGTTAATTAAGGCCAGATTTAGATTTTCACAAGATCCACTGATACATGAATACATTCATTCTCCACAATTACTGTTGAGGACAATTGAATTTTCTGCGGTATCATTTGGATGTCAGTTACTAACTTTTCAAGAGAAAGCTGCTACAAATGAGTCACTTTTGAAATTTGACCTTAACCACTCACCTTTTGGGGGGGAGAAGGCTTTTTGTAGACATCCTTCCATTGTGGATGATTGCAGGTTGGAAGCAAAAGTGAATAAGATGGGAAACTGAAGAGTCTCTGTGTTGGTCAGTGAGGTGTCTGGATATAAATGTTACTTTCATTTACTCAACAGAAAATGCACTTGAGCTTCCATAACTATAATATTACTAATGTTGTTTGGAAGAGGGGTAACTACTTGCTGCCTCACACATACTCTAATCTATGTGGGTGCTCTTGAAAGTCTAATGCTGTAGCAACCTGACACAGGTTCCTTTCTGTGAGGAACAGCTGTAGGCAGTAAACAGATAAACAGTATAATCCTGCCCCTTAAGAGATTCAGGAGCATATATCTTGGTGCTCAGGTGTAAGGGATATTAGCAGTCTCTGCAATTAGTGTGATTTGAAACCAGGAGTATCTGGACTTCGTTAGAATTTATCTGCCCCCTCTTATTAGGAGCAGAATTCAACCTTGGTAATATTAAATAATCTGACACCTAGAGTAAGATCAAACCTTTTGATCCAACTGTGAATCTTCTTGGAAATGTTGAATAATTAGATTCTGCCCTCATTTGCCCCTATACAACTCTACTAATGTTGATGGTGTTATATGGCTTTGTTTGAAGGCGGAATTTGGCCCTGTATTATTTATAGATGCCAGATGTTTTCTGGGCTATCTTCCATACAACCCTCCTTTAATTAGCCATTTCAAAAGGAGTCCTGTACTGTGCTTCTATGCTTTCAGTCACACTAAAAAAGGATAAAGCCCTTTCTCTCTCTCTCTGCTCTCATACATCACAAACATTTATAGCTCTTTTTACAGTTCCTTTTACACCCTGAACAGCCATTTTGCTGCTGTAAAAGCTTGTGGTGTATGAAATGGCAGGATAAACAGAGATATGATATAGATTATGTATTATACAGAAAGGTGGAGGAAACAGACAATTACTATACAAAGGGAAGGGGATCACAGCCAGAGGTACTCTTAGAGGAACAAGGAGGGAGGCTGGAGAAGGGATTAGATATAGATAAGTAATCCATCTTCTAAATGTTAAGGGTGAAATTCGCCAGTGTCTTCAACACTACTTATGACCTGTGTGATGAAGCCCAAAGAGGAAGGATGGTTCAGTGTGTACTAACCTGTAACTGGGAGAGCTAGGTTTATTTTTCTTCTCTAACACAAGCTGCCTGTGTTACCTTAAACAAATCACTTAGCTGCTCCGTGCCTTAGTTGCCTAACTGTAAAAAGGGGATAATAGCACTATTCTAACTCACAGGGATGTAAGGAAAAAGACAGACATAAAATATTGTAGATGCTAATGAATGGGCACCATGGGGAATGATCTGGCTGTAGAGGGAAGTCTCCACAGTCCCAGTGTCTCACTGAAGGGGACTCCATACTGACACCAAGGGGATATTTGAGGGCAGTTGGAGGCTAGCCGAGAGAGAGACCAAGGCATCTGTGATCACTACACGTGACCCTAATACCCTGCTTGAGTGATGCAGAATTGTCGCAGACAGTAGTAACTTCAGAGGGGCTTCACTGCAGTCCCATAATCTGCTCACAAGTTGAGGGAGGGGAAGATAATTCTAACTCCTTAGTGCCCCAAACAAAGGCCAATTACTTAGAATTTGTGAAGATGGATACATTTCACCCTTGAATATTTTTTTCTCTCCTATATTTATGGGCTCAGTTGTTCCATGATGACAGAGCTTTGAGTAAGGGGCTGTCAAAATATCACCTCTTCCTTCGAAGAGTTCAGAAAGTGAGTTGCTTAGGCTATGTCTACACTGCAAAATTATGTCAACTTATGTTATATCAGCATACAGCTGCTACAGTTATTACATTGCTTGTGGGTATGTATGCTAAGCTCCTTGTATCAGCAGCGGGCGTCTTCACCAGGAACACTTCTCTCTATGCAGAGGTCAGTGTGGGGCATTGTAGGACAGCTATCGGAAGCCAGTAAGAGTCGACATAAGTAACACACTGTCTGCACTGACATTGCATTGACAAACTACATCAACCCTGACTCTACACTGCTCAGGGACATGGTGTTATAAAACCAGCATAGTAGGGCAGTTACATTGTCATGAGAGAAATTTAAGTGTAGACACACACAACTAGATTGACATCAGTTGCCTTGCATCAATTATGTAGGGTAGACCAGACCTTAGTGTGTAAAAAGAGTGTTCTTGCTGTAGCACCCTTAGGATGCTTATTGCATGCTCACCTTTCCCATGCTTGGCTACCTCCATTGGGCTGGGGATGGAGTGAGGGGGAAAGCCACAGCTCAGCCTCCTCTAAGATGTGTTACTCTGCTGATGGCATTCAGAGAACCAGTCCCTTTCTTCTTTGATCATAGGCAATGTTACCTTTTATTACTAGTATTGTGGAGCAGGGTTCTGTACAAACACAGAAAAGACAATCCTTGCTCCAAGAAGTTTACAATCTAAGAAATTACCTGGTACTGGTATGAAAGAGAGGAAGAAACTCCTGGTTATTTTCAGCCAGTCATAAAGTTGACAAGAATGATCCATTCTTGACAAAACTTGGCATGGCTGAAGTTGCTAGAACCCCAGACCTAAATTATAATGGGACATAGACATCCAGATAGACTTTTATTGACTTCGGCCAAATTCCCCTTGGCATATTTGGCCCTGCAAGTATGGCCGTTCTTTTCTGCTCAGATAACAAAAACAATTCCTTTTTCCAGAAAACCAATCCGTTTTTTTATTATTCTTTTTAAAAATAGGTAATTGACAGAGATATTTGTTCAAAATGACGTATTGAGCACACTGCCCAGAGTTATGTGATCAGATTGGATAAACCCCACAAGTCATTGTCCTCATTTGAATGGGAGTACTTGTATTAATCATGTGAACAGGATTTAACCCATATTGGAAAACCTTATTGAAATGCACATGCATAAGGGCGTGCAGATAAAATTGCAGGGGAAATAAACTGAATTCTTTAATTTGTGTGGATTTTCTGTGTCATATGTATGCAGCTGTGGAATTTGTTTGTTCTTTCTGGATATACATTTTTGGCTTAATTTTATCACTGCAGTGCCCTAAAGAGTTGCCAATTCATGAATCAAGTCCTGGCTACATTAAAAATCACAATCAGTCAAGACAGTTGTAATGCTTTGGAACAATGAAGATTACAAAGCCCAGTATGTTGTGTATGACAGCAGGAGACAAAACATTTTTAGAGGGGGTTCTGGCTATCGAATGTAGTTATATATATAAAGATATAAATTACCAAAACATAAAGAAAAAGACGAACAACCAATATATCAAAATCAAATCAAATAACCCAACCTCAGATAGATTTGCTATACCCCATATGTGGAGAAAAGTTAGAGATTCTATTAAATTCACTAGAGACATCACGGATAGATTATATAACCAGAAGGGACTACTTTGACCATCTAGTCTCAGCTCCTGCATAGCACAGGGGTGTTATGGCTAGTGCCCAATCTATTTTACTTGGAAAGTACTTTGATACTATAGATCTTAGATATATAATGTTAAAGTACATTTTTTGGCTTTATTACATATCTTTAAATTATTCTTTATATTTAAATGTCTTATATTAACAACCTAGCTATGGTTTTCTTTTTCCTCTTCTTTGAGTGAAACGGTTTAACATTTTTTATGTTTAAAGTGTCTTTGGTGATTTCAGTATTTTTATCATTTGTTTTAAAAACAACAACATTATAAAAACTGAAAGCTTGCATGGTTGTTTCCCCCACCCCCTTCAATGCCCAAAACACCCACCTGTGTAACCACAGTGATTTTATTGAAAATAAAGGACCTAGAATTTGGTAGATGAAGTCATTAAATATATGGTTTTCAAAAGCATTACACTAGCCAATTACTAGACAACACAGATTTGGTAAACTTAATGTACCCTCTCAATACACTTGCATATAAACCTTCAAATGATGTATTATTATGCCTACTTTAACAGGAGGGATGAGGGAGAGCTGTCGTGTGTAATTACCATAGAAACAAGGGTAAACAATAACACCATCAACACATTAAAATGACCACTTCGAACGACTTGCATTAGCTGCTGTTTAATGACACTCTATTATTTCAAGACATAAAATTTGTTTTTTTTTTAAACTTCAAAGCATCACAACAATGATTCAAAGGGTAAAACAAAATCTAATAATTAATTTGTACGGGTAACATCAGGGCTGGCGACAGAAATTTGGGGGGCCCCTACTCTGATAGTTTGGGCCCCCCCCAGCCCAGCTGGCACTTCCCCCCCCCCCAGCTGACAGCGGCTGGGGGCGCCCAGCCCAGCCGCCCCCCCAGCCCAGCCAGCGCTCCCCCCCCCCCAGCTGACAGTGGCTGGCGGCAGCGGGAGCGAGAGCCCAGGAGCAGCGCGAGCCGCCCTTGCTGCTTCCCCCCCCCCCACGCCCTTCCCCCCCCTGGACTGCGCCGCTGCCGCTGGCCGGGCTCACTGCTCCTGCCAGGGACACGCACGCTCATCCGGAGGAGAGCCGCACCGCCTCCCCGCCCCTTCCCCGCTCTCCAGGCCCGGCGACAAGGGGGGATGACTACGGGTACTGCTGTATACCGGGGCCCCCCTAAAGTCCGGGGCCCGGTACAGCTCTACCCATAGTACCCCCCTGTCGCCGGCCCTGGGTAACATTGAAATGTAATATGGTGACATTTCTAATTAAAATCACAACCACCGATTTGTTCACCATTATCATCTCTGTTTAGAGTGGGTTACCGATCTTCATTGCCTTGCCATGTACACAGTTCTGAGCAAGGAAAATACTTCTGACTACAGATGTGGCATAAAAGACTTTGATTGGGGAGAATGAATGACTTTTCTTTCCCGTGCTTCAGTGATATTTCTTGTGATGCTGGACTATCTGCAGACTGTTCTTGAAATACCCCTCTAGCCATTGAATGGAAGTTATTCTTTCCATCAATGGTCTCTACATTGAGGTTGTTACACTCTGTACATCAAAGCATCACACTGGAACCCCCATATTCACCACAGTCATATAATTATATGTTTTGTACAAAGTGTGCCCTGTGAGGTATCATTTTAAAAGTCTTGATCTGCTGAACATTAATATACTGATGGATTGTATGTGCTATCACTGTTTGTGAAGTTATAAAGTTTTGCTCTGTGTGTGCACTACTGAAATATGTTGTGAGGTTGGGAATACACATAACCAGCCTTTCCGGTAGAACGATATAATATCAAGACAGTTGTTAATGGCTCATCAACACCCATCAAGGAAAGAATCCACTATACTAGAAAATTCATACAATGGAGACTTTTCAGAGAGAACATTAGACAATGGAGACTGCTTGACCAGTAGGTACTTCCTGATTCCCATGTCACAGCAAAAGATCTTTCCAGCAAGCTGGAAGAAACTATAAAAGAGGGTACAGTGACATCATCACATGGCTTCTCTCCTTCCATCCCCCCAAATCAACACCCGGAGGAATATCAGGAGTACAGAGACTTTGAACTGGGGAAGGGTGGTTCCAGTCTGGGAAAGAGTCCAATCCTGTGTATTGACGATCTGTGACCTGTTCCAAGCAGATGATACATTCAAATCCTGGTTAGGTTATAGAACTCAGACTGAAAATTAATTTTTATTTCTTAGGTAACCAATTTTGATCTCTAGGCTTGCTACTTATAATCACTTAAAATGTATCTTTCTGTAGTTAATAAATCTCTTATATTTTACCTAAAATAGTGTGTTTTGGTTGATGTGTTTGGGAAATCCCAGCTCTGTTTATAAAGATTAGCATATGACCTCTCTGCATTGAGGGAGTAGTGGACTGGGTAATGAACTTATACTGACTAAGCTTCTGACCAGTGCAATATGGTGCAATGTTGGGGTGCAAGGCTGGGCAGCTGGGGGAAATTGGCTGAAGCCTCGCTATTGATGATTCATGAGAGATCATTCTTGCAACTCAGTTGGGTGTGTTCCTGCCTGTGGATGTCTGTGTAAGTGTAGTAACTGCCAGAGGTTTGTGGTTTGACACACCATCACAGTGTTAAAGAGATACCCCAGGTTGGTTTGACACAGGACTCGGTGATCCCACATTCCAAGTTTTGAAGTGGTACAATTCCATTTGGAATCAACACACCTCCCAGGAGTCTTTCTACTTCAGTTTTGGAAACACTAGTGATGAACAGCCTCAGATCATCATAATGGATGCAAAATCCATGCATGTCAATTAAACTGCAAGACCCAAATAAATACTATGCATTCCACAATTCAGAGGGACCTCCTTTGAAAGTCTTCTGAAGGATGAGAATAATTGCTGCCTGAATTATATGCCTCTTTATCTATCAACTACAGGACAACTTTCTGCACCAATTGGGGCACAAAAGTAGCTGACATCTGTAAACTATAGTCACCTGGCTTTGAATAATATCCCACAGCTTTCATTTTGGCTATTTCAGACTAAAGGATTGAAGCCATATTACACAAAAACACTTGTTTATTTGAAAGCTGTTCATCAGTCTCACTGGACAGAAGAACATCCACAAAACATTTGGATGATTTAAGTTCCTTCTCCAAATTACTAGCAGCTTGAACATCATCAGCTAATGCTATTGTGCTTCACAGAACAATGGTACATTAACCTTATCCATTCTGTGCATGGAATGAATTTGCAGAACCATAGTGTTTTACTAATCTTGTCTGTAATTTGTTACTGGAGTAGCTTGCAGTTTATTCATCTGCAGGAAGTAGGACTTTATAGCTTTGTAGCAGCGTGGCCAGGAGAAGAGTCTTCATGCTGTACATAAGATACCTGGCTAAGTCTTCAGTCAGCTGATAAAATGCATTGTGTTAAGGTGACTGTATTGTTGCAGTGTAACTGGATGGTTTTGTTTTAAGGGTTGTTTTACTCCTAACAAAGAAAGGCATGTTGAGTGATCGACTGAATCCATAGCAATCCACACATATCCTGAACTATGTCATCTCCTCTTTGAAGTGATGCCTCTGTTGGATAGGTTACTCTCTCACATGTTTCTCTTTTGTTTGGTGTCTTGTGTGTTTTGTATGTTTTCCTCAAGCAAATCTGGACCAGTCACTAGAGGACACACTTTCTTTGGTGTCCACAGAAGCAGGGGAATATGATGCTTTCTGATAAGATTCCAAGACTGTTTTATTTCTTGGCTTCGATGCAACTCTGACATGTGCCAAATTGACTTGCTTAGGTATTTCTGAAACCAATCCCGTGACAGAGTATTGGGTGGCAAATCACCTACACTAGAAAACTCATCCAGTAGGTGCCAATACAATTCATCTTGCCTGGCTTCTGCTGCCAGCATCAGAGAATTCTGTCCAGCAGTGGTAGCTTTTGACAGTTTTTCATTCTTCTGATTTTCTTAAACATCTTTTTTTCAAAGTCTGTGGAGTGTCTTTTTCTCTTTGATATAAGCTCTAAGGTGTTTTAATCTCCATATACTGTAACTACCCTATAGAGATAAAATTACCAGAGTATTGTCTTAGCATTTGCACCACCTCTTTTCATTTAGCTATAACCTAGATATATATGTTATCAAAATTTCCATTTTTGTTTAATGGGCAGGTTGACTGGTGCCCAATATAAAGCTGTGCATTGTCTTTGCTTACACCAGTATGGACCTGTATGTAAAAGTCACTGAATTAAAAAGCTAATATCTAGAACATTTCAAAAGTTTGGTATGGCATGCATAGGCAGTTACAAATTAAAACCATCTACCAAGCAGACTAGATGCTACATCATATGCACAAGTGCTTAAAAATGGAGAAGAATTAGATTGGGAATTCACATACATTTATATCTACCCACTGTCCAGGACTAACTATGGGCACACAACCTACTGCTACTGGTGCACAACCTTCAGTGAGAGGTTGATCTGTATAGCACATTTCAAATGAAAATATAGAAATTTATTATCACTAGGAGATACTTTGACAATTAAGAATATACAATGTGGAAACATTTCATATAAGTATTTGCAAAATCTTGAGCTTTGCCATTTTTGCCAATGCTAAACAGCTTAATCATTTCTCAAAACAAACAAACAAAAAACCCTTTCTCACACAAAATCGACACAAATCTGTTGTTGTTTGGTAGCATTGACCAATAAACATTGCGTTCAGGTGCTGGAATTAATGTAAACAGTAAAAAAATGTAGTCATAATTATGTTGCATTGTTTCTGGAACTGCAAAAGAAAAATAATGACACTCATTTTGGATACCATTCTTTCAACTCACCTATAGGCTTTTGGCACCACTTGAGAGCTCCAATCAGGCTTAATTTAAATATACATAAATATATTCTCATGATGTATGATGTGGATGTGTAGGGTGAGTACATTAAACTACAAAAATATGGCCTTTTTGTAGATTTCCCGCATGCTTACAGTGTCAATAAAACCACTTAACTGTTTCACTGAACTCATGTTGAATTCAAAACGCTGTGGACCTAATACTGCACCAATGGAAGTGTTTCATATCGTGTGAAGTAGACAACAATACATTGCAGTGGTAATACATCAAGTCTGAAGGAACTGTGGAAGCATTATATGAGAACAACTGACACTGATGGTTGTGTCCCTGGCATTGTAAGAGCTTTTAGGGTGTCATAATATTAAATGGAGATTTATGTTGGAATATTATTCTTATTTTTATTTTTTATGTCCCAGTCATTCATTGTCTAGCAAATGCCATGTTAAAATAATGAGAACATGGTTTTGTGTTAAATCTACAAAGGAACAGACTAACAGATAAAAGACTGAAACAGTCCAAAAGGGCCATTACAGTCCTTGGAAAGACTCCCATTTAATTCAGCAGACTGTGAATCAGGCCTTTAGTCTATATCAGCATTTTTACTAATCTGTATCACCCGAATGAGGGGGAAATTCTAATGAAGCGTTTACAGAGATTTATATTGATACAAGTCAGATTGATGATATAACCATTGCAACCTTCTAGCTTTTTGGTAGATTTCATCTGCTGAAAGTAATTGCTTATTTTTCATTTAGCAGCTATATATCATAATGGTTTAGTTATGTTCAGATAAGCAAGGACATACACATAACACTGATAGTATCTTCTAGATATCTAGATAGTATCTTCTAGTATCTGCTGGAAAAAAAGTTGAATTTACATCCCCAGAAAAAAATTGATATTTCAAAATTTGTTTTCATCCTGAATTGGAATTCAAATTTGAAATCTCAGAAGGGTACTGAAAAATCACTTGAGCCTTATCAACCCATTTTGATAAAGCCAAAATATTTTGTTTTGAGAAGTATGAAATGTTTCTTTTTTTTACTTTATCCTGTTGGTTATTCTAATCCATTTTAGATAAACATTTTATAATGCCCCATTAAAATTTTGACAAAAGTTGATATGTTCCCACAAAATGGTTTGATTTTCTTCGATGAGCAGTTTTCAATGAAAAACTGTTCCATGGGAAAATTTTCAACTAGTTTAAAATATAAATAGTTAAAAAGCAATTTATGTGTATAACTCTGCACATGGTAAGTTGAAATGTATGTTAATCAAAATTTTATAATTCACTTATAAAGTTTGTGTTTGGTTTTATGTGAAGGGCCAAAATGTCTGCTGGTATAAACTGGCACAGGTCCATTGATTTAAATGAAGCTGCATTGATATATACCAGCAGACAATTTGATCCAAAATTTTAATTTGAATCTTCACCCAGTCATAATAATCATACCCAAACTTAACTCACATATCCTTCTAGTTACTCATGTGGCTTGCAGCAAATACACTTTTATTCAACTGAATCTGTTAGAAGTGGCAAACATTCAGCATCAGTGTTAGTGTCTGTCTGAATCTGGGACACTTTTGGATCTGTATGTTTAAATCCTGAATAATTCAGTCCTGTCATGTCACTCAATTGTTTCCAAGGCAGGAAGATCATAAGCTGTTCACAAAGGGCTGGATTCGCAGCAGGTGTAGACAACATACCTCTACTAACTTCAAAGTAGCTGTGCCAGTTTACCAGCTCAGAATCCAATACTGAATCTTTATATGCTCTTTGGTGTCTGGCTAATTGTTTACTATTTTCTTCAAAAATTATGGTCCGGTAGGATTCCTTTGAACAGTTTATAAGATACTAGCATAAGTGCCCGGCGCTGCTCGGGTCAGTCGGAGGTGGGGAGGTGGCAGACAGCTGACACCCCCTGACCAACCCCAACACCCACCCCTCACCCCCCGACCAAACCCGACACCCCCACCTCACCCCTCACCCACCCCGACACCTTCCCACCCCCCCAAGCAAACCCAACACCCCCACCTCACCCCCCGACCAAACCCGACACCCCCACCTCACTTACCGTCCCACCAAACCCAACTCAGATCCGTCGCAGGCGGGGAGGGGGCCCAGAGCCGAGGGATTCCGGGGACCTTCGCAGGTGGGGGGGCGGCACAGAGCTGATGGATTCCGGGGTTCCGTTTGGAGGGGAGAGGGGCAGAGAACTGAGGGATCTCTGGGGTTCCATTGGAGGAGGGAGGGGTGAGCTGAGCGAGTGAGGTGTCTGTTGGAGGGGGGTATTATGACATCATCACCACCTAACCGCCCAGCCGATGTGATTGGCCCTGAAAGACTTTCACCCCTGGGGGGCGTCAGAGGTGAGATCCGAAAATTTTTCAACCCTTACCAGCATCTAGACCCCAAGACCCCTCACTGTACCAAATTTCAAGTCTCTGGCTCAAACGGTGCGGGAGGACTTCGCAGTCATACGTACATACATACATACATACACCACTTGACTTTTATATATATAGATAGGCTGCACTATCCTCCATATTGAAAGCATACACATCTAAATGGACGGTCACTGACTAATCACAATATCTATACACCACAGACTGGCAGGCTGTGTGCAGATTCATCTTGAAAGATACAAAGCCCCAGGGAATCATCATAGAGAGGAAGAATAGGTGAACTATCCAGGCTCCTCCTCGTCTTCTTCAGGAGACCCAGAGTATATTTAACGTTCCATTTTAGGATTTTGTTCTGCCATCCACCTGATAGAAGTTGTGGAGAAGTGAGGACCCTCATTGGACATCATGGAATTTCTGACTTCTCCCTTTCTGAGGTATAGAAATTCAGCTTGGGTTAGGAAAAATATCTTTGGGGAAAGTCTTCACCATATTCATGTATAACAGCCAGGATGTTGACAAGCTTCCTTTGTTGTCAAGTAGGTTCTCAAGCCAGAGACAAATTCATTATGTTTATATCTGAACAAATTCCATTTCATCAAATAAAAACCTGGGACACACCATCAAATTCTGAACTTCACAGCTTTCTGTATAGAGTTGAGCCAAAACACCATGCCCCAATACCTCTGTGACTTTGAAACTGAGTATGAACTGAACTTTGTAACTGGCCTTCCATCATGTCAGTATCTTATGCATGTCACCAGCATTTTAGTTTCATTTCCTTCAAATGTGAAGGAAATTTCTCTTATATTATATACAAAATGTCTGTGATAGGCTACATTATACCTATACAATCAATATAGGAGGAACTAGATTGTAAGTGTGGTAGCAAAGAATTCAGGATTGAAGGGATTAATCTAAAATATGCTCTTGAGATTTTTGTCTTCTTAAACCTTATTGTTCTATTAATCTAGCCAGTTTGCATCTCTAAAAGTGGCATGTAATAGTCACACTCATACTCAGTTTTCTTTTTTCTGCTTGTAGTTTTTTAAAAAAATATTTTTATGCTCCAATAGTATCCATGCAATCAATTTATGAATATTCTTGAGCAGCATAGATGACTTCAGAGTGCTGGGGAATTGAAAGAAATGATTGTCTGAGAGTGCAGACATGATTTATAATAGTTTCTGACTTCCTATTTTTACTAATCAGGTGTTACTTAAGTTTTAAAAGTACATACATTTTCAGAATGATAGCTACTTCTGCCTCTATAGTGGAAGTTGGGAACTAAAAATGTGCCTCAATCCATATTACTAACTGTTCCATGCAAGAATCAAGAAAATATGAATGTATATTAAAGCATGTTTACAACACTTTATAGTTTAAAGTCACAAATGAATTAACTGAATTAAGCTAAGGGGAGTGGGGGGGGGGGGAGAGGGGGAGAGATGAAGTTCACCCCAGTGGTTGACTCCAGAGAACATGATAAAACCAGATACATCATTTAAGGGCTGTGACAGTTACTTTTTATCCAGTTCCCACATCTATTTAATCATGTCCAATGATTCATCTGCACTAGATGGTGACTTATAATGCCATTCCTGGAAGAACCAGCTTTGAAATTAGTATTTCCAAGCCTGATTTAGAGTGCCCATGAATGTATATCTCCCAGAGATGTATTTTATATTAAAAAGAGGCACTGTTTTCTTGAGGTGGAAATTACATGAAGCTGCCGATTAAAAAAACCAAAACCAAAAAACAACTACAGTAAACCCTCGATTTAACGGACCCCGATTTAACGGACTTCGGATGCAACGGACAAAATTTACGATGCATCCAAAATCTGTTATTCGGGGGCTGCCGGCTCCCGCCCCAGGGAGCCGGGCAGGAGCTGTCACTCCCCGCAGAGGTTGACAGCTCCCGCCCGGCTCCCCGCAGCGGGGAGCCCGGCGGGAGCTGTCAAACCCCCCCCCCCACGGCTCCCCTGTGTTGACAGCTCCCGCTGGGACCTGACAGCTCCCGCTGGGCTCCCCGCTGTGGGGAACCCGGCGGGAACTGTCAACCCCCCCCCGCCCGGCTCCCCCTGCAGGGAGCCGGGTGGGGGGGGGAGCTGTCAACTCGCCCGCCCGGCTCCCCGCAGCGGAGAGCCGGGCGGGAACTGTCAACCCCCCCCCCCGCCCGGCTCCCCCTGCAGGGAGCGGGGGGGGGGAGCTGTCAACTCGCCCGCCCGGCTCCCCGCAGCGGAGAGCCGTGCGGGAACTGTCAACACCCCCCCGCCCGGCTCCCCCTGCAGGGAGCCGGGGGGGGGGAGCTGTCAACCCCCCTCCCCCCCCCCGGCTCCCCTGTGTTGACAGCTCCCGCCGGGACTTGACAGCTCCCGGCGGGAACTGTCAAACCCCCCCCCCCCCGCCCGGCTCCCCCTGTAGAGGTTAACAGCTCCCCGCCCGGCTCCCCGCAGCGGGGAGCCCGGCAGGCGAGTTGACAGCTCCCGCCCGGCTCCCCGCAGCGGGGAGCCCGGCGGGAGCTGTCAAACCCCCCCCCCGGCTCCCCGCAGGGGGAGCCGGGCGGGGGGGGTTGACAGTTCCCGCCCGGCTCTCCACTGCTGGGAGCCGGGCGGGCGAGTTGACAGCTCCCCCCCCACCCGGCTCCCTGCAGGGGGAGCCGGGCGGGGGGGGGGGTTTGACAGTTCCCGCCCGGCTCCCCACAGCCGGGCGGGCGAGTTGACAGCTCCCGCCGGGCTCCCCACAGCGGGGAGCCGGGCGGGAGCTGTCAAACACCCCCCCCCCCGCAGCCGGGACCCGGGCGGGTGGGTTGACAGCTCCCGCCAGGGTCCCAGCAGCCGGGCTCCCGGCCGTGATAAAAGTAAAACCTCAACATAACGGACTAATTCGGGCGAGGGGGGTGTCCACTGTCAGCCGAAAGTCCATTATTTAATAATTTAAAAAAATATTAAATAACGGACTTTCGGCTTTAACGGACACCCCCTCGCCCGAATTAGTCCATTATATCGAGGTTTCACTGTAATAGTATTCTTTCTTATTTTCAGCTAACCAAATCTTTGTTAGCTATCATGGGATATTCGGTCTGCAACAGTTCTGTCAGATTCTCTTCCTTTACACACTTTGGATCAGTTCCTGAGGTAGTGTAAACTGGTAAAGCTCCCTTTCAATTGATTTCACTGTCGTTATGCCAATTTACCTCAGCTCAGGGTCTGGCCTGTTCTGCTCATAGCTAAAATGTGGTTCATGAGATGAGGAAGACTTTGTATCACCTTAGAGACTAACCAGTTTATTTCAGCGTAAGCTTTTGTGGGCTAGAGCCCACTTCATCGGATGCATAGAATGGAACAGAGGTAAGATGCATTTATACACACAGAAAGCAAAAAAAAAGTTGTGCATTAGCATACCCAAGACAGACCAGTCCTCGCTTACAGACAGCCCCCCAACCTGAAACAAATACTCACCAGCAACCACACACCACACAACAGAAACACTAACCCAGGTACCTATCCTTGTAACAAAGCCCGATGCCAACTCTGTCCTCATATCCATTCAACTGATACCATCATAGGACCTAATCACATCAGCCACACCATCAGAGGCTCATTCACCTGCACATCGACCAATGTGATACATGCCATCATGTGCCAGCAATGCCCCTCTGCTATGTACATTGGCCAAACCGGCCAGTCTCTACGCAAAAGAATAAATTGACACAAATCTGACATCAGGAATCATAACGTTCAAAAACCAGTAGAACACTTCAATCTTCCTGGCCATGCCATTAAAGATGAAAGTTGATGGTTTCAGTTTTGAAACGGAAAAACTTCCAAAACAGACTCCAACGAGAAACTGAGGAACTGGAATTAATTTTCAAATTGGACACAATAAACCAAGGGCTAAACAGAACTTGTGAATGGTTCTCTCATTACACTAATTGATTGCATTTCCCTAGTTAATTTACCTTCAATAGGTGTTATCTACTGCCAGACACAGTAATCCATTTCAAAAGATATTTTTTTCTCCTGCTGATAATGGCCCATCCATATTAAATAGCCTCTTAGAATTGGTATGCTAATGTACAACTTTTTTTTGCTTTCTGTGTGTATAAATGCATCTTACCTCTGTTCCATTCTATGCATCCGATGAAGTGGGCTGTAGCCCATGGAAGCTTATGCTGAAATAAACTGGTTAGTCTCTAAGGTGCTACAAAGTCTTCCTCGTCTTATTTACGGATACAGACTAACATGGCTTCTAATCTTAAACTGTTCATGAGAAAGTTCTTTGGAAGTTTTTTTCCCCCTTACACAGCAGTATCATGTGTTTAAGGCATCAGATAACTAATACATTTTAGTAGGAATGCAGTAAATATATAAGTTCTAACTTCAAAACCTTTTCAATATAACTGAAATTAAACTAAGCAAGTATAACTTCTGAAGCAGAGTGTATTCAAAATATAACATACCCATCTCTTTAGATTTTGGACTAGGAAGTATATATGTGACAGCGGTTGGTAATTGGATCCAGTTTTCAGCTTTAGGTTACCAGTTCAAATGTAACTAGGATCCTACCAAATTCACGGTCCATTTTGGTCAATTTTATGGTCATAAGATATTTAAAGTAATAAATTTCAGTTTCAGATATTTAAATCTGAAATGTCACTGTATTATAACTGTGGGGGATCCCAACATAAAATGGAGTTGTGGGAATGGGGAGGTCACAAAGCTATTGTAGGCGGGGGGGAGGAGGCGGGCTGCGGTATTGCCACCCTTACTTCTGTGCTGCTGCCTTCAGACCTGAGCAGCTGGAGGGCAGTTGTTGTCCAGGCACCCAGCTCTGAAGGCAGCACCACCCCCAGCAGCAGCTCAGAAGTACGAGTGGCAATACCATGCCATGCCACATTAACTTCTGAGCTACTGCTGGTGGCAGTGCTGCCTTCAGAGCTGGACTCCGAGCCAGAGCTGTGGAACTTCCTGCAGCCAGGGAGGTTCCTGGAGATGGCTTCTGGAGTGGCCCATGCAAAGGATGAGGAAGTCCTGTCCCTTCCTAGCCCCTCCAGGACTAGCAACAGGAGCTCAGCACTTGTGTGTGTGAGGGGAGACCACAGCACTCCCCTGACCACTGCACCCTAGGTTTCACCCCTTGCCCACCTGTAAGGCCAGTCATTTCCCCACCATAAAGTGACAACCTGCTCCCCAGGAGCTGTCACTTTCCATCCTCCCAACTCTGTGAAATCTGGTGGCCCCAATAACAGACAGATTTCATGGGGGATATCAGATTTCAGAGTCCATGACTCATTTTTCATGGCTATGAATTTGGTAGGACCCTAAATATAATTCAGGTCAGTAGTTGACAAAAGTTGGTTATTCTTTGATAGCTGAGTGACTATGTGATATAAATGGATAAGTCTTGTTTGTAGTGTAAGGGTATCCACATAATCAAAACCATCATCGACACTGGTACTAGATAGTACCCTTGCTCACAATATCATAGGGTGACCAGATGTCCCCATTTTATAGGAACAGTCCTCATGTTTGGGTCTTATTCATATATTGGCTCCTATTACCCTCGCCACCTGTCCCGATTTTTCACATTGGCCATCTTAGCACCCTACAATATGAGCATAGAGGCTCTTGATTAAGCAGGGATCACAGCAAAACCACTCTCTTAGATGTGGGCTTCCCAGAGAGAGTTAGGGACAGATTGTTGAAGCATTATGAGGAAGCTTGTGCTATCATTGTACAAGCTCTCTGCATTAATCAGGAATCAATTTCCATTTCTGTCAATTTAGTGCTCATAGAAACAAGGAATATATTTGGAAATTTATAAAACAACGTTTGAGATTTTGGACATCTTGGGTGAAATCCCAGCGTCATCAAAGTCAATGGCAAAACTCCCACTGACTTCATTAGGATCAGAATTTCACCACATGTATCTATTACTGAACAAGACTTAGTCAACTCAGACTCTCTTTCTACATCTCTTAACGTGTGCAGGCTCCACTGACTTAACTACCTGACTGCACCAGGAGAGGTCGAACAACATGTCAATGACATGGAGTTCCTCTGGCACAGAAGTGTAGGTACAAAAATAGTGTAATCAAACCCCAAATGTTTCTAAAATTAATTGTGCCTGTGTGCTGCTGTACTTGTTCATTAGTTAATGTGTATAAAGCTCTTTTATGATGAGAATTGTTCCAAACAGTAAATGCTAGGTACTACTATGGCAAGCTGTGCAAAATTACCCATTTTTGCTTCACAGAAGAAAATGGCAGTTTTCTGCCTAACATGCCTTACTTTCTCACAAAGAGACTTCTAAGCAAAAATAAAAATTATGACTCTTTTGTAAAAATGTGAAATATATATATTTTCAAAGGAGATAAAGCCTTACTTACTACTGTCAGCATTTGATATCTACATCAGCCATTTTCTCAAAAGGAAAAGCTGAAACATAAACCAGCAACCACACCAATAACATAATATATCAATAGTGGACACAGCATGGACATGGGTGTTTTGCATGTACCATAAGAATTTGCACAAATTTGAGTTCAGTTTTCAAAGGAGTGATTTCTTTTCAGGATGAAAGACCTTGGTTCATGTAAACCTGCACTCACCCACCCATTTGGTGGCTCGATTTGTCATTTAAGAGGTGTAACAGCAGAGCTGTTCTTTAGTCATTTATGACTACAATACATTGACCTGGTTCTTGGGATATTTGCTATATGAATAGATTGTTCATAGGGGGTCTTTGGGAAAAAAACGAGTAGGAGAGGAAAAAATGGCTCTAGAATTAAGTTATTTCTCTGCAACATGAGGGCTGTTAAGAGATAGTGTCAAGACAGGAAAAGGCTCAGGAAACCAAGAACTATAGGACATTTTAAAAGAGACTGTCTATCAAGAGGCTGTTCAGAGAATCAGAGACACAAGCTCCAGCTGGGAGTGTCTATAGAACAGGGCTGGGCAAACATTTTGGCCCGAGAGCCACATCGGGCTTGAAAACTTGTACAGAGGGCCAGGTCAGGGAAGGCTGTGTCTCCCCAAACAACATGGCCCCGCCCCTTGTCTGCCTTACTTCCCACCCCCTAAGTGCCCCCCGCAGAATCCTGGACCCCCTCCAATCCCCCCCTGCTTCTTGTCCCCTGACTGCCCCTCCAAGGACCCCCCCGACCCCTAACTACACCCCAGGACCCCACCTCCTATCTAAGCCCCTCTCATCCTTGTCCCCTGACCAACCCCTCCTGAGACCCGCCACCCATGCAAAGTATTATCTGGTCAGAATGACAGCATTTCAAAAGTACTTTGCACACACGTAAATGTACATGACTGAACATCATGTAATATGGTGTAGAATCAGCCCGTTCATCTCTATACTCTCTGAGCTAGAGAAGATATGTAATTTAGTCAAAGTCAAACATTGCTCATGAAGTGTAGCATTTTGGTCCTACTGAAGTCAATAGCAAGACTCCTGTTGATTTTGTTAGGGATTTCACCCTCAGTCTTTGGTGCCAATTTACAAATCTGTGGGAAAGAAATGCCCAGGTTTTACTTGTTATTTTAATTCAAAAAAGTTGTTAGTGTCACCAACTGCATAAACGTTAAAGTTCTTACTTCATGAATGAACTGTTCCCCTGATGTGTTGATGGTATTCTGATCTGTCTCGTCTATTATTTGAAGTTTTGCCTGATCTGAGGGACCTTTTTACTGCATGACTTCTGTGAACAACTATGGTTTAAATTTAATGCTAGATAGCACTGAAAAATGGATAATACCAGGTTTCCAAATGGTGCATCTATATAGAGATCTGGATGAATACCGAAAAAAATATTTATAATAAAAATCATGAACTCACTTCTTCTATATTCATGGCCCATTTTATTCACCTTCTAAACATCTGTAATTTTTTTGTCACATTCAATTACATCTCTTCTCCCACCCCCATGAAGCCTGAAAAATATTTGAGTAAATGTATTTTTGCATGAACTTCATACTATCAGTGGCTGATTTTGGCCCTCCTGTTTCTAATATCAATCAAACAGGGAGCAGAAGCTGTTTGGCTTTGCAGCAGCAGTTCTGAGAATGATATGAGAATTGAAGTGATCACGACCTCCATATGAGTCAATAATGTGAAGCCTGTTGCAAAAAAAAAAAAAAAAAAAAAAAAAGCAATTAATAGAGGCACAGCATGTACATCACAAGAGGTGATGGTACTTAGCATTAGTTAGGCCTTAGCTGGAGTACTGTGTCCAGGTTTGGACACTGCTGTATAGAAAGGATGTAGAGAAGCTGGAAAGGATCCAGTAACAACTGACAAAAATGATCAAAGGGGTAGAATGGAAGCCATACGAGCAAAGGCTGAAGGAACTGGGTATGTTTAGTTTGGAAAACAGGAGATTAAGGGGGGACAAGATAGCAGTCTTCAAATACTAGAAAGACTCCTTAAGAAAGATGGAGAAAAAATATTCTCTTGCCACAGAGGTCAGGAGAAGAAGCAATGGGTTCAACTACAGCAATGCAAACTACAGCATAGCATTAAATCTCAGGAAAAACTTCATAACTGTCAGAGCAGTAGGATAATGGAGTAAAGTGCCTAGGGGATTCAAGGAATCTCCTTCACTGTAGGTTTAAAAAATACCAACAGCCCTTGATAGCCATCCATCTTGGATGGTTTAGACACACCAGTACTGCATCTTGGCAGTAGGTTAGATCAAATGGCCTTGACAGACCCTTCTAAACCCATGATTCTATGACTTAGGTGACCTATTGCACAGGAGAAATAATGAAAACTAGTTCAAGAAATAGTCACAGTGAATACTTTGCATGATTCCTGTAGGTGGAAATTAGCTCACATAAAATAATTTCTTATAACTCTTTTCACAGCTAATTCACAAACAAAAAAGGATTATTTTTGTCAGAAATTATTACAGATAGAACTAATAGCTGAACACTTTCCATTATAGCACCCCATTTTTGCTTGTTTATAACTTTACCAATTTTTAATTTTCCATACTTTCTCTCTGCTCGCGCTAAATTTCTTTGGATTTTTTCCAACAAAACTAGATTGTCTCATTCAAAGAACAAGAGTTTAGGGTAAACTGTTAATTTGTCAGATTCTTAGTTGGGAAGAAGGTAGTTTGGTTTAAGGATACTCTAATAGATTAGCAAGATTCTTCTGGTCAGATGTTGGCTGCATGTGTGTTCATTTAGTTCATTCTGTCCCAGCTCTGCGCAGATAACCAGGATAGCAGACCTCAATTAAACTGCCCAATAAAGACTTGGTTTCCAGCAAAGGCACCCAGCCAGATTTATTGTCGACAAAGCACAGTACCTGGAAAACTCTATGAGGATATTAAGACATGTATGCCCGTGACAATGGCTCCAGCTCAATCAGTGGCAGGACTTTCCATTGCTCCCTATGCTGGACAAAGATACACCCTCTGAGATACGTCTTTATACCCTGATACAAACGAGTGATTACTGCCTCTTTGACATAGTTAATTATTGCCTCCTGATGGTGATACTTATTACCCATCATCTTTTACATGTTGGTTTGATTAAAACTAGGGCTGTCAAGCAATTAAAAAGACAAACATGATTAATTGTGCGATTAAACAATAATAGAATACCATTTACTTACATATTTTTGGAAGCCTACAATTTCAAATATATTGATTTCAGTTACAACACAGAATACAAAATGTACAGTGCTCACATTTTTATTTTTATTCCAAATATTTGCACTGTAAAAAACAAAATAAATGGTATCTTTCAATTCCTTCATTACAAGTACTATAGTGCAATCTCTTTTTCATGAAGGTTGAACTTAGAGATGTAAAATTACGTACAATAAGCCTGCACTCAAAAATAAAACAATGTAAAACTAGAAGTCCATTCAGTACTACTTCTTGTTCAGCCAATCAAGTTTGTTTACATTTTCAGGAGATAATACTGCCCACTCCTTGTTTACAATGTCACCTGAAAGTGAGATCAGGTGTTAAGCATGGCACTGTCATAGCCTGCATCGCAAGATATTTATGTGCCAGGTGCTTTAAAGATTAATATGTCCCTTCATGATTCAACAACCATTCCAGAGGACATGTCCATGTTGATGATGGGTTCTGCTTGATGACAATTCAAAGTAGTGCAGATGTATGTTCATTTTCATCATCTGAGTCAGATGCCACCAGCAGAAGGTTGATTTTCTTTTTTGGTAGTTTGGGTTCTATAGTTTCCGCATTGGAGTGATATGCTTTTAAAACTTCTGAAAACCTTCTCCACACCTGATCACTGTCAGATTTTGGAAGGCATTTCAAATTCTGAAACCTTGTGTCAAGTGCTATAACTATTTTTAGAAATTTCACATTGGTGTTTTCTTTGTGTTTTGTCAAATCTGCAGTGAAAGTGTTCTTAAAATGAATATGTGCTGGGTCATCATCTGAGACTGCTATAACATTAAATATATGGAAGAGTGCAGGTAAAATACAGAGCAGGAGGAATACAGTTCTTTCCCCAAGGGGATCAATCACAAATTTAATTAACACATTACTTTTTTATGAGCATAGTCAGCATGGAAGCATATCTTCTGGAATGGTGGCTGAAACATGAAGTGCCATACGAATGCCTATTCTCACTTTCTGGTGACATTGTAAATAAGACGTGGGCAAAATTATCTCCCATAAATGTAAACAAACTTGTTTGTCTCAGAGGTTGGCTGAACAAGAAGTAGAACTAAGTGGACTTGTAGGCTCTAAAGTTTTACACTGTTTTGTTTTTGTGAGCAGTTATGTAACAAAAAAAATTCTACATTTGTAAGTTGCACTTTCATGATAAAGACATTGCACTACAGTACTTGTATGAAGTGAATTAAAAAACTATTTATTTTGTTTATCATTTTACAGTGTAAATATTTGTAATAAAATAATAATTTAAAATGAGCGTGGTACATGTTGTATTCTGTGTTGAATTGAAGTTCATATATTTTAAAATATATAAAAATATCCAAAAATATTTAATAAATTCAATTTGGGATTATATTGTTAACACTGTGATTATACTGCATTTTTTAAAAATCATAATTAATTTCCAAGTTAATCGCAGGAGTTATCTGATCTAATAAAACATCTCTATTATGTACTATCATCCTAACCTTATCTTTTAGGATTGGTCAGTCTGTTCCTATTATCTTTGGGGAATGTTTTTGTACCATCCTGGATAGCGGGATGTTCAGATACCACTTGATATCAGGATGTGTTTGCGTGATCACTCTCTGACTAGCACTTTTTAGGAATGTGTATTTCTACAATATCAGCCCTGTTCTTGCCAGATTCGGTGAGCAGGTCCTACCTCACTCCAGGCCTCTGATACAAGGGTTTATATCTCAGGCTTTCTTCCTACTACAGTTTTCCTGCTGACCTTCCTTGTCAGTATGTATTAGCCTTGATCTAGTTACAGGGTTTTTCTTAAACAAAACTCACTCACTCACTCTCTCTCTCTCGTTAGGGATGTGATGTTTTACCAAAATAGTAATACCAGTCATACCATTTTTTCCATTAAATTTCCACCTAATTTTTCCACCCTCATGGCTTTGCATCCTGGGTGGCTGCCCTGCTCACCCTGCCTTGCATGGACCTCCACCTGCCCTTGCCCTTTGAGGTTAAATGTGCTTTCTCAGATTCATGAAACGCACAAGTTACATTGGCTTATCGCTGAAACACTTTTTTATTTTTACTTTTATAATAAATGTGAGAGTGCTGCGAACATTTTTGATTTTGAATAAGGGGTCACCAACCTGAGCAGGTTGAGAAACACGGAATAGCCTATCCAATTTATAATGGGCATTACTAAAAAGAGTAATATTTTTTAAAATGACTTCCCATTCAGTTCATTCACAGAAGTGGGTTTTTAAAATACACCTTTTTGATACAAGTATTCCTTGTTTTCTTTATGGATGCAGACTAACATGGCTGCTACTCTTAAACCTGTCACCTTTTTGATAGTTTATATGGAATGTAGATCATAATAATTTCAGAAGCCATTTAAGTGATTTTTTTCCCAAAGGAGGAACAAAACAGAATGCAGCACTCCACTCAGGTAAGATTATCTGGTCATTTCCTTTTTGTTGAATAATAACAATGAGCTGAAATAGCTGCCATCCCATCTCAGGCAATGATCTTTCAAACTTAACTTTCTGTGGCACTGAGTGCCACTGCCCTGGCTCCAGTCATGTGCTGTGACACCCATCTCAGTCAAGGATGTTTATTTATTTTTATAACAGTTTAAAGAAACAAACAAACATAACACAGTCTTAAGTCAATTCCTGGCCCCCCGGGCTTCAGGGCCATCCCTCCCACTAGCTTTACTCCAGTGTGGCTCCTGCTGACTAGGGCTCACCTTGTCTCAGTCTCCATGCCCCCTTCTCCCTCCCCCGGCTGCCTACTAGCAGTCCTCTATAGGCCCAGGTGTAGCTCAACCCTCTGTAATTAGCTGGCTTAGTCTCACCTGCTTCAGTCCAGCGTCATTGGTCTCAGTCTACCCATGTGATCAGCTACCCTATGATACTACATTATATTAAATTAGCTAGTTTTCAATTTTCCATTTTTCATGTTGCAGTAACTCTAGTTTTCTATATGGAATTTCCTTGACTGTTTGTTTTAATTAAAGAAAAAGAATGAAAATTGTTCACAACACTTGTACGGCTCAACATCTAGATTATTTGGTTTCTTGATAACAGATTCCAGCTACCTTTCAAAGCAGCCAGTGGGATTTAATCATCCATGATTGCAACACCGTGAGTACCCAGGAATACATATCCCATTGCCTTTATTCAGCAATATGTGCTTGAAAAGTACAGGCATTACATTTTCATATCTACTGGTCAGCTGGTTAACAATTTCATATGAAGCAAATGCACTTCTGTGAGGAGGAATTTATGTTGTTACTGTCCTGATTTAGCAGCAGATTTTACCATTCACAATCACTTAGTCAAATCACTTTTCTAGGAGATATCTCAGTAAAACAGGTTTCCTTATTCAGGGTGTCTTAATTGAGTAATGCATCTTTACCTGCCAGGCTCTTCCCAGCTTATCATCACTCTACTTATCCTCTCTCATTCATTATTGAGATGTTGACTCCTGTCTCTGATCAGCTCATGTTATCGGCTTCCATAGCCCACTTTTTAAATTTTCAAACAAGCACTTTTGTGATTCCTCCCATGCAGTTCCTCATGCTTGGGACAAAGTCCCTGTAAATACCCATAAAGCTGCTTCATCACTGTCCTTCCAATCCCTCCCGAAAGCTCTCCTCTGTGTGGTGCCTACACAAAACTTGATAACGGCTAAGCTATATGCCGAGACTGCTGCTTTTCATGCTAACCCAGTATTGTATCATTGTTTCCTTGTATTCCTGAGTCTGTCTGTTATCTCTTGTCTTACACTTAGGTGTTAGGCTTTCTGGGCAGGGATTGCCACATTTTTTGTTCTGTGTTTGTATAGTTTTAGCAGAATAGGATTTTGGTCCACGACTTGGGTTTCTAGGTGTGGTGGTGGTGGTGACAATGATCTTATTTATCCATTTATAAAATATGCCTATCTGGGCATATTTACAGTAAAAACCATAAAGCTCTCAACACTGCTTTAGTTGATATTAACTAGTGCCAACAGCACACTACCAAATATGAACTCTAAAGTTCTCCTCACACAGAGCTGTGGTAAGAGAAGTAGTATACTTTGTATTGCATCATAAAGATTGACAAATTTGGCTTCTGAAGGATCAAGGTGGATGGTTAAAAGTACTGGCCAAGGGGAAAACCACTGAGAAGATTGTATCCCTATTCATAGATGTACAGATTTAGGAATCTAGGGTCTCATCAGTACAAGAGTCCTTACTGTTCTGAACTGTTGGGTTAATACACAAGGTCCAAGCCTTAAAAGATTTAATAGATCAAACCAAACACCTTTGACCAAATTCAGAGGAATTGAAAGCCAGTGAAACTTCTGGAGGATAGATTTAATATTCTCTGCATAGAAAATAAAAGTTGAATACATTAAAAAAGTTGCCAAATGCAGATGAAAAGAGCATTCTTGCTCACTGCTACTATCTGGGCATTCAGAATCAGTCAGAGATTCAACAGGAAACCCAAGTTATAATTTTACATTATGAAGATATCCAAAATAATGAATCGTATAGAGCTGATAGATCTTTTACATAATGAGAGAACAAAAGATATTCAACAAACTTGAAAGGAAGCAGACTGAAATGTGGACAAAAAAAATTCCCCACATGATACACAGATAGCCTGAGGAAATCATTGTCACAAGATATCAGTGGTGAAAAACTTAGCAGTTTTTTTTTTTTTTAAAAAAAAGGACATTTATGTGGAATTGCAAAAGTAAGTATTTAAAATAAACAAGTTTTGGAAGGAATATAAAACGTAATGCTTCAAAAGCCAACTGCTAACTAATAGGGGGTACCTGTGGGGAGGTAATTACATAATTCCTGCTGCAAGATTTTATGTAACTTCCTCTGAAGCAGCTGAGACTTGCCACTGTTGAGACGGGATATCAAACTAGATGGACCTCTAGTGTGATCCAGTTTTGTGATTCCTTTGCTCTTATAGGTAAATGACGACCCAAGAGTGTGTTTATGTGCACACACGCAGATTGACTTACTGAACATGCTAACATTAAAACTGGTGAGTTTATCAAATAATTAAAAATAAAAATTTATATCTAGCTTCCATGCCAGAAAATTATGTTCTGTGAGCTGAAATATGAGATATCTTCATTAGAGGAGACAGATTTACGGATCTGAGAATATAAAATTAGAAAATAAAATCAAACAATCAAATGATATAATGAAAAGAGGTTAACATATTTACTAAAAATACATATGAAAATAATGAAGAACTGTAGAGCTAAAATAAATTGTATATGTGCAAGTTTAATGCCAAATGTTGGAATTTGAAATTGCTAATTAAAGGCATTAGTGAATGTCAATACAGCAATATTTTAATGACTCCAAGATAATCCCACAGCAATCAATTTAGATCAGAATGAGTTTATTGTAAAGTACCAAAGGTGGAACGAAAATGCTTCCTTTGCATTACAAAGTAACGATTTCTCAAATGAATAATGCCTGTTCAAAATTTAACTAGATAATTACTTCATTTGCATTTGCTAAGGTGATAAGAGGAATGGAAAAAGACAGCTCAGTGGGAAATGTTGTTAGTGTTAAAAGGTGACATGCAAAAGACAGTGTTACTCAAAATTTTGGCATCTGCAGTAGAGACCGTTTTAAAGGGAACATGTTTATTAACCTCAGTGTCCTGGTGGGAAAGAGACAAAGCAGAATAAAAATATAATAGAAAAATACATTGTCACGCCCAGCTCCAACATGCAGTTCAGAATGGTTGGAGGCTGAGGAATCCAGACATATTTTTGTTTTTCTTTGTATATAATTAATTATAGGAATGTCTAGTAGCTAGCAAACAGGTATAACCCTTCTGCTAGTTGGAGTTTGCAGCAACAAGAGCAGGGGTCAGTATCTAGGGGCTCCTTGTCAACAGTGCAACACAGAAGTAGCTCAAGCCCCAGCCCCAGTAACCTTGGACAATTGCACACCAACCCAGGGACACCTTTAAGAGGAAATACTTCCCTACTTGCAGCACAGAGTCTGAGTGTTGGAAAAGAAACTTTTAATAAAAGGAGGGAAGTAATGAAACATGAATTTGGGAAAACACCGCAAGCAGGAGTCAAACATAAAACCATGAGCAAAAGAGCAACGCCAGAGTACTTTGTGCAGTATCCTTGTGCCTTAGATTCCTAAATCCAGCAGCCTAAAGTTCCTTTAATGTGTCCTTCCCTTCTTTGAACCCCACTTGTAGTTCAGAGGTGGATCTGCAGAATTCATCTCCCACCCTGGGTGGAGCGGGCAAGAAGGCACCTTGCTTGCCCCACTGTCCAGGTATTCACCTGCTGCCCTGCCACACGCTCACTGCTCCTCTACACCTGCTGCCCTGTAGGCTGCTCACCATTCCACCAGCTGCCCTGACAGCCACTTGCCATTCCACTCCACCGGCTGCCCTGCCAGAATGCCTTCATGTCCCACCACTTAACAGAGCTCTCCATGATTTCCACTGTTAGTGGGGGAGACTCGCTGCTAGTGCACACTGGGCAGTCTTTTGCATCAGAGATACTGTCAAAAAGCAGATCTAAAGCTTAGTCCAGTTCTGTGGTGTGTATCAAGATTCTCAATTGAGTCTTAATCAGCTCTTTTATTACACAGTGAATAAAGGAAGGGTCAAGTGGTGTCTAGGATCTTTAGGCAGGGCCCACCCACGAGGTATAAATACTTGTCCGCTTCCTCTCTCAACTCACTGAGCTTTGGCATCCATGGCCCCTGCTTAGCGAGTGGCACTTAGTTGAGGTTGAGTGTGAGTACAGTTCTGCTGCTCTTGATTCACACAAGGATAACAATCCTTTATTACCCTTCCCCAGTAACAAAAAGACTGGTGATCTAATACCAGCCAAAAGTGATCATTTGGGCAAAGGATTCCCATCATGCTGAGCACCTTGACAGAGTGGGCATGCTCACACAACCATCCTGAAGTCCCCATCTCATCAGTACATATCAGGGGAAAGCTCATTCAGACCCTGCTTACACAGAAGGAAATGCTGCTTCTATCATAAAAACAACAGCTAAGGAGCTGGAAACCTGATGGTGGGTGCCCTGGCTGGACCACTGAGGAGAAATATGTGTTCAGTTGCCCTGAACTGTGAAATATCCTTCCTAGACCTACAGACTAAATAGTTTAAATGATTCCTTCTGCTAAAATAAACACAACACAACATCAAGGGAGTGGAAGAACCAAATTACACCAGTCTGCATTGTGGGAAAAAAATATCACATTGGCACAAACTGTTTGCAGTTTGTGACCATGTCTAAAATGTATATTCACTGAGTGCTGGCAATTAGGAAAGCCAGGGACTGGCAGTTAAATGCTTTCAGGATAATAGGGGTTTTAATATATAACAGTAATCAATTCTTACATTTTGGTATATATGGCTTTTTGCAGAGAGCGGGAAGACATTATCCTTTCACTGCTGTGGACAGTATTGCAAAACTGGCTAGGTGCCCCTTTCTCTGAAATAAGGTATTGGCCACTGCTGGAGGCTGAATACTAAACTAAACTAGATGGACCAGTGCTCTGAGGTGGAATGAATGACACATCCTTTTTTCAGAGGGTTTCTTTTCACATATTTGGAAATAACACCCATTTGTTTCAGAGCCAACATGGAAACCAAGAAGCCGCAGAATCTTTGGAACAGGTATCAGTGAGTACAGACAAGCCCTGCACCACAGAAATATGATTGTATACAGGCGAATGAACCATGAAGGAATCCACAGAACCAAATCTCCAAGAAATCTCCAGTCTGCACACCAGCTCCTCCTCCTCATCAGCTTGAGAAGTCATTCATTCCACTCACAGGAAAAAAAAGAAAGGGGGAATATTGGCCAATATGCAAAATATTAGTAGTCTTACAAGTGACCAGCACATCTGTTTTCAGATGTATTGTCTTTCCTTTAAACCTTAAACAGCCAGCAAATTACAAGGACAGTTCTATAAATCAAGTGCTGCAATTTTGTCAATTTGGCATTAAACAAGAGGGTCGTGGAGGGCATGGAATAAAGCTTGGATACAAGCACTGTTTGGATTGGATTGGATACAAGCACTGTTTCATTGAAAGTAGCAGCAGCTGCAGGAGGAGCAAAAAAGCTTCAGACAAGAAAATAAAGTAGAAATACAATGGTAGATAATTCACCACTACAGCCACACACCTATCATCAGCAATGCTAGATCTCGACCCTTGCTCCCCAAAAGGATCCCACTGTTAATGTCAGCAATAAAGAATTTGACATAGAAACTGCTTTGAGATAGTCACTGGGCTGATGATAAACATGTTTCCCATCTCCAAGCTTTTGTGGCCTGCTGTCATCATGACATTACTGATGATGAAACATTAGGGAAAAAAAGGACTCACAGAAGTAGCTTCAATACCTGATTTTGTTGGTTTGTCACCTGAACAGAGGTACTTGCTATAGTACAAGATAGTGGGACCAGCCACCCATATCATCTTCCTGGCCACTAACACTAGTTTCTGGTCCATTACCTTCTGGTCAATCATAACAATACCTGGGCTCCATTGCAGCCTTCCTACCTATTTCCATAAGATCTGACACACCAAACTCTTCCTCCCCAAATATGGTAGCAGCTATTTCATCCTTTTTGCGGACCAACTGCTCCCTGCCTTCTGCTCTGGCAAGTGTCTTCCTCACTTGCTTGAGATGGCATTTAGATTGGTGCATTATACTTAAATTTATGGACAGAATCTGTCTGTGATCTGCAGGCAAGTCAGTTTGTTTGGGTTATGGACGAGGCCGAGGAAGCTATGCTGCATATGTAGGGAATGGCCCCACATTTTTGACTCTGGCCCTATGATACTACTCTCCTGGAGGAATGTCATCTTCTCTGCACATAAAACACCTCTTCAGTTAATTTGGTGGCAGCTGTTTCTGTTGTGCATGACTCTTCCTTTTTATGAGGTCTCTCACAATAGAACAGAAGAGAACTCTAGCCCTTCTTAGGAGTCTGTGTTGCCCTTAAATAATATGGTATATTAACAATGTGTGAGAAGAATGAAACCCAACTTGACTCTCAAACTTCAAGCTGAGTTTGCAGCAGTGGTACTTAAGAAAAAAAGTCTTAATTTACTGTAAACTGGACAGTTTTGATATGGAGTCACAGTCCATTTTCAGAATAAGAACTGTAATATATGAAATCCCCCTACTAGATGTTTCTAAAAATATCCATATGGAAAGACCTATTTAAGATAATAAAATTGACTTGACTGGGAGATGTGTATCTATCTTAAATGAGGATGAAGATGATGCTGGTAAAATTGGCCACACATGACGAATAAATAATTGCCTAAGAAAGAGCACAGTATGACTGACCCTCATCATGCATTTTAATTATGGGTTTTAATTGCCTTTTGAATCCTATAAAATCAGTGGCCTAATTCTCTACCTGCTTTTTCTTAGTTGTACCAACTGTGCCAGCATTTATCTATAGACTATAAAACAGTAGAGGACAGAGTGTCTTTCAGCAGAGGCTATCAGAGATTCCACAATTTTTATTAATGAGATAGAGTCTTAAAACCTCCTGGTATTTTGTTCTAGAAAAGCTTAGTTAAATAACAAGAATCCTTGGAAATTTGACCGGACAGTAACAAAAACTGAACAGAAATTAAAAACAATACAAAACCTAAAGAGAAATGTACATGAAACTCAGATTTTGTGGATTATAATTTAGACCTTGTGATGAAAACTTAATAACTGTGAAGAAAGCAATTAAAAAAGCCTACTTGTTTTATAGACCACTTGATGCCACAACTGGAATGCCCCCTAAGATAATTTCTTGTTATGTAAGAGACCTTTGATTTGTAGAAGCTCAAGAGAGTTAATACTGTGATGTTAAACATGCAAGTTAAATTGTGACAATTCAAAGGCTCTCCAAGGTGCTACACATCCACTATAGAACAAATTTCTCATTCATTATGTGAATGAAATGCAATAATAATAATTTCCTATTTTTGTAGACATCAATGCATTAGCATGGCCTAGAAGAGAGCCTACAAAAGGTGATAGAAAATGTTCCTATTCTGGCAATTTGAATCTAATTTGTTAATCTCCCATACAAAACGCTCGCTCAAGAGCAGAGGCTTGGATGCTACCCTCTTAAGGCTTGGCATTATTGCAGATCTTTAGTTCTAACCCTGAATATTTTTCCCTTTTTCCTTGAAGTTACAAATGGTGCTTCTTAGCTGCATGTGTCATCCTATCAGATTGCCTTTTAGCAGCAGATGGCATTTATGAAAATATTATTGTAAAGCACTCTAATGAGTTTTTAAAAAACTGATGAGAAGTTCTAGAAATTGGGGTGGGAGTACTGGTTGGGAAGGGAAAGGCAATACCCTGAAAGGTTTGGTTTGGCTCAGATAAGTGCCCTAGTCCACAATCCAAAACTGAGATGTTTATCCAAAGTGCAAACCGCAACATGCAAACCTGTTGGGCTTAATACATTGTAAACTCAAAACATAAAATATAATTAGTTTTATATTAAGAAACTGAATGAAAAACACATTCAAATGAGAGGTCTGATTTGATGACCCATCTTTGCTCTTTGTGGAGGCAAAGCGTGAACTGATATGACTCCTAAAGTTGGAGCACAGAGAGAGAAAACACTGAAAATATGTGCTTTAGAGGAGAAGTCAATAATGACCTGCTACTCAGTAATCCCCAATTTAAAACCATGATAGAAATTCTGCTAAATTTCTCCTATAAGACATTGAGGTCCTCTCCACAAACCACAGATCCAAGAACTCAATGAATTTCATTAAATTCCACAACTCCATGACCAAGTAGCTTGACTTCTGAAGAAGAATTATGTCATTAGTTTTTGTACATCATGTCACCGTTTCAGTATAACTGAACTTTTTTTCCTCACAAGCCCTTCTGCGGTTCGTTCTAGGAGTGCCAGTCAGATCTCAGGTCTCCAGATGACACCTGACTCTATATAAGGACCTTTGCCCCACTCCTTTCTGGGGGTTTTAAGGCTGCACAGCTCCTTTCCTTACACTACGATATCCCCAGCAAGCCAGTCTGCATAAAGGCCATCACCTGAGTTCTGCTTTCTCTCTGAGGGCTATGATCAGTGTCTTGGCAGCAGCTACAAGTTACCACACGGCTCCTTCTAAGCAAGGACATTAATTCTTAATATAGAAGCATTATAAAAGAAAGATAGAAACAATAAAAGTTCCAATATGCATAATAAGAAACTTACCAGAGGACACCCATTAGTCTTGTGGGACCTTCCAACCCTTCTTCAAGGGTTGGGACATCCCTGGCACAGAATGCCATCCATTTGCTGGATCAAAAAGATGCTTCTGAGTCAGTTTAAACTTAGCCTTTCTATGCAAAAAGTCCTTTCTTTGCCTGTTAGTCTCTGGAAAATGCAGTTTGAACCAGTATATGCAAACCACTCTGGGACTGGTATCTCTCTGTAGGTGTTTACAACCTCAGTAATCCACCTTAATCATCCCCCAGTGTTTCTGGTTGCTGAAGGAGTTAAAAGAAACCCTCCCCTAAAGTGTTTCATATAGTCCCTTGCCCACAGGGATAAACCATAAATAACCTTAATACAATATGCTTCCTCAAGCATACTTCATGTGACTGCAGTCTGTCAGACAGTATTTTGAAGATATCAAAGTTTTGTTTACAATGGACACTATTAAAATCTTGGTATTCACTTTTCTGAGTAGCTAAATTTACTGCAGTATTTCTTATTCAAAATTATACAGAGTACCGTGTAGTGATAAGCCTCTGGATTCTAGTGGTGGCAGTGGTAAACATAATGTATTTGCATTAAACAAAATAAGAGGCAAGCTTGGATAAATATAGCCAATATAATCGATGGACAGAAATATATTTCACTGTATAGGAAAAAAAGTTGACTAACTTTCTTCTGCATCTGAAAGACTAGAATAATAATAGAAAGACTAGGCATGAATGGACAGGTAAATGTTAAAGTTCATGGTTTAGGAGAAGCACCGTGCCTTCTCCCCTCTCACACGTTCATGAAAGCCAAGGATAATTGTCCCTATGGCCAGAGGTGTGGGAGTAGGAGAGGGAAGTCCCCTCAGAACATCATATTATATATATTTCTTCCTTACGTATCATCATCCCAAACAATTGGTTGATGGAATGATAGAATTTTAAAGGAATGTTTAAAGGAAAGATACTTCCCCCCCCGCACACACACATTAGTTCTATACACAACCTCAAGCCAAAATTAGTATCATCAAAGCACTCGCTCTATCTGCAAACTAGCTAATACTTCAACAGCTGCTCTACACTGATTTGGATAGTTCAGGATATCTGTACAACAGAATGCATTCTGCTCTTCTGCACTGTCAATCACAGTTTCTAGTTGCTACCACTGAGGGTCACACAACTATTAATTCATCTCATGTGATAAGGAGGGGAGAGGGACCTTATTATTTTAATAATTTTTCCATTTTGCTTCCCACTGTTAAGCCTTTCCAAGGATCTAACATAGTAGATTATTGTCAAAAGTAAAAATAACATTTAATTTATAGCTTCCTTCCCAGTCTACTTTCATTCTGCACTTGTGCAAAGTCAATGTTATGAAAATAATGGATGATGAGGCAGTGCTGCTTCTCACTAAAAAGGAGCCTGGTGTTTTATGGGTAAGTGTGGCAAACCAATATGCTAATATGTTTCCTAGTTGAAGTACAGGACAAAGCATAGCACAAAGAACATTGTTTCCATACTCAAAGAGACAGACATCACATTTCAACTGCCAACAACAACAGAGCAGTCTGCATTCTGTTCTACTGGCACATTTTATTAGAATCTGAAGTTCTAACAGAATGCTTTCGAAGTGCTGCTTTCGTTAAGATATGGATCAATGCTATACTGGAATCAAATTCATGAATGCAGAAGGATCCAATCATTCTACCTCAGTCTTCCCCTGCTTTCCTATTCCTAAAAACTAAATATATTATAGTTCATAGGCAATATCTCACATAACTTCTCAGATTTTTACACGTCCTCAACCAAAATTATAGCTCAGCCAGTAATGGACCTCCGAGTTTGTAGATATATCAAATTATGTGAGCAGTTATGGAATTGGTATTTGCAAATGAAAATAGGGTATTTAGGCAATTTACCCAACTTGTATATGCAAATATCAAGTGTTGCACATACAAACATATGTGCTGTCCAATGTTGCAAACAAGTTAAGAAAGACTGAATGAAAATTTATCCCTTCATTTGGATAAGGTGATGAATGGGAGAGGGGGAGGAAGATGAAATAATAGATTTTTGTCTAATTATCATCTGCAGGGATTCCCTGCCAGGATCTATATTGGTCCAGATGACCATAGACATGGAGGTGAACATAGCCTATTAACTAACAGAATGACAGAAAATTGGATATGTGTAAATGCTTAAATTCCAGTTGTTCTGTTTTGAGGAAACCCAGTGCATACGCATTCCCCAACCTCCACTATATGCACAGATAAAAAGTCACAGAAGGAATCAAATCTATAATCATAGCCAGAAACTTGATGTTTATTCATATATGAAGTACTTAGAGTCTGCTAATTAATGGCAGTCATTACTCACTAGGTGATGATCCATGGGTCCTTGGGTCGAAGTGTGTGTTGTACCTTCCCCTCCCTTGTTTTTAATTAATCGTTGAGTGAATTTAGTAATTTTTTTAATGTACATGACATTGAGGAACTAAGAGCACCACCTAGATTAGTCAGCAATGTGCAAACTTTTCTAAATAGCTCTGTCAACAATTGAATGTCAGTCAGCCAGGGACAAAGCTAACCCTTTGACACCATCACTACCCTGAGATTATTAGGCAGTTGCATAGTACATAAGGCCCTGACCCTACAAACTTATCTATGTGGGCAGATCCTAGTTCACCTATGTTCCACCTATGTAGAACAACTCACAGGATCAGGGCCTCAATTGAAATTGAACAATATAGGGAAATGACATAGGGAATAGCCATTGTCACTGACTAGGTACGAAGGTCCACTGAGTTTCTGTGGAACAGAAGCCACAGAGACTGGTTTTCCTGGAATAGGCTTGGTCCTCAGCACTCAAAAAGTAATTGATTCAGTATTCACATGTGACAAAAATGCTATGCAAGGGCCCAAGGCTATATCTGGCTTTTCAGTAGAGATAAGCCTGGATGAAAACTCAAAGTCCATAGATCCTCCACCGGTGCGGTGAGGTGAGGGTGGGAAATTTGGATTGCCAGCCTGGATCTAGAAATCCTGGCCCCATCAATGGGAATTTTTCCACAGACTTCAAAGGGATCAGAATTTCACCCCAATCTTCAAGATTAATGGCTATCTCCTGAATGTGCTGAGTCAAAACCTTGAGCTGACACCCCTACCCCCTGAATGTTGGGAAAGTGCTGCTCTACATTTGAATTTTGTATCTGGGACTAAGCACTGCTCCTAAGAGTACAAGGAGAAAAAATATAGCAATGCTGAAGGTGAATGCTAACCCCCAGACATGAAATAATATTTTTTCTTCTTGCCATTTGTAAGTAGATAGTATTGAGATATAAACAACAAAACACAACTTCACAATGTATTACAAATTAAAGGACAAGATAGTTATTTCCTCTCCCTTTCCACCACTTTAGAATATATTATGTCAGAAAAGAAAAAGCAGCTCTGCACGGAAATGAAATGGTTTTAATTAAGCTAAAGGCAAAGGTAGAAAAGGCAATGTCTGTACTGTAGGGAAAATGGGAGGGTTTCCATCATCTAAGAGGGCTTACACAAGTGAATCACAGCTAAATAAGAATTAAACCTTGAGCATGCAAACACTGAACCAAAGGCAACTCTTTCCTGCAAATGAGGATGGCTGCAATGTTAAGATTCTCTGTGTGTTCATCATGTGCTCAGTTTATTTGGTATTAAACTTAAAATACAGTATGTTTTGCTAATGCAAAGTCTTCTAAGCTGTAACTGTTTAAAGTCATTTCCATTACCAGTACCTTGCCATCCAGAGCTCTGGATGAAATTAGTTGCCTTACATATTGATTACACTAACACATCTTTCTGTATCTTTCAACTGGAATTAATGACACTGTTTATGGCAACAAAATAATACTTAACAGGTAAGTAAAAATTCATGTTCTTGCTTACTGACTATAGTACAGACAGGAGTGTGTTACAAAATCTGTAATAAAGGCTGACTCCAAGAATTCCAACACAATGCCTGCTCAGGGGGCAGGTTGGGGTAGGTTGGGGGCTGAAAGGATACATCAGGGCCACAGCACACAGCGCTATGGCAACTCCAGGCAGTGCTGAAGCCCATAGGGAAGCCAGAACAGGCGCCCAGAACTTGGGAAAGCCCCCAGGGCCAGTGCTTTTGCTGAACAGAAATGACTTCTTGAATCAGGTGAATAAGCCACACAACAGAAATAAATCAGCCAATTTATGATCTTTCATGTATGGTGCACTAGGGCTCTTTCCCCTTTAACGTTCTTCCCTCATGGCCCCTACTGGTCTGTAGTGACAAACTGGGGGGGATTTAGAAGAGTACTAAAAGTGACATAGCCTTTTAAAAGTAAATAATATGGTTTTTTACAGCATCATATTTTAATACACGGTGTTTCTCTTTATTCTAGAATTCATAAACAGAAAAAAAACCATTTTAAAATCATAAATTAGCACTGGAAAAATGAATTGCAGATTCTACAGGTGAAAACTGTTGAATAATTTTCCAATTGTGATTCACATTTTTACCCTTAAATTGGAAAAAGGTATGCAGTCATACCTCTCTGCTACTGACTTAATCGAAGAATGTTTTGGATTAAGCTACATGATACTACACAACATCACAAATACACATTTATTTTAAAACAAAACAAATGCATAAAATACTTTTTTGAAAGCATTTTAATAGCTGTGGAGTACAGTTTTGAACAGTTCAGCACAATTTGTCAGCCACCCTAAAAACTGCACCATATCCCTCAATAATGAGGTACAAAGCTGTTAAACAAAAGACCCATTTAGGAGCCATAATAAAAGACTACTTTACATTCAGCTTAAGTATTTATTAATTAAAAATGGCATATATGGGATCATAATAGTTCTACTTTTTTTTTTAAACTGACATACTCACAGTTTCAGAAGAAAAGTATCTGATTTCCATGGGGAACAAATCAGCATGTACAAGGGAAAATGGATTTTTTTCCAATTTGCTTGTGGAATACCTGATGATTTCTTTATCTAGCGAATGCTCAGAAATAATGCAATGCAATGACTGAGGCAGATACCCTGCATTACATTATTTTTCCTTACAGCAGTTGGGCATAAAAGTGTATAATAGCTACGGATGTGTATTAATAATAATTAATAATAATAATAATAATGCTTAGCCCTTATGTGGTGATTTGTCTTAAAAGCATTTATAGTCTTTATCTAATTAAACTGAACTACACCCATGTGAAGTACTTAAGTATTAATATCCCCTTGTTTGTTTTCCCTCATTTTTAACATGGAGAAAAGGCTGGATGATTTTCCTTAGGCCATCAAGTGCATCAGTGACAGAGCTGAATTTAGAACACAGAATTAAGTAGGTTTCCTAGGCCTTTGCTCACAACACCCACTTTTAACATCTCTAGATGGGCAATGTCTACTGTTAAATAAATACAATTGAATAATTAATTTTAGAATAATTTAAAATGGAATTGATAAAAAAGACCATCTGATCACTTTTCCCATCCTCTGCAAACAGAATACTGTTCTCTACAGAGTAACCTTTTGGGCATTAACTAATAATTAATTGTAAATAATTTTCAGTCCCTCAGTTTAAGGAACTACAGAATCATGCCAGATGAAATGCTAAGCATTTCACCCAGTTTGTTTTTTTTAAAGCATTACCCTGTTCTATTGTTATCCCATTAGTACAGTGTTGTGGGATTTTCCAATCATATATACCAATAAAAAAATACCTTTACACAAAGGGTTTGGGATCATATACTTTCAAGTTCCTCTTTCAGACTCGCTATGGCACCTACAAAAACTGAATCAATGAAGGTTTTTTTAATTTTATTTATTTAGATCAATGCTTTTTTCTCAATTATTTATACAAAATAAAGACCGCCATGCTCTGCATTAGCCATAGCTGGGTAAAGATGATTTTTCCCCCCATAAATCTTGCCCATCAGCTCTTTCCTGCTGTTTGTTATCCCTTTGCTGCTTACATCTAACTCTATGCCCACGATCCTGCAATTTAATGCACATAGGTGCAAGGATCTACCTGTGCTCATGACATTTCAGGATTGGCACCCTCAATTGTAAGCTCTTTTGGGCAAGGACCAATCCAGTGCCCATCGACTTTCCATTGGCTTATACACATGGTGGATCAAACCTCATAGTTCCTTCTAATTTGTACTGTGCACCTACCTTACTTTTGGTCAAGGTGCAATAGCCTATAATGATTTAGTTGTGGAAACAGATTTGCAGAATATAAATTTGTGTTTATATTAACACCTATTATTAAAATTCATGTTAATACCTTAAATGTAAAAGGGGCAATTTACCAGAGCAGAAAACAAATCATAAAGGAAATGGAATGGGAAGAAATAATTAAACCTAAGTATGTGAATAATAATTGAGAATTGTTTAAGAATGGGTTATTAGATGTTAAGTCTCCCTTCCTCCACCCCACCACACACACACACACACACACTTCCACTATTATGTAGGAAGGCTTGGTTTGGTTTAAAAAAAAAATGTTGGTTAAGAGTGGAAGTGAAAGTATCAATTATTTAAAATAAATACATGCCAAGAATGGGGAGGTTGATAGTTATTAGTATACATCACAAATTAGGAAATTAAAATAATTGATAAGCAAAGCTAAAGTTATCACTGTTAAATTTATGACCACTAGGATTAAGGTAAATGAGAAGGAATTCTTCAAATATACCAGAAACAAATAAAATCCTAGCAGGAATGAATTCATTGGCAGGAATAAATAACTTGTACACAAGAATATTAAGGAAATCTTTTAACTATTAATGTTGATTTTTGACAAATCTTGGAGCACTAGGAAAGGTCCAGAGAACTTGGGGGAAAAAAGGCAATATTTTTTCCAGTATTACAAAAAGGTAAGCAAGGTGAGCCAGGTAACTATAAGGCAGTTAGTGTGATATTGATCCTGGGCAAAATCATGGAAAGGCCAATATAGGATGCAATCAGTCAGGAATTAAAGGATGATATTACAATAAATGCCAATCAACATAGTTTTTCAGAAAATCTGTTTTACAAAATAAACTTTATATTGTTTTTAGATGAGATTACATGCTTGGTTGATAAAGGTAATTGTGTTGACATAATATACTTAAAGTTCTGTGAGTCTTAGTTGTACATGACATTTTGATACAAAATCATTATACAATATCAGTGTAGCCATACTAAATGGAATTAAAAACTGGTTAACTGTTAGATGTCAAAAAGTAATAATAAATGAAGCATCATCATTTTGTGAAGTGTTTCTATTGTGTTTCCACAGAGATCTTATTCTTAGCCCAAAGCTATTCAATATCTGGAAAAAACCATAAAATTGTTGCTGGTAAGATTTACAGATAACACATCTTTATTGGAGTAGTAGTACATAATGATGGTGACAGGTCAGTTATACAAGGTGATATGGATTGCTTGTTAAGTTGGGCTCAGTTGAACAACATGAGTTTGCAATATCAGACACCTAGAAACAAAGAATGAAGATCACGCTCACAAGATGGGGGCTCAGTATCTGGAATGCAGTGACAATGGGAAGGAGTTGGGGTAGAGCTGGTGAATTTTTTTGTATAACTAGTTTATTCACTGAAAAACAGTCATTGGGACTGAGAGAGTTTGTGAGAGAATTATTCCATAACCTAGTGGCTGGGACACACACTTGAGAGGTGGGATATCCAGGCATAAGACCCTACTACATTGGCTATTTAATTATTTATACACAGAGTTGGGGTTTCAACAAGAGAGAGTGAGAGAGCATTGCCTCAGAATAACCTATAACCTCATGGTGAGAGCACATATGTGGAAGGTCGGAGATGCAAATTCAAGTCCCTACTCAAGTGATTATTTTATACAAAGTGCAACAGTTTTAACAGCAGAGACTGAGATAGTGTTATCCCAGAATACCCCATAATCCAGGGGTTAGCAGGAACTCTGGTGGAAGAAGACCCAAGTTCAAAAACCTGCTTCACATGCGGCAAAGGGAAAAACTGAACCTGTGATTCCCCCATCCCTGATGACTGTCTTTACCACTTTACCAAACTTATAGACACCTCAACAACTGCCCATTTTGTGAGTCTAGACCTTTAAAACTGCCCCCCAAATCATGTTTTGGGTTATGCAACTCAATATGCACTCTGTTGATTTGCCGACAATATTGGAATTTTTCAGTTTCAGTTTGACAAGAAACAAATTTGTTTTCAGTTTTTTGGATCTTCCACTGAACCAAAGGATCAGTTATTCACCTAGCCCTCATCAGAGGTTCCTTTAGTCCTCGCCTCAGAACAGTCTCAGGATTCAGACTATTGTAGCTGATAAAAAAGCACTGACAAGCCTGTTTGCAAGCAGGAATTTTAATGCAAACAGTCTGAGGACAACATTGATGTAATCTACAGTTCTGCTGTTAGGCAACCTTACTCACATGCATGCCAGTCAGTAAAAAGCCTGGTGCTATACTATGAAATTTTATACATACTGTAAATTTCTGTAACTCTTAGTACATAAGAAGCTGCAGCTAGCAGTGGTGTAAACTAATAAATAATTGGAAGAGCCTCACTGTTGCTCTTGCTAACACAAATATAAAATCTTTTCCTAAATTCAATATGCTATATACCTCTCACAGATGAGAGTTGACTTGTCTGTCTGTTCCCATTACTGAAACTATATGGAAATGACAAGCAGATTTAAGGTTGCTTGCGAATAGACACCATCACATGAGGAGATTTCAAATTCTGAAGTTGTGGTTATGTTCTTTGCTGAAGTAGTTTCTGTTGATTTCATACTCAAGAAACCATAATAGCTGTACAGCATCAGCTGTTAGGATAAGCCTTCAGTGAACTGATATGATGGTAACTTGGACCAGTACACAGTATTTCTGACAGATATTTTAAAGTTGATTTACTATCTTTTATTTTATCTCTCACACCTTCTGGATTCTCTCAGTCTAATGAAGGTGGCCTATCTTTGTTATCAGTAAGCAGCTGCTACACTGTTGGACAAATTTTACAGACAATAGATTCCCTGGTGCGTTACTTTCAATAGCATAATACATAAAGAGAAAAATCTGTCAAGAAGAAATGTCAGTTCCAAAAGTTAGAGGGGAGCAGTTGCCTACTACTTCAACCAAGAGGAAAAGAAAATGCTGGGGGAAGCAGAGCTAGCAACATCATTAGAGCGCCCAGATCAAAGCATCCTCCGTCAGTGCATTAGTTTTAGAACGGTAAGGCTTCCAGTGAGTGCATGCATACGTTTGAGCATGTTCCCACATATGTATGCACCAAGGGGAACTAATCAAATCTATGCAGGCAAAGAGGCTCAGAAATAAATAAGAAAATATGTAACAAAGAGGAAAAATAGGAAAGAAAAGTTACAGAACTGCCAGAGTCTGTTGTGAAGGAAAATGAAAATAGAAAGCTGAAAAAGCCTAACATGCACAACATATTTTTAGTGTGCCAGTCATCAGCAGAAAAATGATAGATGCTGCTTGCATGTAATCTGAAAATGTAAAAGTCTGATACCTTTCGAGTGGGTATAAGTATAGAAAGCAGGTGGAAAACAAGCACTCTTGAATAGGTGGTTTCCTTGAGAAAAGCAGGAAAGGAGAGTCCTGTGGTATTTCCCTGATATATCTGTCTATGTCACAGTTTCTATTTTCATGATTAAAAAAAATTCTGCTTTTTCTTCTTTTATTACTTGGAAAGTTGATAAGGAAACAGCTGCAAGATTTATAACTAAAGTGATAACTCTGATCTAATAGCTTTCTCTCTTTAATCTGATAATCTTCTTTTTGTCACTTGTGCTATAGAACCTTTTTCTGAGGACAGCACAAATAAAATTTTGGGTTCTCACCACAAATCATGGTCTTTAACTTCTCTTAAGCATTTCAGTTATTTGCTACAGCATAGTTTCATTCAGGGCAGGTTGAAAGCCATGCGGGGAGCTCTGCATTTTCTGTCAAATAGCATCCTTCATGCCACATGCTACAGTACCAACTGTTAACAAATAAAACAAATTGCATTGAATAGGTATATCTCTGAAATACAGCTACTTAATTTTGCCCTGATCCATCACAGCATTTGAGTATATGCTTAACTTTAATCACATGCTTAAGTTCATATCTACCCGGAAACATATTTAAGCACGTTCCTTGCTTTAAAGTGGTTTGCTAAATTGGAACCATAGCCATTTAAAGTGTTTATGCATTCCTTGTTAGGATAAAACTAACACTGAAGCTCCTTCAGATCGGAGCATTCAAGGACTGCAGGGTCGTAACGAATGTGCAGGAGACCTGCATATTACGTGGCTTATTATAGGTGGCATGGTAGTGCCACTATAGTTAAGGTTCTGTCATGACATCTGTTTAAAGTTGATCTTTTTAACTCCTTTAAAATCAACATGCTTAGATGAATTCCTTTGAAATTTGGCATACCTCAGGCAGATACAGGGTAGGATTAGTAACTCAAATATGGGGTCATTTGAGGTAGGGGGTTGCAGAAATATAACTCCTCCCCTAAAATAGGCATTTTTCAAAATGTTTCTAGATGGGCCTTTTTTACTTAGAACTGGAGATCAAACTATTGATGTATGTGGGTTAAACTGGACTCACTTTTTCCCCAGGTAATATATGGCATCTACTACATTTTTAGAGGAGCCAAACCAGGTGTACATCAGCTCCCATTCCAAACTGTGACCGAAAAGCCTAACACCATCCTGGGATACATAAACAGGGGAATTGTGGGTAGGAGTAGAAAGGATATTTTACCTCTATATTTGGCACTTGTGTGAAAGCTGCTGGAATACCATGTCCAGTTCTAGTGTCCACAATTTAAGAAGGATGCTGATAAAATAGAGTTAAGAGGAGACACAAGAATGACTGAAGGATTATAAAATGTGCCTTATAAAACAAGTACAGACTCAAGAATCTATTTAGGTTTACAAAGAGAAGGTTAAGGGGTGACTTAATTACAGTATCTGCATGGGGAACAAATATTGAATTATGGGTTTCACAATTCAGTATAACTGCACCTGTATTCCCCCTCTGTAGTCCAGGAAGGGCTCAAGGCTTGTCAGCTGTCACCTCTCTTGAGTGGAGACTGACAATGCTCTCCCTCCTAACTGGAGGTTTGCCAAGCTGAATAATTATAATTCCCTACCTACACATGAGTTCCCAAGAATTCTAACTGCCTAAGCAGGCCTGCTTTACTTTTCTTCTCAAGCTATGGACAGCACAATTGCCCATAGTTAAAAAATTACCACACAGCCCTTTCTAAACAAGCACACTTATTCTTAAGGTGAAAGCACTACAGAGAAAATATTTTTAAAACCATTACCTATATAATCCCTGACTCTAACAAGGGCTCTGACAGGTGATCAGTCCTTCAATCCCGACCAATGGTTTTTTTCTGTGATTACAAGTTCATAACAGCTGTTAGCTCAGAACAAGCACATCCATTAATCTAAGTCACTTTCCTTTATAGAGTTTGGGTTTTGATCTTGGGACCCTAGGGACAGATAATCAGCAGGCAGTTGCCCTTTCCTCTGGGCATCGGTTCAAAAGGCTGTGTTTTTGTATAACAGGAGGTGAGGGAATCATGTGAAATTTGCATTCACGTCCATCTAGATATTTCCCAGGAATTCCACTATACATGTATTGTCCTAAAAGTTCACTCTTGCCACCCCACAAAGGGTCTGCAGCATCTTCCTCAGACCCAGGTGCAAGAAGTTTAGGGGTGGCTGTCTGCCCTAAACTGCAAATGGGTAGAAGTGGGGCAGGATAGTTTAGTTTTCCCTAGGGTGGCAGATTGACTCGAGCATTGTCTGTCCACAGGATTCCATCTAATACTATCAATCGGGGAAGAAATGTTGCACATGCCACTTTACCTCTGCCCTCTTTGAACAGTACCTGAATATGCACTTAGCACATATTTCTGCTGGCTGTTGGCACTGTAAGAGTCAGAAGGTTCCAGATTCTGGCATATTCTCGCACACTTAGCCAACCCTCGAGAAAGAGAATATCTTTACCATCTGTACCACTTAATAGCCTCCTACGACTCCCTTCTGCTCACTCACAGAATACCATCTCAACCTACACTTTCACTTAATCATCATTAAAGTATTAAAGTCTTCTCATACTGCTTCTCACTGTTGACATTATCCTTTGTAATAAAAGCTCTGTGCCCTGCTACTGACATAACCTACACTATTCTGCCTCAAAATGATTCATACTGTATCCTGAAGGTGCAATCTACTCTTATCACAATCACAGCTCTGTCTCACACCTCAAATAAATCTACACATGTTCTCATATCACAAACACACCTTTACCAAGCAGTCCAACTACTGTCTCCACCATTTTGTGTAGGTATACCTGGTGCCTAACACACAGACTGCACCCGGAGTGTATCCAGATAATTCCCTTTGGCAACTGCCAGTTCCAGAAGTGCAGAGGGAAGGTGGCATGGACAACTTTTTTTTTTGTCTCTTAATAGCGTTAACTGGAATCCTGTGGTGAGAGCGAATGTGTTGTAAAAGGAGATGAAGAGCTTGTATATTAAGCAACTGTGTGGTTAGCAGAGTAAAGGTATGTTTGTTAATAGGGAGCATTGTGGCATTGGTGAAAAAGGCAGGGGTATGTTTGCATAGGCAACGTTAACTGTACATTTATTTGTTTTCATAAGTTTGAGTTTTGTTCAACACGACATTCTGCAAAGGGACAACATTCGACCAAGCATCTTTAATTCTGTGTTAACACAGTTTTTGCCATTGTATATTTAAGAATCCAAACCTTCTGCTACTCAGTTCATTAGCTATAATTACCACTGACTTCACTGGGAGATGGATTGAGCTCTAATAGCTTTACAGAGAGCAACTGGTTAGGCCAGAAGCCAGTAAATGGTAGCAGCAATCGATTGAAAAATATTCCCTTCTATAATGTTGCTTTATATATCATTTTAATGATTACAGAATGCAAAAACAAACAAATAAAAAACAAAAGAAAACAAAGAAACCTAAGCACTAAGGCAATGTCAAGGTTACAAACAAAAATTAAGCACTCAGGTGTTAAGCACTTAATTCTCAGTGACCATCTTAATTTGGTCAGGCACATTATTCATATTTTCTGATTTGAATTAATAACACTAATGTACAATAATTTCCATCTAAGAAGGGAGAGAGGAATTGAAAGTACTAGAAATCCACAATATGGATGAATTAGTGCAGTACAATCTTAACTGTTGGAACTGACTATCTTTGGGGTGAGTTTGATCTTGCATGATCTTACATGCTGTAACAATCCTATATTTTTGCACCAAATTTGATGTTTATTCATAAAAGACAGAAAATCTAGAGCAGGGGTTCTGAGACTGAGGGTTGGGACCCCTCCGGAGGTCACAAAGTTATTATGTGGGTGGTCAGGAGCTGTCAGCCTCCACCTCAAACCCCACTTTGTCTCCAGCATTTATAATAAGATTAAATATATAAACTTATGTTTTTAATTTATAAGGGGGGGTCACACTCAGAGACTTGCTATGTAAAAAGGGGTCACCAATACAATAGTTCGAGAAGCACTGAGGTAGAGGTACTATAAGTGGCACGGGCATCTTACCACAGTACTCTCCACAGTAGTGATTTGAAGTACCTTGCTCTCCATGTTTAACCTGTCTATAGTACAAGTATTTTACAAGCATGCCTGTATTGTAAGTTTCTTTGTCTGCAGCTATTTGGTTTACATAAATTATAGTCTGCTGGCTTTGCCTGAAAACTCCCTAATCCTTATTGAACCAACAAGTGAAACCAGGGGTCAAATCATGATCCCATCAAAATCAAGAAGGCAGTATGTGGATACATTTACTAGTTTAGGTGTGGTTCTCAGATGTGACAGTGATGGGGGAAGCCCATGTGCCTTATATGTGCAGAGGTTCCCATTTTAAGTGAACTTGAGCCTGTTTATCATCTCCTTCCAAGATATGGTAATATGTGTGTGTGTGTGAGTGTGTGTGAGTGTGTGTGAGTGTGTGTGAGAGTGTGTGAGAGTGTGTGAGAGAGAAAGAGAGGGGGGAAGTGGTGGTGATGATGATGATGATGGTTTCAGGGCAGTGGAATTTGAAGGATGATCAGCAAACGTTTGTACTAATTGCAGTTTGCCCTCCAAGCAAGTGGATATAACTGTCAACAAAGAGTTCCAATTATCTAATTAGGAAGCAACAAATGCATGTAATAAAATCTTAATTAGTAACTATAATATAATTTGCTTTTGATGAATAATCTAACATCTAAATCAGCCTTCTGTATATCATTAACAACTCTCTCTTCCTCCCTTTTTTGATCATTACATTGAGTTTATGTGGAAGAAGAATCTCCCTTATGATTGTCTCTCGTGATATTTGTTTATCAGATTGCCTGTTTGTTTGTTTCTATCAAGGAAATTGGTTTAAAATAAAGTCAGCCTGGAAATGAAGATCAAATTTTGAAAATTAATTCAAGTTTTGTGAATTATTAGAGTATTTTAATGAGGATTTTACTTACTTGCCATATAGTGAAAAATGACCTTCTTTGTCATAAATGTGCCAAGAATTATCTGAGTATCTCCTTCAATTACCAATGACAATAATGCGAATCTAGGTACAGGTACAGAAAGATTCAAAGCAGTCAGAATAATTACTTTGGACCCAATCCACTTGGTTTAATCTCATGAGGAGACTCACTGAAATCATTGGGACTACTTGTGTGAGTAAAGTGAAGAGCATTTAGATCTCTCTCAAGATGAGAACACTCCAGATTTTTTAAAAGACGTTCTTTCCTACAATGTATTATCCGAGTTACTGGGATGGTAATTAAGAATCACCTGATCTCCTCTTCTATATAGAATAGAGAGGGGAGCCAAGTGAGTGAAAACTAAGGGATCCCAAAAACTACAGAAGAGGGTTGACTAGTGTTCCCATGACATACTCATTCCTGACACAGGATTCCTCTGCAAAGACTACAAGTTTGGAGCTTTGTAGATAGCTGGAAGGGGCAGGACTGAGGGGGAAGTTCCTTCCATTTTGTGGCAACTTCTCCCTAGAAATCCATGAGGCTTAGCTATGTAGAATACATGGGTGGCTCTTCCTGCTGAAAGTATTATTCCCATCGGGGCAATGGTGGGCCACCAGACCATGGCAAGAGGGTTTATGTAGAAGCTGTGCTCACACAGAGTCCATAAACCTGTCTTAAGGTACCAGACTTCTGTGTGAATGGCACTGGCTTCTGCTAGTTGTCTCGAGATTTGTTGGACATCTATAAGTTGAAGGATCTCCCAAATGAATGATTTGAAGAAGTATTCCCAAATGGAAACTCAGCATTAACTCTCTGCTACAAGTGGTTTTCCTGTTAGAATATACTTTACTTAATCTATCACCAACAGAGAACCCTATTATAAATACCCTGACACCCTTAGGATTTGCTAGTCTTGAGTGCTACATACAGTTAAATTGTAATGAAGCTTAATTACTGTAATTAAGCTTAAATTAGAATTTCAGATATATGTCCTGTTCTCCAAGATATGAACTCTAACATGCTATCGTAACATTCTATAGATGCATAAACATACAGTCACCACAGTTATCAGCAGAGGCTGAAGCTGTTATATTCAGTACCAAAAGCACACTAGGACAATATAGAACAGCATGGCAAATTTATTCATCTAGCACACTTTTGGCACTATGTAAATATTCATCATAAGCAGTATGTTCTTTTGGTGAAACCTGGTACTATTAAAAATACTATTATTTTTACAAATATTAGTTGAATCAATTTGGTAACCTGTTAAAGTTCATGTATTTCCCTGAGAATTGTAAAGAGTATGGGTATATGTGTGAGGGACCGGGGGGATGAGGAGAGGGATATGAAAGGGGTATAGTATACGCACATAAGTTCCATGAACCCATTCCCGCATTTTAAATCGTATGTTGTAAGATTTTTGGAGGAAGGACTCACTTTTATTTTTGTGCACAATGGAGGCCCAAATGATAAATTCGACAAATTAAAGGATTGGGCCAAAATAAATCTGATGAGATTCAACAAGGACAAGTGCAGAGTCCTGCACTTAGGATGGAATAATCCCATGCACTGCTACAGACTAGGGACCGAATGGCTAGGCAGCAGTTCTGCAGAAAAGGACCTAGGAGCTAGAGTGGACGAGAAGCTGGAGATGAGTGAAATGAGTGAAATGAAATGAGTCAACAGTGTGCCCTTGTTGCCAAGAAGGCTAATGGCATTTTGGGCTGTATAAGTAGGGGCACTGCCAGCAGATCGAGGGACATGATCATTCCCTATTCAGCATTGGTGAGGCCTCATCTGGAGTACAGTGTTCAGTTTTGGGCCCCACACTACAAGAAGGATGTGGAAAAATTGAAAAGAGTCCAGTGGAGGGCACCAAAAATGATTAGGGGACTGGAGCATATGACTTATGAGGAGAAGCTGAGGGAACTGGGATTGTTTAGTCTGCAGAGGAGAAGAATGAGAGGGGATTTGATAGCTGCTTTCAGCTACCTGAAATGTGTTCCAAAGTGGATGGATCTAGATTGTTCTCAGATGACAGAACAAGGATTAATGGTCTCAAGTTGCAGTGGAGTAGGTCTAGGTTGAATATTAGGAAAAAAAACATTTTCACTAGGCAGGTGGGAAGCACTGGAATGGGTTACCTAGGGAGGTGGTGGAATCTCCTTCCTTAGAAGTTTTTAAGGGCAGGCTTGACAAAGACCTGGCTGGGATAATATAGTTGAAGATTAGTCCTGATTTGAGCAGGGAGCTGGACTAGATGACCTCCTGAGGTCCCTTCCAACCCTGATATTCTCTGATTATATGAAATGCTGGTTGGGGCCTCTTGATGCTATTGTAATTAATGGAATAAAATGAAAGAAATGATGGGTAGGATAGGGCATGGGGAAAAAGTCAGGATACCTAGGTTCCATTCCTAGCTTTCCTACTGATTTGCAGTGTGATCATGTCACCCTTTGTGTTGCCTACTCTTTGTCTTATCTAACTGTAAGCTCACAGGGACAGGGTCTGTCTCCAACTGCGTGTTTGTAGAGAGCCTAGTCTAATTTCCAGATTCTGGGACACCTTCACAGCATCATCTGCCACTAAGCATGTCCATGAGTTGCAGATAGTGGGCTGCCTTCCAGATATGAAGGGTAGCTGTGATACAAGCAGATAAATCTGTCAAATAAGCAGTCGTGGGCAATATGATGGCAGTACCAACAGGACATTCTCTTGAAGGAACTCCAAACTTAAACTTGCTCCCATATTTCCCACTGTTTATGTGGACAAGAGAGTGGAACTGGAACTGCACACATCTTTCCCACTCTAATCCAATCACAGTGCAAGTGATTCAGCAATGCAGCACTGACTCTGCAACCTCTCAATCAGCCTAACAGAAACTGAGGGAGTGAATGAACTATTGTGCCAATTGGTTTAAAACTTTTGCCTGCTTAGGAATTTACCATGGAATGTAGGTCAAGTTATTTTCAATTTTAAAAAAATGTTATAATCAGGTGCAAAAGTACCAGGCATAGGAAATAAATTAGTCCATGCATAATAGACTACATTAATATAATTTGAGAAGTGTGTTAAAATCATGCTTGGTCTGAAACAAAAGATGTAGAGCTGGAAATGAATGAACCAAAACTGGCATGTCTGATATTAGGCCTAACCAGTGGACAAAATAAATGAGGGTCTGGGCTATTACATCCATCATCCACTTTTTGGGCCCTTAAAAAAAAAAGCCTTTTTAGGGAAAATAGAGAAAAATAAACTAAGGCTACTGGAGTGAGTTTTTCCACCATGTCTGCAACCCCTGCCATCTTCTGGGACCCCAGATCATCTTTGCCTTAATCCTGAGGGATGTCCTGAACAGCTCAGGCCAGAGAGAGGGATCCCAGTGACATCAGCACCTATCTCAGCTCTGGCTGAATCCAGAACACTACCTGTGATTAAACAGGTCTGGACTTTAACAGCAGCAGAAGCAAAAACAACTTTCACCATCTCAACTAACTTCTCTTTTCGCCAAAGGACTGTTATTGACATATTTTATATCATCTAAGAGGCTATTGAACAAAGTTTTTTTTCCCCTTCTCTCCAGGTAAAGGAAAAGGAACAAGAAATCTTGTTAAAATAAGCACTGTACTTAATACTTTACATTTCAAAGGCTTTCACTGTTTTTCCTTCTTTTCTGTGTGTTTAATAAAAGATTAAAAGGGTTTTTAATGGTGTGTTTGCCATAGTACTCAGAAGGCTAAGGTCTCGGTCTACCAAACCCCAAACTTTATTTAACACTGTTTAAAGTTGGACTGTGACTGGGTTATGTTAGCATCTTCAGCCCATTTATTCCATCTAGAATAATGCAACACAACCTGTGGTGGGGGGAATGCACATATCCACTCAATTATTAAGATCAAAAACACTCCTCTCAAGTCCATGAAGTTTTGCTTCCTAGGGAGTATACTGCCCCAGAATGCCTCAATTGATGGTGATGTTTTCCCTCACATAGCCCAGGCCAGCTCTCCATTTGGCACGCTGCCACACCCATTCTGGAATGATAGCACAGCTAAATGTCTATTCAGCAGTCGGGCTTACAACATTTCTAGATTGTTGGTTGTGAGAAATGGACAACATATCACTGCCACATTAGGAAACTTAATCAATTCCCTGTGCGCTGTCTTCTGTCTGTTTGAATGGTTAAATGGTGGGACAAGATTCCTAGTGCTGAAACACTTAATTGTTGTCGGGTGTCTGGCATTCCAAGCATGCTCATAACAACTCAGCTGCATTGGTCAGAGCATTTCATTCATATGGCTGATTCGAGAATACTCAAGGCCATATTTTATGGTCAGCTAAAGCAAGGCACTCATTCTCATGATGGCCAGTAGAAACAATATAAAGACACATTGACCCTAGAACCGGGAAGCAAAAGAGCAAGAAGTGGCAGATTTATCATGTTGCCATTAATCACTTTGACATAAGGCACTTAAAAGCCTTTTGTGAAAAAAGATGAACAGTGCAAATCAAGGATACAACAGCCTGAATTGATCGTGGGCAATCTGTTTTGTCCCAAATTTAACTACATTTGGGGTTCTCACATTAGTCTGACCTCATATATCCATGCTCAGCTACATTTGCTGAATCCTCATATATCAGCATCAATGTGAGACTATCATCATCAGTATAATGTGGTCCAGAGATCCACTGGGATATTTTGGTGTCACTGGAATATTACTCTTAATAACAATTAATAATACAAAAAGAAAGGTGACATTTTTTACCTGTCGGTTATTACTGGATGTCAATAATTTTGAGTCAAAGATTCCAAACAATGGGCATTATAGCAATTACTTTCTATTATGTTAATAGTACTACATGTGTTTTTTAAGCATATATATTCTGTCTGTGAGGGATTTATCAGGCTATTTTTACTTGTAACTGTACAGAGATAATTGCAGTTACTGGTCTGTGGATTAAGTAACTTCCTTTGTGGTATGAGTTGCTTTCACAGTATCTCATGGAATAATCTGGAATAAGACAGATGAAATTGAATCTTAAGGGATTTATATTTAGTTTAACCATTCCCCTGCTGGTCACCACCACAACCACACAGGCAGAGTATTCTGTTCCCACACACATCAGACAGTGCTGGGATTTAGGTATGTCCAGTGCATCATGTAAGTGAAGCAGCAATCAAGTGGATTAATGGCAGTGTTGTTTACAGTATTTATTTATTCATTTGTGCAATAAAAAGGAAGGGAACAGAAGCACATAAGTTGCAGAGGGCTGAGAGTAGTGCGATTTTATACATCAAACTTGCTGCATGAAAAAGATAGAGAAGTATTAATAAAGGACAGAGTAAATAGGACTGGAATAATATCACTTGTTTGGGGGAATTACTGAGTTACTTTAATATAGCTGTGGCAATTACCCTGTGATCATTTTTTTAAGCTGAAAATCTGAGCTGCCCTTAGGGGCCAACATTTCTGCTACTTGCGCTGTATCTCCCTTCTTCAAAATGTATTGAATATGCCTGTCTTTTTCACCAGACTTGTGGTCACTATTCAGTTTAAAATGCAGGCTTTTCTGTGATATATTACAACATCAAATCTTGCATCATAATGTTCTAAAAATTTCTACTTATTGCAATAAAGACAAATTTTATACTCCATTTTGTAATTTATTTATTTTTTCAAACTCAACAAGGAAATAAATAGAGCTGGACAAATACTGTGAAAAAATGTGCTGCAAATATTAATATGAATGTTTAATTTAATTTACTTTACATTCATGCTCTTTTAATGTTCACTTCTTGAGAATTTTCTAGTGGATGTGTTTACTGGTAGGGATTATTGCAAAAGTGGTGGATTTGAAAGCAAATGTTTTATAAAATTAATATTCACAGAAGGCATATTTTGAATTTTTAAACATTAATTCTTGCTCCAGAGTCTCATTATGTTACATTCATACATTCAGTGAATAGAAGCCATACCATGTGATCTATCTGTCAAATCAACTAAGCCCAAATTTTGCATATCCTGATACTGAGAAAATCTTAGTGCTCAAACTGCAATATCTCTGTTGCTTTCAACACATTTGGGCTCATTGTACCAACAACATGCATGCAGATATTGTGGAGGAAGTAAATGGGGAAACACGACAGTGTTTCCATTCATTCCTACCATACAGATAATGATGATAACCTGCTCTTCATCATCCAGACTCCTGTCGTGCAAAGTCTTGCAAGACTAAGCACTCTAACATCTTCTCTCTAACATATGTAATAATGATATCTCTGGGGATATCATACTATGTCACCAATTTAGTAATCATTGTGCCACCAATATGTGCCTGACAGTAAGGGGAACATCTTTCCACAGATGCAGTCTCTACTCCTATCTAGAAGTCTCAGCACTTTGAAGAAACAAACAGAAGGACAAAAAGCAGAAGAGATGATGGTAATACTGAGGAAGTGCTCTGAGAAAGTCGCCAGTATGCTAACAACCCGAACGTTGCAGAACATCAAGGTAGCATATAGCTTAAAATCAGCTTCCACAACTCACCAATTGCCATTGTGACACCTGGCTAGGAAGCTGGAGTCTAGTCCTCTCAGATGAGGAATCTTGCTAAGGAAATATTTCCATCGGCTCAAGGCTGGACCAGTTGCTGTTTAATCTACCTAGGAACTAACTCACACACACACACACACACACACACACACACACACACACACACACACACACACAAAATGTACAGCACATGGCAGTATCCATATCAGCAATAACGGTCAACACACTACAACAGGTTACAACTGATCCTAATCTGCTCTTCATGGATAGAGACCAAGCTAGCACAAATACCACCTCAGCCATCACAGTTCCTAAAGACACCCATACTCTGTTGGCACAATGTATCGTAGCTGGATACACCCAGGTTCCAACTACCTGCCACTGATGGAGGAATGAAAGGGGTGTATGTGTGATATTTTAAATTCTTGATGGAGGAACCTAGGTTTAGAAAAAAATTAGACCAAGACAAGACTTGGTGGGATTCAGTTTGGAGAGTAAACACATCTTACTTTCAAAGTCTCCAGAAATTATACTCTTAAATAAATACATAATAATTGGCACTCAGAACTCAAAGGAATAATTGGCACTTCCTTTGCCCGGAAACAGTAGAGAGAAGAAAAACACTTATTAACCAATACTTAGATAGCCTGGAGATAGATACTATATAGAAACATATAATCAATAGATCCCATACTCACAACAAATTGTTCAGGCAGAATCTAATGATTAAAACTTCTCTATGAAATTGCCTGCTAAATAATTTCAAATAATCAATAAATTGAGGGGGGAAAGTTCATAAGCTGCTAGTAAACAATCTGCAAACAGAAAATAAATCATTTGATAAATTATTTGCTGTGAATTATTCACTGATTTCTAGAAATAAGTATTTTGGCTTTGATTATAAACTGAAGATACCCATAACATTCCTTTATATCTACCCTTCCTTCCAAAAAAAGAAACTCAGTTAATTTATAGATTTATGAAGATGCAAAGTGCAGTCAGTGACTTTTATTATATTTTCCAATATCATCTGTGTTAAATCTATCAGATGTAATGATGTAACTAACAGGAGACATTTCCAAAGAAGTTTAATGCGTCCTTGTAGTCAGTAACATCAGATCCTACCCACTAAAGATACAAAACACCTTTGTGGGAACATTTATTTCTAAAACAATGTCATGATTTTTAATTCAACTAAAGGACTTGAAGGAATTTAAGTATAATCAAATATGACAGAAGAAATATAGTAGCAAATATGTTGGCAAGGATCCACATCATTGAATGTGTATCTGACTCTCGGGTAAATTTTAATTTTAAAATATCACACATACACCCCTTTCATTCCTACATTGGCACAATTATATGGAATCAAGCTACATTATAATGTTCCTCAAAGGTTGTTAAAGGGTGGTCCACAGAGCAGTCATTGATGGTCTGCAGAGAGCTGGGTCCTGATTCTTTTAACATGCTGAACTTTAATTATGTGAATAGTCCCATTGACTTCAGTGGGACTATTTGCAGGATCATGGCCCTGGGCTAGTTATGTTGTACTGGTTCTCCTCCAGATGGTAAATCAAATTACATATTAAATACTTTCCTAATATCATTTTCCCACATTAAAAATTGTTGTAGCTGCTGTAGGGATGTTACAGGATTGTAAAAGCAAGGAGAAGGGTCCAAAATATAATCCTTCTCTAACCCTTGCTATACTTGCTTCTGTCTTATAGTGACCATGTGTTTTAGTGAGAAAGTGTTACAATTGTGCTCTAATAGAATTCTACAGCCTATGTGGCAACAGATCAGACAACAATGAGAATGAAGAATGATTAAAATGGGGTTTCCACAAGTTCAGGAACAAGATTGTTCAATCATAAATGACCCAAAAGATAGGATTTCTATGATCTACTAGACAGACCCTAAGTAACAGGATTTGTTTCCTGATACTGAGCCTAAATGTTCCTATGTTCAATTTTTTTCCCATTGTTTCTAACCATAGACTTTTGTGCATCTCATACCCACTAAACCAATTCCTCTCCTTCTTTCTCTCTCTCTGATATTTTCACCCTTGTAATACATGTTCACAGTTATCACATACCCTTCTTTGATCTTGTCTGCATTACCTCTGTATACAGCAACAACTGTACTCCAAGTCCAATATGCAATACACTCCACATCACTTTGGCTCATTCATGGAGTAGGATGTTTGAAAATGGATGAACAAAATTACCACCTTTGATTTTTACCCATGCCTGTTGTACCTGCTAAAAAAGGCCCACAAACCCCTAGTTGATAGAGACTGCCAGCACCTCATCTGAAGAGGGAAACCTGTTATCCACCTAAATAAATGCTATAGCTTGGCCAATTCTTAAGAAACCATCTTTGTATCCAAAACACCGGGAGAACAAGCATTGAACGTCAAAACTCCTATTTTTAGGCTAGATCATCAAGATACAAGTGAAGAACCACCTTTACACTACCAATATCTTAAACCCAATTCAGCTGTAATCCAGACCAGGCCAGGTAATTTAAAGAATGTTGCTACTTCTTATGAATAACACCTACCTGCCCAGAAATAGGGACAATGTCTGTACTTACCTTCTTGATTTGTTAATGGTATTTGATATTGTGTCCTGTCTCAGTGATATAGCTGAGGTTGATGGGAAAGCTCTGAAATTATTTTAATATTTGCCTTCTGCATATTCAAATACGGTAGTCTTGAGTAACTCCAGAGCCTTTTCCTGTGGAGTCTCACGTGGTTCAGTCCTCTCCCCCATCCTTTAAAAAAACAAACAAACATGTGAAGCCATTGGGACAAATTGTGAGACACCAGGGACACAAACACTAGTAGTAAGTAGACAATATGTAGCTGTACGTCTCCTTTACCTCAACACAAAGAGAATCATCTCCCCACTATCCTCCCAATACCTCTCCAATCTATGAGAATTCTTTCTCTGTATCAGCAAAATAGTTGGCAAAGGGGAACTGATGCATAAAATGTATCTATGCTCTAAAAAAAGTATAGCAAAAATATAGATGGGCAATGGAAATGAACATAGGCTCTTACCACTGAACTTAGTTTAGAGAGCGAGAGGCAACATGATAAACATTTGTAAAATAATAAGTAGCAGAGGAAAAATAAGAAAGGTCACTCCTATTTACAGTTTGTCGTAATAGAAGAACTAGGGAATGATACATTCAAGGAAAATTAAAAGAAAACAAAGCAGCTAAAACATGTTTTTTTTGTTTGTTTTTTTGCACAAATCCAAATTAACCTCTGGAATGAATTGTTATGAGATATCATTGTCACCAAGAGCTTGGTCAGATTCCAAACAGGATTGAACGTTTACATGGTTAATGAGGTCAGCCACCATTTCTGTACAGAAGATGGGACACAAATAAATTACACGAGGAATATAAACTCTCATATTTGAAATTATAAACTAACCACTAACTGGGGTTAAATGAAACTTTCCGCTTGGAAAGTTAGAGTATAATTGGCACCTTTTTCTGGAGCATCTGTCATTCATCACTGTTAGTGATGAGGACACTGGGCTAGATGGACCATTGGCCTCAAATGGGATTGCTACATGCATCTTTCCTATAAACATGACAATATAGAAGTGTCCATATCATTTTAACTGGAAGTGTCCCGTTATGTTACTTCACTCAATTAAATTGGGTTTGCACCTCCCACTTATGTGATGCTCCCTTTCTTCTCTCTGAGGAGAATCACTTCCATATCACTTCCTTTTTTTCTGCTCTACCTATTTGCAGTTCTATTCATTTTTGATACTAGTTTGTGCTCACCCAATGAGCTTCCTATATTATGATTACCTATAATTTATATTACTTTCTATCTAAGGTTCCCACAGAAAATGGAGCCTCATTATGCTAGGAATGTCATAAATACTTAATAGGAAACAGAGTTTACAATAGAAACAGACTAGTCAGAGAAAGAGTGGGAGAGGAAAGAGACACAGAAATGAAGTCACTTGCTAAAGGTCACACAACAGTTTAGTGGTAGAGCCAGATCTGGAACCAAGGGGTAATTAGTGGTCAGCCAGGCTTTGAGATTGACATCCCACTCAAGTCTTCAATGGTTCTGGATCCATATTGGCTATCTGAAATATTTTTGCTTTGGTTATTCATCCAGCTCTATTAAACATTTTATTTTAGATAATGGCAATGTTCTTGTTACCACCGTGACAAATGTTTTCATATATGTACCTGTTGCAGGGCAGAGGTTTTAAAAACCTCTACTGCCTGCTAAAGCCCCTGCTTCCCTGCAGCCTGGCTAAAACCCTGAGCAGAGAGCCCAGCTGAAGCCAATAAGTAGGGCAGGCTCAGGACAATCTACTAAGCCAGTGCAACCACTAGGGCAGAGTACAAACCCAGGAAAGAGCTCACAGAAGGAGGCTAGCCAGGCAGAAGGACAGGGGGCACCTAGCTCTGTCTCTGGTGGTTGATAAAAGCCTCAAGGGGCCAGAGGATCCAGTGATAGGTCTGTGAGGGGCCTGATTTTGGGGAAGTTGGGACTTTGTTAGTACTGTAAATAAAAGAGCATGGGTGAAGCACCAGAGAGGAGTGTCTGAGACCCTTTCTTTGTCCAGCCTAAGCATGGGGCACAGGGACTAGGGGAAGGAAGCCTGTGCCGCCCTGTACCATATATAGTATAATAGTATAATTAGTAAATACATGAAGTAACAAAGAGTCCTGTGGCACCTTAAAGACTAACTAAAGTACTGAAGCATAAGCTTTCATGGGCTAATACCCACTTCCACTGCTTGCATCCAATGAAGTGAGTATTAGCCCACGAAAGCTTATGCTTCAATACTTTAGTTAGTCTTTAAGGTGCCACAGAACTCTTTGTTACTTCTGCTATTCCAGACTAACACAGCTACCTCTCTGATTCTAGTAAATATTTGGGTATTACTACAGTATTACATAAATAAAGTACATTGTGTGTTAATTAAGATTGGTCTACACATAATATACTTCAATATGAAACAGTATAGGAAAGAAACAGTAAGTTAAGGTATTTTTCAATATGTACTTTCTTCTCCTGTACCCAGTTCACACATATCTCACCATTAGAACAACCACCGTAATAACAGAAGGTGCTCCACAATTTCAACTTTGCTCCAGTAGGGATGCCAGATTCCCCATAACAACAAACAAACCAGACTTCCTCATATTATTCTTTCTGTACAGGTTTTTTTTGTTTTTTATTTGGGGGGGGGGGGGGAAACACTGTCACGCACATTTGGGAAAATGCACAGGGGTTGATGCAACTGAGATTAGGTAGACAGCATGCAACTGTCCAGATCTGCGGACAGTGATGGATCTATCGGGGATCGATTTATTGCGTCTCCTGTAGAGTGCTTCCCATTAACTCCAGAACTCCACCTCGGCAAAAGGCAGACGCGGAGTTGACAGGGGAGTGGCAGCAGTCAATTTGCCACCGTGTAGATGGCCAGGCAAGTCACTCTAAGATACGCTGACTTTATTTACGCTATTCACGTAGTTGAAGTTGCGTATCTTAGGTCAACACCGCTCCTACCCCCCCAGTAGCCCATGCCTAAGATAAAATATGAAGCAACAACAGAAGCAGCATATTATTTATCACTAGTTGGTTTTTATCTTACTCTGGAGGTCGTTAACAGTGTCAGAATATCTAACAAAGGGCTTAATCTTTATATATCATTAAATATAATTTCAGAGGGGCTTAAATGCCTGTGAGAGAAAGAACCTGCTGAACATGTGGGAGTTACATCTATTATTGTGGTTCAGTTCAAATGCATGGTTTATTATTACCCATTCATTAAGCTGGCTGAAGTCTTCAGTACATAAATTTAATTCCAGTTCTATTATCAAAAGACATAATAGTTTACCCTCACTATGAACACTCTCTCTCTCTCTCTCAAAAAGACAATATACCTACCCTGCAAAGAGCAGAAGTATTTTCCATAAACTGTTTTGCTGTCCCTCTTAAGATTTTTGAATCTAGTAGTAAACTATTTAAATGTAGTAAACTATATGGATCACCTACCATAACCTCTCTTTCAACTCCCTCACAATCAATTAATTATAAATTGATTTTTCACATGTGAACTGAATTTTCAGTAACTATAAGAAACTCAGAACTATGAATAGCCTTGATTGTTAAAAGATGTCTCAAAATTTGAAAATATGGTTGCCTGATGTTAGGTTTCTAAATCCATATAAAGATTTAGTAGCCACATTGAACCCAACTAATTTACACTCACAATTACATGCATTTTGATCAGGGAATCGTCACCCAATGGGGATATTTCTAATGGAGTCGCAGAGTGATCAGTTCTTAGCCCAAGTGATATCTTTATGAATGATCTGGAAGAAAACAAAATCATTGTAGGTAAGGTTTGTGGATCACACAAAAAAAGTGGTAAAGTAATGAATAATATGGAGAGATCAGTCCAGCAGAGCTAGGATCATTTGGTAAATTTGCCTCAACTGAACAATATGTGTTTTGATAAAGTCAAATGCAAAGTCATACACCTGCTAACCAAGAACATAGATCAGATTTCTAGGACAGGTGAATTGTATTTTGAAAAACAGTGATTCTGAAAGGATTGTTGGATAACCAACTGAACATGAGCCCCCAGTGCAATGATACAGAGAAGAATATTTAGAAGTAGTTAGATGTTATTAGGACTGTGCATTAATGAGACCCTTACTGAAATACTGTGTCTGTTTCTTGTGTCCACACTTTAAAAAAATGTTGTAAAATGGGAAAGGTTTCAGAAAAGAGCTACAACAATTATTCAAAATCTGGAAAACCTGCCTTGCAGTGACCAATTTAAGATCAATCTCTAATCTCTTTAATTTACCCAAGGGAATGATAAGAGATGACTTCATCATGGTCTACATGTACATAGTAGGGAAACACATTTCTAATAGTAAAAGGCTCTTTAATTTAGCAGACAAAAGCATAACAAGATCCAATATCTGAGAGCTGAAGCTAATCATTACAGATTAGAGTAAAATGCACATTTTTATCAGTGGGAGTTATCAACCATTGGAACAAACTATCTAGTGGTGTGGTGGATTCTTCATCACTTAAAATCTCTAAAACAATATTGAATGCTTTTTTGAAATATATGTTCTAGCCCAACCAGAAGTTATAGACTTGATGCAGGAACCACTTGGTGAAATTCTATGGCCTCTGTTACACAGTTCAGTCTAGATGATCAAAATGATCATTTCTAGCTTTAAAATCTACTGCTGAAATCCTGGCTCCCTTTAAGTCAATTGTATTTTCCCAGTGACTTCAGTGGACCCCAGATTTCATCCTTTGAATTTACATTATGGGTCCTTTAAATGGACATAAATTAATTACTTTCCACTTCCAGAGTAGTGTAAAAGGGCGTTTAGTGTATTGAAATGAGAATCGGGTACACTGTTTTTAACAACTAAAAATTTAATATCTTTAATATAGGAGGTTAAGAGTGTGTTTATGTTGAACATATCTCATGATTTAAAATATAACCATATAGTTAAATAATACATTTTACCATCTTATCTCAAATATCTACCTATATTCTAAGCAGGATATATGCAACTGGAAAAATGTAGAAGAGAAATGGTTTCATTTCACAAATATAAAGAAAGTTCAGATGATCAGATTGGACCACAAATGTGATTATAAACAAATTGCAGTAATTCAGGATAAGGTTTTCTATTTCTTAAAATGGTTAACATTTAAATGGGAACAAAAATGACACTTTATTATCATACTAGCTAAAATATCCAGCGTTGCTCGGAGTATTTGTAATTGGAAATTGGGATGTTGCTCGGGTATTTTCCTTTAATCTTCTTTGGCGTTCTTCGGCTGTTTCTGTGGCCCTGGATTGATAATTTCGTATTCTATTATTATGTAGCCATTTCTCACGTTGTTCAGAAGTCTCATTTTGTCTAATTAATTTCATTCTCTTGCTTTTAGATGTGGTTTCTCCAATACATTTTCGCTTTTTACGCGGCATAACAAATAGGGTCCTTTTTAAGAAAAAAACAGTGTATTTAATTATGTTTGCGCTACACAACACTAAGCTCTCTGGTTATCTGTATTATTACCTCATAACTATGTCACAGACAACAGCATGTGTTAACCTGTTGCCCAGATGATGTTATGTGAACTGTGTAGTTGATGTTAATGAGCTTTAAAGAATTTCACCCCTAGGGGGTGTAAGAGGTGAGATTTTTAAAATTTTCGATTCTTACCCTGATTAGGACCCTAAAGCCTATAACTGTACCAAATTTCAAGTATCTAGCTGAAACGGTGTGGAAGTAGTAAGGGAACATACATACATACACCATTTGACTTATATATATATAGATTGGTATATTATCTTAAATTCTTGTCCTACTCTCTCAGAAAATATATTGGACAGAATGAAATGGCCCCGGTACCCACAGTGCCCCTGGAGCTGTTCCCCCAAGCCACCCAACGCCCACCGCTCACATGTTTGAGTCAGGGGTGTATGATAAAAGTCACAGACAGGTCACGGGCCTTACATTTTTGTTTACAGCCTGTGACCTGTCTGTGACTTTTTCTAAAAATCTTTGACTAAAACGTAGACTCAGTAATGAGTGCTACAACCCTTTTTGAGCTAACCTATTTACCTACTCTCATAATAGAAGAACAAAGAGATAGTCAATGAAATTGAAAGGGAAGACATTTAAAATTGATAAAAATAAATTTGTTTTGCTTTTAAAGAAAGTACATAATCTACCAGTGGCACTCATTGATCCAAGATGTCAGAGAGGGCAAGAGTTTGATAGGATTCAAAAAAAATATTGGACATTTATATGGATAATGCATATAAAGACATTATGAAAGATGAATAAACATATTTGTAAAAAGTCTGTGTATGGAAGGTATTTATATGCCCTTCCCGCATTACTGTGGTTCCCGAGTGACTCACAATTTCATTGTGAGGAAGGGAAATGCTATTATCCCCATTTTACAGATGGGGAACTGAGATAGAAAGAGGCTAAGTGATATGAACAGAAGAATCCTACGATGGAGGAGCAGGGAATTGACTCCTCATAAGTCAATTGAGTCCTCATAAGTCTCATAAGTCCCAGATTGGCACCCAAGCCATGAGATCATAGATCTTCTCAGCTTATGATCCTTTCTTTCCACATCCAGATATTAGACAAACATGAAATGCTGTGATAATTCCATAATTATCTACCATGAGTTTTCTTCCACTAGCCCAACCCTTGATGCATCTAGTAATAAATGCTGGCAGATCAAGAAGATACTGGACTACAGTGACCACTAGTTTGGTCTGTATAACAAGTCCATGGTTTATCCATGAAGATTGATCTGTTTCCCCCTCTCCCCCCCAAATATAAACAAATCCATACTACCATTTATATGTTTTAACTATCTACCTTTAACTTCCTTAAAATCATAGAATCAGGAAGATCTCTTTATTTAGCGAAAAAAAGGACACACCTTGTCTCGCTAATATCTTGGGGCCAAAATGGCTGCATACAAGAAATGAGCTATTTTCTTAAGATTTTTACCATCATGAGTTGCAACTGAACTGGATATTGAAAACAGGCCCCTTCTGGGTTTATATCTGACACAGATGGGTACAGAAGACATTCGGTATGTGTCCAGACCAAGGTAATTAAACATGAATACACTCAAGATAGAGGTAAGTTTGATGCACCAGTTCTAGCTCTTCTATAATGAGTATCATTTGTATTTATTATTTAAAAGGTGATTTGGATAAAATGAGATTTCCCTCTCCAGAGCTCAGCTCTAAAATTGAACTAGGTACATGCTAAATTCTTTTTCAGGTTCAGGTAAACTCATTTTGGTATTGAAGGCAGAAAGTATTTATATGCTATTGCATTTCCTGCTTCTTTTCTGGTCATCTCCGGAAATGAAAGTATTGGAGGTGGGGGCAAAAATAAAATCTATTCTAACCATACTTTCACCCTGGAATACTAGAAATCTGGGAAGAAGACCTATTTATGGGAAATGACTAGCTTTATTTCTAGACAACAAATTTGTAAATATTTATAGAGAAATAGCAGATGGCATCTCAATCATGCCAGACGCTAAAGCTTTTCAAGTTTGCCCATCTATGATTATTTATCACTGTCATATTATGATCAATCAACAAATAATAATTAGTTATGCCTTGATTGTGCCCGACTCCTTTGAGTTTACAAAGGGCAAGGGACGAAATGGAGAACTTGCAAGGAATGATCTCATCCTCTATGCCCATCTGCTTATGCTTTTCCATATAGATTGGGCAGGATCTCCATTGGGCAGGTAAGGCATTACTCTGTGCTTAGCAGGTTAGTAGACTAGAAGCAGGTTAATAGGCAGACTAGTACTAGATATATGAAAGGGGATGAGAAGATCCTGGCACTGTCTGGTAAAACTAGCTGATCATGGAGGGATTTCTCATAATAGGATGATGTAATTGCTGCTGCAACCTGTGCTGCTCTCTCTCTGAATAACTTCTGGCTGAGCCAGTGTTAACTTATCATTGAGGTTCCAGCTGTAACCCAACTCTTCTCCGCTCTAGTATTGGCTCTGATATTTAAGCCACCATCTCGCTGTTAAAGTATTGGCTTGAGTTCTGAACCTGAGGATGAAGAAACATGACTATTACCATGAAGTGGTAAATCTTTCTGGAAATCTGAGTTCATTCACTAGGTTCAACTGAAATTCCAAATTCCTCAGAGAACTCTCTAAGGGTGCTCTTCTGTGCTGATTCCATTTTCATTTCTTTTATTCTCATATTATGGGCTATGAGAGAGCAAAAACTTTTTTACAATACAAGCTTTATCAAATTTAGATAAATCAGTTGAGCATCATTGCATACGTATATTTTTCTCTGACACCTGTTTTGCTTTATTCTTGGTGCTACACTTGCTCTGGTTCTCAAAAATTTGCAACTTGACCATTATCAGCTTATCAAACGACTTATGTACAGACATGGAACATCAATGCAACAGAATCAATTTTTATATTGATCCGCCCCCCATGTATTAAACAAACAAACAAACAAATAAAAAAAGTCACTATGCCTCCAAGAATTACCCACAGGAAAGGAAAGTTGGGAATAAGTCAGCCTGGTTCTGATGGTGAGAGCACACTGAAGGCTTTTGATCCTGACAATTTTAAAGTAAGAGAAATATTGTTCACTAAATTTTCATTCTGTTTACTCACTTTTTTAAATGATTCTTACCTGTCAGCTTTACTTTTTCACATTAGTCATTACAACAGGGTTGGAGAAATCACTAGAAAATACGCCCTAGAAAAAAATATTGAACTGGTGGGTAAGAGTTTATACTAACTTAGTAATAAAACACGCCATATTCAGTCATAATGATCTAAAACACTACAGAAACAGCACTTTAAGCTCCAATGTTTTGGATCATTGTAGTGAAATATAATACTATTTTTACATGACTCAGAATCTTTTTATCCATTCTTTTCTTTTATGAAAATGTATGGTCTAGAGCCTCAGTAGCTGTAAATTAGTGAAGTCCACAGACTTCAATTTCATCCATACATGTTCAAAAAGGCAAAAAATGAAATAAAAAAGTTAAACACCTATTTCCACAGTGTAAAGTTTTAGCTTGATTTTATAAGGATTTTTCCTTAATCCCTACCTAAACAACTTAATAAGATGTTGAAGAACCATAATGTACTTCTGTTTCTAATTATTCCATTCTGCAGAACTACATGAATTCACACAAGTAGAAGGCATGTTAGTCAATTATCCCAGTGAGAATAATTTGGTGGGGCAGTCAGAGCCAAACGGTACCAACCTTCTTCTTTTATATTTATCAGTTTTTTCTCAAGAACCTCTCCACTAACTGTGAGCCAGCAACAGTAAAACAAAATGCTCCACAGGCTTTCCACCATCATGTACCGACCAGTAGGATACTAGTAACTCCCAGATAATTCATAGGAATGTCTCTCTCTTATCCAGGCCTCTGCTTTTCTTAAATCAGTAGTTCCTGAATTAACCATTTTAAATGGTGTATTATTTAGGCTAGAGGTTGGCCATACACATAAGTGGAAGATTGTTTATATTTGGAACAGAAATTAGGGCTGCTTTCTTTGCCAGAACGACTGTCTCCACCTACCCTATTCTGAATTAGATTTATCATCATCATTACTCACTGCTGTGTATTGTCTTTGGAGTGCACTTTTACATGTCAGTTTCACCTACTTATTTTCAAACACCACCAGCCTCCGCTGCTGTACACTTTCATTAAAAGCAGCACTGCTGCTGGTTATTCAGCAGGCATCAGCGAGAGAGGCTTTGACAGTTAGACTTCAGAGGCAGTTTACTTGTATGTCAAGGTTTCCTTACAAATAAAACATTTCTGAGAAGTAAATGGGTCTGCCCTCCCTCCACCTTCATTGTGTTACCAGCACCTGCCATTTTCACAACCCTGCAGGGCTAAACACCTTTCTTACATGTGTACATCTCAGTCTGACAATCTGCTACGATGAGCATGGGGGAACAGGCTCACTTGTACTAGACATGTCACTTTGCTCTTTAAACAAACAGTAACAATCAACCACGGACATGGCGTGTTTGTGCACAACGCTTTTCTAATAGACTAGCATTTTTGTCCATGTATAGCAGACCAAATGTAATTTTTTAAAGGTATTTATTTCTGAGAAAGAAAGCCAAATCTACAAAAATTAAATGGCACAGATTATTTAGGTCCCAAATATATTAATATACTATTAAATTTGACTGCAGTAGAAAGTTGCTCTAGCAAGGAAATTAGCATTTTATTGGGGTACCAAATATTACCAAATCTCACTTATATTTATGTGTAAAATTTTCATCACCCTTGGCTCTAAGCAAATTAAATGATTAATTTGGGAATTATTGATTTTAGAAAAGGAGATCTGATCAAGAGGGAGGAACTCTTCTAGGGAATGCACTGCTCATCATTGCCATAGAAAAGATAGAAGTTAGATAGAGGACCGGTTTGATGTGATAGGCAATTTCTATGTTCTCACTCGTTGGTGATGAGGAACAGAGGTGCAAGAAATCCCATCATAGACAATTACACATGCACTCACTGATGGTGGACAATTCTAAATAATCCCATTAGTAGATACTTTATGCTCTGAAGCATTAGAGTTTGTATGTGAGGAGGTTTTAACTTCTCTTGGAAGCCTCAAATAACCAGGCCAATATGGTGCAAGATTAGGGTGACCATATTTTTCCAAAGTGAAAATGGGACACCGCACAGGATGGCCCAACATCCCGCCCAATGCAAGGCTGGCCCAAGTCCCCTTGCCACTTGCGTGAACAGGGCCAGCCTGAGGTCTCCCTCTCTTCCCCATGCACAGGGTGGCCCAAGCCCCCCAACCACCTGCCAGTGTGGGGCCAGCCTGAGGCTTCCCTCTCCCCGCTCAACGGCCAAAGGTCCCCTGCCACCCTCCCTCACAGGGCAATCCGGCCCAAGACACTCTCCTGAACTATCCTTTCTGTGCAGAGCTGGTGTTGTCACTCATCCCCTCCACCTGTTCCTCTGCGCGCCAGTAGGCAAAACTTTTTTTTGGCAAAACTGGGCATTTGTCTAGTTTGCTTTTTCCAACTGATGATCAGATTTGCAGATGTTCAGTTTTGCCAAAAAAGTTGGGATGCCTGGGACAGGGCTTAAAATGAGACCGTTCCAGCCAAAACAGGACATATGGTCACCCAATGCAAGGTGAATGTGGAATTTGTCTCTTTGTACACATCTGGAACATACAGGAATTCTAGTCTTAAAACAAATCATCTGTAACATGGTATGGAGACCTAGTCCAGTGCAGGGTGAAGTGAGCTCACCCCTGTCTTTCAAACTGCCCTCTGTGTCTAGGCAGTGATACCTAAGAGCTAAAGTCAGTACAGTTGCCCTGATCCATCAGGCCGGAAGGTGCAATGGCCAGAGTCTATGTAATTGCCCTGATCCACAGCGTGGTAGGGTCTCATGATCTGTATGAATGGGGTAGCTCTTCTCTGCAGGGAAGTGAGGCCTAGAGACTAGAGTCCATAGAAATGCCCTGGGTTCACTATGCAAGATGCCCTGGCAGCCAGAGTCAACAGTTACCCCAGTTTGACTGGGCTGTAAGGCCTAGCGGTCAGAGTCAATAGGCCTAGCGGTCAGAGCAGGGCTGTATGGCCTACTAGCCATTTGGGGTGTATGGCCTGCTACCTGGGGTGGGTAGTGGATAGTATAGGGAAATCCAGTCCACTGGGTCCCCGTCTAGGGCTCTTCCAGTTGCGAGTGTGCCTGCCACTGGGCCAAGCAGGGATCCATCCACAACATGAGGACATTGGGTAGTTTCCCCAGGCTACTTCCTACCATGATACTTGAGGTGGCAGTCTGTGCATCTTTGGGGTATCCAGATTCCTTAGCTAGAGCAACTCCCTGGGATGTCTGCAGGCAAGCTGGGTGTTTGCTTGGGTCTTGGTGCCTCTGGCTTCCATGATCTGGGCAGGAGCCAGCAAGCAGTTTCCTTCCTCTCCGGCAGTCTGGGATGCTCCCTCTTATACTGGTGCTACACCTGGAACATGTCCATTAGGGACATGGTGGAGTGGCTTCCTCTGCCTGCAGTGAGGAGTTAACCCTTCTCCATCCAGTGTGGAGGGAGTTCCCCATGTCACACCACCCCTTAGCTAGAAAATGGTCTACTACTACCTCTGTTCCAAATATTGCAAGACTGAAATCTTGAGCAATAATTAGCATTTTCAGTTATGCTTGCATCAGAGGGTCAAAAATCAATTGAAGTCTGTGAGTCTCATCAAGTTCTTTATATATAGTAGTGTGATCTGATTTGATTTCTATCCTCTCCATGTGCCGGCTGGAAGGAACTCTGTTCAAACTGCGACATACAAGACCTTGGCAAAGGGTCCCCTGATATTTACAAACAAACTCATTGCAGACCTGATGAACTTACTACATCAAATACATTGCTTTCCAGGTATTTTTCCACAAAGAGAAAATGAAAAGTCTCTATTAAAAGACTACAATTTATCAATGTTTGAAAACATGGCATGATGCATGTATGTGTAATATTTAAGCATGAAAATATGTAAATATATTGAAGTTTCTGCCCGTGTGGCCTTAAGGCTAAGAGGATTCACCAGGGAATAAGATTACTCGGAGATAGCCTATTTATGCAGGAAGGAGTTGTCACACCTCCCTGGCTAACTGGTGATGTAATGGAAAGTTCTATTATTGACCATTGCCTCGTCACAGCATGGACAATAGAAAACACCAAAGACAACTGCAAAAAATCAAAAGCACTTGCAGATTTTTTTTTTAAAAAAGGAACATTACAACAGAGGATCTTGCCTATGAATAAAGACAAAAGATGGCTTTAGTATAAGATAGAGTGGTACTCTGCATCCATTAATTGAGGAGACATCTGACAGAGTAGGGTTGTTTTCATGAAAGACTGGATCTGGGTTCCTGTAAAACCATCCATAGACTGAATGATGTGGCAGGGGATGAGGGTGGAGAACTTACTTTTTTACCTCAGAAAAGTAACTATTAATAAGCATAGGCCCTAGTTCATGTTTTATGATATTATTTTAAACCTTCTCTCCTATGTAACACAAAGCACTTATAATGAAACAAACTGTTTGTTTGTTTGTTTTAGAAAAAAGGGAGGTGGAAACAAAAGCATAAAGCTTTTGGGAACATAGGTTCTGAGGTTTCGGATAGTAGCCTGTCTCAGGGACTAGATACCACAGAGGAACACTTCAAAGGGACTCAGGCACTGGGATGCACCTCCTGTTAGCCTGCAATGCAAAAACGGGGCTGGGATAGCTTGGAGGAGAGCACTTGAGTGGCTGAAAAACTGATGGTGTTAGGGAGCTAACACCCAGCTATAACAAACAAGACTCTCTCTCACTGGACACAGGGAATTACAAGGTGACTCACAGTCCTGGGCACCCTGAAAACTGTCACACAAGCATCTTGAAGAGAAGGTGTTGACTTGACCAGAGTAGGAAGGACTTTCCATGTGTAGGAAGACACATAATAGAAGACATGGAGATGGGATGAGGCTGGCTTCATGACAGAACACCGGGGGTATGACTGGTGGTGAGAAAAGAAGCTGGATAAGCTAATGGATGTATAGCATTTTGTATAGCATTGAAAAGGGCAGGAAGTACAAATGTGATGTGATTTGGAGGAGAGAACCAGAGGAGATAGTCAAAAAGGAGGATGTAACACAGAAAATGATTACAGAGAGTGTTGAATTCATGTCAACCAACTTTTATGAAAAATAAGTGTTGAGTGATAAGTTGAAAGTCTAAAATGGCAAGAAGTAAGAATGGCAAGCATTTGTAGATGAATAAATCCATGTTTAAAGGCTACATTTATGTCATGCAAAAGATCCAAAGGAAAACCTAAAAGCAGGAAAATGCACAGGTGATTGTTAAATCCCCACGTTCCCCTGCATTTTATGTTACTGCTTCTAAGATGTCAGAGCTGCTAGTTGGCTTCTATTTGATGAAAAGCCATCATCATCAGGAAAGGGAACTGACCCATGCAATATTACATTCCACTGTGGATACTTTCCTCCATTACCATTTACCAATAGTCCCAAGGCAGCATTACTAAACCATGAAGGCTCTTTGGGGTAAGCCAAATATTCTCTATTTATCCTATTTTAAATCAGACCTAACACAATCTTTATTTAGCCACTGATGCATATTGGCTTTCTGTGTACTTTAAAGTATAATTTTCAGTCAACTACAGTATTTTCAGATGCCACCAGGTTATGCTACCATATTAAAAGCCACCATGGCCATATATTTCTCAGCAGGTGTCAGAGAATGGCTTTGACATCCTCTCTACAGTAGAACCAGCACCTGACATTTTCACAACCCTCCAAGGCTAAAGATTTCTCATATTCCTTCCATTTGTTAACTTCAGTCTGACAACCTGTTACAGTGAACATGGAGGACTGTGCTCACTTATACTAGACTTTAAACAAACAATTATTTTTGGAGATTATTGGTCTCTTCCTGCTGTCATATACACCAATGTAATCAGGAGGAACTCCACTAACAGTAGAAATACACTCTGCACAATTTGCATAAGAGGAAAATAAAGCCCAGGGCGTTTTGTGTAACACTCTTCAGATAGATGAGTGGAGGGAAACAAATAGGAGGTGATGTGAAAGTGAGTTTCAAGTGTTAGAGAGTTGGGAGTTTGAAAGTGTTGGGGCTTTCAAAGATGAATATGTTGAAAAATTGGTTTTTGAAGCTATTACTTCAAACATTCAGAGATATTTTCCTCAAGGGCCAGGAAACTGAGTGGATGTCACAGAGCTGCTAGTGTGAAGAGACCTTCTACAAGGTGTTTTTTTTTATAAATGTGCTTCTTTGGGGACTGGGATGTATGAGCATGGAATATTTCAAGTAACATGTCATATTCTATACTCTTTAACAAGAGACCAAGAATTTACTTGCACTAGTTTTACACAGTTTGATGAACCATAATATATGTTTTCCCTAAAGAACTAAGGTGTAAGAAATGTGTTAAAAATTATGGTACACCTATAGTAACTGGAGTGGAAATAATAATACATGCTCATATCTCTGCTACTAATATACAGAAATCAAAACCTTTTTTGCAATGATAGGTCTGTGCCACAATTACATCTGCCATTCATGATGAGCCCTCAGTACAAAATTACAGTAATGCTTCCTTTATTATGTATCTCTTTCCTACCCCTGAAGGAAAGGGAACCATAAATCAGAAATAAACCAAGATGCTGTGCAAAGCTTGGATTAAAAAATTTCATTAGCTTTCCTGCCATGAAGTATTCATTTATTCTACCTGGTATAAGAACTTTCCCCCTCAACTGCTATCATAAAATGTGACAGTGGAATGAAATTAACATGACACATCTTGTCCAGCCTGTAAAGGAATCCTCTTTAGTATCCGTACATAATTTTTTGTGGGTTTAATGTTAAAGAGAGTTTATGTGACTGTTATGAGATAGATCATGCAGTTTCATTAGAAATCTTTCTTTTCTTTTTTATAAAGACTATCTGCTTATTGCTTTTGTCAGTCCAAGGGATATCTCACTGTATTGTAATATAGTGTAGGCGGTCGTCTGCCCGCCCACTTCAGAAACAGGCAGGAGACTCCTTTTGGCTTCACCAGTGTCCTTTATTCACAGTGCAAACCCCCACCACCTATTTACAGCAATAGACACAGCTCTGGCTTAGGCCCAGCCCTCAGCTTGGCTGGCCTCAGGAAACAAGGTACCTCTGTAGCCAGGTAGCTCTTGCAGGCAATCAGCCTCAGCTACCTTCCTCAGCTCTACTTCACTTCACTTCCCTGCACCTTCTCTCCCTCCCCCCCCCCCCCCCCCGCCCGCCCCACCCCGCCCCACTACACCCCACCCCACCCCACCAGGTTTATATCCCCTGGGGAGGCTACCAGGTGCAACCCATTTGGCCCTGATTAGCCCAGGGCTGCACTCTGCTAGGCAATCAGCTTCCCTACCTTAGGAAAGCTGCTAGCAGAGGCTTTTCTGCCTTAAAGGGGAAGCAGGGCTCGCTCAGCAACTCCTGGCCAGCACCCTTCCACAATACATTAAATATTTTTTTCTGGGCAATCAGTATCACACAAATTCAACCAATTAGTGGGATTTTTATATGCAATAAAGTACTACCCAGGTAGATAATGTTGAGAAGCAGTGAAGAGATTCAGTTTGCAGGCAGTTAGGTGAGTCCCAGAGAAATCTTGTTCCCATTCAAGTAAATGAGAATTTTGCTCTCAAATTCCATGGGAACAGGATTGAACACTTTGTTTGCAGTGATGATGATCTCAATCTTAAATAAAATGGGTAAAATGGCTATAGCAATATTTGTTGTCAATCAGTTATATGAAAGAAAAAGACAGATCTTATTTAGCTAATAAGTGATTTCGTTTTCTTTTGAATTCCATGAATTGATCTTCTAAGCAACCAGATTCCACTTAGATTTCATAGAACTACTTCCTCTTCTCTTCCCTTCTCAGACCTAAGGGTGAGAGTTTCACTCCCAGTCAAGGAACTGCATTCTAACTGGTGTCTGCATGTCATAGAATGTGCATACAGTTCACGCAGTTGGAGACAAATGATGGATGCACAAAGTAAAAAATGAGCTGTTCCCTGACCCAACAGCAATCTTTTGGAAAGATTCTGTAGTTATGGCCAGTGCTTACTGCTCGTCTCAATCAGGATGTTCCATCTTAAATCATCTACTAAAGTCTGTTGCAGCTAAGAAGCATCTTAAATCAAATCATCTGCTACATTTGACACAGACTGACTCACTTCAGCCCTGAGCTAAAATTTGTGATGCTTTCCAGCTCTTCTCCTTTACCTTCCAAGAATCCAGCCTCTCTCAGATGACCATGCAGATGTCAGCTACATTGAAAAATATGTATATTTTCCACTCTGTATCAAATACAATTACTATTATTTTAGCCATGTTCAAATTAGGATTTTTTTAACTTCTGATGTGCCCACAGAACTTGTTTATTATTTAACACTAGCATAAGTGCCCGGCGTTGCTCGGGTCAGTCGGAGGTGGGGAGGGGTCAGACAGTTGACACCCCCTGACCAACCCCAACACCCACCCTTCACCCACCCTGACACCTTCCCACCCCCCCGACCAACCCCAAGACCCCCCGGCTCACTTACCCCCCGACCAAACCCGACAACCCCACCTGACCCCCCAAAACAAACCCAACACCCCCACCTCACCCCCCGACCAAACCCGACACCCCCACCTCACCCCCTGAGCAAACCCGACACCCCCACCTCACCCCCCGACCGAACAGTGTATTTAATAATCTGTGTGCTACACAGTGCACCGTGAGCCGGGGGGGGGGGGGTGTCGGGTTTGGTCGGGGGGTCAGGTGGGGGTGTTGGGTTTGCTTGGGGGGGTCAGGTGGGGTTGTCGGGTTTGGTCGGGGGGTAAGTGAGCCGGGGGGGGGGGGGTAGGGTTTGGTCTGGGGGGGTGGGAAGGTGTTGGGGTGGGTGAAGGGTGAGTGTTGCGGTTGGTCAGGGGGTGTTGCGGTTGGTGGGGGGGTGAGGTGGGGGTGTCGGGTTTGCTTGGGGGGGGTGAGGTGGGAGTGTTGGGTTTGGTCGGGGGGTAAGTGAGCCGGGGGGTGTCAGGTTTGGTCTGGGGGTGTTGCGATTGGTGTGGGGGGGGGGTGAGGTGGGGGTGTCAGGTTCGGTCGGGGGGTAAGTGAGCCAGGGGGTGTCGGGTTTGGTCTGGGGGGGTGGGAAGGTGTTGGGGTGGGTGAGGGGTGGATGTTGGGGTTGGTCAGGGGGTGTTGCGGTTGGTGGGGGGGTGAGGTGGCGGTGTCGGGTTTGGTCGGGGGGTAAGTGAGCCGGGGGGGGTGTCGGGTTTGGTATGGGCACCCACCCCAACACCTTCCCCCCCCCAGACCAAACCCAACACCCACACCACACCCCTCACCCCCCCCGACACCTTCCCACCCCCCCAGACCAACCCCGACACCCCCCCGGCTCACTTACCCCCCGACCAAACCCGACACCCCCACCTCACCCCCCCAAGCAAACCCAACACCCCCACCTCACCCCCCACACCAACCGCAACACCCCCTGACCAACCCCAACACCCCCACCTCACCCCCCGACCGAACCCGACACCCCCACCTCACTTACCGTCCCACCAAACCCAACTCAGATCCGTCGCAGGGGGGGAGGGGGCCCAGAGCCGAGGGATTCTGGGGACCTTCGCAGGTGGGGGGGGCACAGAGCTGATGGAGTCCGGGGTTGAGGTGGGAGGGGCAGAGAACTGAGGGCTCTCCGGGGTTCCGTTGGGAGGGGGGAGGGGCAGAGAACTGAGGGATCTCTGGGGTTCTGTTGGGAGGGGGGAGGGGCAGCAGAGAACTGAGGGATCTCCGGGGTTCCGTTGGGAGGGGGGAGGGGCAGAGAACTGAGGGATCTCCGGGGTTCCGTTGGGAGGGGGGAGGGGCAGAGAACTGAGGGATCTCCGGGGTTCCGTTGGAGGAGGGAGGGGTGAGCTGAGCGAGTGAGGTGTCTGTTGGAGGGGGGTATTATGACATCATCACCACCTAACCGCCCAGCCGATGTGATTGGCCCTGAAAGACTTTCACCCCTGGGGGGGCGTCAGAGGTGAGATCCAAAAAATTTTCGACCCTTACCAGCATCTAGACCCCAAGACCCCTCACTGTACCAAATTTGAAGTCTCTGGCTCAAACGGTGTGGGAGGAGTTCGCAGTCATACGTACATACATACACACATACATACACCACTTGACTTTTATATATATAGATTTTGTATAAGTTATATGGAACAGTTTTTCCTTTTTGTCAACAAGCGTGCACGATTCCTAGGAAATTTCTGAGTGAAGTCCGAAATGCAGGGATAGCTCATTATCTCCTGAGAGAAATCCATGAAAGGAGGATGCTACCCTAGCAAAGTTTTCCCTCATATTATCTGGGGAAAGAGTCCCTCTCAAGACTGCCACAGAATGAGTGGAGAGTTTAGCTATCAGATCACACAAACCTCAGGGAACACTCTGGAGTCCCTATGCTGCAACACTAGGTCCATAGCTCTCTGTTCCTCCTCCTTCCTAGGCACTGTGGTTGGTTATTGTCAAGGACATAGATATTGACTGCTGCTCCTAGAATCACACCTTCCTTTCCACATTAAAAGGACTTTGCTCGCTTCAGAGCAAAGGGGAAGATTTGGGCCTCAGGCTACATTAACTTCTTAAGATTAGCAGCCGTGTCCGTAAATAAGAGGAGTAAGATTTTGTAGCTACAAAGTCTTACTCGTCTTATTAACTTCTCAGAAGATTTACTGCTGCTTCTGGAGGGTGAATGGGAAGACAATTTGTTCAACGAAATGCCTTAGTGTTCCAAGCAAAACTATCCAGGCTTAGAGCTGTTTAATAAAAGTTGTAGATTTACCAGAAATACAAAGCAGTAACCACTGTTTCTTTTAAAGGTAATATTTGTTATTATGTAATAATATTATTTTAATATTGTTTTACAGTATTGTTGCTATAAATAACAAGAGAATGAGGAAATTAGATGAAAGAGGACATCAACAATAAGGATTAATTACAAAATCTATAACTAACACAAATGCAAATTTGGTAAATTGCAAAAGATATGCAAACAATCAATAGAAACACTTAATTTATTTTTTAAAATAAATCTATAATGAATATGAAAATATGATTTTTAAGACAAATAAAAAATGTCAAGCAAAACAGTGATGAAACTTTCTGTAACATTCTGTAAGCAGTAACTTGACCACTTCAATCTGAATAAATTGCAAAGTAACAAGAATATACAAGCAAAAGACATAGATCCCCAGCTGTATCCTCAACTCCCACTGAAGTCAATTAAAGGTGAAAGTATCAGCATCTAGTGTTCAAAAATCATCGGATGTTTTTTTTTTTCTGGGCTTAAGATATCATAACAATGATGAGATTTTTAAAATAATACATTCTTGGTTCTTTTTCTTTGCTTTCCAGTTTTTGAACCTTCAGGGTTAACGCAAGGCATGTTTTCAAGCTTTTTCTGCAATCAAGAGATCTAGAAACATACTTTAAAAATAGATTTGAGATTCTCACAAATCACAGGACTCATGGCTTTAGGAAAAAAACACCTAGTATCAGATTTTTGATAAAACTATGAGAGCTGGTAACACTTCAGAATAGAAATAATAAGAGTTAAGGAGAAAAAGTAAGACATTCCAAGTCCCAGTGAATAGACACTCTTCAGGCACAGTGTTACCTTTTGTTATATAAGGAAGGGGTCTCAAACACATGGCCCATGGGCCAGGTTATTTCCTGCAGCCCATCAAGTTCCCCTCTCCTCCTCTCTCCCTCCCCATAGCACACTGCGTCCCTGCTCCTCTGCTTACCTCCAGGTGCTTCCCATCGCCAAACAGCTGTTTGGCGGTGCTTAGAGCTTTCCAGGACGGAGGAACAGGAAGCTGCATGCTCAAGGGAGGAGGCGGAGAAGATGCGGGGCAGGTGTGGGGATTTGGGGAAGGGTTTGGAATGGAGGTGGAGCAGAGGTGGGAAGAGGCAGAGAAAGGGAAGAGCCTTATGGCGGGGTGGAGTGGGGGTGGGACCAGAGGCAGCAGAGGGGCAATGTCAGTGATGTGACCCTCTGGCTAATGTACTAGTCCTCATGTAGCCCTCCTGGTGATTTGAGTTTGAGATTCCTGATATAAGACATAAGATGCCATGTCAGATCAGTAACAGTAACTTCACCTTCAGTTTTCATAGTGTCTCTAGCTCTAGTCTCCATTGGTGATACATATGGGGGATATGAAATTATTCTGCACACACATGGCAATGACAAGAGAGCACTGGAAACAAGATCTTCAGAAGAGAAATTGCAGTGCAGAGCACATATAGAGGGTTTGGAATATTGCATTTTTTGTGGGAATTAAAATTTTAAAAACCTATTTAAGAGCAAAGGCAGGTGTTAGTTGCACCTTTTTGCAAACTGACTTCATTCATACTACTGATTACCTGATGAACACTTGCGAACCTAAGAAAACATACTTGATTTTCCATTCCTCATTGCCTTTGACAGTACACACTCATTTTCCTTCATGTTAAAGATCATCTACTTCTCTCTTGGATATTTAGAGAGTCCTTCAGTTCTACATTTTCCCTTTATATTCTGATGTGTTTGCAATTTTACTGCTTTGCAAATGTTATCTTGAAGCTCTGTTAAGCAGAAAATGTTGCATGTGAGTTCTATTACAATAGCTTCATACTGCAATTTTATAATCCTTTATCCACCCCCTACCATGCTTCACCAATTCCCTCAAGCAAAATAAAGGATTATAAGGCAACAATCCCACACCAAGGAGTTTTCATTAGAAATACTAAATTAAATCTTTGTTGGAGAACTGCTTAAGAAACAGAAGAATGCAAGCTTCTGATTTAAACAAAATTAGTCATCCATATATCATTTATTTCAGAGGGGTCAATTAAATGAAAACCAACAAACTTCTGATTACCAATTATTGCACTTGTTTTGTTGTCTTTTCATTAGTGGACCCAATTATAGTATAATTTAAATGTTTTTAGTAATATTTAATTGGCACTTGAATATGTACATTAAAATATATTTAAAAGTCATAATCTTTTCTATACATTTTACATCTAAACATGAATATCTTTTAAGAAGAAGTAGGAGGAGAAGAAAGCTTTCCTTGTGAATTATGCATGGTAATGGGCACCCGTTTAAGCGTCCATATTGACAGACAAAATATACCATATAGTTTTTGTTCCATGGAACATAGAAAATATGGCTAGCAGCACTACACACAGTTTCATTAAAAATAATGAAAAAAATTCTTTAGCACCTTCATACCAGAGCACAGTACTCAGTACTGATATAGGTAGATACAGAGGAAACTGGAATTTGAATGCTGGGAGAAGGGAGCAATGTTTTGAAGAGCAGTAAACACATCTCCATTTCCAGTTGTCACCAGCCCAACTCGTCCCAAATCTACTGACTACATACACAATAGCTAGCAACAGAATCTTCAGCTCCAATGTTAGTAAGTCCAGAAAGCAGCAGGAAGCGGTCAACCAAATATTCCCCCAACATTTGCAGTCATCCCCAAGGGGACATCTCAAACCTTTTTTTCTCACTACTATTGTTTTCTCCAGCTACCTCTTCCCTCCACTTTCTTTTTAGTTCTTTAGCTTTTTCCATGGTGTCACTGAAAATGGAGGAAGAAAAAACAAAGTTGGGGAGTAGGTGGAAAAATAATTGAAAACCTGTAAACTTGACACTAGAAAGCAGAACAAAAACTCTATAGGAGAAATGCTGACCCCACTGAAGACAATAGAAGTTTTATTAAGGATAAAATTTCAAAATTGCCTAAATGAATGAGGGGTCTAGGTTTCATTGACTTTCAATGGGACTTAGACACTGATGTGCTTTTGAAAATGTTACCTACAGTGATTTTCCCCAAGATCACATAGTAGTTTACAGCAGAAGTAGTAGTTGACTCAAGGTCTCGTGAGTTGCAATAGTCTTCCGAGTTGCAATTTAACCACAGGATCATCAGTCCTCTCTACTTGTTCTAATATTAACTGGAAGCATATTTCATTTTGATGAATGAGGGGAGTCTTTTGTAAAAGAGAATTGGACTATAAAGAAGTCTTCAATTGTTTTGTCCCTCCATAACCAACCAACCAGGAGAAATGTTTTATATTCCTATTGAATTAGAAGGAGAATCTTCTCTCTGATCCGTCATTGACAGCTATAACCTTTTGCCAAAACTGCTGAAGGATTTGCATAAAGTGATTAAATAAATACATTATATTCTAAACCTTATCAGGCTACTGTTTTTTCAGTTGCATTAAAGCTTTCAAACACCAGTGCTAATGTATGCTCAGCGCTAATATTTTAAAATGGGCTTATCAAAAGCAAACTGAATTATGGATGCAGAGATAAGGCTTGGTTAAGCAAACGTGATACAATATTATGAAGGCTAGGAAAAGAAAATGTGTCAACATGACTGTAAAATAAAGGCAATGTGTATAGGATGAGGAGAGTAATGTTTGTGAATTGTATGCATAAAAACACATATAGAGAAAGGACATATTCTTACTCTCTGTGTTTATATACAATTCATAAACATTATTATCCATATACAGTAAAACCTCCATTTAACGGACTAATTCGGGCAAGGGGGTGGCCGTTAAATCAAAAAGTCCATTATTTAATAATAAAAAAATGAGCTGTCGGAGCAGCAGCCTGCCTGCCACAGGGTCGGGGCGACAGCTCTGCAGCCCACCCACTGCTGGGACCCGGGCAGCAGCCGGGAGCCGTCAGCCAGCCCGCCCGCCTGCTGGCGGGAACCGTCAGCCCGCCCGCCCGCTGGCGGGACCCGGGCGGGAGCCGGGAGCAGTCAGCCCGCCCGCCCGCTGGCGGGACCCGGGCGGGAGCCGTCAGCCCGCCCGCCCGCCCGCGGGACCCGAGAGCCGGCAGCCAGCCCACCAGAAATGGATCAGGAATGCATCAGACTTGCTCAGAAATTTTGTCCGTTGCATCCGAAGTCCGTTAAATCGAGGTCCGTTAAATCGAGGGTTTACTGTATTTCTTTTCCTATTAGATTTTGAAAAGTTAGCTTATAAGATATTGATTCAGTTTTTAAGTGATTTTTATAGTTCTCATACCATCACCATCCACACCGCATTTTAAATGCTATTTGCCTCTATACACTGTTAAGAGATCTGCCACAAATACCTTTCTAAACTCGCTATGATACAAAGTCCACATACTGTGCAAAGTAAACAACACACTTGCTTTTTGGGGTTTGACTAAATTGAGCAACAAATTAACTGTCACATAAAGTTCAGATTCTGCCTTCCCTGTGGTCTTGACTGCTCCCCTGGTTGCTGTCTCAGGATTGCTCAACCCTCACCCTATATCGAGGTCAGCAACCCTTCATAAGTGGTGTGCCAAGTCTTCATTTATTCACTTTAATTTAAGGTTTTGCATGCCAGTAATACATTTCAAATTTTTTTAGAAGGTTGCTATAAGCGTAAATATTATACTAGCGAAATTACCCGGCGTTGCTCTGGTCAGTCGGAGGTGGGGAGGGGGCAGACAGCTGAACGAGTGCGGGGTCCCTTGGATGGGGACAGAGAGCAAACCTGACACCCCCACCTCACCCCCCCGACCAAATCCGACACCCCCACCTCACTTACCCCTCGACCAACCCCGACTCACATTTTCACCCCCCCACCCAAACCCAACACCCCCACGTCTCCCCCCTACCAACCCCAGCACCCCCTGACCAACACCCACACCTCACCCCCCATAGACCAAACCTGACACACCCACCTCACTTCCCCCCCCAACCAAACCCAACACCCCTACCTACCACCACAAACAAACCCGACACCCACACCTCACTTACCCCTCGACCAACCCCGACCCCCCTCCTCACCCTCCTAACCAAACCAAACACCCCCACCAAACCCAACACCCCCTGACCAACCCCAACCCCCACACCTCACCCCTCACCCACCCAGACACCTTCCCACCCCCCCAGACCAAACCCAACACCCCCAGCTCACTTACCCCCCGACCAAACCCGACACCCCCACCTCACCCCCCTGACCAAACCCGACACCCCTACCTCACTTACCCTCCGACCAAACCCAACTCGGGTCCGTCGGAGGTGGGGAGGGGGCAGAGAGCGGAGGGATTCCGGGGTTCCATTGGAGGGGGGAGGGGGCAGAGAGCTGAGCGAGTGCGGTGTCTGTTGGAGGGGGTATTATGACATCAGAACTATGTCACAGAGAACAGCAGCTGCCCAGCTGATGTGATTGGCCTTTAAAGAATTTCACCCCTGGGGGGCGTCAGAGGTGAGATTTGAAAATTTTTCGACGCTTATGGTCATTAGGAACCCAAGACCTCTAACTGTACCAAATTTCAAGTCTCTAGCTCAAACGGTGTGGAAGGAGTAAGCTTACGTACATACATACATACACGCATACACCATTTGACTTTTATATATATAGATAACTAAACTACTGTTGTATGTACAGTAAACAAGGTTTTCAAAATGTTTAAGAAACTTAATTAAATTAAAATGCTGATATTACACTGCTGGCCCACTCAGCCCGCTGCCGGTCTGGGGTTCCATTCACCTACGCCGGCAGCAGGCTGAGCGGGGCCTGCGGCTGGGCCCGACTGGCAAGAGGCCAGCAGCTGGGACCCCAGACCGGTAGCAGGCTGAGCAGGGCCAGCAACCGGGACCCCGGCTGGCAGGAGCCGGTGCATGGAACCCAGACTGGCAGCGGGCCCGTTGTCAGTCTGGGGTCACTGCTCTGCCCACATAGAGTGGGTACCTACTTCTCCCTGGTTCTAGCCCATTCTCTTTGTCTTTCTCTGCACTGATGGAGGGGGTGAAGGAGCAAGCTGTGGGTTGGGGTGTAGGGTCTGGCCAGGAGCTAGAATGAGAGAGGGGGCTTGGCGTTGGGGCAGGAGATTTGGGTGTGGAGCCTTTACCTGGGGCAGTTCCCAGTTGGTGTGAGGGGTGCAGGTGGGAATATGGGGGGAGGGGTGAAGGAGCTCCTGTTTGGTGCTCAGTGGGGAAGATATGGGGGTTGCAATAGTCAGGGCATGGGGGAGTGGGTGTGTGAGGGGGGTTCTGGAGTCAGGGTATGGGGTGGGTATGGGTGGGGGGGTGCAGAAGTCAGGGGTCAGGTGCAGGGGTCAGGACAGAGGGCTGGGGGTGTGGGCTGGAGTTGTGGCAGTGCTCCCAGCCCTCTGCTCTGAGTGGCTCACGGCAGAGGGCTAGAGGGGTTATGCCCTAATTCCATCCCCCTTTCCCCAAGGCTACATCCCTGCTTCCTTCCCAGGGCTGCGAGCATGCTGCGGCTCTGCTTCTCCCCCACTCTCTTCCCTCTCCCTTCGCCTGGGTGATCAGCTGTTCGGTGACAGGGAGGCAGAGGAATGCAGCAGGCTGGGGGAAGAAGCAGAGGAGAGGGGAGCTTGGCTGCCGGCGGAGCCTGCCCTGCAGCAGGAGCCGGCAGGACCAAATTTCTGCCCCTTGTCCCTGCAGGAGAGAGTGGAGGGTGGGGACACCATGGTAAATCTGGTACTGCAGGGCAGGGAGAAGAGTGCCATTAAAAATCAGCTTGCATGCCGTCTTTGGCACACATGCCGAAGGTTCCCAAACCCTGTCCTAGATTCTCTCTTGTTACAGAAACACTCCCATCACTCTTGTAGCGAATCACCTGTCTCATAGCAGAACTCACTCAGCCCTGTTCCAGGAAAATCAACAGCAGAGAACAGAGTGAGATTTTGCAGGCAAATCCTGCCAGCCTGTTACACACTTGCTCCACAGGACCAAGTCTGTTTCCCTGCCACCCCTTTGGCACTTCCCAAAGACCACTGTGGTTTCCAGAGTACCTGCATCACCTTTTCTATGAACATAAACCTGTCTTCTCTTGACTCCTTGGGTGCTACTTATGTCCCTGTGGCGATATCGTCCACTCACCCGGTGGCGCCCCCGTCTGGTCGTCACAGGAATCAGCTCTTTTTGACCCCAGAGCGCCCTCTGCCGGCCGACGTCCGCTTTTGCACACTGGCCCCGTGTCCCTCCCAGACCCCGGAGCCCCTTACTGAGGGTGCTGCACCCCTGCAGTACCCCCCTGGTCTTAGGGTCTCCCCTCCCTGGGGAACCCACCACCCACTATCCCCAACTCGCCTCAGATCCAGCCACTGCTTGTCATCACTTGCCTCAGTCCACTGAGGCTGACTGCAGTCTCATGGCTACTCATCACCGGCAAGAAGGGGCTGGGCCTGCTGCTCCTAACCAGCCCAGGGCCAACCCCTTGCAACCCCCAGTACCCCGTGGGTCGGGCCTTCCCTAGGGTCAGCAGGCTGGGGCCCTTTAGCTAGAGCTGAGTCGCTCCCTGGCTCCCAGCTGCTTTGCCCACGCCCTGTCCCAGTCTGGGTACTCTACTAATGGCTCCCTGCAGCCAGGCCCTGTCTCCCTCTGAGTACAGAGGAGACTGACTACTTCCTGTGCTGCCTCTCAGGCTTTTATACAGCCTGAGAGTTTGGGGCGTGGCCACCCAGATGAACCTGGTTTCCACTCAGCCTGGGAGTTAACAGGCTCCGAGCCACAGCCCCTGTCCTGGGCTGTTTCAAACCCCTTCCTGGGGCTACCCCAGCCCCTTTTCAGGGGGGGGAGCAGGTGGTCACCCCGCTACAGTCCCATAAACTAAATGTGCAGTCTAACCACACACAGCAATGAACCAGGACAATGAGAGGAGGACACCTCACTGTTGGCCCTCCCAATCTGCCACTCACAGAAGAATTTATTACCAGAATTATGAGACCTGGAAGTCTCTGAACATGGATTCAAGTGACCTGCCCAGATTCTACTGTCCAAAGACAATCTCAATTTTACTAAACTCACCAATGGCTTAGAGCATCCTGAGCCCATTAAGCCAAGCACCATTTAAAATTGCAATAGCTAATGGCACCCCTAGTCAATGTAGTCATAGCCCTCAATACAGATATAGCCCCTCAATATAGATTATGATATACTCTGCTGATATAACACACCCACTTTAAAACTGATCTTGGCTTTAAAAACCTACTCATTATTATAGATGCTACTACTAACAGCGTTTGACATTGTACCAGTATTCACATCCTTCTTGTCAGCAAAGAAGAAGTTGGGAAAGAGAAAGAAATGGGAAGGAGAAGAGGGAGGGAAATGGAAACATGACAAATAGCTACCAGCTTTAAAATCTTTTATCTTTAGTTTTCAGCGTGTTGTCTTGATGCCAGTAACACTCACCATGATTCAGTAAATGTAAGGTTTACAGATCAAATAAATCTGTTCAATAAATGCTTAGCAATGATGATATTAATGGGCAAACATCAGAAGAGCTGTGAGTGAAGCAATGGATTTTGTCCATAATCACTTTTCAGAGACATCTAAACATGCACTGGAATATTATCTTTCCAAGCAGTACTCCAGCCTCTGAATTCTGAAAAAAAGACAGACAGACCATCTCCTCCTCCTCCCGCAAAAAAAAAAGGGCTCTTGATAATGAAATAACTCAGTGCTCCACGTTCCCATCTTAAACAGCACAGATGTAACCATCTGAGATTTGGAAGAAAAGCCAGATAGCTTTTCAGCTACATATAAAACACTGATGACGAGTACGCGTCAGCTATGATTCATTGTACAAGGAACAGGTTTATATACAGCACTTTTTCAATTCAAATGCTAGACAAATTTCTGTGCTAGTGTGCGTCTCCTATAAAGGTTGTTTTATATGAAAAATAAATAGTTACTTGTTGGCTCATAGCACCTTTCAAAGCAACAGTATTTTAACAAGTGTCTTGATGGATGTGTCATCAAAATTCTTCAGGGCAGATAGTGTTGTCCTGTAGACAAAAGTATGCCTCTATGGGCTTTCATCTCTCAAAGAAACATGCATTTAATTTTTTGTTTCATCTGGACACAAAATAACATATTAACCCAGATGCCCACGTGGAGGTTCAGTGGATAAATAAGAACAGCAGAATATTGGGAAACATCTTCATACCTAACTACAGGAAATTGCAGTGCTGTTTTATGGCAAGATTAAATCACAGCACTGATTTTTACTGCAGTCTACACCGATATTTCTCAAGCTTTTGAAAGCTGAGACCCCCTTCAGGAAAATTAAATCAATCTTGTTGCCAACACCCTGTCATGTGTTGTTAAAGACCTCCCCATCTTAATTTATACGTCTGCTGCACCCTCATCCCTGCCAGGCCTTCACACTCCCTGAGGTGCCCCATCCTTTAGGAAATGCTGGGGTAGATGGATTTAATATGATACATTCTCTCTTTTCTTTGTATTTTGAAGTGTGAAATACTTACCAATAGTGACATTTTAAAAATAATCTGTGGTATATGAGTTAGCATCCATTGAAGCAAATGGAGATATTCACTCCTCAGAGCTATTGTTTCAGGATCTCTGACAGATATTGCTACATTGGTTACAGTTGGGTCACATTTTAAAGGTTTCTACACAATGATAATAAGCTCCTTTTTTTTTTCATTTTGAAGGCAAAGTTATCAAGAATCCAAACCATGCCAGTGAGCACAGTTCATTCAGCTCATTTATTGTACTATTGTGTTTTGCAAGAAAATATCGGGGGTGATTGCTAGGGGTAATGAAGAAGTAAATAGATATGATGAGATGCACTACAGAAGACAGCATCATTGATTGATTAAGAATTTTGAGAAAATGAATTTGAAGTTGTCAGAAATCAATAAGATAACTGCCCTGGAATACGCAATGGGTACTGCCACACACTCTGAACGAACTTACTCCGAAAGAGCCAGAGATTAGTCACATGACTGTGAACAATGGGGTACCTGCAGTAAAGTACTTATCCAACAGTATGGCAGGATGATGGTTCTCTATGAGAAGGCCAATTTTATGACCCTTATTCATATTGGTGACCTTTAATTCAGGTTACTACTTCCACAGATCAATGGGATTACTCACCTGAGAGCAAGGGGCCAAAAACCAGGCCCAAATTTAGATACTAGAAGAATTTGATCATGTGTTTGTTCAACCAAATTAATCCTCCCTGCTTATAATGGGAGCCAAAGAGGGAAAAGAAGGAAAAAAATATTTGGAAATATCTCCCTTATTAATTTCAAGAGGAATTTTATGAGTATGTGATTCATGTAATTCGTAGGATAAGCTACCTATGAAGAGGTATTGTTCTGATATGTTACCTTTAGGAAGAAGCAGATACTGATAGTTTACTGTTTTACTTCTATCCAAAAATCTAGTCATCTAGGTTTTGATCCATGATTGAGCAAAGCTGTCTTCTTAGCATATGCGCAATGTGCCTCAGATGGTATGTGACCTGGATTCATCACTGAATTTGGTCCACTGGTTGGTTCATTAACTTCCCCACCTTGGTCCAGGTACTGACGAGGAGTGTGACATGAACACTGACTCATGCCCTGCAATAAAGCAGTTAAACATATGCATAACTCTAATCATATGATTTGTTCCACTGAAGTCAATGGGACCATTCACATGGTAAAAGTTAAACATGGGCGTAAGTGCTGTGATGGACTGGGGACAGAGTACTCAGTACTTTGCAGGATTAATATATTGGGAAGTTGTCTGCTTACCACCAAAAGCAAAGAAAACATTAATAGTCTCCTACTCTTCTGAAACTTATCTGATTCTGTTTTTCAGTTGAGGACAATATTTATTTTTGCCTGTGGCTTTGTGTGTGTGCATCTAATAAATTAAAGGATCAGTTGCTAATGGGTTCTTCATCCTTCAGCATGTATTTGAGTTTTTTCAGTGAACAAACATTCCCACCTCTCCCACAGCAGACATCCTCTCCCCTCTCAAACACAGCTAATGAAATCTTGCAAGTGGTCCTTTCTCGCCTTGTTACACTTGGATGAATAGAATCACAGGACTGGAAAGGACCTTGAGAGCTCATCTAGTCCAGTCCCTGACACTCATGGCAGGACTATGTATTATCTAGACCACCCCGACAGATGTTTTTTTAACCTGCTCTTAAAAATCTCCACTGATGGAGATGCCACAACCTCCCTAGGCAACTTATCCCAGTGCTTAACCATGCTGACAGTTAGGAACCCTAAAATGGTCCTGCTTGAGGAAAGCATTTGAGCACATGCTTAACTTTAAGTACATGCTTAAGTCCCACTGACTTCATGCTTAAGTGATGTTCTGAATAGGGAATTGGGGCCAGGATGAACTATATTTGATTTTCTATCTTTTAGTTTCTGTTAAATTTAATTTTAATCTCAAAATATTTGTATCATAAATCTGCGTCCTTGTAGGGATTGTCTGTTTGCTTGCTTTTGTTAAAGTACTATTGGAAGACAAGGACAAGATTCAACTTTTGCATGGGAGTCAACTTTATGGAAAAGTCTGGGAGAATTTAAAAGAAATTCTAATCTTTGTGTAGCTTTTTGGAACTATCCTGTAAAATTCTGCCACAAGTTTTATAATTATAAAAATCTATAGGAAAGAAAGAAAAAAAAGAAAAAAATATTGAAAGGTTAGAATAGTCTATTAAACTTTAAAGGGGTTTTCTATACAGGATATCAGGGACGCCTATGGATGTTTAGCCAAGTTATAGGAGAGATGAATTTAGTCAAATGGCTTCCAGATTAGACAACATTGTGACATAACAAAACTAGCCATCTTTCATTCTAATATATTGAACCAAGCAACCTCAGACCCTCCTTTCCTTCAGTATCTAGGATCTGGTCCAAAGCCCACTGATTTCAATAGATTTGGATCAGGAGCTTATGAATAGTTATATGTACGCACACACAAGGAAAGACCATAGCTGTCATTAATTGGAGAAGTTCCACTGAAATTCCATATCCAGACAATATATGGTCAAAAGGACATTTGGTTCAAACAGCTTTTTGGGTTCATGACTTCATGCATTTTTTTTTAAAAAGTCAAATTTCCAAAGGACACAGACATGACATGAGAAATAAAAATACACTTATCTTGTTGAACAAACTTGTGTGACCAGTTTGATAAGCACACACTTTGTTACATAGTAAATTGATCTAGGAATCAGCAAGAATTTTTGGCAGATAGTTTTTGTCATGTAACGTTTCACCTCATATTGTAGTTACATGTTCTTTTTCTTATTTGTACTTAACTTTCCTGCTTTTTGCTTTCCTGAAGAAAATATCTCATCAGTATATTCAGTTCCAATGAATGAGCCAACAGCTGACCTCTGTAGACTTCAGACTGAGGTGATTTAAGACATCCATTATGTTGACCTCCTAATTGGTGGTGGTTTTAAAACATGTTGCAGTACATTTGATTGCAACAACCTTCCAATTTTTTCTTATACCTCTCTTCCATTCTCTTTGCCATCTATATTTTTAAAGAATTCCTTCTACTAATGTATCTTATTTTCTTTATGGGACAAATTTGAAGTGCTTGTTGAGCTTTTGTTCAGTTCTAATTCAGGCAAACTCCCATTGATTTGCCATGATTGACCATAATGAAAAGGACTGCGTAAAACTCTTAATGATTTGCCCACCTGTGTACAATCAAGGTAGTGATCCATTGCTAAAACTGTGCCAGATTAGTGCAAGTAAATTGTTCAGAAGTTGTAGTAAATATATTGGGAAAGTATGTATATCTTAGCCTAGATCAAACTTGATTTAAATACATTGAAAACTAAGAAACCCCAGTGAGCACAAAATTCCCAACATTAAAAAGAAGTAATTGATGAGAGCACTATATCAAATCCTACAATTGGTATGGTGTCCAGTTATCATCATTCTACAAGGAAGAGTCCACCAGTAATAGCTCAGAGAAAATGTATGTCTCACAAATAATCCCAAAATTCTCACTGATCCTTCACTTTGGACTTTTATTGCTTACAAAATCTATTTGCCTATTCCATCGATTCTGATTTTTTTTAAATAGTTTTGGGTTGATCCAAACCAAAAAAGTATCAGAATGAACCAAAGAGTAATAGAAAAATGTTTCATTTGACCTGAAATGTAACATTTTGTTTAAGTTTCAAGCTTTAAAAGTGTTTTTAATTGTTGAAATTAATAGTTATTTTAAATAAAAAAAGATTGAAACACTTCCTTTAGAAAATGTCAAACTGAAATGTTTTGATATTTTATTTTTAGGTTTTTTTATTTTACTGAAACAACTCAACAAATTTAATGTGAATTCATGAAATGTTTCAGTTGACCTAAAGCTGCATTTTCAACTTAGTTGAAAAATTTCTTCCAGTTCTGCTGCTGATGATGGAAAGAACTAGAGCAGGATAGGGAATGATTTTCTGGCCTACGAGAATTTTACCCATCTCACAATGGGAAAGAAAGGCAAAAATCACAAACATTGTTTCAAATGAAGACACTGTAAAAAAATTCCACTCTGGTCAACCAACATTGTGATATACTTACACACACACACTTTAAATGGCTAAATGAACAGGCGGTTCAACTCAAAAACTGGAACATTTTGTTTCAAAAGTGTCAAGACTATTCCTATTCTGACTATTTCATTTTTTAAAATAACTTTTTGAAACAGGATATTTTTGGAAACTGACCCTTTCCTGTGACAAGTTTCAGTCTCAACACACTGGCAGTTTCTGACTAACAAATGCTTAATTTCAATTCTTCAAAGGACCCAGTTTAACTGGAGTCCAGCTTGGGTTTGTAGTGCTGCTAATAAGTCAATTAACATCTTGTAAATTGGAAACAGCACACATTAGAAATGGAAATGATTGACACACAAACACAGAACCTTACAATGCAGTCACATTGCAGGGCAAATAGCACTTTGTTATTAATCATATCATAATATGCTGAGAAAATTAAAGGTCAAAGTTTGAAGGTGCACTCAGCTGCAAGGTATAAATTTGGGCATGATACAAAAGTGCAAAAAAATGTAGAGGACATCTTTATAAATGTACAGAAAATGAAATCTGTATCTAGTAAATCTCAGTTTTGAAACCTGGACTAAAAATGTTAAACAATAACAAAAATCTGTATCAAAATGGGCTACATTGTAATATAGACTATGGATCTGTCGAAGGGAGTAAGAAACCCCCTTAAATTCCCTATTTTGAGTCCAGATCCATAAAGGTAATTGTCACTAGATACAGATACCCTACTTACTCCCTCCCCTCTCCCCCAAGCAGGTGTGCAGTGGGAGTGGGCTCAACTCTCCTATTCTTATAGTAGAGTATCTGAGCCATCTTGGGGGAGGGGTTAATATAGTAATTTACAGAGTCCTTCTTTTTGACTTCCTCACCTCACTGAGGGCACCAACCACATATAGCAGCACCCTCTTCCCAGGCACAACAACCCTGATCCCAGCCAGGAAGCCAGGGCGGAGCAGGGGGTAATGGAGCACAAGCCCACTCTTCATTCACCTCACAGTGGCAGCTCTTGTCTCATGGGCCTGGGCCCAGCTCCCTGCTCTGGGCACTGCAACCTGGCACACAGGGTTGCAACGCCACTTATATTTGACCCAGCTGGCTGCCTTTCCTGACAGGGGAGGCAGCCAGGCCAATCCGAGTGGATGTCATTGTGACCTGAAGACACTGTGGTGCGGGAAGTGTGGGATGGGCTGGCTTTCCCACCGTCTCATTCCTCGGGGTCTCTTTTTACAGCATCTTTTGACCCATCTACAACCTTCCCATCATTTGGAAAAACTGGACTAGCTGTCCATATTGGTGTATCTGTCATAATGCAAGTTTTGTTCCTTTAGTCTTTCTAAATCTGGTATTTGGTTAAGTTTCAGTAACTGAGAAATTACTCAGTGGGAAATTAAACCTCTGGGTTTAAGAAGCCAGTTCTCATGCTATTGTTTTTCAGAGATTAAATGGGGTTAGATAGAAACCTTTATTGTTGTCATGCTTATCTTTAAGAGATTGTATGTCTGAATGGCTCTCTCTGCCATGACATTATTTTGTATTTTTTTTATTAGAGTTCAAAATTGTGTTCAAAATCACACGCAAAACTTAAAGCAGTCATCCTGAGCTTTCATCCCAGGCTACAATGCAATATCTCTTGCCCTCAATTACATTTGTAATGCCTTATAACTGCTATGTGTTTTAGCTTGAAAGCAGATATTTTGGAACAGAGATATCTAAGATACCGTATGTAATATCACATGGAAAATAAAGCTATATAAAACAATGCTCAATATCTACAGTCCCAGTTCGGAGGCAAATTATAAAGCAAATATGAAGAAATTATGCTTAAAAATCATTCCAGATTCCTCCTACATCCAAATAGTAAAATGCATATCTAGCTTGTTTTTAAAGTTTAGAATAGCATGTCAACACTGGACTTACTAGCACATTCAGAGTTTTCCTAGCACACCATAATTATCCTAGAGTGTCTTTTGTAGTGCAGAACCAGATGTTAAACTTACATAGATTATAGACAATAATAATATAAATAAAAATAGAAAGACAAGCAAAACATTCAAATGATTAACATCTAAGTAAAAGTGGGCTGCATAGATGTAGTCTTCATTCCGCACAAAAAATATGGAATGAAATTCAGGCTCCATTGAATTCAATGGTAAAACTCCCATTGACTCCTGTGGGACCAGGATTTTACCCATTATTTCTACATTTTTAAGGGTGAGCTTATTTCCTAAGATAGCTAAACAACAGACTCCCCAAATTTCAGAAAAATGCTTAAAAGATAGAATATAGTTGAAAATGACACAAGCCAACTTTTTATACTTTTAAAATCTCCTATGCAGGAAAATACTACTTAAAATACTATACAATCACTTGCATTTCATACCTACCTAGGATAACACTTTTATATTTCACTATATTTTACTTAGACTAGATCATAACTGTAGTATTTTCTATTTTTAAATAGAACTTTGTTTGCAACTGAGAGTGAATACTTAAAATGTAATAGTGACCACTCTACATCATTTACTGTGGCTTCTGAATGGACACAAACATTATTCTTGATCACAATTTAAGACCTCTCTCACATATGTATGTACACACACATTGTCCCTCTCACACTCTCCCCGACCAAAAGGCTCAGATGTTTCACATTTAACCTAAAGCACTTGTATAGATTTAGACTCCATTATTATTTATTTTTCCTCTTTGAATATCTTTGTTGCTGTCTCTTAAGACTCTGTTTCACGTTGTCTCTCTAAGAATTTAAATATGTGATTCTTCAATTGGAGATACATTGATTCTTAAAAAGTAGACAGGTTTTGCTATGATAGGGAGAGAAGAGATGTACTTTGATATAAAGGGAGCTTGGTATCATACATGCAGTCTCAATTCTCTTTTCCCTTACCCATGTTTAACAAACTCTTTAGATAAGAAACTGAAACAAGTATTTCTTTGGTGGGATCATGTAATTGGGGTCAAACCTAAGGTATCCCCTTTCCCCTCACTAGAAACAGACCTTTTTTTGTGAAAGGAAATGTTGGCTACAATTCCTGTTAATGTGAAACTGTGCTACATAGTGGAATACTTCAACGAGGTGCAGGCAAGAGAAAAGGGGCTTCTGAAATGTGAAATATGAGAGTTTATATGGGTCACACTTTATACTAAGGTTCCTGTAATAGTAGACAACCACATACTGAGCATGCCCTTGTGATTGCAGGTCTCTGTTTCCCCATCTTTAGAGCAATTTAAGAACTCTACATTCAAAGGTGGTTCAAACAATTCCCACACAGGGACCCATTTATTTAATCTTGTGAAAGATACTATCCCTCTAGACCCCAAGCAATTCAGTGTGTCTCAGCTGATTAACCCAACATAAAACAAAAACACAAATGTTCAGGCTTTATCTGAACTGATCTTTAGTCTCTACCAAGCCTACCTGCCTGCCTGAAGAGATTTCTCCCACTCTCATGCATCTTCAGTTTTTATTCCTGTTAACTCTGGGCCCTGCATAAGCCTTCTTGTCCCCTACACTGTCCACAGATCTAACTGCAATTTTCTGGGATTCCTGACTTCACTGCAACTTCTTGCTCTTTTTGTCCTTTAATCACCTGATCCAACCTAGGTGTGGCTCATCCTGTAATCAGGGGATGGTCTATTCCTACAATCCCCAGCACCTGGAACAAGCCACCATGTTACAATTCCATTTCTAAATAAATGGATTGAGCAGGGGAAAAGGAAAGCAACTTGAAGGTCAAAGGAAGGAGGAGAGTATTATTATTTATATTACAGTAGCACCTATCAGTCCTGAGATTGTGGTGCTCACTATGCTAGACATTGTACATGTTCATAGTTAGAAACAGTTCATGCTCTGAAAAGCTGGAAATCTGAATGAGACACGAAGGAGGGATTACGATCTACATTTTACAAGTGGGGAATTGAGGCACAGAGAAAGGAAGTGACTTACCTAAGGTCTCAGAAATACCCATGAGCCAAAAATTTAACTAGTGCTTAAGTCCTTAAAAAAAGAGGGCTAGAATGCAAAGCATTGGGAGGCCCCTAGAGGGAAAGAAGAGGAGCAGGGAAATAGTGTGGGATGGGGCGGAGGAGAGATGGGAGGAAGATAGGAGTAGTCAGGAAGCTGGAGGAGACCTCAGGGATTAGGGGATGACTTCCTGCAGAACTCATCCCATTCCCACCTCCCCACTACATGTGCCCAACTCTTGGTTCCTGTGGGGTCTCCATCATCCAAGTGGTCCTGATCCCTGTCTCTCTTCATGCAGATCCAATTCAACCTCAGGCTCACAGTGGCTCTGGCACAATGCTTCCAAGCCCTGCCTGGCTGCAGCATCCACAGCTCCCTTTGTGCTGACCTGCTGTCAAACACACCCCTGCTTGGGTCTGACACTAACACCTGTCGGCTCAGATGATGGCCTGTAGCCAAGGAGCGAGACAGTCACCTGGCTCAAGACTCACAGAAGTATCAAAATGCTGTTTCTGCTCCCCAAAGACATGCTGGAATGGCATTCCAGAGCATTCTGGCACAGCTCAAGTGCTGAATTGAACCTAGATGTCCTGAATTACCTCCAAGTGAGCACCACAAGACCAGCCCTTCCCTCAGCTCTCTCCTGATTTTGCTGCCTTTTTGTTTTGCTTTTTTAAGCTCCGGATGTGACCCAACTAGCACCCTCTCACTATTTCCTGAGCTGAGAACCTCTGGGTTAGCTTATGTTGCTTTGGGGGCATATCACTATGAATTCTCCACCAGTCAGTCTCCTCCTTTATATATATACACACACATATATATATATAACAATTACAAATAAGAGTTTCCAAATGTAGATTTTTAAAAATTATTTAGCAAATATCCAGATGGTGGAAAATATATTGACAATTTCTGATATTTCTTAAAATAGCTCTAGTTTTGTGACTGTTCCATAACTCAAAAACTGGCTAATTTTTAATCAAAAGAAAGCAAAAGAAGAATACTTTGCTGAGAGCTATTAAATTCATAATTTTAAATCATGTATTAACCCACACTGAATTTCTCTGTTTAGTCATGCCAATAACCCAGACTATATCTCCCATGATGCCACGTGGCAGCTAAACAGCGCTATAATCTGTCATTGGAGCGGTCTGGTGGTTGGGGAGCCAATGGTGATTTGGGGCACTTAAACTAAAAAGTCCTTGAAGCACTGCAGCATTTGTTATTCAAATTCATCTGGTGTTTTTTCCTAAAAAAAAAAAAAAAAAATTCTGCAAGGAAAAATATTCTGAGCAGCTCTAGTTGCTTACCTCATTCCTTTGGGAGCAGATGGAAGGTGGTAATGGAGAACTTTTCAGACTCTCCAAGTGCTCCCCCTTGTTGGTCCCACAGAGTTCCATCTTGTCAGCCACTAGGTTTAACATGCATGCATGTAGTAGACTGAGTGATTTTTTGACTGCAGAATCAGTGGCAGGGATATGACAGTCCAGTGTTTCATTTACCTCAAACATGAGTAAAACACTCTCCTCGTTTTTCCAGTGTCTAGGGGGGACAGTATCTTGGATGAAAGCTAATGAGCTAAAACTCAATTCAAGTAAAGATGAAAGAGATTCTGTTCAGTAGGGAGAATTTCTGGAAGAATGGAGACAGATTGTTACTGCTCCCTCTCTTGAGGGAATTTGCCTAATTCTTCTAGTCTTGGTGACTTGCAACCTAATGGTTTTACCAAATTCATTGATGTTCTCTAATTTTCAGGTGCAATCAGTGTATCCAAGTGTCTTTGGTCATTTTCAGTTTGCACCAAGTCTGAGAACGTCTCCAATATGGACCTCATACAAGTAGTGATTCATGTTTTTGTTTCCTCTGGGCTGGATTACTTAATGTGCTTTTTGCTTGGAGCTACCTTTGAAAAATACTCCTGCATTGCCTGGAAACAGTCACATGCAGTCTGCATTTCTCCCTCTCTATACATTATTGATCATAACCCACTTTTGTCCTTCAGCACTTTGAATGTTTTATGTTGATTGGTTCCTATGGCCCAGATCCTAAACAGTAGCAGGCACCTAATTCCCAACGGAAGGATCTAGGCCTAAAAGTCTAATATTCAGTGATTGTGTGTGGGGGGGAGATTCAGAGAGAATATTAGTCATTTCTGGGATTGTTAGGGTGTCTGATTAAAGGGAATTGCTAGAGGGACAATTACTTTGCAGTTGAAGCACGCACAATAAAGTAGTCCTATTTTGGGCAATGGAAGAGGCGTTTTAACAGATATTTGCTATTAATCAGTCTCAAATAATAATGAATTTCTACCAAATGTTGATAGAATCATTTTACTTTCACCCAGAATAATGAACCGATAGAATAATTTACTATTCATGTGTCGCATACGTTTTCTATTTGTGAAACTGACATTTTCTTAATAATAGCAAAAGAACAAGATTCTTTTAAAGTATAAGAAATAAAAGACTAGCATGCTGGTTTGTCCAATTAAAAACATTTACTACATATAAATACTATACATTTTATATATAACAAAGAACATGCACTATGCTATGCTGTCATACATCACCGCAAATGTCATGTCGTATGAAACCTCACAACTGGTGGTCATAGCACAAAGTAATGGCAGTGTTTCAGGTAAAATGAAGTTAAATGGAGTATCTTCCATAGGTGGTAAAATGCCCATGATGACTGCAGGTTGGCTTGTGCTCTGTAAAAGGCCATTGACTGACTTACAAATGGATAATTATGAATTATACGGTTTTATAGCTCTCATGCAAAGTACTTTCCACAAAAAAAAAAAAGAAAAAAAAAAGAGAGGCAGTAACAGTAAAAATCAGGTTTCACTGATGTAAATGTGCTCACTCTAGTTTTCTGTGTACTGATGATATTTTATTTTATTGTACTGAATTTTTAAAGAGTAAAGTGCATGTTTATGAAGCCACCATGAAATGGAAATGTAGAAACAAATTTCCTTATATATTATGAACAGGGCTCCACGTTTGTCACTGAGGTCATGGAAGTCATGGATCCCGTGACTTTCCACAACCTCTGTGACTTCTATGGGGGCCAGTGTGGCTGACCCCATGGCTGCCCAAACATCTGACTCCGGGGCCAGCTGTTCAGATGGCCCAAGAGGCAGCTGTTCAAGTGGCCTGGGGGATAGCCACACCACCCACTACTGCAGCAGTTCTGCAGCCAGCCACATGGGCCAGTGATGTAGTGGCCTCCGGGCCAGCCACACTGACCGTTACTCAGGCAGCTGGTGCAGCTGCCACTGCCACCCCCTGGCAGCTGGTTCCATGGCTGACTCTGCCCCCCTGCAACAACAGACCCCCCGGGGCGACTGCTGCCCAGCAGCAGCCCCTCGGGATGCCCTCCCTGCAGCAGCCCTCCAGCTTCCGCCCAAGCAGCAGCCCTTCCAGATGCCCCTCTCCTCTGGCAGCAGCCCTGGAACCCTCCAAGAGTGACCCCTTAAGATTCAGTCACGAGTATTTATAGTACAAGTCATGGACAGGTCACAGGACCATGATATTTTGTGTATTGCCCATGACCTGTCCATGAATTATACTATAAATACCCCTGACTAAATCATAGCCTTAATTATGAATAAATTCAACTCAAGTCCTGGATGGTTCAGAATTAGATATCCATATAAATATGTCCATTGAGAGGACCTCAACCACCTTGTCTCTCCATTGAGAGGGAATTTTTCATGACGTAAGAAATTAGACATTCGGAAAATGAATTTTCCACTAATTCAAAATCTACTTTTGACATGTTTTAGATCAATGCTTTGCTTATTGACCTTTACATGCAATAACATTTTCAAGACAGAAACTTGGTTAAAAAGGAGTTCAGGCTGAAATTGCGTGTCAGTAGAGTCCATAAACAACGTAACTTTATTTTTTTTTAAAGTCTACATAAAATATTCCTAAACATGTTCTTATTGTGCATCACATTATAATAGAAAGACTATATCATGGGCATCCTTTCCCGCCATTCGTGATCAGATGGATCCCTCCACTTCCCATTTTCAATTGCAAAACAGCCATGTGGCAACCAGTGATGGCCAACATGGAACAGTCATATTCAGAAAGTTTTTAATGTATTTGCATGTGTCTTGTAGCAAAACTGGAAATAAGGAGGACAAGTCAGCACTGTTGTGCCCTGCCAGCAGAGAACTCCCTTCTGCCAATTATCCATGGCCAGCAGTTTAGGAACCATGGTTCTACACATTTTTTAAAAAAAATCCATGGGGTTTAGCCATGAAACTTCCAGGCCTTGAGGTGGAGAGACTGGAGATCTGTTTGATGAAGGTGACTGTGGTCCTGGGTAACCAGGTCCAGTAGCAGTGGTAGCATGATCAGGGTATCTACCAAGAGATCCAGGAGCATGGTGTACTAAAACCACTAAGATAACCACCGTCTTGTCTTTGTGGGCTTTGTTCAGGACCACATGTATGAGAGAAAATGGTGGGAACACATACCTGACCATGGGCGAAGGAAGGCATCCACAAGGGAGCCCTGGCTATGGTTCCGGAAGGAGCAGAACCTTAGGCACTTCGTGTTGCTCCCAGTGGTGAAGAGATCAATATTGTGAGTCCCCCACTTCTGGAAGCTAGCGAGGAGGACAACAAAACAAATGGATCATTTGTGATTGTGGAATGATAGTCCACAACTCATTTTGTGATCCAGGGAGATCGCCTCCACGTGGATAGAGTGGGCTATGCAGAACTCCCACAGCTAGAGGACTTCCTGAAAAAGGGGAGAGGAATGGGAACAACCGTGATTGTTTATGTTAAACATTTCAGTTATATTGTCTGTCATGACTCCCACACATTGATCCCGCAGGTTGGCCTTGGTGGTCTGGCACGCTAGCTGAACGACTTTCAACTCTTTGATGGTGATATGTTACAGTACTTTGCAGAGTCACAAAAAGATCAAAACAAACACAGAGGAATCCTCCCCTGCTGAGTTCAAAGTTAGAGAAAACAAAGGGATAGCTCTCAAAAGCATGATAAATTCACAAATGAGAAAAATATAATCTAACCCGCCTTGCCTGGCTATTGCTTACTATTTGTGATGTTCAAAAATTGATACAGAAATACCGTGTTTCCCCAAAAATAAGACAGTGTCTTATATTAATTTTTGCTCCCAAAATTACATTACATTATATTACAGCGAGAGGCAAAACTGGAAGTACGTCTTATTTTCGGGGGATGTCTTACTTTTGGGGAAACAGGGTAGGTGGAGAGAAGAAAGAGCTATCTGGCTCCTTTCAAATCCCCAAAGCAAACAAGCCACAGACAAAGCACACAGAACAAAACACTTCCCTCCCCCAGATTTGAAAGTAACTTTGGTCCCCATTGGTCCTTTTGGTCAGGTGCCAACCAGGTTCTTTTAGCTTCTTAACCCTTTACAGGTAAGCAGGAATTCTAGGCTAATTTATGGTTATGACAGGTGGTAGATGTGAAGATGGAGATTGGTGCCAGGATCCAGAGCGAACTGAAAGCTAGGAGAAAGAGAGAATTTGCTAAGTAAGCCACCACAGTTCCAACACTGGCGGTAAGAAGGAACTGAGGAATCCCCGGGTTGGCAGGGTCATATATCAAGTGCCATACAGGTGCCACTCCAGGGGACTCCACAACTGACCCAACGGATGCTGTTAGGGGAAAACTTTCCAATGACTGTGCACACGATGCGTACACACGTAACTGTAATCACTATGAGCAAGCATTTAAAGAAGAATCGTATTTTATGAAACTTGAGAGAGAAAGAGACAAAATAAGTATCTTTATGCAGTAGGAACAAAATCACCCCTCATGACCTCTCTGCAGTCTGCTTGGGCATACCTTCTGCAGAGGAACCAAAGTGGCTCTTCTGAGTTTGGAGTATGGCATGCTTGTGCAACAGGGAGCAAAATTATCTCCTAATGTTATCATCATAGCTTATTGCGCTAAAACTACGGACTAGAACTGGTGTTGTCAAATAGCTCCTCAGGAGTACAGGATGTTGACCGGTGGCAGTGCATTCAGTTGTTTGCCTAGGCTCTCCGCGTTCACATTTGGGGTCATTTCCCAACTTCCAGTTGGTCATATTGTTAGCAACTTTTGCTAAGCCAATTCTTGCTCAATTTAGAATACACCAGTCTTTTCATTTGAGGTCAGTACCTGAAGAAACAAGGCTCTGAAGTTAACAGATTCTCCAAGGTCAAAGGGATTTCTCAACATTTTCTTAGTCTTCAGCCTTCTATCATGGTATTTTGGGGTAAGAGATTTTCAGAGACAACATTCTTTGCAGACTTCAGCTTTTCAGATGATTAAATGCATCCATGCAGTGGACAGCTTGTATCATTCACCTGTTTTTCTCTCTCCTTTTTACTGAAGGCATCCTGCCTAATGATGAGGAAGCACCTGTGAGGCAGGATAACAACAGTGTGGGGGCTGGTTTCAAAGTCCCTGTGATGATTCAATAGTGCAGATTATGTAAACCTTACTCATGCTGAGAAACACCTTGCTGCACATATTGTCCCATTGGAACCACTGGCACTACACTGAGGGGAAAATGCTTGTGATGGGGCACCAACAGCTCCTATCTTCTTTGTTTCTCACTGACTGCTCACAGACCGTATCTCTTGTAGATACCACCAGGCAATTTATTTACAGTATTTCACTCCACCACCTTTACATACTAGTGTAGTCACACTATTTGCAATGACCTGCAATGTTAATACTCCTTCTCCAAAGATGAGGGGAGAAAAGGTATCTCATCCCACAGAACTCCATTCTGTCAGCTCTTACTAGCCTTTTTCTCTCTTTCCTGCTTCTCTCCTTGCACTTCCATCCAGTCTCCTTGTTAATGGACTAATTAGCTACCCAGCCCCAAACTGATCTGGTATTCAGGAACTCCTCTACTTAATTATGCACTCTCCAGGGCCTACCTGGTAACCAGCACTCTGTCACAGTGCTATTCTTTGTAAGGGTGTCATTTTTTGACCATAGGTAAACAATGAACTTAAAATGTAATTAAAACTCATATGAGCTTTGAGTGTTCACTTACTGTAAGGCTGAGTCTCACATAACAAGACAGGAGAGTTGAATTTGGGCATGTCGCCACTGTATCTTGGTCAAGCCTTAATGATTTGAGTTTTAGATGTGTCAGCGCAAATCCCTTAGGTCTGCATGTTAATATATTTAATTATGATTATGTGTATTTGAAATGCTTTTGTGTCACCTTGATGGTCCCAAAGACATTACTCACAATCAACCACCACTGTCCAATTTTCTAAGTCACTACTGAGAGAATGCATGGAAAACATTTTTAATTGAATACTGAACATAATCAAAGTGAAGAGAGAAATGTTCATTGCATTGGTTTAGAAGAAATAGGGTTGTGAAAAAAAACCTCTATGTTCCCAGTGAACTGCTGACGTTATACAAAAAGATTAATTTCCACATGCATTCTTTGTGACATTTTATTTTTGATTACATAATGTTTTCTATGTTTTTGATGTTCTAAATGTCTGACCTATATCTATTTCTTCTTCTCTGTACTTCCCATACTTCCAGAAAATAAGAGAATATATTAGAAGATAGTCATGCTATGAATGTTCTAATTAAAATGAACTAATAAGGGATTAGTTGAACATCATAATTGTGACAGAGATATATTCTGACCTTCAACATTTAATGTATTCTCAGTTCCACTACGTATAACTTTCAGCCTAAATTTTTCACTAGAATTGTTCTTTCTTCTGTGTGGATTATTTTATCTGGTTGGCTGTTTGCTTGTTTTTGTTAGTAATATGTTTGACAACTTGTGAATCTCAGGCATTTATGGCTCTGTTCCTTGAAATGAACTCTAATATAAATGTCCCCACTGTAGTAGGCTGCACTTCCTTTGCAATATGACTTTTATGTTTCATTCTATTACCCACACATCTATGCCTCTTCCAAGAAAATTGCCAGAATTCTCAGATGAAATGACCCAAATCTGTAGTACAAATACACCGAGAGGAAAAACCTTGAGCTAAAAGTGCTGCAGTAGGTAATCTGAATACAAGATTTCTCAGAGACTCAAGTGTTTTGTGAATGCAGTATTCCTTTTTTATGCTGTTTCAATTCTTAGAGGAAGTAGAAAGAACATTGCTATACTGTAGTCATCTCAACTCCCCTCCCTTAGCTTTCCAATGTATGTAGGTATAATCATGATTGTTATCATTACTTGTTGCACTATACTTGCTGAACATATAGTATGGACTCTTTGAATTATTCCAGAGCTTTATTTAACCTGAGGTCATTTACTTTCTCACTCTCTCTCCCTATTTTTGTTTCTATTTTGGTTTCAAAAGCACTTTAGAAGTCAGGCTTTTAAAACTCTTCTAAATTCCAGCTAAGATTCCAGTAGACAGGCCTAAGTTTTTTCCATGCCCCTAGAGACTTTGCTGCCTCCTGCAATTTTCTCTTGCTTGATGAACTTTAGCTAGACCAGCTGCACTGGACTAAATGCTGTCCTGATTTCCACTCTGCAGAACCAATTTATAGTCACCAAGGCTTCAAGGGCTATAAGTCATGGAAGAATTTGGCCAGTAGAAAATTGAGTTTAGTCAGCCTCATTGCCTCCTCTTCTTGCCCCGGCAGCACAGGACTCTTTTCCTGTGATTCTTCCTAGTTAATGATGCCATGTCTCACCAATTTTATCATGAGTCTCATGTAGTGTTTTCCTCAGGAATTGAAACTGTGGGGGGGGGGGTGAATTTACCCAGGAGGGTGGTGGTGGTGGTGCCAGGGCCAATGAGGGCTGAATCCATAAGGGTGAAGGTGGGCTGTAGGGCACTATAGTAAAAACTGAAAAATATTTCATGACCATTCTATGAGATTTAACTCATGTTTTAAAATCACCAAACAGATTAAAGTTGGCTACTCAAACCTTCTATGAAGCACTATATCTACAGCCTTCTTAGTTTCTTGTTATAATTTTGCAAAAAAATCTGTTAATGAACTTCTTGAATGCAATGTGTTCATCTTTGGTGGCTTCTCCTGTGTCCAGTACTTCCATTCCTCAATTGATATGCTCATTAGTTCAATCATATGATCATACAGGAGGTGACTTCTTTCAGAACACAAAAATTCTATTCAATGATGAAAAGAACGCACAGGTGTAGCTGTTGTTACTGGGAGTAGCAGTTTGTGGTATCTCTTGCTTAAATAGAAAGTATAATACCACAGCCATGTTTGTTCACATGAACTGTGTTGTGTCTCCAGCATTCTTAACAGCCTCATTAACACTCACTAGGGTTGTCACTGGTCAGTGGAGACAGATTTCAGAGGTGCTTTCACATGAGTTCACCTCCCAGGTTGGCGGCAAGAAGGCACCTTGCTCATTCCTCCAGCTTCTCGCTGTTTGCTCTGGCCACTGTTGTTTGTTGTGCCACCATTGCAACTCCATTGCTCCTTTGCCCTGTGCCATCACCTTCTGCTGTCACCTGCCACTGTGACCTCTGAGAGTTGGTTTCAGTTCTCAGTGATTTCAGAGTCCAACTGAGCTCTCAGTGGGGGAACCTCACAGCTAGCGAGACTGGGCTCTCTCTTCAACAGAAAAATTGTCCCACAGCAGGTCTAACTGCTTAGAGCAATTTAATACAGTACAGTTTCGGGATCCTGATGTGGCCCTCGGGCCTAAAAGTTTGCTCACCCCTGCTCTAAGGCCTTGTATTCATTGAAAAGTTATAGCATCATAATTGCATGTAAAAAAAAAACACTCCTGAATGACAGAGCTATGCCAACATAATCCCCATGATGGTACTATGTCAATAGTGTTTCTGTCAACATAGCTAACTTTATTCCTACACTGGATTATAAAAAGCACCACCCTTTTGTTAGTGTAGGCTAAGTATACCATGGGGCTACGGCTACATACCTACACCAGTTTAGTCCTTACCGTGTGGACATATCCTAACTATTCATGATAATTCTTATTTGTTTGCATGCAGTTATCCACTTAAATAACAACTAATTTAGTGCTGACAATGTGCCTGTACAAAAGGAACAGTAAAGACAACTGCCATCTCAAAAGGTTTACAGTTTAAAACATTAAAATTATTAAAGGAATGCAACATATTTCTTAAGTAACCTCTATATGAGGTTGTGTCTTGTTATAGTTTAACTTTGGTAGTTATTACTCTGTTCCAGACAATAAATACTAAGATGATACAAAAATCTTTAAGAAAAGGTGTCCGGATATTAATGTTTTTTACACATAATTTAAAAGATGAGCAACTTGCAGGCTGTATGTCTCCAAAACAATTAAGTGAAATTGTTGAGATATCTTTTTCTAATCTGTCCGTCACCTAATGGGGGGCATGGATCAGCATTCATACTCCCTGTCAGTACCCTGACCAAGCTAGGGAAGCTAATGATCCAAGCAACAGACCAAACTTGGTGATGAATCCTGGTCATGTGCCAACTGAGCCACATTGCGCATAGGCTAATACTAAGAAGAATTACTTAGTATATGTCACTTGGCTCCTTTCCTTGTTAATAGAGGACGTGTTCATCTCTCTCTTTGTCTCTCGAGGTTTTTATAAGGTCACCCATACACCTGGTTGGAAAATATCAATTAATCAAAACTGCCCCAGTAGACATTACCCAGTTGTATTTAAAGAACAAAAAGTGTTCTGGCCATTACTTTTATCTTAACAAAAGAATATCTATTTATCTAAACTGTCAGAATTTGATTTTTAAAACACAATTTTGACCAATAGCAGCAATGTTTATTTTTAAAGATTTTTAAATGTTTAAACTTTTACAGTTGTGGAAAAATATGGGAGGGTCAAACAATAATTATTGGTGAGATTCAAAAAGTTAAAGCTTTAGAATTATTAAAACACAAATTGTTAACATCAGACATCAAATATGTAGCTGAATACTAAGTTATTTTAAATGAATACATTTAAATGTGTTACATGGTGCTGGACTTCTAATTGTTGCACTGTGTATATTGGTACATATATGTATACATAAATAATTAAAATATTATTTTCAGTCTCAGAACTAAGCATGTACAACCAACCAAGCAGAAATACAACCAACCATTCCTGTTACATTAGTTTGCTAGGTAGGATCAAGATGGACCAGCTGCACATCTGACAATCTTAAATTCACCTGTTCTCTGTGACTGTTAACATATGTTAAAACAACTCAGCATCATGGCCTCTATTTACCTAACTCAAATGAGGCCCAGAATACCTACCCTGACTGTTAAAGAACAATCTTTACAAAAGCTGAGCAAGATAAAATAAAATAAACTTAGCTGGTGAAAAAATGGAGTTTATCTACTTAAATTGTTCACTAAACCAAGATGTTTCATTGATGAATCGAGCCCTTTGAAAGGAACATATGATACAAGATAAACTTGTTAAAATAATGCACAATTACTTTTGCTCTAATCAGTTAAAATATAGACAGGCCTCACTATGCATGTTTGTTTGTTTTTTTAAGGATAGGTGATGTCCTGTAACACATGCATATTATTGTATTATCTCAGTCTGTGAAGTAGAACTGCGGTCTCTGTCATACACAGGTCAATGTTTGCTCATCGGTTTTACAAAAACCTGAATACATATTTGATTTGAAAAAAAAAAACACCCTCATTATTTGGGGAATAATGTTTAGCATTTAATCCGTTTTTTACTTTTATTTTCAGTTGTCAGAGAAGAATGTGTGAACCAAACACTCAATGCAATAATTGAATTATTCTCAGTTACTGATGCTGTGGTATACGCAAAGCAGCCTCCTTGTGCCCCATTGTCTTTGTTCATTAGCCACTTCACTCTAAATTAAATATAGATCAAAAGATGATGTTTAACTGTAATAAATTAATAATGAATCACATCTATTTCCTGGGATCAACAATGCTTTCTGTCAGACAGAAGTTCAAGTTTTCTTACATTTTTTTCCTTCTATGCCACTTTTCACCAAGAATATTTCAAACAGTCCACAAAGTTCAAACATGGACACAAGATGATAGACCTGAGATAGCTCATCTTCTTTAGAAAGAAAGTGTTTCCTATACATTTGGCACCCATTGGCATCCTATACATTAGCGTCCCCAAAATTGTATCCAAGGGTATTAAAATGCCTACAGATACTATAGTTTATTAGCTTATATTTTCTCTCCTTGCTTTCTAGATTTAGCCTACCAATGTATTATTAACTCCTGAAACCTAAACAACAACAAAAAACAGGAGGTTTTATGAGATACGTGGTCTATGCTTATCGATCTGTGACAGTAGCCTAAAAAGATACAAGAAACTCACAGCCAGTCTAGAGTGCCTATGCTATCCTGGACTCATTTCACAATCTCCTTTTTTTCTTCCATTTTTCCAGGCTTTCCCCCCTGTTCAGCAGTGTCTACTTTGCTATGCTTAAGTAGTTATATATTTCTTTAATCAGGTTATTTATGTATTTCTGATAAATAGTTTTCCCAGTACTATTGTAGAGGTCCTTAATATAAATATTATTCTATTCAATTGTTCTACAATTTTCATTTCAAGAAAAGGAATCCAAACAAATTTTGAGGTATACACATATCTTAAAATGTCCTCACAACCCAGAACAATGATATTTTGGAGAGATAGGTTCTGGATAGACCATGGAACTCAGAATAGGAGATCGGGGTGAAATCCTGGCCCCAGTGAAATCAATGGCATAACACTTCTTCATTTCAATGGAGCAGTATTTCGACCCAGAGTGTACAAGCCAGGCTACCCTTGGACAAGCTTTTTTGTGGTTGGTATGGAGAGTAACACTGAAGGTGATCTCACCAGGTCATGAACTGCATTCCATCTTGCTGAAAGAGCAGAACATTGGATAGGAAATTAGTTTTGTACATGAAGGAGCTAAATTTGTTCTTGCTATAAACCTATTGACTTCCTTGGGATAAGCCCTCTGAAGAATATGGCCTTCAGGGATATGTCTTCAATGGGGGTGCATTAGCTGACTTTAGTCAATTATGTCCATTTACACCAGGGGTTCTCAAAGTACTGAGAACCGCGACCCCTTTTAAAATTGTCCCCCGGCGCGGTGGACCCTTGTATGTCTGCCGAAAAGCCACCGAATAAATAAGTACTTGTTCGGACTCATCATGTCCGCCGAAAAGCCGCCGAATAAATTAACTTTGCACTTTTGGGAGTGCTCAGCATGTCCGCCGAAAATAGCCGCCGGATGCGGAAACAATCGTGATCGCGGCTGCGGATTTTTGGCAGCAAAATCAGCTCGCGACCCCTGATTTACACCAACTGAGGACCTGGCCCTAAGTGTTTAAACTAATAGTAAGATGGTGCAATTCTCTAAACACAACTTGGTTGCTCAAGATCTTGCCAACCACACTTTAAAGATCTATACAAGAACATGAATTACTATTCCTTCAAGTTCTGCTATCCTTACTCACAAATCACATTGAATAGTTCTTGTTCCATAAGTGACCCCACTGATACAAAATCTAAGGGTGGAAAAATATGGCCTTTAGCAAGTGAAGATGTGTAAACTAAAGTTAATATTAGATTGACACACACACACTATTACCACTAAATAAACTGTAAGACTGAACTGCAGCAACGTTTGCAGGTCCTGCAGAGATCTCTATTATAATGGATGGGCACTGCCCTGAGTAACCTGCAGTACTTGCGGTAATTGGTGCCCCTTTTAACCTGTTCTCATTGTAAATGATGTAAAATCATTTTAAAAGCTTGGTTTAAAAAATAAATCACATGTAAATTAATGTAAATCACCGGTTTATATGCACAGTGGAAACTACATAAACTTCATTTTTCAGGCAGTGTGGAGGGAAGGAAGATATAAAATGAAGGAGAACAACTAAGCCCATCTTTGGAAAACTAGGAAGTATGCCAGGAAATGGGGGAGGGGAGAATCTAAACTGAAAAATTATATCATGACCATTAGCCAGAAAAATAGGAATAAAAATAAATTTGGTCTGCTAAACACACAATGGTTAACAATCTCAGTGTGAGCTATGTAGTTATTTATTTCCTAACATCATCTTGTTGACATTAGTTGTTCAATGTAATAGGTCTAAACTATTTTGCTCCCTTTTAAAACAAATGATTTTGATCAGAACTAGCTATGCTATTGTGTTGGGGGGGGGGGGGAAGGTGGTATGAAGAGAAGGATATGTTGGCTTTAACTGCAAGATGAATTTTACATCATATGTGCTGTTAACATCTTTCATGGCTAGCATTTATAAAAACAAAAACACAGATTTCTAATTTTTTTGGACTTATTTTAATTGCAAAAGGCTTTTTGTCTGATTTTTTGTTGACCATTTAATACAATTGGTCAAAAATATTTTTTCCCTCCTAAAATGTCACCATTTTTTATCAGTTCTAATTGCACCATTACGGACTGGGTGGCCTATACACTAAGAGCCCTTTATACCACTGCAGCAAAGTAAAGGAGCTATATGTTTAACATATTGTATATACTCATTCATAAGATGAATATTTTTGGTAAAAAAAATGAAGCATCAAAGAGTGGGGGTCGGCATATAAACGAACCTACAGCAAAATTTGATGATTTTAAACTCTATGGAATTATTGAACTGAATATCTTGGACATTGTTGTTTTGTTTACCTGGAGCGCCCACAGGCATGGAGCTCCTCAGCTCCCAATGGCTATGGTTCACCATTCCCATCCAATGGGAGATGCAGGAAGTAACTGCCACTTCCTGCAGCTCCAATTGCCTGGGAACGGCAAACTGCAGCCACTGGGAGTTGAGGGGCTCTGTGCCAGCAGACACTCCAAGTAACAAAATGTCCCAACCCACCAATGGCTTACCCTGATGGGCCAGGAGCCAAAGTTTGCCAATCCCTGAAATATAGTGTCAGCTTATGAAAGGGTTATACACTTGTTGCTATTTTTACCTATCCATCGTTATGGATTGGCTTATAAATGAACAAGTATATACAGTACATTGATGTTCAATGTAAAGCCCTATTACACGTCAAAAGTGGTATAAAGAAGCCTTCATATACATGGGATTAAGACCTTATGGCTCTTTAAAAAAAATGTCTGTGTGATACGGTCACTGTGCCTCTGTGGGTCATAGCTGAGAATACCAAACTCAGGACAAATTGTTGAAAAATAGGGAAGACTCACCCCAAACTGGTGGTTATTCTACCATTAGATATTCCAAGCCAGTAACAAAGTAAACTTCTGTCTCACCACACCGGTTAACAAGAGGTCAACAATGCAGTTTCTTTAGGAATTCCGGACCTCTCTTCACCACCCAGACACTGGACTTTATGATAAGTGATTATTGAAAACCAATTTCATCAGAGGTCACTGTAGGGGGCCTGGGTGGCCTCCCTCTGAGACAGAAGGGAAAGAATCACTCTCTCCGCCTGAGTGGGTGGGGCCAGAGCAAGCTGGCTCCACCCCCAGTAAGAGGAAGGGTGGGACAGGAAGTACAAAGGGCGGGAGACAGATGCAGACTGCAGGCTTCTCCCTCCACACCTTCCTGCCGAGCCAGGGGAGGCCCTGGACCCAGGGAACCCTACTCTACCGGAAGGACTGAGGTTTCCCTATCTGCCTGCTGCGGAGTACACTGAGGGACTACCGGAGCTCAGCGGGGACCCATGCCTGCTGGAGGTGAACGCTGAGGGAGAACCGGAGCTGCCAGGGGCAGAGTACCCTGGGGGACCGCCAGAGCTCCGCAGTACCCCGTAGCCAATGGAAGTGGACGCCAAAGGGGATCCGGAGCTTCCTGCGCAGATGACCCTGAGTCCTGCTGGCGCTCTCCCTGCCTGAGGGGCGTGCTATGGACTCCTCCCGGTGCTCCCCTGCCTGAGCGGCCAGCCAGGGACACTTGCTGGCCCACCTCCCACCCTTAATTCCCCTGTGCCTGGGAGATGTGGCCAAAGCCTCGCAGCAAGGCAGTAGCTCCCCAGCAGCTCGGAGGACCTACTGACCCTCATACAGTCACTCATGCTATTGTCACTAATAAATCACACCAGACAGCCTGACGGGTGTATTTACCCCTATTAAGTGATTGTGATGTGTTTTTTTTTATGTTTAAAGGAAGAAACAAACTATATTATTTCTCCAAACTGTCCAAGAGGGAGATGGATGTTGCAGAACACACCGTTTTGGGGAAAAAAAGGGAACTGGGAGGGTGTTGGGTTTACCCTGCTGGTTGTAACCAAGGCTGGTGGAGGCCAGAGAGGACTGCTGGAATCAGAGTTGCTAGAATCCAGGCTTCTGGAATCAGAGCTGCTGAACCAGGGATGTATAGAACACAGAACTCAGGGTGTGACCTGCAGACTGGAACAGCCCAGAGAACCTTTAACAAATTACTCATTTATTAAAGGTTGGGAGCTACCACAACCAAGCATTGTGAGACACCCAAGATTACCTGGCAGGCAGAGACACAACCTCTCACTGGTCTGGATTTGCATCCTGAATCAACTGGAATGTGACAGTCTGAATGGGAAATGTAAATGTCTGGGAGTGATCAGCTTTTCTCAATTATTAAGTCTGGGGGGAAAAAGACTGTTCTACTTTACTTAAATATTTTATTATGACTAGAGATGAGTGAACTAAAAAATCCAGATATTGAAATGCCCTAGAAATGTGGACATTTAAAAAATCACATCTCACGCTATGACTGAAACAGGAAAATTAATATTTTCACCGCCACCTTTGCCATTAGTTAAGAAAATATTGTTCATCACTCTAACCCCCCCCCCCAAACCCTGAATGTTCTTATTTTATAAAATTTGCAATGGACTTCTGTTGTGATAGTTTATTAACATGCAAAAGTTTAGATACTTACACAATGCTCTCACAAATTTCTACATTACTTCTTGCTCCCCTACTGTGTGACAGACCATTATAAATAGATATTGCCTTGTGTCAATCTCTTAAACTCAGTTCTCTCCTGTGGTCATTTTGGGTTTAACATCCTTAGCTGAGACTGGCATCTGACTGAGAGCACCAATGAGATGGATCTTTTATGCCCATACCTTCTGACAGAGAATTCACAATGGGACTGGCTCCAGCTCGCCTCCTTCAAAGGTTCATTTTTGTGTGTGTCATGATGGACTGCGTAAAATGTCCAGTTGTAGTCCAATAAACATATTCAAACAACTTTAGGAAAAATACAGAAAATTAATATTAAAGAAACAAGCCAAAATACACAAAAACATACCCAAGAATAAATCTCCCTAGACTGGTCTAGGCAGCCCCCCACATAGAAGGATAGCACGTTAGAGTTGCAACATATTGTGTCAACCATCATTCTGTCTTACTGGGAGCCACCCACCTCTCTCTTCAAGTCAGTATGCTTATAGTCTTTGATACCTTGCCATTTAAGTTTGGCCTTTGTTCACTAGCATTCAACATTATTTTATACAATTGCCCCTCTCTATGAGATCAGGAGTCTGATTGTTCCTGATGGGATGTCCTTTGCGTGTGTTCCTATCCTCCAATATTACATTTACTGCCTTGGACAAAAGGTGGGTGGCTGTGTAACCCCAGAATTTGACCAAACTAAACTGCAGCCATTTTGGGTGTATTTAGCCACCAATAAATAAAAGCAGAACACCACATAGCTAGGAATAATTGTCAGGGCTCTCATAGGCAAGGTAAAATTGCTTCAGTTGCAGCTTTGCTCATCAGAATGGGAAGAGGAGAAAAGAGTTAACAGACCATGAGAATGGAACAGAGTAAGTCAATAGCTTGGATTTGGGTGCCCCTGATGTATACATTTATTATGGCTAGAAATACTAGGACTGTTTTGTGGATAAGAGATAATGAGTAATTTGTTAAAGCTAGAAGAATTGGTGACCCATTAAGGGTTATGTGTTTTGTGAGAGTTAGTTATAAAAGATTAAGTAAATGCCTTAAAGCAGTCCAGTGGAGCTTTTCTTCAAGGAAGGAGCGGACACCTAAACTCCCTCATCAGCTGGATAAATGGAGGGTCTTTGGAAGCCCAGCTGATGATCACTCAAAACCTTCTCAGACTTTGGGTATCTATGTTTGGGATGCGCCAAATCTATTGCTATAGCATATGTTTGTGTGCTCGATGAAAAAAGTATATGTTTGTGTGTTTGATTTAAAAAAGTAGTTTTAAGTAAAATCACTCTGGTTTGTATCAATCATTTATCAAATAGAGGAGCCATGTCCCATTGATTTATTCCTGACACTGCCTGGAGGAAAACAGTTAAGTTACTAATACTTTGGATTCTGAAGTCCCTGGGTAATAGCTGTTTTTATTTTCTGTAGACCAATACGCATGTCTAATCACAAACTTAATTGGCAACAATTTGTGTGCACCCATCAGACAATTTATCATCTCACACAAATAGTTTTTTTTGTCTTATTCCAAATTAACATCCTCCACATTTTCAAAGAATATTATTGCAAGCCCACTATATTGAGGAAGATCAAAGGTGAAAATAAGAAGAGGTGAGTTCAATTAACCAAATATAATCTATTATTAAGTTCAACACCTTCCTAAACTTCGGGAAGAAGTGGTTTATTTTTTTTAGTTTTCTATGAGGAAGTTAGTAAAAATAATTCTGAAATTTAAAAGAGAAGAGACAAGAGAAAATGTAAATTTTTATGGATGCTGCATAACAGAGTCACAGAAAGTAATGCAAGCTCCTTAACAAAAATGAAAAACACAAGAAGTGGAAAGGCAACAAATACTCAACCAAACCAAAAACTGATCATTGAGAAGGTACAAGAAGTTAGTCAACTCAAATAGATATCTTTCAGAAATGGATTCAGCCCAACTGAAGCCAAATGAATCTAAATCAACTGAATACAAAAGAATATGCATTACTGCAGGTAACATAGATAGAAAGTTATGAGAGGATTTGAAGGACAAATAACCAAAGACATAAAAAATGAATAATGAAAGAGAGACTCATTGATCTGAAGACTGGAAGCTATCATTATGACCATTAGTCTGACCTCCTGCATAAAACAGGACTATAGAACCTCACTTAATACTGTAATTTCTGCACTGAGCCCATAACTTCACTTTGAGCTGTAGTAACTATTTTAGAAAGACACCCAACCTTGATTTAAGTATCTGAGAAGCAGGAAGCCTGTGAGAGATTCGATGAGCATGATGGATGAGCAGGGGGTAAATGGAGTAACTAGGGAGGATAACAATATTGCAAAGAAGTTAAATGATTTCTTCACAGTATCAGTCTTCACCACAGAGGATGCTGGAGAAAAAGGCTGTGAAACATGAAGTTAAAAAATGGGCAAGTAATGTACAATGGAAAGAATAATTTGAACTCATACACATTGCTGGGATCTAAATGAACTATAACCACCCAAGAAAAATTGACCTGGTGAGCCTTCTGGACAAATTAATAAAAACCTCTGCACAAAACACAGCAAGGGTCAAAAAAATCAAACAATATTAATATGTATAAAGAATGAGATGGGAAATACCAAAATTATCTTAATGACAGTCAATTGTACCATTTCACTTGTAATAGAGTACATCCTGAAGTGAATAAACAAAAAATGGACATTAGAGGCAAGTTTCATAAAAGAATATAGGTGCCTATCTGCCACTTTAGTGATTCTAAACTTTGGTGCCTAACCATTGGGATTCACAACCCCATCCCATCTACTGCCTCCAACCCCTGTAGACACATACAGCAGCCTGGTACCTACATTTTTGCAGAAAAAGTACCCCGGGCACCTAGGCTTCTCCCTCCACTCTAGCTAATGTAATACACAAACCAGGGGAAATAAGTGTTCCGCCGCCTAACTCATCTGCAGGTCCTCATCCTGTAACTATAGTCAGAGCTCACTTACTAGATCAGGCTCCCATAAGTAAACACCCAAAACCGAGGAGGGGGAGGAGTTCCCTCATAACTTTCAGCCCAGTGGTTAGGGAATGCACCTAGATGTTGGAAACCCCCATTTCAAGTCCCTCCTCCCTTCACCTGAAGAGGAAAAGAAAGACATTTGAACAGGGATCTGCCATCTCTCAAGTGAGTGCACTAACTCCTGGGCTAGAGAATATTCTAGTGCAGGGGTCCCCCAGTCTCTCCTGGTGACTCCAAACCCCAAACCTTGTTTATCATTTTATGTTGAACAGTGACTGTGTTATATTAACACCTTCAGCCCATATATTAAACCTAAATGAATAAAATAGAAACTTAACCCCAAGATAGGGTTTTGTAACTGAAAATCCCCAGTAGAGACAACCATGTAGCCTGGATTTAGGCACTAAATTCTGGACAGGCTTATGACTTTGGGTTCTTTCATTGGCTAGCTGAGGTGGGAGAGCTGCCTACTGTGTTGGCTTTAGGAATCTCTGTGATTGTTTAGGACTCTAAAAAATAAGAAAGGCAATGGTCAACTTCACTAAATTTCTTTGTTAATCTATCCCAAGGGCTCTTTAGTTTGGAGAGTCAAGGCAAAACTCTCATTGATTTCAACAGAGCCAGGATTTCACCTGAGATGAAGAGTGGATTTGATAGGGATAGACCACATACTAAACAGTATACTAAGGAAAACCTGAATGTAAAAAGAAAATATATATATATACACACACACATACACACTCTACTGGGGATATATATATACACATACATACACACAGTTCTGTCTGTTTGTCTCCCAGCAGGAGAGAAGGGCAAGCTATCCCTCCCTGCTTTTCCTTGGAGCAGCTTCCCCTCTTCCTTTACAGGTGCTTTCCTGTCCAGTCCTCCCTCCTCCCCAGCCTTCCCCGGAGGCTTTTATCCAGCCCCAACCTGAAAATGCAGCAGCTGTTCCTGCTTTGCCAATCAGGGCCAGGTGGCCTCCCCAGCTCCAATTTACCTTTCTTAAGTGGAGCTGGGGTGACAGAGCATTTTCTAAGCAGTTCTCCTGCTAGCACCCTGTCACACTCATAATACAAGAACAAGCCAATGAAATTAAAAGATTAAACACATAAGTGGGAAGGATTTATAAAAAACATAATTAGCCTGTAGAACTCATTGCCATGTGGATGATGATAATATCCAAAATGTTACATCAATTAGAATATGAAGTGTATATAAATCTAATGCCTTTGCACATAAGTCTAGAGGTAAATGATGATATTTAGAAAGACACTTTGACTATGGGTAGATTATCCCAAAATTTCAACTAGGTAGTTTCTTGTACCCTCCTTTGATGCATCTGAAACTGGCAACTGTCAAAGAGTCAGGATACTGGACTAGTTGAACTGCTGCTGAATCAGTTTGTGATCCTATGTCTGTTTTTTAAATGTGAAACTTCTAGTATGAATTGTATGCTATCTTGTCTGGATTTGCAAACAATGTAATTATTACCTAGCCATTACGCAAATACTTGTGAAGAACAAGCAACTATGTACCTATGAATTATAGTGCACTAAACTTGTGTTTATTCACAAAAGTATTTTTATTGGTTCTAGTCATCATAGAGTTAATGCTCAGCTGACTACTTATTTATTTTTAAAGAAGAGAATGGAAATAAGTTTCAGAAAAAATAGCATCTTTCTCTTTGTTTGTTGAATAAAGCTGGGTCAGTTCATAAAGCCAAGCTACATTCTTGTCTTGGACACATAGCTGGCAAGGAGTTAACACATTCCTAACAGTCTGTATTCTAAATTACTTTTGGAAAGTAATATCCATATTGTACCTTGAAGGAAGGCCTAAGCAGTAAACTTTAATGGCTGCCTGAGTTGGCAATCATTTCATAGAGACAAGACACTGCACTGGAAATTGGTCTATAAATAAGATCCCTTACAGAAGAATTAAAATGGAATTCATATTATTGATGTTCACTAGCAGCCATAAAAAACATCAGACAGCCAGGAAGTGGCACTTGTTTCAAATCACTGTCTGAAGCACCTGAAGGACACCCTCAAAGTCAGCTTTGATCAATGGTGATGAATATGTTCGTCCAGCTTTCTGAGTAACAGTAATGCATTTGGAAACCTAGAAGAAATATGCCTTGCAAAAGGAAATAGGATAGGTATTAGCTACCCCCACTGCAAAGCTTTTTCTGTGAAAATTAAATTTATTTCAATGAAATAAAGTCATTCTAAACTCTCCCTACCTCCCACTTTGTTGTTTGGTATGTTTTGTTTTTTTTCCCCTCCTGGGTGATAAGATCTCTGAGGAGTGACCACCTTGCCTGGCTTGAGGAGAAAAGATCCACAGTCATGTTATTTGTAACATCAGAGTTAAAATCTCCAATGCTAAACCACGTATTTTGCTAGTTTTGTCAAAAAACAAATTGTAGTGTGGTGGTTGCACTACATTTCTGACTACAATGGCTGGCCATTTATATTCTGTAAGCATTTCCACAGAGCTATCAGAACTGGAAAAAATGTTACATAAGAGTTAAACTATAAATCTAAGGGGGGGAGGGAGAGTTCGAAAAGAACATACACCATTTGTTCAAAAGAGGGCTTTTCATATATCAAGGAAGAGCAGAGTGAAATGGAAAAGAAATCAAATTAGTCTAGCAGCAGCAAAAGTTGTAAGCAAACAGGATCCAAAATAGAAAGCAAGAAATAATATAATATCATTATCTAAATTGGATTTGATTACTGAAGCCCTTCCATGAAATACACTTGGTTCATTCTCCTCTGTAAGTCTAATTTTCCTACAGATAGACATGGTTAAACCTGAGCAAAACATTCTAAAACTACCATCACATATGGTACTTAGTGTGAAGGATGATTGATGCTCATAGTAGATTCTGCAAATTTTAGATTTTTATTTAAAATAAACCTTTTATTTGCAACATTTTAAAAATGATTTTTAGTAAAATTAGTACCTGTGAAAACTGATAGATTGACAACCCTGGCAATTTAACCCTATTATTTCCCGAAGCAGGTACAACATGGGCTATAATAATGTAAACTGGCCTAGTGATGTAGTTCTACTAGTTACTAGAGAGGTGAAAAGGCAGTATAGTCTCTAAACACAGTCATCTTTCTTTACTGCTTAACTAGCACTCTGGGAGGTGCATTAGAAATACCACTGACTGATGAGGAAGATGGAGATCTGCACCAGTTTAGGTATTTTTTGGGAATCAACACTGACCATTTATTTTTGATGAACTTTTAATTAAGGAAATAGAAGAGTAACAAAAAGGTGTTTCTCAAAAAACAAATTTTCATTGAAAAAAATCATTTCATTTGAGGTTTTCTGGGTTTTCAGCATTTTTGAAATCCTAAAACTGTTTAGGATTTTTTTTTTTCAAATCTGAGGTGGAGGGAAGAGGAATCCATGTAAAACTGAGATTTTTTTTCAAACGTATTTTGTGATCCATAATTACTGTTTTCTGACCAGCTTCAGACTTATTAGTGGACACATTGTTTCTTAGTTTTTCAGGTGACTCTAGCCCTCATGGAAACTGTAAAGCCCTGGAAACCAAAGGTTGCCACAGAACTGAAAAAAACATGGCCAACAGATTGAAGTAATCCCCATGATACCCTGCCATTGTGCCTCAAGTTTGAATTGGAGGGTGTGTGAGGATTACATGTCAATTCAGCAAAGTACTTAAGTAGACACTTAAAGTCTACTGACATAAATTGGTTTTAATGGGTCTTAAGTATGTTCTTACATGTTTTGTTGAACTGGGGCCTCAGTCTACTCAGTCCTTGGGCTCCTTCATAAGACTGCTACCAAAGGTACTAGTTAGTGCTGATCTACTAATGGTGTTAATGTGGTCACTGAACACTACTCTAAGACTACCAATTTCAAATCACATACTAACAAGTCACTCAAAAGCCATCAGGCTACAATAACTTTCAATCACTCTTGACTTGTAGCCTATTCTATAAACAAATATCAGAGGGGTAGCCATGTTAGTCTGTATCCACAAAAACTAGGAGTGCTTCCGCAGATGTGCACAGGCTGTAATTGTGAACAAACAGTACCACCTGCTTCACAACCTCAACTGTACAGAACACAATGCCATCCAGAGCCTCAGAAACAAATCAGACATTATAATAAAAAGGGCTGACAAAGGAGGTGCTGTAGTCATCATGAACGGGTTGGATTAAGAACAGGAGGCTGCCAGGCAACTGTCCAACACCACATTGTACAGACCACTATCCTCCACTCCAACTGAGGAGTACCAAAATAAACTACACCATCTGCTCAAGAAACTCCCTGCTATAGCACAGGAACAAATCTACACAGACATACCCCTAGAGCCCCAACCAGGGGTATTCTATCTGCTACGCAAGATCCATAAACCTGGAAATCCTGGCCACCCCATCATCTCAGGCATTGGCACTCTTATAGCAGGATTATCTATTTGGACTCTCTCCTCAGACCCTACGCTACCAGCACTCCTAGCTCTCTTTCAGACACCACTGACTTCCTGAGGAAATTACAATGTATTGATGATCTTCCTGAAAACACCATCCTGACCAGCATGGATGTAGAAGCTCTTTACACCAATATTCCACACAAGGATGAACTGCAAGCTGTCAGGAACAGTATCCCTGAGGAGGCCATGGCACACTTGGTAGCTGAGCTTTGTGGTACCCGCATAGTCCCTCAGTACAACAGCATTTTTTATGGCTGACTTAGCTGAGTAAGCGTTGTTCTCTCGTCCCCTAGTGCTCCTCCTCTAGTTGTGCTACATTGATGACATCTTCATTATATGGACCCAAGAGAAGGAGGCCCTTGAAGAATTCCACCTGGATTTTAAAAATTTCTACCCCACCACCAACCTCAGACTGAATCAGTCCACACAACAGATCCACTTCTTGGACACTAAAGTGCAAATAAGTGATGGTCACATAAAAAGCACCCTATACCAGAAACCTACTGACCTGTGTACTTACCTACATGCCTCCAGCTTCCATCCGGACACATCATATGATCTATTGTCTACCACCAGGCCCTATAACACATCCCCATTTGCTCCAATCCCTCAAACAGAGACAAACACCTACAAGATCTTTATCAAACATTCTTAAAACTTTAACCCACCCGGGGAAGTGAGAAAACAGATTGACAGAGCGAGATGGGCACCCAGAAGTCACCTACTGCAGGACAGGTACAACAAGGAAAATAACAGAAGACCACTGGCCATCACATACAGTCCCCAGCTAAAACCTCTCCAGTACATTGTCAGCGATCTTCAACCTATCTTGGAAAATGATCCCTCACTCTCACAGACATTGGGAGGCAGGCCAATCCTCGCTTAGAGAGAGCTCCCCAACCTGAAGCAAATATTCACTAGCAACTATACACCACACAACAGAAATACTAACCCAGGAACCAATCCTTTTGCCTACTCTGTCTCCATATCCACTCTATTGACACCATTGTAGGACCTAACCACATCAGCCACACCTTCAGGGGCTCTTTCACCTGCACATCTACTACTGACATATTGCTTATAATTGTATATTAAATGATCTCTATTGAAATCCATGGGTTTGATTTGATCCCAAGACTAAATCACCCAATTCCCACCAGTGGTGGCTAATTTTAACAAATGAATAGCCACAAGAAATGGAAATCAAGCCATTTCAACTGTGTACCATTGCAGCAAAAAACAAAGACTTATTTGCCTTACACGTTCTAGTGTTAGAATTAAATGTGTCATCCACAACTACATTTCCCTCAGTGCTAACATACAGGTAATGGGAAAGAGTGGAACAAATAACTTAATGATTAAGGGTGAATTCAGTGATCTGCATTGATAGAATCAAGGCTTATTCATGTTCAGAACCTTCTTACAGAGCATTTCATTTCTTGAAGAGGGTAAGTTGACATAAGTGACGGATTAGTGAGGATCAAGCACAGTACTCATCATCATGCTTCATTACCTTAAGAATAGTAAATACTATGTGCAGTTTCCAAAGTTGGTTTAATTTTGCACATTAGTCACATCCATGCTCTTTTAGATAGGACAATTAAATAGACCGTTAGTCATTTTATAGAATATTTATTCACCACTCAGAAGGAAATGGTTACTGTGCTCTGAGATGAGCTGGGTAATTCTCTACTCATAAAATCAGAATCTCTGCAGATACACTTGCATATCCAGATACCAACCTTTTAATTAATTCCAGCAGCATGGTTTATTACTACATGCTTATGGAGTTCATAGCCCCTACACATTAAGTTCCTCACAGCTTAATAATATGTGTCGGATAACAGAACCTGCCTTTCAGAAAAAGGCAGTCTGAAAAGTAAGTGTAAGCCAGGTAGTGCCTGGCTTAAGCACACAGAGTTCCTCCTTTAGTTCAGTTAGGACATGTAGGGGTCGCGTCGGCGGGGCGCGGCCCCCTTCCGCCGGTCTGGCGGGGATTCCTTGCTTGGGTGCGGTGTTCGCGGCCCTGAGGGGAATTAGCTGGGTCGCGCGTAGTAACCTCCGCTGCCCGAGGGCGGGAGGAGTTACAGTCGCCCGGGTCTCGGGCCCTGGGCTGGGCCAGTCACGAGTCCCTCGGTCGGGGCTCGGGCCCTTGGTTGGGCTAGTCTCGAGTCCCTCAGTTCGGGGCTCGGGCCCTTGGTTGGGCTGGTCACGGGTCCCTCAGTTCGGGGCTCGGGCCCTTGGTTGGGCTGGTCACGGGTCCCGGGTCCCGGGGCTCGCCGGGGTCCTGGCAGCAGGAGCTTCGCGGCGGTCAGTGGGGATCCCGGCCGAAACACACTGACATCGGCTCCTCCCCCGGGCTACCTCCGATCCCCCCTTCCCCAGGTACCTGGGCTGTCGCGGGGTCCTCCCCGGAACCGAGGGTCATCGGCTCGTCCGGGTCGCTGTCGGGCAGCAGGTCGGGCAGACTCTCGGGGTCGCTGGCGTGCTCTGCTGGCGGTTCCTCCGGGTAGTAGGCTGTCGACGGTGTCGGGGACGGCGGTCCTTCTGCCGGGTCGAGCTCGGGAGGCGAGGTCGGCGGTGCGTCCCACGGGGGTTCCGGGAGTAGCCCCTGTCTCTCTTCGGGGTAGCCGGCGGTCTGAGTCCTCAGCCGGTCTTCCAGTTGAGGGTCGAGGGGTTCCTCCGGGTAATAGCCGAGGGGCAAGCTCGGCGGTCTCTCCCAATAATGGGGAGGCTGCTGAGGGGGCAGGTACCGGTGCGGGGCCACTCCTGGGGCGGCTTCCTCCACCGGTGTTGGCCGCCGGACTGAGCCCGGCGGCCGTCCTTTTCTAGTTCCGGGTCCGCCCCCTGACTCTTGGGGGCGGGGCTGACCCGGCGCTGCTGCGGCGTCCCCGGGCAGTGGCCACAGACCATGTGGCTCGCGGTCCGCCGGGAGCCGCGTTCCCCCTCTCCGGCTCCCGATCTTCCGGGGGCGGGGCTCCCGCGGCGTCCACGCGGCTTCCTCCGGCCCCGGCCGGGTGCCGCCTCGGGCGCGATCGGCCGGGAGCCGCAGCGCCCCGCTACAGACAACAATAATCTGCAGAAACACAGGGTCTAGTTTTCTTAGATATCCATTTAAGAAATGCATGGTAGCCTCCTGTGGTACATGTATGTATGGGGAAAAAAACATATATTCACAGAATTTGCTTTATAGAGTTTTGCATTGCAAGCCCACTGTTCACTGATGTCAGACCAGAATGTGCTATTCAGTAGCAGAGAGAATATAGCAAAGAATATCCCTTCACATGAAAAGATTAATAAGTGTACCAGACACTGTGGGCTAGTTTCACAAAGGAATTTAGGCACCTAAGATTCCTGCAAATTAAATGGGGAGAGACACATGCTTCAGAATGGGCTTCACACTAAGCAGTCCCTTGCCTAAGTTAGATGATGGGAGATATCAAGCCAAGAGGTGTCTGTTAAGCCCCTCCCCACTCCTGAATATATGCACATAAGAGGAACTGATCACAGAACTAGAAATTAATGGTCGCGTAAGTATATCTGATCATGTCTCGATCATATTTCTAATGTGCAAATAAAATAATAATATCTAGACCAGTAATACATACAATTAGTATTTTAAAAGGGGCATTTTTACAAGCCTTAAAATTGGAGGACTAATGAAACAGAGAAATTTGAACTATAATTTGGAATTGTTTAAGAACACCTTATTACAGGGGTGGGCAAACATTTGTGCCTAAGGGCCATGTTGGGGTTCCGAAACTGTATGGAGGGCTGTGCCTTCCCAAACAGCCTGGCGCCCACCCCCATCTACCCACTCCCACTTCCTGTCCTCTGACTGCCCTCCTCAGAACCTCTGACCCATCCACCCCCATCGCCCTCTGACCACCACCTCCCAGGATCCTCCTCCCCCTATCCAACCCCGCACTCCCGTCCCCCTTACCTTGCTGGTCAGAGCACCAGGACTGGCAGCCACACTGCCCCCCGTTGCCTGGCACTATCTCGAATCCCTGCCACCCAGAGTGCTGGTAGTATGGTGAGCTCAGGTTGCAGGGGAGAGGAGACAGAAGGGGAGAGGCCGGGGGCTAGCCTCCCCGGCTGGGAGCTAGCCTCCCCGGCTGGGAGCTAGGGTGACCAGATGTCCCGATTTTATAGGGACAGTACCAATTTTGGGGTATTTTTCTTATATGGGCTCCAATTACCCACCCACCCCCTCCAACCCAGTGCTGATTTTTCACACTTGCTATCTGGCCATCTTACAAGGGCCAGTTAGGATAGTCCCGCAGACCAGTTGTGGCCTGCAGGCCATAGTTTTCCCACCTCTGCTTTGGGCCCACCTGTAAAAAGCCCCAGTGCCACAATCAAAGAAGAAGGATATAGTGGTTAAAAAACCAAATTTGTTTAGAGCAGAAGTGAAGGCAGCTATCCATAATAAATAAATATACATAATGGAAGATAGGGGAATTTTATAGTAATAAATATAAATCAGAAGTTAAGAATTATACAAAATTGATAAGGGAAGCAAAGTGGGACAAGGGGAACTCTATGGCCACCAGCGTTAAGGACAATAACTTTTAAAGTGTGTTAGGAACAAAAAAACATCCTAATAGTGGCATTGGGCCTTTATTATATGGAAATGGTAGAATCAATAATAATGCAGAAAAGACAGAGTTTTCAATCAATATTTCTATTCTGTTTTGGGGGAGCAGAGTATGTAGTCATATCATTTGATGCTAACACTCTTTTCTCTGCACTAGTATATCAGGAGGATACTAAACAACAACTAAAATTCAAAATTTTTAAATTAGGAGGTCCAGATAACTTGTACCCAAGAGTTTTTAAAGAACCGGTATGGAGTTCTCTGGACTGTTAATGTTGAGCCGAAGAAGCTTTATTTGGCTTTAAAAAAAGAGAAGGTTAACGGGTGAATAGATTACAGTCCATAAGTACCTACACAAGGAACAAATATTTAATAAGGGGCTCTTTCTCTAGCAGAGAAAGGCATAACTCTATCCAATGGCTGGAAGCTGAAGCCATACAAATTTGGACTAGAAATAATGAGTACATTTTTAACAATGAAAGTAATTTACCATTGGAGCAATTTAACAAGGGTTGTAGCGGATCATAGAATACCAGGATTGGAAGGGACCTCAGGATGATTTGTATTGCAAAAAATGTGGGTACCATGCAAGTTTAGGCACTTACAGGATTCAGCGTCAGCTGAATGGGGTTTTTGTCAGTCCCAGTAATGAGCGATTTTGAAATGTGGGCCCCTAAAGTGGCAGTTAGGCACCTGAGTTCTTTTGTGAATTTACCCCTTAATTTCTAGCCGAGGAAGAGCACGTCTTACACACTCGACACATCACTCAGCATAGAAACAGGCCTGTTCCTGACTAGAATGGCTGTTTCCTTTTCACAAAGAACCTACAGCTTGCTATGTGAGATCTCTTTAATATCACAGAGCAAATGAACACATTCCGAACCCTCCGGTTATGTCAGTATGTGGTGATAAAAACGGTGCCAAAAAAGGGACTTTATTTTGGATTTTAGCCCTGGAAAGATGTGATGGTAAATTCATCTATTTTACAAATAAAATAAATAATGATTAAATGGGTCATTTAACTTCACTGTTCAGCCTCTGCTTGACTTTATGTAGCAAGGTCTGGTGTAATAACATCTATTACTAACAGAATGGCATGCCCAAGTTCTTACATACCTTATTGAAAATATGCATCCAGGCGGCACTATAAGGAACTCAAAGCTGCTATGCTAATTTATATCAGTTGAGGATTTGACTCTCAGTATTTAGTCAGTGATATGTTTTGGTATGTGCATTGGAAGGCAGTGGATGGTAGTAGGAGACTGTTTTGGGAGGAGATGCTGCTGTCTTTTTCCTCTTTTAGCACAGTTAGTTCTGTAAAGTACATTTTGCAAATAGAGGTATATATTGAAAAAAAGATTAGCATAAATCTGAATGAGAAGTTACAAAACTGTATCTAGCTAATTTTAAAAGCCAAGAGACAAAACACCTCCTTTGACAAGAATTTACAAATCCTTTTATATGTCACACAAACATGTTTACTGTCAGTTAAGGTTGCTCAAGAGGATTTCCAATCTACACAATTAAATTAAGATCACCAATTAAGCCTACAAGCAAATCTACATCAACCTCAACAAATCTCTTTTTATCATTCAAACATCATCATATACAAACACACTCAAAGGAGCTGCAGCTCCTCAAACACACACCTTTTCACTTCCAATGTAGAACCATACAAAATGCTCTTGTCTAATGAAAAACTCTCTCTCCAGCCACAATTACACTGAGATATAGAAAGTCAAAACCTATAATATATCACAGTGTTTGTACATAAAATAAGAGGCAAAGTTGAGCTTTTGCATTTCAATTTGATTGCGAGACAATGGATGTGAGCATTTAGAATGGGCCAGTTAATTTCATTAAAACACGTGCGCCATAGCCATTCCCATGAGTACTGGGAGCAATTTTCAATGACTTCATCTGTGGGAGTCTCTGTTCAGACTTGGAAAGGAATTCAACAAATGGGAAAGTTATCATTAACCTTCTCAAGTGGTGCCCTGGGGGAGTCCCGTAGAGACAATACACACGCACAGTGGTTGTATAAAAGTGGATAAGTTTATTGAAGGTACTGGTCCCTCTATAAGCACTGCAGGGCCCTCTGGCAGCGCGACCGTGGAAGGGGCCTGGCACATTTCTGCAATGCCCAGGTAAAGAGCCGGTGGGAGGGGCACAGACGTGGGTTTAAGTACAGTCACACATTTGCATCTCATACATACTCATAGCTCATGAATAGCAAATAGCAGGCAGGCAAGCAATCTGTGGATTGGTTACACGCTCTCCAGCCTTGTTGATTATACGCTGTTTGCCTTGTTTAGCATTGCGTTTTACTTTCACACAGACCGGCTCTCACACAGATGGAAAACACAGACAGAAGAACCAGCATGCAGCTGGATAGGGAGAACTTTCCCAGCACGTCTTCCCACAAGATAACAGAAACTGGTTACCTTGAGCTGCTAAGCTTGGCTCAGTGCCCTTTCCAGGAGGGGCCAAGAGGAGCGAACTCCCGTTGTCTAGCAACTGACCCTAACAAACTCTTCTGCGTTCTACACCAAGAATCCTGCTGAGGATAGCAACTGTAACAGAGAGATAGGCTACTTTAGCATGTTGTTCATGCACAGCTAGGACTCCTATGGTAGCCTATCTCCTGGTTATTCAGGGTACTGCACTGACTAGTTCTGGGCAGGGATTGGAGGTCGTTTATGCCACGGCACAATCACTCCATGTGGATGTAATACTTCTGAGAACCTACAACCTGGGTTCTGTCAGTTTGTACTGGAGGAACCCCAGGACAATCAATCAACCCTCTGATTCCTAGATGGCTCACTATTTTTCATTTGTGTTACCATTAAAAGGAAGAGGGAAAAAAAAGAATATCTACACATCATATTTTGAGTTACTGTCAATGGGGGTGCTAGGATCACTTAAATGCATATGTTTTTATGGACCAAGCAAGCATCCCAAAAGTTAACATTTAAAAATGTACGATTGCAATGAATTTGATTATCAATGAATTTCATTGTAATACTCTTTGTATTAGAGTGATAATTGATTTCTTAACATTCTGAGTCACCATGTGATTTAACTGTGGGCCAGATAGCACTTTCTTCCCCAGTGTCCTAGCACTACTTAGAGGAACTTGTTATGAACGTATAAATGACTAGTGATAATTCATGTACATGCTTTGAGACAATTGGCACATAACTTCCACTACCGGTAACACGTATTAAGCCTCTAAATTCCCTCTTTCAGAGATGAATCTCCAACCTCAAGAACCCAACATGCTCTATGTAACATTTTAAAGATAATTGATTTTGATCTTTTTTCATGACTTACTGGGTCCCACTTTATAACACTTTCACCCCCTTTTCTCAGATTCTCCATGTCTCTGCCCCCACTAGCAGCTTCCTGTGGCATTTAATGTCTCCACACTTCTGTTTTGTTTTTAAGTACATTATCCACTAGCTGTGATCACAGTAGTGTGCAAAAAATAAAGCGCACTCATGACTGTGAGCAACGTGAGGGGCTAACTGCACGAGTTCATGTGTAGCATCTCAGATGAGTACATACTTGGGGATGATCAGCCCCTCCCCTCCACTCTAGTGACACTTTATTTCAAGCATTTTAGTTCTAGGAAAGCTAGCATAGTATGTCTCCTCAAGCAGGAATTTGCACCTCCAGCTCAAAGGTACATGTATCCTTAGAGTATCAATCAGGATGCACTGGACTTCTCTAAGTAGCATCTCTATTGTTTCTTTTCCTCTTGCAGCGATAGTGGCAGACAGTGACCCTACTCTTAGTATAGGTCCCCCTATGAAGGAAAAGGGGTTCATTATAAGAATAGCACTTTTTTTTTTTTTTTTTTTTTTTTTTTTACAATTTTTTCCCTATGTTATAGAACCTTCCTAAAAACAGCCACTCTTAATGAAGTGACCTCTTTGGTTAATTTGGTGAAGTGGGAAGCTCTAAAATGGACGTGGGAGTGTTATATACAGAAAACATTCATTCCTTTGATAAATATTGGATAAATGGGTTCTGCTGTTTCAAGAAATGTATTTGAGTTTGAAAAAAGGACCTCATTCTTAAGGTCATTGCTTAAGTAAGTTTGGTGCATGTTGTCTCTGACTAATGCTGAGTTGATAATCTATTAATTGGTACTTTCTATGATGTATTATTATTTGTTACTTTATGATTATTTATGATACAGTAGCTCCTGAAGGCCCCAACCAAGACTGGAGCCCTAATGGCTTAGGCACAGTACAATATAGTAAAAAAAAAAAAAAAAAAAAAATTACTTGACCCAAAGAATCATAGGACTGGAAGGGACCTCAAAAGGTCATCTAGTCCAGTCCCCTGACTCATGGCAGGACTAAGTATTATCTAGACCATCCCCTGACATGTGTTTGACTACAATCTAAACAGATAAGGCAGACAAAGATGGGATAAAGTGTTCTTATCCCTATTTTAATGGTGGTGCCTACAGGAAATGACACATTCTTTCAGTATGTTCTCTATATCTGCACATTTCAGATGTAAACTCTAGGGGTGGTATCTTGGCTCCTCTTAAGTCAATGGCAAAACTACCTTTGATTTCAGTGGATTTCACTTCAACTGTCTTGACTCTTTAGTTTTGGCACCAAGCAGCCCAGAACTCTTCCCCTTCTTTGTTGCTAGAGTTAGCTATTTTCCCTCTTAAAGGCATTACACATCTGTGCTCAATGGCTTAATTGTTCTCTACAGAATAACTACCTAAATCTTGCTAACTATACCTTGTATATGGTGCAGAATGAATGTCAAGTGGTCTCTATTTATAAGGGATAGAGATTTGAAGTGCTGATATTCCAGTTATTGACATTTCCAAAGAATGCTGCTGATTGTCATTGCAGTACAGAAACTGCTGTTGAATACAAGAGCAAGAGGTTAAATGAATGGTAATGCTAATCAAACATGTAAGTTTGACAGCATGTGAGAATGAAGTTCTCTATTCATGAACAAAATAGGTACACAGCATGACAGTATGGTGGTGGTTCCTATGACTTCATGTAAGAAAAAAGCATAGGATGGAAACTTTAAAAAAAAACCTATTCACCTTCTCACTTTAATTGAGTTATTATAATTGATTTTTAGGTCCACACAATTCCTCATACTTTCCCTTATTTTAGTATACACTTGAAAACAAGAGAAAATCATGTTTTTTTATGAGAATTTATTTTTTAAATAAATAATAAATAAATAAAAGTCCCACCCTTTTTAAAATGACTAGTGATTTTGATTGCCTCATATTTTGAGTTTCCAGTTGAGATACCTCAAAGGGGTAAGATTTTTTGGCGAGTGTGAGCCAGATGCAAAGGGACTTATGCATTAGATCCCAGTTTTAAGCACCACTGTAATCCAAAAAACTTCTGCTCAGCTACCTCCTAACACATTAGCACCTAATTCACTCAGAGACTACCTTCTGCTGTAAACATTTCATACCTTAATTCGACCTTAATTAAATAATTTAAATATTATTTGGGCCAAAATCATAGTGAGAAACACTCTATAGTCCAATGATGAGAACACTTAGATGGGGGGGACCCTTGTTCAAAACCCTTCATCAGGCAGAGGGTGTAGACTTGACCTGGGATCTCCCACATTCTAAATGAGTACCCTAACCACTGAACTGAAACTTACAAGTGAGGCCTCTTCCTCCTACCTACCAAGCTTGTTTTATGTTGATTTAGGTGCCTTCCAAATTCATTCTCACAAAAGGGGCTTAGGCATCTAAGCCTCCTGGAGAAGGGTTAATGGCTGTGAATCACATACAGAGATAGGCACCTCTCTACAGCCCAGACCTAGGCACCAAACTCTTAGCTGACTTGGCTTAGGATATACCTTTCTTGTTAGCATCTCCCATTAGCTAACTCAGGCAGCTCTCTGTCTAGCATGCTAGCTTTTTGTGGATAACATTCTTATGTGCCTATCACTCCTCATTCATCATGTAGGTAGCCTAGACACCTAATTCAGGCTTTGTGGATCCCTTTGTTGTTCCAATAGATTATTTAGGTGTCTAAAAGTGAGGTGTTGCAATGTGGAGTGATGCATTGCTAAAGTCCTTTTTTTTGGATTCAGGCCTGGCTATTCAGTACTTTCCAAAAATTAAGCCCCTTTCAAGATGTTTCAAATAGAAACCCAAATGTTGAGGCACCCCAAATTACTAGTGTGTCTTGAACATATATCTTGTATATACTAACAATTAATTAATAAGAATTTAAAAACAGATTATGTACATCTTACTGCTTTGATGAGTCTAAAGTTTTTGCAGACCATCTCTGAATGTTTGCTGCCATAGTAAAAACAGAATCATGCGAACCAAACCCCTTTCTTATTTAATTAAATCTAGGTTTAGACTTTGAACCTTTCATTTTTTAATGTATAATCCTGCTGTCAGGTGTCAATGACAGCAACAAAGGCCAGATTCAGTATTTCTAGTTTCCCCTGAAAAATAACTAAAAAATGGCTTGAGGCCGCTCCCCACCCTCTCCACAAAGAATCGGGGGGGGGGGGGGGGGGGCAGGGGAGGGGTAGAAGGGAACAAATAGACAAAAATAAAGCCCTCGCCCTGGCCACACATAGCAGGAGGTTTTCCCCCACTCACAAGCACTCCTAAATCTATTTTGGAATATAAAACAAAGGAATATTTTGCTAAAGAGAAGGGGATCCCAGAAACAAAACATGGAAAAGTTAGTAGTTCTATACTTAAAAAATAAAAACCCAGGTCAGCATATCAGAATTTATTCAACACCCTTAAACCAGGCTCAATAAATGTCCAGAATCTGGAAGTCCTCAAAACCAGACCATCACACCTACAACCACTACTCACGCTTGAGTAAATTACAATCAGTAGCCCACAGCACCTGAGTGTGGCCCTTCTCTGCTGTCTCCCTCTAGTTCCTTCAGAGCTGCTCAGTGTGGGCCCACCCAGAGGTGTAATGACCTGGTTCAGCTCTGTGATTCAGCTCAGCCCAACACTGAGTGGATCAGCGCTCACCTCTGCTGGCCTGACCATGGTGTCTGTTCCACACCACTAATAGTTTAATTGAGGAGACTGCTCCAGGCTGTCATCATTAGTCCAGCAGTTTCCTTCCTCATACTGCAGAATCATCAGCTGGGGAACCAAAAGCACACAAGACCAAGCACACAGAGTCCTTGCTTCTTTCAGTCAGGCTTCTTATACAGGAGAGAGCTCTTTTCTCTTTCTGGGTCCAATCTTCACTACTTCACCAAAATCCCATTCTGGTATAGTTAGCATGAGTCCTCATTCACAGCATAGATGACATAATTCCTTTACCCCTCATTTTTCAGCGTACGGAGCTACATTCCCCCTGCCCCCGTGCTTGGGGGTCAATTGGGGCATGTTGGCCCCTTCTGGGAGCAGTCTGGGGCAAAAGCAGGCAGGGGTTCTAAAGAGGATGGATCTAGACTGTTCTCAGTGGTAGCAGATGACCGAACAAGGAGTAATGGTCTCAAGTTGCAGTTGGGAAGGTTTAGATTGGATATTAGGAAAAACTTTTCCACTAGGAGGGTGGTCAAGCATTGGAATGGGTTACCTAGGGAGGTGGTGGAATCACCTTCCTTAGAGGTTTTTAAGGTCAGGCTTGATAAAGCCCTGGCTGGTATGATTTAGTTGGGGATTGGTTCTGCTTTGAGCAGGGGGTTGGACTAGATGACATCCATAGGTCCCTTACAACCCTAATATTCTATGATTCTATGAAAGCCTGCCTTAGCTTCACTGATCCACCAACCAGGAGTCACCCACAGTAAGTGCCGCCCAGTGGGAGCCCACATCCCAAACGCCAGCCCCTCCCAGAGACAGCACCCTGAACCCCTCCTGTACCCCAAGCCCTAAGCCCCCTACCAGAGCCAGCAACCCAAACCCCTTCCTGCACTCCAATCCACTGCCCCAGCCCTGATCTCCTCCCAGAGCCAGCACCAAAACCCTCTCCTGTACCTCAACCCCTTGCCCTTGCCCAGACCCCCTTCCCACAGCCAGCACCCCATATCTCGTCCTGCACCCTGAACCCTCTCCTGCACTCCAAACCACTTCCCCAGCCTTGGTCCCCCTCCCAATGCCAGCACCCTGTACCCCTCTTGCACCACAATACTCCACCCCAATCCAGAGCCCACTCCTCCACCCAAACTCACTCCCAGAGCTTGCACCCCTTACCCCCTCCTGTACCTCAATCCCTGCCCCATGCTCATCCTGGAGCCCCCTCCCGGACTGCAAAGAGCTCAGACCCAGCCCAGATCCCGCAACCCTCCCAACCCCCAACCTCTTGCCCCAACCCGGTGAAAGTGGGTGAGGATGGGGGACTGCAAACGGCAGGGAGAATGTGGGATGGAGTGAGCAGGGTGGGGCTCTTGGAAAGGGGCAGGGCTTGGGGAAGGGGAAGGGGAAGGGTAGATCCTGGGTTGCCCTTAAATTCAAAAAATGATCTTTAGCATTAAAAGATTGGAGACCACTGCTCCAGATATTCAAACAATGGGTTTTACATATGAAAAAAATACAAGTAAATTTTTTTTTTCTCCCCCAAAGTACTTCAATAACTTAGTGAATTAAACAGCATGAAAGTGGTGGGAAACTCATGGGAGAGGAAAGAAGCAGCAGGAATGTTTTAAATGTCAGAATTAGTCAGATTTTATTAAAGTCATGGAGAAGCTACATAAGTCTTTCCTGCTCCGGAGGCTGAGTATTTGTGAAGAGAGATAACTGTGAAAGAGACCAATACAAATAAGAATAAAATAGGATTATGTTTGGGAGGGGAACCAGAAGGCTGGCTTCTCAAGGAGATTGTATCAAGGATCAGAATATTCAAGTGTAGGAAATGACTTTGAAAATGAATTATCTACTAATTTCTTGTAGCACATATAAATTATCCTGATTATTACCGGTAAATGTTCTGAAAATTAATGCATTCACTCTCCAAACCAGAAGGAGCGGGTGGTAAGGAGGTAAGAGAGAGAGAGTACTTAATTCTTAGAACAACTGACCTAAGAATGTAGTGGATTCCCCATCACAGTCTTTAAATCAGGTTTAGACGTCTCTCAAAGAGATGCTCTAGCTCAGCCTGAATGTATGGACTTGATGCAGGAATTGCTGGGTGATATTTTTGGCGTGTATTATGCAGATGGTTAGACTACATTTCCTTAAGAGTCCCTTCTGATCTTAAAATCTATGACTCAGTACACAGCAGTGCTTTGCAAGCAAAATTATGAAGCATGTGAGGCTTTTCATGCCGTGCTCTCCCCAAATCTCCAGTCTCCAATGTTTCTGTGACACAGTGCTAGTTCTTTGGCTACCAATGGTCAAAGTTAATGAGAGTCCCTCCATTAACTTCAACCAGTTCTGGATGAGTCTCCATTTCCTCACAGAACATTAATGCCCTCATTAGAAAACACAATCAATAGATTATGGTGTTCATGTTACATGTAAGGTACATAGAGCTTCAAACCAAGTAAAGGCATCTACACCAAAATCCAGCCAAACTGGTCTGCAATTGAGTTTAGACGAGGGTTCTCAAAAACAACAACAAACAAAAAACCACAGTCTCTAACTGATGTAGGGACTTACTAGATGTCCTCTTAAATATTGTCCCATCACACTGTCCAGCCACATTTAATTTAAATTAGCTAATTTAAAATGCAATTTTTTGAAGGGGAGTCTCTTTATATATAACAAAGTAGCTTAATTGCGGATATAAGTGAAAAACTCAACTCAACCTTAACTATGGAATTATGTTTAACCCATCTACAACTACAGCTTCCTCTTTTCTCTAAAAATAAAAGTAGTTTACCTAGCACACCATGGCTTGGATATCCTAAACATTTCATAGGGTGAGTCATATTTCTTTCTACATTGGGTGTACTTAAAAAGTTCATTATGGTTTCAGGTATTACCTGTATACTTAAAATGTGGAAACACTGCTAGAACCACTAATATCTCTAGAGTAAGAATGAACTTCTTAAGTGTGTTCACTGTACATTTGAAATGATCATAATTCTATTCTATGTTTAGAGGGACCTAGTTTGTGCTAGATATGCCTTAAAACCAAATTATATGAGCTTTTTGCTTGTGTTAGTTGTTGTATGTTGGCTTAACTCTGCCTTGGTTAATTATATTCTGCTTACCTAAACTTCATGATACTTCTATTGGATGGAATATGACTTCATGTCCAAAACTGTTTGTTATTTATGAGTTGTTAAACAACGGTGCTATTCCATCTCAGATGTGGATGTACTTCAATCATGCAAGAAGCGATTCCTATGGGTTACACTAGAACTTTATGAATTGCTCTGATTAAGGGGCATCATGTGGTTATGGTGCCCCAGGAAAAGACCAAGGCCATTACTATGACTCAAAGAGATGAATATTTCATGAAGGAAGTAATTTGTAGCAGCTCTTTTCCTGGTGCAGGTTACTCCCCATCCAGCATGCCAACCTACATGGGAAGTAGAAGAAAGCCAGTAGCAGCTGCTCTCCAGCACCCAGACCATTAAATGTGACATAGGTGAGCCTGTTAATTCTCCTGTGTGAGACACCAAGGTTCACGATCCAGCCCTATCAGAATAATTTGACATGTTTGTAAAGTGCTTTGGGATCCTTCAACATGAAGTCAAGTATCAGAGGGGTAACCGTGTTAGTCTATAAGGTGCAGATACCAGACTAACAGACATATTGGAGCATAAGCTTTCATGGGTGAATACCCACTTCGTCAGATGCATCTAATGAAGTGGGTATTCACTCACGAAAGCTTATGCTCCAATATGTCTGTTAGTCTATTAGGTGCCACAGGACTCTTTGTAATTTCAACATGAAAAACACTTTACAACGTAACAATTCCTTACATTTATAAAGAGGAGCTTCAAAACATGTTTCCCCCCTCCAACCTTCAGTCACAGCAGTAGCATTTGTCAAGTGAGCAAAAGCAATTTCAAAGGTAGTGAGAAAATGCAGTCTTTCACTCAAGTTGTGTCCGGTCAGCCAAAGCCACAAAATGTAACTCTTTACGGGAAAGTCAATTCACAGTGTGAGCCATGGAGTTATACTGGAATAATGAACACAATGACAAGTGTAAATTAACACTGATATTTGCCTGAAACACATGAATATAGGCTCAGATCCTCCACAAAGTTAACATTCCACATACTGTGAATAGTCCCACTGAAGTAAAGTTAAGCACATGCATAAGACTTAGAAGTGAAGGCGGTAACTGATACATTGTAGAGATGATCTAGAATTCAGTCCATTTACACTTCTCCAGAGCCTGAGTTTGCTGACCTTCCAGGCAGACTGAAAGGCTCATTTTTTCAGCCACATATTTGTTTGGCTTTGGGCTAAGACTGAGGGAATATATTCATCAAATGGCTTTGAGTGGTTAACTGTGGGGTGACTATTACTGTAGCTCACTCAGGAGAGTATTGGTTAATGTATTGTTTGCATTGTATTTAATTTCCGTAGAGCCTACAACAATGAATACATAATTTTATTAATATTAATGTATATAGTTATGTACATTTACACAGCACTTCATATTATAGGAGAGAGGATTATTTTAGTTTAAAATCTTAATGTTGATATTTTATTTAAAAGATGCAGTATAAATTATCCTAACTGTTCAGCATTTCTGGTGACGCTTTGCTCATTTAATGAAATTAAATGTCTGGCTGAATACTTCCATTAATGCAAGACACTTCAAGAGGCAGTACTCCAAATATGCCTGATAAAAGGAGTTTTCTGGTACTTATGACTGACAACACTTAGTGGACACTCAGAGTTGTTAACCTAACATTTCACCTTGTTGGAATGGTAATGAAAATACTTTAAAAATATTACAGATCCTGTATTTATATTTTATAAACATTTAGTATTATCAAAAACCAATACGTTCCTCCTACTCACACCACACACATTCACAAAGATTAGCATGAGACTTGGATCATACTGAAATCCATTCAGATACCATTAATGATGAAGCAAAGCATGTTGGTTTTGTCAATGGTGTCACTTTTTCAGATGTTTCTCTTCCTGTGTTAGATGGTAAAGTACTATTTGTCCTCGTCAGTTACTCTCTTTAAATGCTCACATCAAACACATTAAGCAGAGTATCTACTTTCACTTCCTCTACTTCCATCATTTAAAAAAACAACAACAAAAACAACCCCAACAAAACAGAGCAAATCAGCACCACTTTGGTAGAAAACACAATGAAACATGAATTTCCAAGTATAATGGAAGATGCCGAACACCTTTCACCCAGCTAATGCATTGTGTATATATAGATGTATTTATAATGGATGGATATAGATCTCACTGCATGTTGGAGAGACAGCTAAGTAAATATTTGTGGGTGATGGTAGCTGGGGTAGCTGGGTATGACTGTTTTAACCAATTTGTGTATGGATAAGAATGTGACATATTTCATTAGCATCTGAAGTGTGTTTAACTGTCTGTACAAATATTTAAAATATTGTGAATGGAGCACCTGAAATGGCCAGGTTTTGAGGTCTTCTGTGTATAAAAAAAAACTAGCTTAGTTCCAAGATCTGGAGCTCTACTCCCTATTTAGAGCACAAACTTTTATTAAAATTATCTGACCTCCAATTTTATTCTGTACACTATATCTACTGTATGGAAAGCTAATCTTTTATTCTGAGAGTTTGGGAACCACCATTTACCCTTATTTCTCTCTGCAGTGTTGCTCAGTTGACAAATGAATGAGCAAAGGATTAATAACTAGGCTATGCTTTTCCTAACTACCATAGTTGCATGTTTGTGAAAACTTCCACAATGAAAAATAAAATCTGTCAAAAAGCAGATTTTGACATTGCCTTCAATTTCAGCCCATGTTGGCCACGGTTTAGAAGCCTTTTTGTCAATGTAAAACAGATGGCAGCCATGATTATGAAATTCACTGCAGACAGTTGCTGCTTCTGTTAATTTTCCCCCATTTTTTAGAACCCCCAAAGAGAGTGAGCGGGGAGAAGAATACCCCATCCCCTCATTATTTTTTTCATCAATTAAACCTAATTTCTATTTTCCACACCAACTTTAGTTCATTGATTTCCAGTCCTCCATTCCTCTGGTTTGCCAGTCATCATCTTACACAGTTCATGAGTGGGATTAGGAAACCCCTGTTTGTTTACATTGTCTTTCTGTTTCCTTCTTGCATCTGGATGCACATGGATCAGCGCTCACGCTGGACTACCTGTCAGTACCTGACCTGGGCTGGGGAACTGAATGATCCAACTAGTAGACAGAATTCAGTGATACTACCTGAGATAAGTTGCACCCCAACCAGAATCTGAGACAAAACCCTGATTCAGTAAAGCTTTTAATGATTTACTTAACTTTAATCATTTGACTAGTCCCATTGATTTTAAAGATAAGTGTCTAAGTGCTTTGCTGAATTGATGTATTTATGTCTTGAGGCAAAAACCTACGACACTTAGCAGTTCTAAAGTTTTTTTTCAAACCCAAAATCAGGCACCACTCAGTTGTTTTAAATAATTTCAGTTTAAAGTATTAGGTTCATTCAGAAACAAAACTCACATATCTACCACTGCATTAAAAGCTTTGCTGAATTGCAAGAAGTGAAGGTTTTGTTTCAAAGAGGCTACTGACTATTGTTGGGTATTTTTTAAACTATTTAGGTGTATGGACATATTTGTTCCTTTACATGCTTATTTAACTCTCTTCTTCACTTCCGTATGTTATTTTGGGGTGGGGAAGTCCCAGGGCAGTTGCGGATTTAAAATTTAAAAGTGTTCTAATCAAAATTTAATCACACACAAATATTTCACTGAACCGACTAGATCAGGTATATGTTCAAGTGCTACTAAGCAGCGATGAAATTAACATCAAGGGTCATTTTAACAATAAAAAGGATTTTTAAAAAAATCATCAGCAGTCTACAACAAACTAACAAATATTTATTGCATTATTCACAGCCAGCCTAAATCTGCCTTCAAAATGAAACCAGTTTATGGCAGTAAGACCACTCAGAGTATAAAGGTTTTTCTTATGTTATTCATGAATAGACTGTAATAATTCTACCATAAGACCTATGAATCAGAGCTATCCTCAGGTTGTTTGAAAGCCTACACATAGATTAATCAAAGATAGCTATTTTTCATAGGTATATTTCAAGGAATTCAATACCTTTCTTTAGAACAAGCATATTATCAAGTTCTAGTGATGTGCATTGTACAAAAGTCTATTTTCTTCTTCTAAGGATAATGATTGCAGTAGCAGGATAGAGGAGGTCCAATGTGATTTTTAGCTACTGTATGTTATGACTGCCAGAAAAAAAACTCATTCACCTGCAACTAGAATAATTTTCCCTGGTTTGTTCAGCGATCAGCCATCTCTAAAAATAAATAAATAAATAAAAATGCATATGGAAACAAAACCCCAAGGACTATTACACAGAAAAGAAAAGCTTAATAGCATCTCTGAAGACTCTTAAAATCAGAGATGTGTGAGTAGTGATTTAGAATAAAATATCTAAGGGAATTTTGAAAAAAATATCTAAGGGAAATCCAAAATACCAGCTTCCCAAGAGCTAGTGATCCGATAATGATTAGAGCTATGTGGGAAGGGACTTACACTTATCTTCAGATAGTGTAATTTGAAATCCTTGTTTTGGTGCACTTTATCACATTTATGATATTGTCAGTAACATAAATTTGTTATGTGATGAAACTTGGAATAATAGAAGAGGATGAGCTTCCAGCAATCAAGTTCAAATCTCTCACTAACATGGAAAGGGAAGAAAAGCAACAAAGATGTGATTCCAATTATTTTTGCAATCAAAGCTTTGGTTCTGTATGTGGCTGGCTGGATGAACATGTACTCTGCATACTATTTGGACTGTGAATTATAGATGTATAGGTTTCATATTGGTATGGGTGCTGATTGGGGTACTGATATTTGAAAGCAGGATTGTACAATAGTGATGAGTATTCCTATTTTTGATAGTAAGAAAAAGTTTCCAAAATCTCACTTCCCTCATGTTCGCTGAAAGAAGCAAACAAAGTAAAAACAAACCAACCCCCCCCCCCCCCCGTAGTTTAATGCAAATATCAAGATGTATATGTACTTTATGGAGTAACCATGTAATCTCATTATATTAATCCTATTCCTACCTCTGCCCTTGTCCCCTTACTCAGTAAGTCATATCCACATGGGCAGTCCAGGTTGCCAGCATGGAGCCTCATTGACTTCATTGAAGCTTCACTAATAGGGACTCTGGGTTCCCATGCACTGCCCCAGATAACAGGGATTCATGGAGGCACAGAGGTCCATTGTGATCATTGAGCCTAGAAATTTACCCTTAACTAATCTCAACTGTAAAAACGGAGTGAAAGTTCATTAATGTTCACAATGGCTTGTTATATAAAATTGTTTAAGAAAAGATGAAAGAAGGAAACAGAAAGACTGAATTAATGTAAACAAACAGGGGTTTCCTAATACCACTCATGGACTGTGTAAGATGATGACTGGCAAACAAGAGGAGTGGAGGACTGGAAATCAATTAACCAAAGTTGAGTGTCAGAAATTAGGTTTAATTGGTGGAAAAAATAATGAGGGGATGGGGTATTCTTCTCCCCACTCACTCTCTCTGGGGATTCTAAAAAAAATGGGGGGAAATTAGCAGAAGCAGCAGCTGTCTGCAGTGAATTTCATCATCATGGCTGCCATCCCCACTATCTCCTGAGACTCTGGACTTGCTGCATCCCAATCCTGAGAGGTGGCTGGAATAGAGTGGGCCAGACACCAAGATGCAGTGCTTAAATGGTAAAGAAAGAGGTAGTGAGGCTCAATCAATTTTTCATCTTCTTTCATAACTGACAAGCCAAGCCCAGAGACGCCAGGGCTTGAGACCTGTCAAGCCTAGAGGTGCTCTTCCCTCTGATGTGTGTTTGTCTTGTTTTGTGTCCTAGGAAACAGGATTGAACTTTAACAGCCATCACCACTACCAAACAGCTGCAGCAGCCCCAGCCCATTACAACTAATGTCTCCTCTTTTCCTGGAAAAGAACAGTTATTATCATCTTTGAGACGACCTAAAGTATTGTCAAACAAGTTTTTCCCCTCCCTTTAAAGAAATCCAGCTAAAGAGAAAGGGAGCCAGGGATAATGTTAAAATGAAAACCTTATTTGGTACTTAAGATTACAAACGCTTTGAACTGCTTTCCTTCTTTTTGGTATCTTTAACAAAAGGTTAAAAGGATAAATTAATGGTATGTTTACCATGGTACTAAGCAGGCTGAGGTCTCTGGATACCAGACCCCAAACTCCGTTTAATGTTGGACAATGTCAGGGTCATGTTAATACCTTTGAGTCTTTGGGTCCCTTTATTCCAACTATATTAATAAAATAGGTCCACCTTGGTGGATCCAGTCTCAGGATCAGGGCCTAAGACCATAAATTCTTCAGCATAAGCACTGTCATTACACGAACATACATACATACATGTGGGTGTGTAGAGCCTAGAATGCCTTCAGACACTCATAAAATAAATAGTGATGAAGATATTTGCTCTCTGAGAGGTACACAGACACTTAACCAAACACATAGTGAATAATAATTATGGGAAACCTAAGCACTGGAGGCACTGAAAAACATTCATTCCAGTTGTAGCAGTATTCTACATGTTTATGAAAGGAAACACTGTGCAAATCATGAATACCTCAAAAACAAACAAAACAGCAGAATCAGCTTTATAAGTTCTTCCACTGTATGTACCACAAAGGCTGCTGAAAGCATTGTTTTTCCATTAGACCCATGATAAAAAGTGGACCGAATCTTCTATCGTAAAACATTGTTTTTTCCATAGGCACCATCCTGTTTTCAGACCACTAAACCATATCACCTCCTGATGAAAATGAATTTGCCCATTGTCCAAAAAGACCAAACTAAAGAATGCACATTTCAATCTCCTCTTTTCTCTTTTGTTTTTCAGTCTGAGAGCATTTTCTTCATTTTTCATCTGTTCATTTCTCTGCACCATTTTCAGTCTCTCCTAAATTAAAATGTGAGTTCAATGTGAGTTCAAAGATTCAAGTGAAACTTCTGAACCCAGGACATTCAAGTGGACTAAGTATTAAACAAAATAAATAGGCATGCACCTATTTTTAAAGTATTTTGTGCTCTCAATGAAAAGCACTGCTAAATATTATTGCCTCGGAGGCAGCATTTTTGAATTGGAATCCTGTGTTGCAGGAGGAGTGAAGATATAAAAATACCACATATCAGGGGAGTTATAAGTATTAAGACGACAACATACAGTATCACTGTAAACTGCTTCTCTGCATGGATAAAGGTAAAACTATAATGTGTGCTTCATTACATTTTCTCTTCCCCACAAGACGTTCAATGAACATATGACTGACAGATCACATTTCATGCCTTAAAGGATTAGTCCAAGACAACTGATGAGTCAAGTAACTCTATGATTATAATATTGTGAGACATTTATGGACAAGGTTAAGGATCTGCACTAAACTATAATTTAGAAAACTGTCATACAGTTATAAATCATACACGAGACCTACATTTCATGCTCAAGAAGGAGGTGTTAAATAGCGCTGGACAAATAACTGATTTTTTCACTGGTGGCTCTGAAAAAAAAAAAAAAGACCTGGATGCACTGAAAGTTCTGTTAAGCCCTTGGTTTATTGTGTCCAATTTGAAAATCAATTCCAGTTCCTCAGTTTCTTGTTGGAGTCTGTTTTGGAAGTTTTTCTGTTTCTAAACTGATACCATCAAGCTTTTAATGGAATGTCCAGGGAGATTGAAGTGTTCTCCTACTGGTTTTTGGATGTTATGATTCCTGATGTCAGATTTGTGTCCATTTATTCTTTTGCATAGAGACTGGCCGGTTTGACCAATGTACATTGCTGGCACATGATGGCATATCTCACATTGGTTGAGGTGCAGGTGAATGAGCCTCTGATGGTGTGGCTGATGTGATTAGGTCCTTTTCAAATTGGACACAGTAAATCAAGGGCTTAACAGAACTTGTGAATGGCTCTCTCATTACACTAATTGATTGCATTTCCCTTGTTACTTTACCTTCAATAGGTGTTAAATCCTACCTGACAGAAATCCATTTCAAAAGGTATTATTTTCTCCTATTGATAATGGCCCATCTAAATTTAACAGCCTCTTAGAATTGGTATGCTAATGTACAACTTTTTTTTCTTTCTTTCTGTGTGTATAAATGCATCTTACTTCTGTTCCATTCTATGCATCCGATGAAGTGAGCTATAGCCCACGAAAGCTTATGCTGAAATAAACTGGTTGGTCTCTAAGGTGCTACAAAGTCTTCCTCATTTTATGTAAAAATGGTTTCTTCTTACATCAAATTAGTATGATTTGTAATTCCAGCAATGAAGGTCCTACTGTGCTAGGATGAACACATACATGTGATAAAAATACACATGTCCTGACCTTAAAAGCATGCAAATTAGCATCTAAGGAAAGCATGTGCAGGGAAAACTGTGGGAAGGGAAGGCAAAGGTAACCATTAAATGAATTGTGTTTGGTGTAGTAAGTGAAGTCTCAGCACAGCAGTTGGAACTTTTAGCCACAGAGGGCTTATACAGTTGGGACATATGCAAGCACACACATCTACATGTGCATTTGTTTAATTAAACACAGTAAACATACTAATGCAAGTGGCATTAAGATTATGCAATGCAGTTTTGACCAAAATCAATAGCAGAAACCATAGATGGTAACTTTCCCAGGTGCTGGCAACTTTCCCAGGTGCATTCTAACCCCTTTCCAAAAGTCCCTGCCCCAACTCCACCCCCTCCTTACCCCTATTGGACCTATTCATCAAATCCCTGCCCCAACCCCACCTCCTCCCCTGATCACGTTACATTCCCTGCCCTCCCCCATCCCTCCCAGCCACGCAAAACAGCTGTTTTGTGGCACAAGCACTGGGAGCTAGGGAGAAAAAGCAGTCACACAGCACACTCAGGGGAGGAGGCAGAGGCAGAGGGGAGCTGGGCCGGGGGGGGGGGGGGGAGGGGCTCTTTTTCCCCGTGGGTGGTTCAGCCCATGAGCGTGAAATTTACCCCCTGTACAAGGCCTCATCTAAGTCCCACAAAAGACTTCCTTTGAGAGTTTAAGGGGGATTTCAGAGGCACATAGGCCTTCTACTTGCCTCTGCGGAGGCTTTCATTTAATCCTGAAGAAATTGTTAGTTTTTAAACTGTTTTATTTTGACTAATGTCAGTAAAGCACATTTGTAAATTTAACAATCTAGAATAATTTTCATTTGTGCTATTTTTTTTTCTCAAGAACCTTCTGCCAAAAAAATAATTAGGACAAAGCCAATTATGACATGACCCTAGTTTTTCAACAAATTACATATGTAGTTAAAAAGTATCCTTTTTCTTTCTGAAATTTGCCATTTATGTGTTGTAAAGTGTCAATAATTATGTGGAAAAACAGTAAATACCATGCCAATTTTCACTTGAAGAAATTGAGAGCTGAACTATATGCTTAAAGCTAGAACAATTTATGAATGTGTCTTTTCATCTTCTGCAGAGTGTGTCTTGGAAATGTTACAAAAATTATGCCATCTGGTTATCCATTTGCTCATTATCAGCCACACAGTGAAGGGGGGGGAGGGGGGAGGAAGAAGTAGTTTGTTAGTCCTCACTAGATTCAAACTAAATCAAAAGTGCAATTTGTTTGATCTAGTGTAGTAGAGTATGTCTTCTGGGATTGATTAAAGCCAAAGGTACATAATGCTACATTCCAGAGTATATTTAATCAAAGAATTTTCATTTCGCTCTTTGAATATAATATGAAGATAGCAGATAAAGCCCTTGTGTTACTTCCTAAATCTTTCAAACCACTATTTATAAAATCTGAAAGCAGGAGAGCAAATGAAGTTCCCTCTAAATTAACTTACACAGATAATAAACCTTACACAGTCTAGATAGCTTCGCCCTATTTGAAAGATTTAGGAAATGTATTTTAAATGTAGATATATAGTGTTTATAACATTAACATTTATTTTTTTCTTAATCCACATTTACATGAGAACTAGAGAACAACTGCACTATAATATATTATCCACTACCGCAGGTGACAATCTGTTTGCTGATATGGTGGGTCAGATCTTGACTGAGTGTAAATCAGCATAGTTCCATTGACACTAATTTATCAGTGCCAGTTTACATAAGCTGAGGATCAGGCCTGGAATCATTAATGTAGGATATTGATTTTTTTAAACAATCTTCTAATGTTGAGTTGTTATTAAAGTCAGTGGGATTTTCACATGAGAAGGGTTTCCAGAATTGGACTATCTGATCAAATTGGTTAAAAACTGTATTACAGTCACAATTTTGTCTATAAGCAGTAGGTGAATGAGGTCTTTGACCATTGTGCTACCTTTCCACCGGTCAGGGAATAGCTTGGAGAGGGCTTCATGGACCGAGTAATACTGCACCAGTTGATTGCTCTGCCAGGAAGAAGAAAGGGGCTCAGAAGGCAATAAAAATATCTGCCTTCAAAGGGGGCCCGGGAACCCCACAGCAACAAGGTGATCAGGGAGCCCCCTCCATTGTGACAACTGAATGGCATAAGTCTCACACTCCTCTCCACCCATACACTATTCCCAAAAGACACCCAGTTATTTATTTTCATTCTTTATTCTACCTACTTCAAAATCAGCAATAGAGAAGGTACAACACATAGCAGATGTGTAGTTACATTGCTTAATACACCACTGGAAGGCACTCAGATACTACAATGATGACCACAAATATAAGAACCTATATAGTATAGAATAATCAGAGATGGATTAAATAATTATTGGGTCCTTGGACACAAAGAAAATTTGGTTCCCCTATGGCCCATTGGAAACAAAAAAGTATCAAAATGCATTAATACAAAGACTCCGTTTAAAGTTTACACACTGCATTAATAATAAAGCAAATCATATCCTGGTTCAATATGCCTAAATTAACTGCTCAGTTTTTCTGCATAGAAAATTTGTCTCGATATTATCCATATCATTACACTGCTAATCTGGACTACACTCTTGTTACAAGAATCAGTCATCCACAGGTCAACAAGTAGTTCTTTCATTTCCCCCAGTTTTCATAAACCTGACCATTATGTATTTTTTCCACCTATTGAACCTATTACATTCCAGATGTTTTCCTGTGGAAGAAAAGATATCTGAAAAACAACCGTCACAATTCCATAAAGTAACTTAACTAAAAGAAATAATCCTAACCTGGGGTAAAATGACACTATTATCAAGAACTTTAAATTTCAGCCAATTGTGAGAACTGGTTTAAAACAAAGTTTGCAACTGAACACATACACTTCTGGAAAAGAGGCTAGGGACACTATCCAAGCTCCCCATATGCTTGTGAGTGTTGCATTTCCCTGGGGGCTTCCCTATAGGTTAAGGCTGAGGATTCCCTTGGCTCCGCTGGCTGCAGGGGGCTCCCCATCACCATCCTTACTGTCTATGTTCTCCCTGTTGCTCATGTGCTACAGGTTGCAGCCTGAGTCCTCACAGTCCAGCTCAGGCTCAAGGCAGTAGGACTCCAGCTGGGAGTGGGCATTCCTGCATGGGTTGGAGATGGAGGGGATGCTGCAGGAGGTGGTGCTCCCCATCTTCCTTCATTGCCCAGTCCCAGCTACCAACAAGGCACAGGCCAATGCAGAAGGTGCCCTTTACCAGTGGTGGTGAGAAACCATGGGCAGCAGCAAAGAAAACAACAAGCAGGAGAGGAAGAGGAAGTGGCTGCTGCTGCTCCCTCCAGCTGTACTGACTGGCTGATCCCTGGACTGACTCATCCAAGAAGACTTTCCCCAAGCATGTCGAGCAGAGCAGAGCATGCAGCAGCTAAATCAGCCTATCCTAGAATCATGAGATTATTCCGGGAGCCCCAAATTGGCTGGGGCCCCTGAGCGTGGGCCCAGATTAATCCACCACTGAGAATAATCCTTTATAATGGAGAATCCAGCAACAAATCTTTTAGGCAGAGTATCTATTGCTCATGTAGTAGAATTTCAAAGAACTTTACTCCCCAATGTGAAAAATGTGTTCTTTTTCTCCAGTTGATATCTAAGTTTATTCTATTTGTAGCCACTTTCTTATATTGTGCCCTAGTATCTGATGTGACAAAGTGTTTGTGACTGCTAACTACATTGTGCCCAAATTAAATCAAATAATTAGCATATACATCTGACCACATAAACCATCATGTGTGGACGTTATTTCATATAAACTACTTATAACTACTTGTAGGTAAGTACCAGTGGAGCAGAGGTGGTTGAAACTTTTCAAACAAGCAAAAAATAAAATAAAAGAACAAACATAACTACATACAAAATTTTCAGCATTTTTTCAGACAAATTTACCAGTGGACTAACAAATGGATAACAATTACCAAAAGACTGACTTGCTCACGTGAGTTTATTTCCTTTTGTGTCTCAGTTACCCTTCTGTAAAATGCGGATAATATTTTACTTCCTGTATCAGACCAGTGTTGTGACTGTCAACTAATTGGTATCTTTACAGTTCTTTGAAAATATAAAAGCATTCTGAGAAGTAATTTTTAAGAACTACAGTAGACTCTTGATTATCCAGAATTGGGTTAACCAGTATGTGGATTAACCAGGACGACAAAAAAAAGTATGCATAACTCACAGGGCCGGCTCTGGCTTTGTTGCCGCCCCAAGCACACACACACACAAAAAAACCCATCAGGGGGCAAGGCAGCCAGTGAACCAACTCCCCCTGACGCAGGGTGGCTGGTGAACCAACCCCTCCACCCCATATTTCCTATGGATGGTGATTATCCGGGATTTTCTTAACCAGGATTATTTTTTCCCCTATCATCCTGGATAATCGACAGTCTACTGTAATATGAAAAGTAAATGGGGGAAGTATTTTTCAGTTTTCTGCAATTTTTTTTTTCATATTTCACAATATCTAAAGATTGAAGTTTGTTTTATTTATTTTCTAACACTACTTGCTTCATTTCTCTCTTAACTGGGAATTAACTTTGATGAGCTGTTTACTCCATCTCTATATCCTGGTGGATTCTAACAGCTCTCTTCTCTTTATAATGATCTTTGCTCTTTAGGAAGCACTGATACCCTATTGGGGAAATGTTATCTCTGGGTTTGTTGGTATTGAAAGGTCAAGCTTCACACCTTGAATGCAAAACCCACTTGATACTGATTAATGGCTGTGTGTATGGGGCTGAGGAAAGGGAGAAGAATATCAACTTGTTGCCATTTACATTTAAAGACAGCAGAAACTAACATTATCCAAAGTCACCCAACACTTAGAATTAGAGCAATTAGATTTTTTTTCTGTGCAACACTTTATTGAAAAATGCAGTTTCACCTAAATCAAAACATTGTGCTGGAACATGTTGATTTTGACTAAATTTTCTATGGGAAAAATTGAAACAATTTTTTTCTCTCATTTTAATCATGAAATATTTAATTTTGATTCAATTAATATACTATTATACATTATAATGTTTTAACATGATCAAAATGACATATTTCCATAGTTCCAAATCAATTTTTGGGGGCAGGAGGGATTTTTGATTTGATCTATTTCTTCTGATTTGTAATGTCAACCATTTTTGCAATGGCAGATCTTCATGTGGAATGGAAATTCTGGTTTCCATCCACTCTAGTCAGTGTATAATACATTAATAAATGCAGGTATTTAAAACCCAAACCAGCACCTCTAAAAAAAAGACACAGCTTCTTCCCCAGCCAGTTTTTTTTCCACATAAAACATTACTTCCTGCATTTCTTTCCACCTTCTTTTAACATTCACCAGTGTGGTAATGAAGTCCTCCTCCTCTGACTGATTTAGTCAGAATCCCTGTTCTGCTTCCTTTCCATACCTGCTGAAGTAGTATGGTGCCAAGAATATAGCAGGATGAGATTTGGGATTCACCTATTGGAACTGTGAATGTCCTGTGCATGAGATTATTATAACTCCTGTTTCTCCTCCAGACACCAACCCCCAAACAAAGACTCTCCATCAAAAAATCTCCATATAAGAAAACCCCATATAAGGTATACGTCACACATCCCAGTGAAAAACCCACTACCAGCCACTAATTAGGATTGATGTGTGGGGAATCCAAACCTCTGCTGCTCTGAATTCCTGGGTGTTTCCTTGAGCCTGATTGGAGTCCTGCCACTGCCCCCAACTCAGGATCCCTAGGTACACCCACAGGGCATAGGCCTTCTACCTGGTATCCCCTTCTGAAGGCTGGAACCCACTGGTCAACTGCTGATCCCTTCTGAATGCACTGGTGAACCTTCAGACCACCTAGTATTTAAGCACACTCCTCCTGCTTCAGTGTCTGGCTTGTGGGCTGCAACATCTTGGTTTACTTCTCCCTTGTAAATTGGAGGAATGTGGTGCTTGACCACAACAGTTGCTGCCCTTTTAAAACCTTCAGTGCCCTTTGTCAGGTGACACTCGTGCCAGCTTCTTCACATGAGAACAACTCTCTGCCAGGTGACAGCTACTCCCTCTGATAAACCATGCCTTCTGGACAGTGTATGTACTATAAAGTCCTTCAGGAAACAGAGAAATATGCAATCTTTGGGTTTCCTGTGACATATTTCCTGCTGGAAGCAATCACAATGAAGTCCAGGACAGAGCATCTGAAGGCTACAACTACACAGATTAGTGGGAAGGTTATCTCAGTTCTGTTCATAATAAAGGGTTTATCTTGACACTGGTCAATAAGATACTACATGGCACCAGAAGAGGAAAGGACAGCATGCTGGAAGACCCACTGAGAGGAAACATTACGATGGCTACTACAGAGCTTGTGAAATTGCATGTAACTCCTCGCCAGCCATGAGAATCAAAGGGAATGCTAAAATTCTGGAAAAGGATCAAACATCAATTTGAACTGTATATGAAAGCTATAGGGGGAAATAAACTGAATATGAGCAAAGGATTGCTCTGCTCTTAACTGGCACAAAAGCCCAAGATATATATAAAACATTCCATAAAGATGGGGGTGTGAAAAGAGAGGAAAGCTTTGAAGAAATATTGAAAATGTGGGAGGATCACTGTGTCCCTAGAAAAACATTACTCTTGAGAGATATATGTTCAGGACAACACAGAATGAAAGGAAAACAGTAGAGGAGTTTGTCACAGACTTAAAACTAACAGAGTCAAATCTCATTAAAAGACAGTAATTGAAGACCAGACTATCCTGGGATGTAAAAATAAAAATGTTTGTGACTGTTTACTAAGGGAGATGGATCAGACTCTAGAAAGGGCAAGACATGTATTCCAACCAGCAGGAAAAAAACCAGACAAATAAAAAGCCCACAGAAAGGAACAGACAACATGACTGAGAACTATAGCTAAATTGGCAAGGGAAATGTTCAGAGAAGTTAAATTAGCAAAGGGCAGTGTCACAGGGCCTGGGCCAGTCCTGTGTTCTCTCTGCTCCAAATAAAGGACTTTACATCATTCCTCAGTGCTTCACCCAAGTGTCCTTTATTTACAGTCCTTGTGCATGACTTTCCAGTGACAAACACTACTACTCCTCCAATCCCCTGAAAGTTACCCCACTGTCTTGGTTCCTGAGCTTCCAAAACACCTTACTTACAGCCAGGAGACAGCATTCCAGTCTCTCATTCTCTGCCTGGCCCCTCCCTCCTTCTGACCATGAGTCAGGGCTTTTCTAGCCCGGTCAGCTTCCTGCCTCAGCTGTGCTCAATCAGCCCCTGCTAGCTCCGTGAGTCTGTGCTCATTAGGGCTTCCAGCTGGGCTCTCCTGCCAGATACTACCAGCCCCTGCCCCTGGGCCTCCTGCCAGGAAGCAGGGTTTAACTCACAGAGGCAGGGCATTCTAGGGGTTTTACCCTGGTCCTGCCACAGACAGAAAAATAGAAAGCGTGAAACAATGCCTGCGATGTGGCCACCACCATGAGTACAGGAAATGCCCAGCATTCAGGAATATATGTAGAAACTGTAATAAACCCAACCATTATGCTAAAATATGCCAAGAAAGCAGGAAAGTGAATGTATTATGTGCAAAAAATGGATTCCTCAAGTGAAGAGGAAGAACTGTTCTTAAGAACAACAATGAAGGACACTGAAATTTTTTTTTAAAAAAGGCTAATTAAAATGTGCACAATGGCACTTTTGTAACACATGAGATAGATACTGAGGCACAAGTAACTGTATTCACAGATGTGCAGGGAGCACATAAAATGGCCAACTTAAAAATATTGGTGAAAGACTATAACACAGGCATAATTCCAGAGTGGGGTGAGTGCACACTTACACTAAAAAACATAGGTAAAATATTAAATATGAGTTTTTGGTGGTAAACAGCGAGAAACAACCAGTCTTGGCATAAACCTGGTGTGAGGAGCATGCTCTTGTTAAGAGGATGCATAGCATAGAGAAACAGAAGGAAAACCTTGTACTAGATATGAGAGTACCAATAGCATCTTATGAAGATGTATTCACAGGAAATGGGTGCCTCCCAGTAACATATAGAGTAAAGATAAGAGAAGATGCAGAATCTGTGGTGCATTCTACATGAAAAGTTCTACAATCATAAAGAAAAGGGCTGGAAAAAGAGCTGCAAAACATTACAGGGAATGGATGTATCATTTGGAGAACAGAAGAACAAATTGGCTTCCACCTCCACTTGCCCACAAGTAATGAGCTATGATCTGAGCTAGCAAATTCCACAAATTAGGTGCATTTGCAGGAAGCTGGCAGGTCCCCCTGGACACAGAATCCAAGATCTGCACTTACAACACATTTGACTGATATCGCTTCCTATGACTGCCTTTTTGTTGTATCAAGCAGGCAAGGTACTAACAAACTTTAACAGACTTTATTTAACAACAATGAAACCTGTTTACAGAGCTGCTGCTGCACCCCTCTGTAGCTCTCACTCTGGCTTGGCTCCACTCCTCCCCCCTCCTTCCTGTTTCCTGTCCTACAGTCGCCCAGTCCTAATAATTACAAGCAACACAATGGAGATCTGTATACAGAAAGTCCCTACTGCCCCCAAGTGAGGGTGACACAGTTTGGCCTACGGAGATCTGTCATTGCTACATGACAGTGTAGCATCAAACTTTTCTACACATGAATTAGGACATAATTTCACAGAGATCTGTGGGGTTTAAGATATGTGATTTTCCTTCAAATCAAAGGCAAAAATTATAGATAAAGCCCCAGTAGGAGGGTAATTGAAAATCTACCCCAGGACATTTTTAGCCCAATATAAAATAGCAAGTGATTTTATAAAGGTATCTAAAAATACAACATATTAGAATGTTTGACATTCTCTGTAATACTGATAATGTTTGACTATGTTCATTGTAAGTCTGTATTTTCCTCTTTACCCTAATAATAATGCTATCCCAGCAGTACAGTGCTTTTTTTTTTTTAAGGAATAGGAATGCAAGAATAAAATATAGATAAGTAAATAAAGCAATGTTTTTTTTAAACTCATTTGATCTAAACTTTGGGGCATTTATACATTGTAATGAGAAACAATAGGCTGGATGTTTTGCTGGGTAATTCCACTTCTCAGTTCACTGAAAGGACAAGGTGAAAACATAGGAGGTGTTCTGAATAACATGATGGATGCCTTGTCATTCCATCCTGATAAAAGCACTAGCTGCCGTTTACCCAGGTAGAGTCTCAGGAACAACATTTTACACATGGAAAACTTTAATCATACCTAAAGCACCATAAATGGCAATATCATAAATGCAAAGAAAACATTAACTTTACAAATAACTCTTAAAAATCCTTTGAAGTAACAAAGCTGTGTTTTCTTTCAGGCCTCGGCTTCCTCCTGAAGTATTTCCATCCCAGCTCCAGATCACTGCAGAAACAATCCAAAAAGGAAAATGCAGCCCCCATTGGACTGGGAATTGTGAACCGTGACCAGTGGGAGCTGCAGTCAGCAAAACAGCAATTCAATACATCGGTGGAGCCTGCTAAGGATGCTTACCTTGTGGTCCCATGTGCCAAGGTTGCCGATCCCTGATATAGAATCATAGAAATGTAGGCCTGGAAGAGAACTCAAAAGGTCATCTAGTCTAATCTGCTGTGCTGAGGAACGACCATGTAAATCTAGACCATTCCCGACTATAAATGATTTTCAACCCAAATGAGAGTATTCTTAGGGAACAGGACTAGGATTTTATGTTTAAAGTTACATTTATGTCTACATTGTGGGAATTTTGTTAATGTGGACCAGAGTTGTGCACAAATTCCTCACATGGAGCAGCTGGTAAAATACACAGTATGAAATACTGTCCCTTTGAAATCAGTGCCTCATTGACTACAAGTCTACAAGTCTACATGGAGTTGCTGGGCCAAATTCTGTCTGGAACACTTTCAGAGGCAAAATTTCCACTGAAGTCAGTGTGTATTTTGTCTGAGGAAGATCTGGGAATCAGATAGCTCTCCTCTATTTATATTCGTGACGGGAAGGAAAAGTCATTGGTAATGTGTGAGACGTGTGGAAGGAAAAATGTATAGCATGCTGCCCCTCACTCAAGCCTTGGAAGACTCTTCAGGACTACTACATATTTAGGTCTCTTTGTTGGAAATGTCAGTTCAGGAGTATGTGCACGCATTCTACATGGCATGGTTTCATTTTAAAGCTGCAGAAATATAACCAAAGGGGCTAGTGGAATAATATTAGGTGCAGCTTGATGTGCTATCTCATGCCAGTAAGGCATGCAGGATTACATCCAGAATGTGAGGTTGCAGAAATTATGATAGACTAGGTCTGTCTACATAGCTTCCATAACCATAGCATCTGAGCACCTCACAAAGACTAGTTTCAAGACCAGAGGACTGGGAAACAAAGAAAGAAAAATAATGTAAAAATTGCAGACAATGCCTCAGTAAAATACAACCAATGAGAGTAAAACACTTGAAAACACATCTGACAGCAAAAGATTGGGGTTGTTAACAGTTTTGATGTTGGCTGCTTAAAAAGACATAAATCCTAAGCAATATATTATGCCGATTAAAGAAAGAAAATTGTCAGTGACAGTAAAAAGGAAAGATTGCCATGAATATATAATAGAAAGTTGCATTTCATTAAGTGTTAGAATAAACAGACGTTTGAACAATTCCCTAGTCATCAAATAAATACTCGACTCCCAATATTCATTCACTAACAATGCTTCTGCATCTATAATTAAAGAGCTGAAAAGAACTTGCAATATCAAGTGCACCACCATTCAGCAATTACAGTATCAGATGTGATAAGCCCCTCTTAAATGACTATCTAATAGAGAAAAACCTATAAGAGAAAGATGTCAAAGGAATAATTCTGCCCATCAAGTCTATACATACCTTACATTCATATTGAAGAAAATTTAAATGAAGGCTTGGAAAAAATATGCTCTTAACTACCTGTAGTTTTCAATGTGAAGTTTGATTGCTTAAACATAGTTGATTCAATAATAAGACAGTATGTTTTAATAGGTGATTTATTTAACAGTGTAAGAAATTGATTTGATCCACTATCTACCGGATAGTACATGAAGCACTTGCTATAATAGATGATATATCTAATTCAATAAGACAAGGTTTAATTCCACAATTTTTTGTTCTTTTCTAATAAAGATGTACTTTATTTCATCACACAACATAACAATTTCAGTTTAAACTTTATTAGGTCCACTACAGTGTGCATTAACTATCAAGTAAATCTGGTTGAATAATGAAAGAAAACAGCTGAAAATTTTCATGAAACATCTGTGAATTCTGAAAGTGTCATAAATTGATACTAAAATTGCACTGTTCTTTATTTGTGTTTTAAAAAATCAGTGAACCAATCAGGAGAAGAAATTTTACCAACCAGTCACACACAGTTGACAGCCAACCCATTCTATTTGCAATCCATCTATATTCTGAAAATGGTTCATCCAAACTAGTTGATGAATACTTAGATATAGCAAATATATTTGAAGAGATCAGTAATGGTCCACAAGAAAAGCCTAAAAGTATAAAATCTTTGATCTGTTGACTAATATTCCAACAAGCTTTACATGCTGGGTCATTTATATTTTCTGTGTTATTTGAAATTAAATAAGAACAGAACTCAAAACTTTGGATCCAACTAACTAGAAAGTTTGGAAATGGATCTGGCCTGGGTAGCTCAACCCTATCTGAATAATCAGCCATCTGCATAATCAGCTTTAGACCTTATTAGAAACAAACACAAAAGTGAAATAGTTATGATCTATAGCCCGGATCCATCTCTAATTTAAATATGCCTATCTAGAGTGCTTTACATTCCCAATTTGGAATTAAATGAAAGTACACGACGCTAAATCCAGACCTCTCCTCTCCTGCTCAGGCAGGTGTTTATCTAACCTGTTCTTAAAAACCTACAGAACCTCTCTTGCAAGTCTGCTCCAGAGCTGAACTACCCTTAGAAGTTTTTCCCACCTAATATCTAACTGAAATCTGTGAATAATGTCCACGTGATAATCCATTTTATTGTGCAAAAGTTTTGTCACTCCTTAAGCTGGTCCTTAGTTCCTGAGTATTGGCACTGAAATTAATGAGTCTCCTTCTGAAGTAGAATATTACTTAGAATGAATAAAGTTTGCAAAAGCTGGCCCACAATGATGGATATACATTATTTGTTATTTCCTTCTAATATTGATTAGTAATGTTACATTGGTCTGTCTAGTATTGCTTAATAATGGGACCTTAATTTTTTCTTTAATATGTTAGGTTATTGAATAGAACTGGTTGGGAATTTTCTGACAAAACCAGAACTGTGTCACAGTAAGAATTGCTCCCCCGCTACCTGCTTGGGGTCCCCTGGGTAAGCACCAGTGGTGTACATTGCTAACACTTTTATATGTATTGGATTGTCGGGAAACGTTAAAGATGTGAGTGTGGAAGAGATGATTCCTTTGCAGGTTGTGAGAGGCGGAGGGAGAAGAGAATGGGTTAAGGTGAGAATTCACCCAGGCCCAGGGAGCTACCAGCAGCCCAAATCCAACTTACACAGACACTCATATGCTGTGTGCCAAGCCACTCAGTTCTGCATCCCAACCACAGCTAGCCATGAAAAAATGAGAACCGAGACAAACAGAACTGAAAAAGTTGTAGGACTAACAAAATTTAAAAATTGAGAAGGTTGGCTCTGTGAGAATCAACAGTTTGTCTCACAACCCTGAAACCAGTGTGTTGTGGGAAAGTTAAGAGAGCTGTGGAGAGCCATTTTGGACTGGTGCAGAAAGCAAAGAGCACACAGGATGCGGGAGGGAAGGGCACTCCCCTGGCTGAAATCCCCCCAGAAAAACCCAGGGCTTAAAAACCCTCCCGAGAGCAGAAGCAAGTCGAAGATCTACAGCAGACCCTGGATGGCCTGTGCACAGGACAGAACTCTCATCCATCCTTCCCATTCTTCTCCTTACGTTACACTCAGGCTTGGCCAGCCTTAGGTTGTGTGTGTGAGTATGAAAGTGGGTTAGGGCTCGGGCACTAACGCTTTCTTCCTTCCTCTGAGTGATGTGGGGCACACCCAGGCACTCACCACTGTTGTTTGGTCAATAAAGCTTTAAAACATAATCAAACGGTGTGCTCCTTCATTTCTGCCCCTAAAAATCCTGTGGCGTTGGCCTGATCACCTGAAGCCACAGGCAAATTGGTAACATAAATCTTTCACAACTATTCAGGAGAAAAGGTCAGTTCTGACTAATCTCCAGTTCTTTTTTTCTTTAAATCCCATTCTGATATTTTTGAAACAAAACATTTCAACTTTTTCTTCTGAAATTTTAGTTGATTTATTTTAAAGAGACTAATTAAGAAGGTCAAATTTGAAAAAAAAATCAAAAGTAATAAAAACAAAACATTGCAATTAACATTTTGGGAGGAGGGTTATACCTGCTTCATTCAAATTATTCAGATTTTTACATGTTGTACCAATATGAAATGGGGAAACTGTTTCAATTCTTGAAAATTCTCACAAGTTTCTGACTTAGCTGCATTATTGAGTTATTTATTATCTTTTTTTAATTTTAAAAACATAACAGAAACAGACAGGGAAAAAATCTATTGCAGTACCAGAAATAAAATTGTACTGAGCATTTCACAGTGGTGTGACAACAGCAGGGTGCTGGTAATGCAGTGGTATTGTTGAGAAATCTCAGAAGATTTGGGGCACTTTAAATATGCAGGTGGACTATATACGTATATTGAAAATTCATTGCTCCAACAAGACGTCATTCCTTGCTACAGTATCCTTTAATTTTAAATGGCTACAGCCATTTCTGACATAGCCTACAAATTATTTTTTCACCACCACCAGATGCAATCCTGAGCCTCCAGCTACAATATTTCTACATCAATCGTGTTAATATTCTGCTACCAATGCAACTAAGAGAGGATATGCTTTCATTGACATTTCCCTTTGAAGTGAAATCCTAAAGCTTTAATTTTATTAATGTAAATCCCTGTTAAAACCTCTCCTATCCCTGGTCACATATGAGGCAATATAAACTATAAAGGCATTGTTACTTACAGACTTCAATATAAAATCACCATCGCCTGCAGTTATACCTCCTCAGCTCTTATAATGTAAACAGAATGAGAATAGTTGGTAATTGGAAAGGAGACATCCAAGAAAAAGCCAGGAGCTGCAGGTGGTGGTTGATGGTCAACAAGGTACTTATGCTTAATCTGAATTTGCAAAGTGTTTGAAAAGCCTGGGAAACCTTACAAGATTTTAAGGAGGCTGGAATTCTTCAAATGACTCAGCAGAAAAGAAAATGGTGGTTTTCCCGTAAATACATGGCCTATAACTGAAGTTCACAGACACGTATCAGAGATTGTGACCCATGCCTCTCCCATATTGCTAAATGGCAGGTGGGGTCCCAGGAAGAATGTGATTCTATTACATAAAAGAGGACTGAGGTCTGAGAAACATTGAAAAAAACATTGGCTGTCTGGAGCAGTTGCTATTGTTATGTGGGAATGGTTACAGAGACCACGGTAGGGGCTGAACTATAGGGGGCGGCAGGCTGTAGTCAGCACCAGGCCCTGACTGCTGTTGTATTAGAGCAGTTGTTACCAAACTTTAACAACCTGTGAACCCCTTTCACTAAAATGTCAAGTCTCGCAAACCCCTTCCTAAAAATGAATATTTCCAGGGATCTTCTCCTTTACCTGAATATAAATTATAAAAGCAGTGATCATGGAAATATAAAATTTGTTTTTATGCCATACTTATTACACACTATTTATTCTTAATTATTATTTATCGTTAAAATATTGTTATTACATTATGAAAACTGCAACACTCTTCCAAGATCTCACTTTCATAACTTGTATCACTTTGAAGAAGCCTATTATTTATAAGACAAGGCTCCAGTTTTCATCAAGGAGTATCAGATGTGAAACAGCATGAAGGTATTTAATAACCCAACTCAAAGAGCTCCTGTACACAAGCTTTCAGGTCTTGAGCAGTCCAGACAAACAATGCACATTACAACAAAGCTTAAATTTGTTCTTCATAATAATTTTAAAAGCAATACTGCCTATTTAACTTTAAAAATCAGAAAAAAAAAATCCACTTCCCTTTCCTTATAAGGACTATTGAAGCTGAAATCTCCTCAGTAAGAGAGAGATGCTTGATTTGATCTGCCTAACTCTTGGAAATCCAGGACTCCAGGCTGCTGGCGCCATGCTGGGACAGCTGTCCCCCATTAGGGATTTCTTCCCCCCCAAGAGCCCCCTGTAACATTTTGTGAACCACTAGGGGTTCACGAACCCCCATTTGGGAACCACTTTATTAGAGAAATAAAGTATTGAGATAAAGATAGTTTAGTTGTTAACTACAAACCAGCTATGCCTTTAGAAGCCCCTCCCCCACCACAGTGGCTTAGATAAATGAGTGTGTGCAGGATTGAGAGCCCACAACTGCTAAGCTATTTTCCCAAATCCAACAGTTTGGTTTCTGAAACATGAATATAGAAGCCTTAGAAATTCAAAAAGACTTAATGCACCATATAATACAAATGTAAAAATGAAAACATTTAGCCCTTTAAGAAACTGTTACTTATGCTACTGAACACTTACCATGTGAATACTCCTGTTGGAGTCAATATTACCACTCATGTTAGCAAGTACTTACCAATGGGTGAAACTCAGAGTAATCAACCAAGACTGTGCATCACTTGTGGCCCGTTTTGAGAACTTTACATGGTGAACAGACTACACGCAGGCCTTCTAACAGGAGTAAATTTCACCCTTGCAGGCACAGTACAGGGTCAAGAGTTGTGTAAGAGTGCTTAGTGTTCATCTGAGCTAAATTGCAATTCCACAGGAAACAGCATGATGTGGTTGTTAGTTTATCTTCTATGCCTATAAGAATATTGGCTATGTTCCCCTTGTAGTTCATAGTTTTTCCACAGATGTTCCATCATTTAATTCCTTTCCAATATAATTGCATGCAGAGTTTCACATACAAATAAGGATTTAGATTTTAAAATCCCTGACAGCAATACGCTATTTGGAGGTATTAAAAGCAAGATGTGGGAGGAGGAAATGCACCTTTCAATATTTTTTTGGTAGGACATATTATAGCATAAACTAAAATAATCCCCTGATAGGTGGTACTATATTAAAAAGTTTGACAATAGCATATTTATTTCAAGAGGAAATTAATGCATACCCATGTTATTGAAGCATATGCTCATTTAATATATGAATATTTTCACATTTAGCATAAGGTTCATGACTTTTACACATTGTGAGCCTGACTCAATACCAATTAAAATCTAAGGGAACCTTTCCATTGATTCCATTGGGTGTTGGATCTGGCCAAATGGGCCAAATACTGAAGTAAGAAAGACTGAGTAAAAAAGCATGCATCCGTTTTATTTATCTTGCTGGAAGACAGCTGTGAAGTTCAACAATAGGAAAGAGGATATGGCAGAGATCCAGCAAGGCTGCAGTAGGTATCAGCAAAGGGTAAAGCAGTGAAGATTTATTTTAGTTTAGATTATTTCTTAAACCTTTTCTGTAAGAGAGAAAGTAGCAGTAGATCAGGTATAAGAACAAGGTACTAGAACACTAAGGGTTCCCCCGCCCCGCCCCCATCCATGTCTGCATGATCAGGGGAACAGGAGCGTGCGATGACTGCAGAAGTAGGGAGTTCTGCCTTTGAAGAATGTTTCCCCACCCCATTGTGGGAGGAACCATCTTCATGGCCTGTAGCACCAATTAAAACTGCATGTTAAGGGGTGAAGCAAAACTTGTGCAGGATCGCTGAGGCACAGACAAGACCTAGACTTCTGATTTTAACAGCTGTTTTATGCCCCAGTGTTCAATTTGCCACTTGTGTTCCTCTCCAAGCACATAATCTGAATCCAAGACACACACTTATAGCAGCACTTTACAGACCCACTGCATCATATAAAAATAATTTTAAATATAGCATAAAGAGAGGCATTTGACCTTAAAACATTTTGCCAGTGTGCAGTGGATGAAACCAAAGCTTAGCTAACCTGCTTGTAACACATCTCACTACTTGAGGTGGCTAATCATTCAGGCCTGTGCTATCATAAATTTGGAAAGCAAGTCATGTTGAACATCAGGATATATTCATAATGTTTTTGGTACCTTTCTCAAACTGATATTAGCATCTTTGTTAGTGGTAAACAAAAACTAACAGTGCAAATATTCCTCAGAAGTATTACAAAATCTCTTTGTCTCTTTTGCTACAATGACTTTGAAACTCCTCTCTTTAATCCTGAACCTTAAATTTCTTTACTTATGTCTACGTCAAGAGGTCTAAACCAAGATCGTACTAAATCAAATGTACTTTGCAATATTTAAGTGGAGCAAATGTATCTTGTTTTATTAGTGGATCACAACAGCAATATTCATCGACAAGGCTTCAATGGAGCCAAAATTTCATTCATGATATTCAAGTTTCAAGTCACTTGAAAAAAGAGAAAACTATCTAATATGCTTATACGGGAATGATCAAATTCCAGAAGTTTCCAAGTGCCAATCAGCTATTGTATCGATTCTTCACTTCATTCATTTGGGTGAAATTAATATCTGAACAGAGGGCCAATCAAATCTTATTTTCTGGACCTAGACCTCCAAAGGATTTGGGGCAGTTTTTCAAAGATATTTAGGGACTTAAAGATGCAGCTTGGCAATTTACAGAAGTGCCTAAGCAGGATACAGTCAACCCAAGTTAGATACCCAACCTGCTTAGTTCTTTTGATAATCCCCACTTGACACCTATCAAGATCTTTAGGCACCTAAAGGCCTTTGCAAATCTAGCTCTGGATCCTCAAGTGTAGCACTGACTATGTGTAATCTGCATAAAAGGGATTTTCTCCAGTAGGGGGCAATTTAATGTTTTGAAATGTGGTCAGAAGAGGCTAGGTACAATTTTTATGCATATACAAGACAGACAAGTTTGAGTAATCATTTGCATTACCAGCCAATTTTTAAAAAATTACACCTTTATCAACTTAACATTTCTGAATTTAAAAAAATGATTCCTTTGGCCTATTATAGATTATTTTGTGGCACACTAAGATAAACATCTGCACCTTCTATTTTATCTATTTCTTCCCGTTTACAAAAATACGCATACAAACACATTCATTAATAAATCAATGACATTTATTTTAACTGCTGTCAACAGCCAAAACCATACCAGATAATGACTTTACACAATCACTGTGCTCTTCTGAATACTGACCAAAACATTGTATCAGCATCATATGAAAGACAGTAAAAGGTGGAATATTACCTAGGCTTCTTATAGTTAGGCTGAAGCTAATTTGCCATGGTTAGAAAGCAGAAGGGTGTGTGGGTGTATAGGTGTGCGTGGGTGTGTGAGTGCATTTGAGAAACATAAGGCTCAGGGTTGACATTTTTATTATTCAGTGCCTGACGCATAATAAAAATGTGAACTAAAGAAGCAGCAAAGGCCTTGTTAAAACTGCACTTTTCAATGCTAAACTTTAGATTAGCCAATAAATAATGATTGTCCTTATGAAAATTACATAAGAGAATAGTATTTTTTTCCTTTGGAGGATTACACCATCCTCATTCACAGGTCATTGTCTCCTGGATCATAAGTCAGATATTATTTATGAGTAGAAAATCTGTTCTGACCTTTTCTCCATATTAAAATCCTTAGTAAATATTTTGATTGTTTGTTCCAACTTAGCTGCCAGAGAGCTTGCATTAATTTAAATAATGAGACATTCACTTATCTTTCATTCAGAGTAGAGTCTCTTAGGAAGCAAAGCCAGTATCATGACAGCTTGAATTCATGAGTGCAAAAATATTATGTTTGCATCTTTGGCTCAATCTTTGTATTTGTTTCTTATATGCATCCTGAGCACTTTTTGCCACTTTAATTTCAAGTTTATTTTTAAGGCAGAAAATAATTTTTTCAGATGGAATATTCAGTGTCAAATCAGAACTTAATGTGCAATTAACATCTATTTACAATTTGTTTGTTCTAAATCATAGGACCGGAGATTAAAAGATTTTCACCAACACCACTGAATGCAAGAAATAAAGAATTTAACAGTGATGAGGAGGTGGTTTTGAAATCATCAATATCAGGTTCAGAATGCCAACATATAGTCACTAATTATTTTTTTAGTTTTGCTGGTAGATAGGTTAGATTCTCCCCAAATAGGTAAGGGTAGATCATAACTTGAACTCCACACCCACGCAGAAATGTAAAAGGGAGTTTGTGTGGGGGTTACCTAGGCCTTGGGTCTGGGCATGTGGGATTAAGTTAGAGATGGGTAGTCGTTTATTCTCTGCCTGGAGTAGATAGGTGGTGAGTGCAAGGGGACTGGGTGGAGGTTCCGTTCTGTTCTCCAAACATGTCAGAATGAAGAGTGTTCTAATGTATTGCTTATATAAATAAGCAACATGTTACTAAACCACCACCACACAAATTCCTGTAGAGGAAATGGGAGGGAACTGTCCCTTACATGTGTATCTCTATGTCACAACGTCTCCCGCTGCTATTCTTATGTGGTGCAATTTATGAATCCGGTTGCAAATTTTCCTGTGGAACATTTTTCCATCAGAAAACATCAATTGCACAAAATCAATTTTTTCATTGGGATTTTGGAATCATAGAATCATAGAGTTAAAGGGGATTGCCAGGGTCATCTAGTCTAACTCCCTGCCAACACTAGATGTAAAAAGCTTCTGACCAGTTGGGCAGGTTTCACAATTTCACAAGTGAAATTGGCAAAGACTTCATCATAGGCATCCAAGAAACCGAAAAAGAGTTTCAGTCTTTTTGAAACATTTTTTTCCCTAAAAACCCTTTTGTAGTGAGATTTCTATTCATCCTGGGCATCTGGATACTAGATCAATTCAGGTTTAACATCTCCTCCCTCCCATTCACCATGGCCCCTCACTACTCTCCAGGACTCACCATACTCCCTCTTCATGTCTCAGCCTTCCAGCTAGGTCACTGTAGAGTCCTCCCCTATCAAGATATCGAAGTACTTGTCTTCATGCCACTCCCAAGTCTTCCACTTGAGGTCCTCTGCCACTTTTCCAGCAGCTGGCAGGGGAACCCGAACCACCTACTACTTCAGGTTCCAGTCCATGGACCTTATGTCCAGTAACTACCATATATTTGCTCCCAGATCCTGTTGCCATTCCCCGGACTCCTTCCTACTTCCCTGCTTTATCGTCTACCCCATGTCTCTGGGTTTCCTAGCCCAAACTCCCTCCTCCTAGGGATTAACTATAGGCTACTTCCCTCTTTGACTTCTAGTCAGACTCTGTATCCCCAAACATATTTCCCTTTTCCCAGGGAGAGATGGCAGACTACTTCCCTGCAGTTCACTTTTGCTCTCATCTTGCTGGCTTCAACTTCATTATCCATTAGCCTTTCCATCTCTGGATCACCCCCAGATGCAGCCTATCATCTTAATTGCCCTAACAACCTGCTCTGCTTTGTGTGGGTTGGATACCCTATCATACCGTTCCACCAAAAAAATGTAGTTTTGACATTTTTTCACTGTTCAGGACATGTTTTTCTAAAATGAAAAAAAAAAAATTCACATGAGAGGACTTTTGTTTTCTGGCTAGTTCTATTAAGAAGCTCTATCTATTTAGTTTAACAAAGATACGGTTAAGAGGAGCATTGGTGACAATCTATGAGTAGATATACGGGAGATGATTTCTGATGGTAGAAAACTCTTTAATGTAGTTGAAAAAGATATAATGAGAGCCAGTGGTTGGAGGCTGAAATTAGAAAAATTCAGACTAGACAGTCAGATGCAAACTTGTAACCAATAAGGATAATTAACCACTGGAACAACTTATCTATGGATGTGGCAGGTTCTCTGTCAGTTGAAGTCTTTAAATTAAGATTGAGTGTCTTTCTAAAAGTCTCATTCAGTCCACTGGCATGGGCTTGATGCAGGAACCACTGGGTGAAATTCAGTGTCCTGTGTTGTGCAGAAAGTCTCACTAGATGATCATAATGACCACTTTCTGGGCATAAAAATCTGTGAATCTATTAAACTAAAGTATATTTTATAGCTTGCAAATAGTGCAGTTACAAAAACTAGATTAGGATTCATGAATTAAAGCAAAATTCATATTGAATTTTCATAGCCACCTGGTCCGCCTGTCACAAACAAAGTATATGAGTCATTCATCTCTTCTTAAAGACACCTTCCAGCATTTTTAGCTTGACTACTCTCCTCCCTTGGTAGCCACTTGTTATCATCCACATTTCTTCCTCAATTTGTGTCTGGCATTCTTGGCACAGCATCAAACAGAAAGACATGATATATAATTTGAAGTTCTTGCCTTACATGGGGCAAGTATCTAGATCATATTTTTTTCTCCTTACACTATTCAAATGCAATAGATCTCTCCTTTTCCCACTTTTTTTTGCTTGTTCCATTGTTTTTGTCTAAGTATCTGGCCAGATTTTACATTTTATGCATCTAAATAATTTTCAAATAAACTGCAGTTCCCACTTTGCTCTTTATGGGCCCTGGTGTGCAAGGTGCTGAGCATAGTGGCCCTGAGCCAGCAAAGAACTTTTGCTTAATTTAAAGCCAATGGGATTACTCATGTGTTTAAAGTGATGCAGATACATAAGTGCTTTGCTGAAAAGGATCACATTGCTCAACACCTTGCAGGATTGAGCCCCGTAGCGGTGCGAGTACTTACCCCAGTGGTGCCTCCTGCTGGTTGTTCAGGAATTAGCTCTTCCAGTTTGGAGCGCCCTCTGCAGGCAGATGTATTGCTGTCTGCTGGCCCCCGTGTCCCTCCCATGTGTCCCACTGCATCACCAACTGGACTTTTAACAGCCCAGTCAGTGTTGCTGACTGGAGCCACCAGGGATGAAAACCAAATGCCTGGCAACCCTACTAGTAATTTAAATCCATGGGAGGGGAAGTTGAATAAAATGAATTAACAAATATAGGACACAGTAATAAATGAAACTTCTCTAACTGGCATTTACACTGCCACCATTTACCTCATCCCACAATGTACACTCCTATGGATTTTAGAGTCCCAAACATGTCAGAAGCAGAGCTGGCCTGAAGTGGATCAGAGCTCTTTGTGTGGGGGGTTCTGCTTTTCTGTGTGTGTGTGTGGGGGGGGGGTTGTTTTATGGGAGGGGAGCCATGGGAATTGTGGCACCTCTCCTCTGTATAATGATGATCCATTTGTATTGTTGTAGCGTCTAGGGATTCTAACATGGATCAGTACCCCATTATACTAGTTACTGTACAAACTATAATAAAAAAAGAAAACAGCCCATGCCCAAAGACCAAGAAACATCAGTTAGATACAACAAACAGAAGAGGATTATAAGGTACCGATACTGGCACAATGTTGAAGCAGCACTGATTGAGCTAAGCTTCAGGTACAGTCTGGTGTCCCCTCAAATATAGTAGCCTTCATATCTAAATATTCAGGTTGTACCTAAATCTACCAGTTATTATAGTGACCTTTTACATTATCTACTCCAAATCCTCTCTATCATACTGCAAAGTGGTAGATAAATCTTTGGAATATTTATATTTCATAGCTCATGATCATAAAGTGAAAAGTAGTAGCCAGATCTGAGTTAAGTACACTTAGCTATCTATATAACTTCTTATGAGACAAATTCATCTCTCATATAATTTCAACTGAATCATGCTAAAATTATTTTTTCAAAAGTATGCAATACAACTTATCTACCATTACATCTAAATGAAAAGAATGTCAAGGTTGCAAAATCAAGCACTTGAAAGAGGAAATTCAGACATAAGTTTGAATGTGTAACCTTAATTCATCTCCCTTGTGTAGTTGAATTATGATTACATGCCCCATTTGATGGACAATGTTCATGAATGAGAAACTATTCAATATTTCATTGTATTGGATTGGTTCCATGTGTGACTCCATGCTTATTCTACTGTAAATCATGCAGAACCTGCTCTGAATCGCTAGTTGAGTAAGGGTAGCAGAATGTGACCTAGTAAAAAGTCTACCTTGGAGTATTTGGTAGGTCAGCCTATTAGATTGTCAGGTGTGTGATAGTCCATTGTTTGTAAATATTGGGGGCTGTTAGTCACTGTGGTAGACCCAGGGCAGACAGCTGCCAGAAAGGCCTGTAATTAGAAGGGTTACCACAGGGAAATTGGGTCCAGCTGAGCAAGACTGCCACAGCCAGAAGCAGGGCCAGCTGAGGCCAGTAAAGGAGGCTGTCAGAGCCCTTTAAAGAGACTTCTCCCCAGAGGAGGAAGTGGGAGTTTGAGGAGTGAGTTTGGAGGAAGTGGGAGTTTGAGGAGTGAGTTTGGAGGAAGCAGGGACAGAGAGGCTGCTGGCAAGCAGGGGAGGAGAACAAAGGGTCCCTCTCAGGGGGAACTTAGCTTTCCTAGCCTGCAGGAGCCTGTCCCTGAGAGAGAGAGAGAAAGAGAGTGGGCTGCTAAGGGGCAGTGGAAAAACCGGGTCTAGTGCAGCCTGGTCAGGGCGCCAGTGCCGCGTCAAAACCCCAAAAGGACAAGTCAGGGGAGCCGGGAGTCAGGGGAGCCGAGGAGCCTCCTTGTCACAGTCACATCTACTACACTTAAAGTTGCACCAAATCTTAACACAACACCTCTTCTCCACCTCCCCCCTCCCCTGAAATTTAATGATTTGTCCATACACTTCCATATTTGGCTCTACTGGCATTTCTTCCTCCTGGAAACTTTGAACTTGTCTCTTCAGTCATTATTTTTAAGTTTGGTGAATATTAAAAAAATACTTTTCCTTGTTTTTTGTTTTGTTTTTGTTTTGTTTAATAAAGACAATCTAATAGATTGTTTAGCTATGGATACAAGAAAAAAATGCATTCAGATAGATTCCCTCCCCTCAGGCTGGGAATTACAACCATGAATATGGTGATGCAGTTTAATGCACAAATGAAAAATCATCAGCACGACAAGAGCACAGGATATCTGATGTTAAACCATTAAATGAAAGACCTTAAGTAAAGTTTTCAAGGATGCTTCAGGATATGTCTACCATGCAATGTAATCCCAGACTCAGACTCAGGTTCAAACTCAGCCCTTCCCTTCTCTCTACATAGAAATCAATGCGACTCAGGCCAGTAAGCCCTCTGGACTCAGACCCTAGGACCTGATATGGGGGATGGGACTCATGTCCACTGTGCATAATTTTGCAGTGTGGACACACTTCATGTCCTGAGAGTCCACCAGCACTATCCGACAGTCCCATGGGCAAGCGTTCCTAGCCTTTCTAGCCTAAGACTAGCCAATCAGCTCCCAAGAAATGGAAGCAACCTCCTGGTTTAAGTACAGCTGGTCAACATTTAATCCATTCATTTTATTCTAATGGCTGATCAGGAAACAAAATGGACTAACTCCTGCGCTAGCTATGCCCACCAAGAAGGCCTTTGCCAAGTGTGCTGCTATCTGGGCTACAGGACCACAGTGAAATTCTGATAAATCTGTGGTATGAGTTGAGCAAGACATAAGAGCACCAGAAATGACCATGTGTTCCAAGAAGTAAGACAAGCTGAAAGCACTGGGATTCAATGGACTGGGGTAGGAGTGGATTAAGCAGCTCAACAGTATCTAACAAAGTCAGACATGAGAACTGCACCGCAAGGAGCTCCCCATTATCCTGCCGCTTTTATATGGGGACTTTGACTGGTGGTGAGCTGAGCACTGAACCTCCAACAGTTTACAATAGCCTGATGTGACATTCTCCAGGGTAAAATTTGGACAGTCAAAAGCTGTGCCCCTTCAATTCTTCATTCTATGGTACTTTTTATATTGCTTTGCTGTGAAAACCACCACTCCCGGTCCTGCTCTCACAAAGCCTCTAGCATGCAAAATCACTCCCAGCTGAATTACTTGAATACTCTGGCCAGTCACTCATGAACTGCATACAGGTTAACACTAGAAAATTTTCAATCCCAGATCTTCCCCAGAAATGTGTGTGTTGTACTGCTCAGCTCTCCACTAGACAATGCAGGCTCATATACATTCAGACATTTCATCAGTGGAAAATTACATGCACAAAACTTTTAATCTCAAGTGAAGGTTTCCAGCACTTCAATCAAAGCACACACAAGATTAAATAAAACAATAAAACAAGTTTATTAACAGAAAGATAGATTTTAAGTGATTACAAATAATGAGACATAAAAGTCAGAATTGGCCACAAAGAAAATAAAAGATAATATGCAAACTAACACCTAAGGTAACAAGCCAAATGAACTTAAAGCAAAAGTTCTCTCATCATAAGCTTTTTACAGCCATGAGCAGAAAGAAGTTAAGAAGAGAAGTAATTTGTGTTGTGCTTGTTTAACTAGCTGATTGTACAATTGACTATGCTCACACCTGGCTGAGGAGCTGACTATTTCTTTTTGGCCCAGAGGAACTGATTTGGGCTGGTTTTTAACCTTAGAATATGTCACAGCAATGTCATATAGTAGAATCTTATAACTTTATATACAGTGTTGCCAAACATATTTTACCAGGTCAATAATGTTCATCAGATTGTGAGTTTTCAAAAGATACTTCATAAGGCATACTTGTACAAAATGTATCATAGTCTTATAAAAAGGATTAATATAGAGATACATCTGTCACACCTGGTCAACCAGGATGGTGACTTTCTGATCTTCAGAGTATAATATGGGAGGGAAGTCCACAGGAGACCACTGCTCACACCAATCCCAGAGGAAGATTTGCTACTGGAGCAACTGCAGCATCTCCAGGCCCTCTACGTGGAGGAGTTGTTGGATGATCACCTCTCCATCCCACTGAGGAGAAGCCCACTGCAGAACCAGCAATAGAAACAGAAGAGGCAGAAGTAGTCCAAGGGCCTGACAAATTGTTGGCTCCATGTCTTTTACTAATATATGAATTTCCTATTTATGGATTTCCTATTTATGTTCCAATGGAATTTTTATCACAAGCTGTGGACAGTAATGTAGATCCACTAATTTCAGCATGCATTCTAGTGCTTTGATGTCATGCCCACCACCACATGGAATTCAAAATGGAGACCAGAAAGATAAACAAAAGTTAAATGAGCACTTAACATTCAATTTTCACTAGATACTTCTATATATTTTACAAAGATGTTTTGAGGTGTTAAAAAGTAAGACCTGTATATTGCCTGGGCTTAAATAGCACTGTGAACATACCCTAGGTAACACATGAACCTAAGTTTCATTCAAAGACTCCTTAATGTATGTCACTTTTGAAAATGTGATGGTTGTGAAAAAATACATAATTCCTTGTGCCCAAGAAATGAATCATAGAAATTATACATGGAAAACATACATCAGGTCATAGACTATTCCCTGAGAATCATGGATAGTTCCTTTATCCAGTGTAGTTTTAAAAAGCCTGAAGCAAGGGGTTTCCACCACTTCCTTCAGAAGAACTTTCCCAGGCTCATAGATCCATCTCACCAGGAAGTTTTGCCTGGACATTCAGTCTAATTTTAGTTTCTTCATAATCCCATCATATTACTACTAATTATACATCCTTGCATATTCCCAGAAACAAATCCATTCCCTCATTTGACATTTTCACCTTTCAAATACTTAGGTAGTTACCATGTCCCCAGCGTTAGCCATCCTTTAGCAATGTTTTATACTTAGCTTTTTCTTCATTAGTTTGCCCCTCTAGCACCTTGATCTTTTTGTATTCCTCCTCTTTAATTTCCTGCCAATTTGCATTCATAATATTGAACTGAACATCTTTACTCCACTGTTTTGCAGGTCACTCACCTTCAGTCCTTTAATCTTAGAATACTGATTAAGAATGAAGTGTGCATAAGTACCTTTAGAAGCAAAAGAAACTTTTAACATGAAGTACTATAAGTGGGCATTTTCTTCACGTCTTATCAAACTGCTTGCATTCCCCCCACTAAGCTCTCCCCTGAGGTGTATATAGTCTCTGAGATATCTAGTTGATGTCTAAGTCCTTCCCTATTCAGGAATTGAGAATTTCATTAAAATGCAGCTAATGTAGTTTTCCTTGCAATGAATGCAAAAGAAAAGAAGGAAAGTTTATGACAAGGGGACTGAACGTTTCTCTTTAATACAGTGGGGTGAAATAGTTTTATGCTCTACCTGAACTGTATTTTGAGAGCATTTTTCTATCTACATCCCTCCAATATCTCATAGTAAAATTGTGTTTGACTTTCTTTTTTGTATCTTCTGTCAGAGATTATGTTCATAGGGACCTCAAGTAGAGCTTCTTAAATTAATTCTCTGCACAGCATAAGCACGATTACATGAGGATACAATGCTTTTACCCTTTGCCCTGACAGGAAATCTGTTTCTCTGCTATTGTAAAGAAATGCTCTCATACTTATTTTTTAAAAATCTTAAATGTGCTCTACTAAAGTTGTCAAAATGTCAGTGGTACCTCTGAAGCAAGCAGAATTTATGCACTGCTTGCTTTTAATCAATATCCTGCGGTGAAAGGTGTTTTTAAAACCCTTTTAAAAAAAATTAACAGCAATCATCAATCTATCCTTCCTGCTAAATCTTGGAACTGATAAGGGTTAATGGATTTGTTCAATTTCTCACTAAATAAAACACATCCCCTTGGATGATGGTTACCATTTCTTAATTAAGAATCCGCAGAAGTTCCATGCAAATGTACATAATTTATTTCCATTGTATTGTTGGACTGGGAATTTTGCCAGTGAATGAAACATCTTATTATTGAGGAAAAAGGAAACTAATACTTCTATGTCTGATGAGAGAGATTCATTCCTTAAACTGGCATCCTCATAAATCTAAATTAGAGCAAATGGCAAAATCAGGCTAATGTCTAATCAGTTTCTCAGTGCAGAGCTATTCAGATGTCTAAAATGGTGATCACTTACTAAGGCAAAGCATATCGGAACCGTTGAAAGTAAATATGAATATGCTTTGTGTGAAACTACTTTTCCTCCTTTAGACAAAAATGGTACTGCTGCTGATGATGATCTCTGTTTTGTGTGTACACACAGAGACACACACACCAGAAGGTAAATGTGAGGCTTTGATGACTTAAGAGGTTTTATTTGTCAAGTTAGGAATGCCAGCAGCAGCTTTAGTGTACAACTAATGAATAAGGCAGACATGGTACCAGATGGATGCACTTTCTCAGGAGGTTCAACCTTACAAAAATAAAGAGTGGCTCAATATCTCTTTGGTGTCTGGCAATATGACCAGAGTGGTACATGCAGACATTCTTCCAAAAAACAGCGAGGTCTTTAGATAGTCCTTAATTGTATGAAATGTCCACAACACTGCAGGGGGACTGGAACAATTTGTAAAGTGGAGGTGCTGAAACCACTGAACCAAACTGTAACCACTGTATCTAATATAAACCTTAGAAACTACGCCCATAACCTCTGGCTGAGTTACTGATGTCCCCAAATCTTCATTTAAAGATTTCAGATTATAGAGCATCAACATTTACTCTAGTTCAAATCAGCAAGTGACCCATGCTGCAGAGGAAGACGAAAACTCCACAGGGTATTTTCCAAACTGACCTCAGGGGAAATTCCTTCTGCACCTCAAATATGGTGCTCAGTTAGAACCTGAACATGTGGATGAGACCCATCAGCCATCAAAGAATTATCTGCAGTAACTCAGAGCCCTCCCAAACTAGTGATAGTGTCCTGTTTCCATCCACCTCATCCATTCCATCCATTCTAATGGCAGTCACAGATGGTCCATATGGCAATGCTGGCAACCTTATCATACCATCACCCTCATACTCACCATCACCATAATCACCATTACCTTCACTATCAATCTCAGTCTTATAACAAATTAGGTTTTTTACCCCTCTACTCTCCATGGAAGGCTTTCCAGAACTTAATTCCTCTTGTAGTTAGAAACCTTCATCAAATTTCAAGTCTAGACTTACTGATGACCACGTTATATCCCATTTGTTCTAGTGTCCACATTGGCCCTTAACTTAAATAACTCATCTCCCTCTCTGGTGTTTCTCTCTCTGATGTATATATAGAGAGAAATTATTCTTACCCTCAGCCTTCATGTTGTTAGGCTTGACAAGCCTAGATCCTTATGTGTTTCCCTCAGACATGATCTCCATTTCTTTGATCATCCTAGTAGCCCTTCTCTGCACCTGTTCCAGTTTTAATTGATCTTTCTTAAGCATGGAAGACCAGAATTGCACACACTATTCCAAATCAGATCTTTCCTGTGCCTTGTATAAGGGTAATGATGCTTCTATCTCTACTGGAAACATCTCTCCTAATGTATACTGGGATTGGATTCACTTTTTTTTAGGGCCACATCAAATGGGTGACTCACAGTCATCCTGTGATCAGCCATATATCTTTTTTTCTCTTCCTCCGTTGCTTCCAACTGATCAATCACCAGTTTATAGCAAAAAAATCTCGTTTTTAGTCCCTAAGTGCATGACCTTTCACTTTACACTATTAAATGTCATCCAGTTCATATTACTACAGTATGCAAGGCCATCCAAATCTTCTTGTGTGGTATGCTGGTCCTCCTCCATATTGGGAATACTTTCCAGCTTTGCATTATCTGCAAATTTGGTTAGCACATGACCAATTTTCTGTGAAGGTCATTAATGAAAATGTTAAATACAAGTGGTCACAAGAGTGATCCACTAGTAACCTCCCTTCAGCCTTACAGTTCACCTTTCAGCATGGCCCATTGTCATTTTCCTTTTTGCCAATTCCTTACCCACCTTTTTATTCTAGTATTCATTCCCATCTTCTCCAATGTAAGTAATGATGTTTATGTGGAACGGTATAAAATCCTTTACAGAAATCCAGGTAGATTACAACTACTGAATTACTTTTTTTCCAGAAAATTGGTTATCATCTCAAAGAAAGAGATCATGTTGGTCTGCCCTGAGACCTACCTTCTGTAAAACCATGTTGCATTTTATCGCAATTAATGGTTACAACTCTATGTCCTTAACAACTGTCTCTTTCAAAATATGTTCTAAAATCTTGCATATAACTGAGATTAACCTAACAGTCCTGTAGTTTCCCAGATCACCTGTATTCCTTTTCTTAAATATACATACCATATTTGTAATTCTACAGTCTTGTGTACTCACAGTCATCCTGTGATCAGCCATATATCTTTATGATCGCCAATATTCATTAAAAATCCTTATTATTGGGCTGGCAATTTCATGGGACCATTGCTTAAATATTCTTATACAGAGATAATCTGTGCTTCCCAGTTTGGCCCCATTAAGATGTTTGAATTTGACTTCCAACTCAGATGTGGTAATTTCTACTTCCATATCTTTGTTCCATTAGCCATCCCAGCCACTGCCTCCCCAAGCTCCTCACTACCCTTATTAAAAACTGATGCAAAATAATCATTTAGTTGTTGAATCATACCTAGATTATCTTTAGTCTCTATCCCACTCAGCAGTCCTACTTTTTTCGTTCTTGTATTTTTATTTATATAACTAAAGAAACTTTTACTATTGGTTTTAATTTCCTTTGCAAGGTGAAATTCTGCTTGACTTTTGGCAATTCACATTTCCCCTACACTTTATGATCTCCAAGAGATAGCTTTTCTTCTTGAGCCATCCCTTTTTCCATTCCTTGCAAGCTTTCTGCTTTCTCTTAATAACCTGATTGAGATGCTTCTCCACTCAGTTTGGTCTGCAACTATTCTCTATAAGTTTTTTCCCATTGAAGGGATACAGGCCTTAGATGGTTTCTGCAACTTTGACATATAGTAATTCCAAGATTTCTTCATTGCCACTGAGATTCCTGGGTTCTTCCATCCAGTCCACTTCCCTAAATAATTCCCTTAAATTTTGCCCTTTTGAAATCAAGAATACAAGTTGCAGATGTGTTTTTCTCTATTCTTCCATTTAGTTTGAGTTGAATTAATTAATGCTCACTGGGATGAAGGTTCAGCTCTACAACGAGTTTTTCTAAGAGGTCCTCACTACTTTCCAACAGTAAATCTAAAATGGAGCCTCTTTTTGTTGGTTTGGTTACTATTTGATCAATATGTTTGTCAGCTTTCACATCCAGGAATAGCTGGACCTTCCCATTATTAGTTGCACTTGTCCTCCAATTTATATCTGGAAGTTAAAATCACCCATAATCACACAATTCCCAGTAATATTTAACAAGATAATTGTCAATATCCAAACTGGGTCCTGGGGGTCTGTATCAGACTCCAACTATTATCCCAGTAGAGCCTCTGTTACCTTTCTTCCCCAATGAAATTTTGACCTAAACAAATTCTGTTTCATTCATTCCATCACTTTTAATTTTCTTTAAAGTGTACCTCATTATTAATCTACAATGCTAGTCCACCACCTATACCTTTATTTCTGTCTTTCTTGAACATACCCTTCAATATCTGTATTCCAGTCATGATTATTATTCCACCATGTTTCCATTATCCCTATAATATATGGTTTCACTTTCTTCATCCATCATTCTCCTTCCTCCATTAAAAAACAAACAAACAAAAAACAGACTCGTTGCATTGGTGTGCAAACATCTTAGTTGTTTCTGCTCGACTTCACTCAGATTCCTCATTGGATTACTAGAGCCATTTTACTGCCAGTATCTGTTACCCTCAGTGGCACTGGCACTATCTTTCCTCTTGTTATCCATTCTCCTACCTTTGTTATTCCTTTCTTCATTGTATTCTATTTTACTTTATTTTCCTCCCACGCAGTACTAGAATCGAGCATGGAGAGTACCTGAGCATCTCCCAATGTCTCCCCTGAATTCCCAGGTAAAAGCTCTTTTAATCAGTTATGCCAATATCATCTCCCTATTCAGGCATAACAGATGGATGAGACAAATGAGCAGGAAGGGTGTGAGAGGGAAGCTGAAGTAACAAATATATAAGATGTCAAGTTCTTGTTTGTCAGTACTAATGGTCAGAGCATTTCACTGGCCTCGCCATTATCAGGCTGCTTCCCTTCCCTTAAAATCTACAACCAGAGATTAAATTTCTTCAAATGTAGAAAGATGAGACAACAGAACACCACTCAAGAGACTAATAAACTAAACTAAACATGTTCATAGATAAATGTAATTATTTATACTCTTGATTCTTATACCATTAGAGGACTTGGAGTCAATGCAGTGAACCAGAGATGAGGTAACCTAAGGTGTTGTCTGAATGTGAAATTCCATAGAGGTGCTGTAATATAAATGCAATCTTTCTGTTCTTGAAGATTCTGGATGCTGCAATATTATATTTCTCAAAGAAAAAAATATCATCCAAATGTGTACTTCTGTCTAGTGAAAATCCAATCGTAAGATTGTTTATTTCTTTCAATTTAATTGCTTGTAAAACTGAATCAATATTAATCATACTTGCTGGCAAACAGGTAAATGGCATCAAGGAAATCTACTGTAGAAATAGCAGTACAGCATTAAATTCATACAGCTGCAAGCTTGACAGCAGTCATTGCGTATCTGAAAATCCATTTTACTTCCCCTCATATGCATATGGTTACGGCTTGCTTTTCAAATAAATCTGATCAACATTTCGTGGTATGTGAACATTTTCCCATCTGGTGAATTGTTCATAAAACTCATTTTCTCTGATTTAGTGAGGCTAGGAACACACCAGCATGAATGGCTTTAGATTCCTATTTGGAACTTGTGTGGATTTTTGCAATCCCTCATATGCCCCATAATATGTTCCTAATTTTACAATTGATTAATTTATGTTTTAAAGCTAATAAAGCAGGTGTCATGGTGTTTGGTTATTCTTTGCTGCATTAAGCTATTTCATTTGAAAGTGTCATGCTCGCCTAGCCTCTGCATGTCTCAAATCAAAAGATGAAACTGTTTGAATTTTTCAAGCCATTTTATGTCCTTTCTATTAAGTTCACCTCTGCAGAATGAGTCTGAATATCCTCTTAGGAAATCCTCTAGCAGCTCTTACTGGTACATCATAAAGTATTGCAGACAACCAATGACTCAAATGGACCAAAACAAGCATTTTTAAAATTAAATTATGACTCTTTTCCCTCCTGTAGTAATTTATTGAATCTGCTCCAGCAAATGTGCTGTTGCACCTCTCCCAGCTTAGGGCTCAGCTCAACAAATAACACACCCTGAAGATGGAGGAGACATAGACAAAGTCTCAAATCAGCACTGCCCAAGCCCACATAAGGATAGTCACTCCCTAGCCTCAGAAAAACTTTAAAGGGAGGTTACCTACCAGACAAATGAAGCACATTTAACATTAAATTCAAGAAGAAATACTTTCTGTGTCTGCCAATGGGTGGCCAGATACTAAAACATTTTTAATTAATACGTGAAGTCTCCCATCTGGTGACTAGACTCATATTTGCATCCCACACATCACCGGACCTGACACTGGAACCCAGACCTTCATGGTCATCCTGTAGAAGTTCTACCAGGAAAGCCAAAATGGAGCATGTCTTACCTGATACATCAGGAGCTGCACTCCAGTTATCTGAGCTTCAAGCCATTTTGCATAGCGAAGGTTTTCCTCCTGTTTTGACATTGCACATGGGGTCTCACAACATTGCCCTCTCTGCCAACTGGTGCACCTGCCAAATGACGGGCAGACATTAGAGCAGATTTAACCAGATACTAAAGTCTCCTCTTGGATAGCCTGCTTAAAGTGCTTCGTTCACACTATTGAAGACACCCAATCAAGGTACAGCTCTTATGATCAATAGGCAGCAGGTAAACCTAAAATGAACCTCTCAATGTCCAATCCAATATGCCATGTTTGTCTCATTTAGAAGTGTCCTTTTGCCGCTCATGCATTACTTAATACCTTAGCATATTTTAAAGTCAGTTATACTTTGAAATGTGCTGCTTGACATTTAGAAGGCTGAGTGAAAGCCTTCAATCAACTGAGTTAGCTCCCCAACTAATTAAGACACCAATTCTAAAAGAAGGTTGTTACAGTTTCAAAGTCAAGTATTGCAAAGTTATGTAAGCAGGGTCTGAATGAGCTCTCCCTGACATCTAGTAATTAGATTAGGGAAAAGATTTCAAGAACAGATTGTATTTGCACAGACACACCTTCGTGGCCTAGGTTCAGAGCGTGATGGAGCTGTTTTGCTAAAATGATCATTTCTGGCCAGTGCTGGGTTAGAAATCACTTTAGTATCAAGTGGGGTTTTCCCTTTTGTTTTTATTAAACTTTCTTTGCTATACACAGATTCAGTGCTTGTGAGAAGGGAATCAGAGGCATCCAGGGGTGGTGTTAAATTTTCCCAGATTATTGGGTGGGGCCCCAAGTCAGTTTTGTCTTGTTGGTTTATGAGGAACTCCTAGCGATCAAACCTAACCCTTGTTGCTGCCAAGTCCACCTTACAGAAGGGTTACAGTTAGGAAATGCTAGAATTAAGGTTGCTCTTAATACATGACACAGTGTTTAATTCCATGATTCCACCTTAGTTTTGTTAGTATTTGCTTTAAGAAAAATATCTTCTGTCCCCTTCAGACATTTTCAGCTAAGTTATTATATTAAAAGTTGTTGTACTTAATTATGAATTTTACTCACATCCTGAGACCTAAATATGTTTAATTTGAGAAAAAATGTAAACATTTCAAGAAAGAAAAGTAACATTTCCAGAAGAACAAAATATATTTGGTTCTGTTTAAAGTCCACAGGTTGTGTGATATAAGTATGTTTACAATAACTTCAGTTTATTTGTCCATGACAACTAGAGATTAGCATACTATTAAATCCAAAGTCTCTTGGTAATAACACTCCATATTACAGTAATGCTTTTCATCTGAAGAGTCAAAATGCTTTGCAAACACTAAGACAAGCCTCAGGTCATCCCTGTGAAGCAAGTAAACATTATCATCTTTTTTTTCACACTTTAGGTCTAGCTACACTGGAGCTGGAAGTGTAATTTCTGATATATACAGTCATGATAGGTCTCATCAAACTAGCACGCTAGGAACAGCAGAATAGCTGAAGTAGCAGGAGTGGCAGGATAGGCCACCTAAGTACATACCTAGGGCAGCTGCCCCTTCAGTAGCTCACCCCACTGCAGCTACACTTCTATTTTTAGCACAATTGGTCAACTAGAGTTAACACAAGTAGGTCTATTGAATCTAGATACTGTATCTCCAGCTCCAGTGCAGACATAGATGTTAGAGGCATAGAGATTCAAATTACATGCCCCAAATCATACTTAATTCTTAGATAGCACTTTTCAAAGTAGATTTGAAAGCCCTTTACAAAAGAAATCAGTACCAGTATCCCTATTTGGGATACAGAAACATAAAGCGAGAACTGATGTTTACAACAGACTGGTGGAGGAACTGGGACTAGAACAGTTTCTCCCGAGTCCCCGTCCAGTACTCTAAGGGTCTGGTCCTCCAGCAGAGAAGTACACAAGAGCATTGCACTCCATTCCAGTGGGCTCAGGATCAAGCACCTAACACTAAGACCCAGATTCACAAAGATTCTTATGCACCTAAGTCACAGATTTAGGCTCCACTGTGATTTACAAAACGCCATCCTAGCCCTGTAGGTCCCCAAACTCACTTGGCCCCTATTTTTTTTAGAATAAAATTCCCTTAGGCAGCTTAAGTCTCTGCAGGTGTGCTGCAGCCTCACTCCACAAGTTCAGCTGCCTATCTTGTTTCCAAGCTCCAAAGTGATTCACAAACCAGGGAACATAAGCACGTGTCCACCTGATTTGCACTGTGTGGGGGCTTCAGAGCACATCCACCAGATATCTGGGCAGGGGGGAGGAAGGAATGGTGGTGATAGTGCTCACTTTATAACCCTTAGCTCAGGCATTAGAGTTCTCACCTGGAATATGGGACACACAGGTTAAATTCCCCTTTTTACCTGAGATGCTATGACATACTTTGATATTCTCTCAGTTGCTGTTTTTGAAGCTGTTGCTCTTTGGATTAGATCATCAGAACCATTTGGCTAGAGTGAGAATGACTCTGTAGCCTGATGATTAGGGCACCCCTTGAGAGGCAGGAGACCCAGAGCACAGTCCCCCTGCTTCAGTGACTCTTACTATTTATCAGCAGTGGAACAACATCAACAGCAGTAGCTGACGGAGCCCCACATCAGAATACCCTATTTCCCCATGGTAATAACACTCTCCTCAAAGCTGGGAGACAACAGTTCAAATCTTCTTCCGCCTCTCAGGTATGTGTTGGAGGGGAGAATTGAACCCGAGTCTTCCACATGTCTGGTGAGCTGGGCTAAAAGTTATAAGGTGGGCACCTCCTCCTCTGGCCATTCTCTGTGAAGTTAGGCACCTGCCTAACCTATTCTCAGAAAACTCCCAATATCTTAGGCACCAAAGCCGCTGACTCCAGATATCAGATAGCAGATATCAGTGCCTCTTTGAAACCTGGATTTAGGCTCCTATCTTTGTGACAGTGACAGGACCTAGGATATACCCCTCCCATCAGCTGCTAGTTTGCTACCGGGCAAAATTTTTGGCCTGAGGGCCACATCGGGTTTCCAAAATTGCATGGAGAGTCTGGCCCCCACCCACTTACGGCTCCTCTGAGACTCCTGCCCCATCCAATCCCCCCTGTCCCCTGACAGCCCTCCCCCCCCCCCCCCGGAACCCGTCACGTCCATGCATTCCTGTTTCGTGACTGTCCCCGGACCCTCCACCAACCCCTCCTCTCATCCGTGACTGCCCCCCCCATCCAACCACTCCTTCTCCCTGACCCCCCTTACAACCTCTGTCCCTGACTTACCCCCTCTGCTCCATCCTACTCCCCCTCTCCTTCCTGACTGCCCCCTGACCCCATTCAACTCCCCCAGTTCCCCACCCTCTGAATGCCCCTGTCCCCTATCCACACTCCCACCCCCTGAACACCTCCCAAACTCACGTGCCCTCTATCCAACACCCCCACCCCTCCTCTCTAACCCCTTACCACGCTGCCTGGAGCACTGGTGGCTGGTGTCGCTACAGCCACAATGCTCAAAGCACCAAGGTAGGCAACGATGCTACCGCACAGTACAGAGCACCAGGTCAGGCCGCAGCTCTGCAGCTGTGCTGCCTGGCAAGAGCTCAAAGCCCCGCTGCCCAGAGCATTGGGACATTGTGGTTTAGGGCTCAAGATGGTGAGGAAACTAGCATTGATCCAACAAAGCTGTTAAGTACTTTCTTTGTTTTAAGCACATGTATAGTCCCATTTAAGTCAATGGAACTAGGCATGCTCTAAAAGGCGGGAGGGATAGCTCAGAGGTTTGAGCATTGGCCTGTTAAACCCAGGGTTGTGAGTTCAATCCTTGAGGGGGCCATTTAGGGATCTGGGGCAAAAAAATCTGTCAGGGGACAGTACTCGATCCTGCTAGTGTAGGCAGGGGACTGGACTCGATGACCTGAAATGTCTTTCCAGTTCTAGGAGATTGGTATATCTCCATTTATAATATAATATAAGTAACCAGGGAGACCAGAGTGCTCAGCACCTTAAATAAATCCCCTAGTGCAGAACTGAGCTTGGTTTCTCTTCTCCTGCGATCTTATAGGAAAATCATGGCACATCCTGCCCCCAAACGTCACCCACTAAAGACCCTGTTATTAAGGGAGTGGTTATTCCTCCCCCCTTTTAGAAGGAGTGGGATGGTGGTGGGGTGGTGGAGTGGTTAAAAGGGGGGAGGGATAGCTGGAAATTCAGACTGGGGGTATCTAGTAACATTTTCAAGACTTCTGCAAAGACAACCATCACTAAGCAAAAGCAGAAGATGGCATTGCTCTCCTTCCCTTCCTTGATTATAGTAAGTAGGCACTTGTTAGCGAGAGGGAAAGCAGTTATAATGGCATATGGAAGGCTGGTTATAGGAATAGAATGAGGCCAGCTGGTTGAAGGAAAACAAAGTCTGTGCTTCACAAATCTTCCCCACTGTGTAAACTTTGCTCCCCACCCTAATTTTAGAACATATATCAAGCCTTGGATCCAAATTCAGCTTCTGAGGATTCAGGGTTTAATACAAATATTTCATACTTTTCCAATAACACCCTCTGGAGTTAAACCAGTTTCTCTTGCAGAGCAACAGAATAGTTAAACAGGCCAAATATTCCACCACCCCACATGTGAGTCTATGATTTCTTCTCCCGCCCGCATACATGTCTTCCATACTCAGGAGTAACTACTGCAGTTCCATCTGAAAAAAAAATATTTTGGCCTCAGAGCTTTTTGTTTAAGCCATTCAGCATGTCATCATTTTGTTTCCTACAGCATTCATAAACTTGTCTACTACTTGCATCATACTAGTGTTGCATCCATTGTGCTGTATATTTCACTGTTTGAATTCATTTCAAGGGATTGATGCATTGTATGCTTTTGAATAAATTTTCTGAAATGGCACAAACATATTTTTGCATCCAGGGAGCAAACTGCCTCTCAAAAATTTATTATTGTTGTCATCCATTTAGCGAAGGATAAAAGATCTATCTTATTAAGAAACAGTAGTCTAATGTAGATCAACAGTCATTTAATTACAAAGCTTGAAAGCAAAAGACAGAAAAACAGACTAATAAAAAGGCATATAGCAGAATCCCAAAGAACCGAAGTCATTCACAAAAGACTGATAATTCCAAAATGGGGAGGCATTACCAGATATGTATCATTATACTATGTCAGCAAAGTAATTAAAGAAATCATTAAAAGTCAAGTGAATCTCAAACTGAAAGAGATGGCAGAATATCAAGCTAACTCCTGGTCCTAATGAATCATTATCAAATAGATTTCTCTGATATGGTTAAGGACACACAAATATTTTAATGCCTACAACAAAAGTACTGCTCTGTGTATTTGATGAAGGCTTTAGTTTTGATCAATAAGTACTATAAAGTTTAGAGAAATAATTGTACATGAAAACATCTAAGTAAAAGATTATCTCTTTAGAACAAAAACTACATGTCTCTATATTGCAAGAGGTAAAATATATATCTGTGTCAAGTACAGGGTGAGAAGAAGACATCATTAATTCCTTCTGAGCAGCAGTGGAAGTGCTTCAAGGTTGTTTGTTGCCTGCAGACTTGTTAGTTTCTTCATGGAATATGTCACAAGGGAAGGATTTTTGAAGCAATACCAGCACTCTACGAGAAAAATATCAATATGATGCATGACTGTAATCTCAGCTTTGCAGATGTTAATGCTGTGCTTGCTGCAGTATGAAAAAAAAATATGCCAAAATGTCTGGAAAAGCCAAAGCTGGTCAGTTCACAGTACTAAAGTGGGGATATCACTATTAAAGAAAGACTTTTATACAGCTGAGAGGGGGGAGGACTTTGCTTTAAAAAGTTCAAAGCTTGTGGATTTAAAACTTTTGCACACATAATCAAATCTTTTGTGGCTTGTTCATGCTCTCTGAGCAGGCTACAGTGTAAGAAAGGAACAGAACCCCAGGGTTGTGGACGGTGGGACATGCAAAAGACGTAATGCAGAAAAAAAAGCTCTCCGATTGCTAGAAGCAGTGTCATGCATTAAGGATATGATCATCCAGTGAGAGTTTGTACTGATCTTGTAACGGTTTGAAACTTTGTGTTCCTTGCTTGAGTCTATTTGCAGATTCCAATTAAGCCTTAGGGAAAAAAAATGATCATAAGCTTTTATCTTTGGCACCTCTCCTTTCCTTGTTTCTTAATAATTTTTGTTTTATTAAATTAAAGTAAAGCAGTGTGGTTCAGGGACTAGTATTGGCTGGAATTCAAGACCTTCTGAGTTCTCATCTCAGCTCTGGAATGAACTCGTGTGCCCATGGGCAAGTCACTTTGCTGCACTCTCTCCATGCAATATGGTGATAATCATACTGTCAATTAAATTCAGTACGGTTTAGCTATATATCTGTAGTAACACCTATATATAAAGGTTTTACTGAAAAGCTAAAAAAAATTGAAAATGCCTTTTTGCTGCAGATTAAATTCATGGGGATCTTTTGGTGTAATTTTATAGTCAAGCTTTAACACATTTGCTCTTATAAGTGCATTTAACACACACACATTTTGGCAATGCTTTAGTGCAAACGGTGAACTAATATACAATAATTTACAAAGGTTATACTCCACATTGAAGAGGTTCCTCAGTTCATAATTTTTAAAATGCTTTGAAACGGCATGTCAAAGATTGATCCTCTGTGATAAACTGGGTCAAGGACTTTACTGTTAACAAAGAAAACAAAATGTTCAGGTTATAATAAAGACAAAGAATGATGAACTGCTGATATGCTCACCTGAAATGGAAAATGATAAACAACTACCATTCTCACCTAAAAAGGGTTAAAGGGGAAATACAAACCAGGCATCCTACAAGAAGACAATATGATAGAAACCATTAGACAAGTCTAGAATTAGGGCTGTGTGGAATACAAAGAAGAAAGGAAAAGCTAACTTCAATGACTACCTAAGGGATTCTCCCTCTCCCTGCACCCCAGTACTGGTGAATGAGTTGAATGGGAACTGAAATGTCATTTACAGAAGGGCTAACTTTTGGGAAGTGTTCAATTTCTTTTTCAGACTTCATCTGAATCTTCATTATGTGACAATATTAGTAGTTAATCAACACAAAATGAGGAGCGTTGCATCGTCAAGACAAATGATCATGACCTGTGTTCATGACATTGTTTCTAGGAGTTTATGCTTTTTTTGTGCTGTAAGTATCATATATGTCACATTCCTGGGGCTTAGTGCAGCTCAGGAGGTGAACTGGAAAACAAATCACTTTACTGCTGGGACTATGATTAAAAGCTACATCTTCACTGAAAAATTATTTACAAATAAAAGCTTTAGCTAGAAGATGATGATGATGATGATGACATTGTTATTGTTCAAGACTGTTTTGTACTGAGACAAAGGCCAGATTCCATAGTCTGCAATGGTGTGAACCTACCACTGCAGAAGATCTGCAGGATCAGATTTCATGAGCTCAAGTCAACATATTGGCTGCTAGACCTCTATGGAAATTCATACCCAGCAAAGGCAAGCATATTTGGAATACTGATACTTAAGTTGAAGCAAAGGTTCATAAGACATGAACCTGCACTCCAGGGCCATGCTTTCCACTTTTGGAGTGTATGCCTTTGAGTACACAGGCACCTTGTGCTACTGCAAGTTTCCTAGAAGTGCACTGTCTCCTGGTGTGAGCCCCGAACCCCTGCTTCTAGCAGAAGTCTGGACAATTTATTCATGAATAGTGGTACATAAGTACACAAGCATTTTGCACATTTATGGATTCCCATACCACCTTGCCCTGTGAACTCATCAATTCACACAGGCTAAACATGGTAAAACTCTCATTAAACTTTGATGGGAGACCACCTCCTTACATCACAAGTCTGGTAGGGGGAAAAAGTTACAGTTCAGTACTGAATCTATGCCTATACAGTGATAGGGAACATGCTGGTCTTGGAGGAGGCATCTGTGAAATGACACAAAATTAAGGTACCAAGCATAGTAGTTATTTATTTAAAATGCATTAATTACATCTATCTCACATTATTGCTTCATTACAGGTATTATAAAAAAAAAAAAAAAAAAAAAACAGAAACCCACAGTGTTTTTAGAAAGGATAGCTAGTGATGATAACCCTGATATCTTGGCCAAACTCCAATTCAGGAATACCTAAAATTTCCCCTGTGGTTTTAACTAATTACAGTTTTCTTAGCTAAACTGCTATATAGTGTAATTGTTGACTGTCCAGCAGCTGCTGTGTTTCACTCCAGAAATGGCTACCATTCATACGTAGGTGAAGTGATATAACAATTATCTACTTCAGAGCTTATTAAGTATTAGCTGTATTAGCTACTTAATTATAATTATTAAATAGGTTAACACGGAAAATTATAAGGCAAGGCATATATCAGAATTTTCTTATTTAAAAAAAAATAATTCACTTATGTTGATGTAAACTCTATGCCACCAATGATTTCAGATTTTGCAGTATAACTTTGGCTTTGTTTTTTTCCCACTGCTGAAGAATCATTGAGTAAATAGCCTGTTTTTTTTTTTCACATTCTCCTTGAAAACACTAAAGCATTATTAACACAATGGTATGTTTGAGAGAAGATGCTTGCAAACCTTTTTTTTCCCCTCCTGATTGAGAGAGGGTATGTAATCCACAGTAATTAGAAATGTCCCGTTCTACATCATCTCACAATAGCTTAGAATACGAGTCATGCAGAGTTTAGAGATTATTTTTATATTATCTGCTCTTCTTTAGCGTCCTGTATTTCTTTGTTTCTATATTTAGCAACATCAAACAAAGAGGCAAATAGGATTTAGACAAACTTGTGAATAGTTGCGTCGTACAGGAAAAAACTTCATTAAACTCATTTTAATTCACATACCTAGCTACAATAGTGGGAGGCTCTCACAATGGAACAAAGTACAATGCCAACTAGTGGCAGATGGACACCACAGGTACAGATGAAAGCTTGACAGTAAGGAGTGTAATCACATTTCTGTGTCTACCATTTCTAATATATGCAATCCCAAGGTGTGCTTGTGCATCTGTTAATACCATTCTCTCTCGTTTTCTGAGGCTGTATGAGAATCACCTAGAACATGCCAGTTGGCTGTCAAAGCACCCACAGATTAGAGTGGAAAGATGGTCTTGTATTAAGCTGATGGAAAATTTCCCACTGAGATTTTTCTGTTGGGAAATACTGTTTTGTGAAACTCAAAAATTTCCACAGGAATGTCAATTTTGGTGAAATTTAGTTTAGACAAAAATTGAAGCAGTAGGATGTCAAAATAGAATGGTTCACCTTATTTTGGACCATGTAAAGTTTTTGTTTCTAGAGTACTTTTTTAAATGACTATTTCTGTATTTATATTATGCTATAAATTGAAAATAAAAATTTTAAAAGTCAAAATCATAAAAAAGTCAACTTTATCCAGATTGAATATGTTGACTGATCCAAAGTACTTTTCTCACATTTAATTTTGTGGGAAATTTCAAAAGTTTTTTTGGTCTTGTTCCAATTTGGAATGAAAACAAATTTCATGATTGCATCATTTCCTAGGAAAAGGACATTCTGGTTCCCACATATCTCCAGTCTTGTGGGTAAGGCACACAAGTAGGACCAAGGAAATCTGGATTCTGCTCTAGTTGTTTCTGTGTAACCTTGATCTCTGTGCCTCAGGTCCCCATCTGTAAAATGGGGATAATAATTATTTCCTTTCTCCTGCCTTTTTCTGTCTTGTGTAATAAGCTATAGGTTGACCTAAGATACACTATTTCAGTTACATACGATACTATTAATCTATTACGTAAGATAGAATTAACTTAGGTTGACTTACAGTGGTGTCGATGGGAGATGTTCTTCCGCCGATTTACCTTATGCTTCTCAAAGAGCTGAAGCACAGACATTGATGGGAGAGCACTCTCCCACTGACTTAGTGGGTTTTCACCAGACCCTCTAAACCAACACCGCTGCACTGATTGCAACAGTGCTGATTTAGCTATAAGTATAGACAAGTCCTAAGTTCTTCAGGGAAGACACTGGCTCTTGCTCTGTGTTCAACAGAACCCCAGTCATGATGATCCCCAAGCATTTAATGGGACTACTCACCTGTTTGAAGTTAGGCACATGTTTAATTATTTTTCTGAATAAAACCTCTTACACTGCTGAATATCTGAGCCTCCGCTCTGCATTTTAAGGGATTTGGTGAGAAATAGGGATGCTTATATCAATAAGCGATGTAATCAGAATTCCCATAATGGTAATTTATGAGAAAACATTTGGGCTTTCAGGAAATAAATAATTGGTTTGATTGTGAGTATTGGTTAATGAACAGTACCTCCTCTTACACCTCTGGTAAAATAAGATAGTGTTTTTGGGCACAGAGCAACAGAACACAACATTGTTTTCTGGTATTTGTGCTTCTCGAGCCCATAGCACTCAGGAGGAAGAAGTCAATGGACATTCCAACAAAAATCACTAGGACAACAGGACCTTCTATTAGGGAGGGGGAAAAGGAGGAGCGAAAGTCAAAGTGAAACATCTGGTCATCTTTGCCTGCATTTCCTACAACAGAATTAATAACATTCACATATTTAAGCAAATGTTTTGGAAATGTAATCCAAATAGTTGTTAAAAGTTCTCTACACCACTTAGTTAAGGCACCAAATTAGTTTTTCTATACAAAGCTGCTTTTTTTTTTTACTGATACTGTGTTGATGTACCAAACTTAGCTTCATCAAGGTCCCATTATCCTAACGAAAGCAGCAGGAGGGTAGTTATCTTGTGCACCAGCACTTCAATATTCTCATTACAAAAATTGGCTTTGTCTTCCTGGCTTGGGAGAACCCTGATCACTGTCACTGAGACCGTGGGGGCCATTGAACAGGAGTAGCAACAGTGGAAGAAGTGCCAACAGCAACAGCAGATATTTTAGCAACAGCTGTCTGGTTTTGCATCCTCCGCCTGGACATCAATTTGAATGCTGCAGTTTAGCCAGCTTGTGGTGTTTGTCCCCAACATGTATCACAGAGCCAAGAAAGAGTAAGATGTCCTTTAAATGAAGCAACAAGGGCTGTTGCTTCATAATGCATCAGCAGATTGTTAGCATCTTTCTACATTCCAAATGGTACTGAACGAGTAATCAGAGATATGCATGATATGGGTATGAAGTGAAATGAACCCAAATTATCTTAAAATCATGCTATACGTTTATGCAGTATTTTAACTGAAGGGTTTACAGTAATTAACTCTCACAGAGGTACCTGAGAAGTAGTTAAACATTATCATCCTCATTCTACCAATGGGGAAACTGAGTCCGAGGGTAATTAACTCTATCATCTGTCCCTTGTCACAAAGCCAGTGAATGGCAAAGCTAGAAACGGAAGCCAGGTCTCTCAACAACAAATCTCACACCCTGACCACTGGACCATTCAAGCTGGCTGATGGATTATTTATTTTTCAAGAACAGCTTCTACTTCAGTAATCATAGACAGTTGTTGTATATTGAAGGAAATTGGAAAATACAAGAATGCTTATGAACCCCCTTCATTCATGCATCTTTAGAACGTTAGTTGTTTTATTCAGCTGTGTAATTTTGTATAACAATAGTGTCACTTCAGATAATCATCTGATCTCTCTTTGCATCTCTGGGGTCTGCAATTCTCATGAATTATCAATATTTCTGCTTCAAGAATGAAAAAGGTTAGAGGTGTGAAAAAATACAGACAAAGTCATTAATACATAATGATAAACAGAACAAGAATAATAGTTATTACTTTTTTCTATCTTCAGACAAGATTTGTTTCTTGGTTCAACTGGAACTGATTTGACCTGTTCCTTTTTATTTTTTGTAAAAAGTCCAATCTTGCTTCCATTGAAGTCAAGGGGAGTTCCTGCAGGTTCCTAGCAGGCAATTATGGTTTTGTATTATTTCCTTAAATACTCTGCATTTTCACATGGTACCTACCCAAAATAGGATAATTTAGGCTAAGACTGACTGATTTTTTATATTTTAACCACCCAAGTATATAAATGTTTAAAACTGGCATATTCAAGTGATTCAAACTATTCTCCTCCCCTCCAATATGACTCAACCACTGAGTTTCAAACATCTCTTAAATGGCAGGTCTTATATTACACAGCAATGCTGATGACTGAAACATACGATACTTTAGCTAATAAAATTCCCCTTAATTTCTGGGTAAGCAAAATGTAATTACCAATTCTGGAATGTAGTCAGGACACTGAGACTAACACTAAACACACTGCTCACTTGAAAGTGCCATGAAGTGACCATGCGGAACCTCAGTTTTATGTCTTATTTGAAATATGTGTTTCACATCAAATAAATTATAAAAATATGAGTCCTGGATATCTTAAGTTTTTACATTTGAGAATTAACTTCAAAATATTGCTGATTACTGGCTATCAGGTATGATACTTGCAATTTTTAAAGATGTTGCCCAAAGATTTGTTTGACTCTCTTAAGAAATATTTCCCAGGCTCACTTGCCTGATAACTCACTTCCAATGGCCCCCAAGCATGAAGCCAACAATGGCTTCTCAACAGCAGAGAGGACACACTGACTGAGAGTCTTTGATCTGCCATAAGATATAAAGGCTTTCCAGCCAGGCCTTCTATCCTTTCTATCTTATTGCGACCTCCATATAATAATTACCCACAAACAATAACATTGTGAGAAAGGGCATTAAAGAGGCATCAACAAGGAAATTTGTATGTGCTTTGTGATAGAGAAAAAGGAACTAAGACAGTTGGAGAGTTGTACTCCCTTATATAATTTTAGGGTTTGAATGTTTGGTATCACAAGGGAGCACTCATGAATCCTCATGGACACAACTTTCCAGAAGGTTGTGGAAGATAAGGTCAAAGCCAACAATTGAACAAATGAAAATGACCAAAGGACCCTTACAGAAGAAAAGCAGCCTTCTCCCTTCTCATCCCCTCTGTTACCTCTTCAAGAACAAAAAGAAAATAAGAATACCCTGTTGATTCTCTGGGGAAAGAGAACAAAGTAACTCATTGTCCCTCCCTGACCAAAAATGAGTAAAGAGCAAAACACTACCTCCTCTACCACATAGACAAGGGAAGAAGAATTCAGCGCAAAAGCTATAGCTTGGCTGAATGGTCAGCCTAAATTCTCATATATGTTATAGGTCCAAAGTCCTCCAGAATAGTCATATGTGAATGTATCCACAAGCATTTATTCAAATAAAAACAGATTTACATCCAAAAGTACTTATACAGCTCCTTTTTATTCAGTTTCCTGAATATATGTATGAGTGAATTTTTCCTCTCAAGAATGTTTGTGGAAAGACAAAGTCTTTGGATGCCCATGAAAGCTTATGCTGAAATAAACTGGTTAGTCTCTAAGGTGCTACAAAGTCTTCCTCATCTTATTTACAGATATAGACTAACATGGCTGCTAATCTTAAACCTGTCACAAAAATGTGTGTTCACAAAGACTCATACCAGAACTATTAGTTTGGCAATCTTGAAATCTTTAATTTACCTCTATTCATTTCAGGCATCCAACCAGGGTGCAGACGCTTGTTGACGTAACACATCATAAATAATAAACAGCAAGCAGAGTTGGGTGGAAAATGGCTGTCTTAGTCCATAATTTTTTTCAAAAATGCTAATTCCCCTCTCTCCCCATCTCAAACTGTGACCCCCCCCCCCAAAAAAAAATCATTTCCAAAAGGATTCACAAACCAAAACTGATTTTTGTTTGCTTGTTTGTTTTTGTTTTGGGTTCAGATAAAACTTTTCATTTAGATTTTGACCATTAGCCTTTTCTCAATCAAAGTATCTTAAATTTCAAAATGAAACATAGTTTCAAACTGGAAAAAAATGTTTTAATTTGTTGTACCTGGCTCTGTCTCATGTACAATGTTGATTTCAACAAAACAGCATTTATTGACAAAAAAGTTTCATTGAAAAATGTCCAATCTGCTCTAATGGGAGATCATGGAAAACAGTCACAGGATGAATAGCTCCCCATAGTTCATAAGTTGAAATAAATTCACATTGAATGTTTGTTGAAATATGCTGAATAGCAATCACTTTTTTTTAAAAAGGTTGTTCAGATAACTCATTAATTGGGGGGAGGAGGAGAGGGAGAGGGAAGAGGGATCCAACTCAGCAGCTGAATATTCTTGGGATCTATATACAAGAATACAGGCAACAAGATTTCACTGTCATCATGCAGGGGCCTTGATTCAGGGTAAATCATGTTCTGCCTAATGAATCATCAATGCCATCTCATATAACAGCCTTCATTTTATTTAGAGGTCTCCCTTCCAAGCATTATGCAGGCCCAACCCTATTAAGTATGTGGGATCATGGTTTGAAATAATACACATGCATAAAAAGACTGAAGACAGAAGCAGAAATTGATGTCTCCGTTTTTCTGATTGTAATTTATTTGCAGCCATAGGCTTATGGGACCATTGTCTCTCCACTCCTTTATCTACTTACAAACTTTTTTTTTCTGCCAGAAAGTAACAACTCTAGGGAAGGAAAAAAGAAAAGTGGATGGTCTGGTGTTGTGATATCATTTCCATGCTGCAATATGTTAACAGAACTGTGCACAAAGATCTCTCTTCCCATATCCCCATTTTATTTTGTGTTCTTATGCTGTGGCTGCTGTGCAACTCAGTATGAGAATCAACTCCACCAGAGGCAGTCAACGTCTTGTCAGTGACTGCCACGTTATAACAAAGAGGAAAAGCAAGCACAGGCCTTGAAATGTGACACAGTTTTGATACAGGAATCAAGATTAAAGAAAGAAAAGGGTCCATAGACTCTAAAGATGTTGGAGGGAGGAACTGTGTATGTTACCATCCCATAACAAGGTAGGCAACCCAAGCTTCCACAGGACAGAGCCAAGCTCAATGTTGGCTTGGGTTAGCATTTTGGGATCATCATCTGAATTAACATAACTTTTGGGTCTGCCAAATATTAAGAACATATGCCTAAAAAATAAATAATAATCTAGTCATTCAAATATATTATTTTCAGTAAGCCAATGGAACAAAGGGTGAAAGAAATCTCCACTGAGCAGTTTTCATACCATACTTGAATTGCTGGTGCCTTCTAAAATGGACTGAAAAGTTAAATTATTAGGCTTACGTATGTTTAAGTGAACTTAAAGAAACAGAGGACAACTAAATTATGAATGCTAATGTTTAGAACTCATAACTGTTACCTGACAAGCAAAATGTATCTGGATTTGCTTGAATGCCAATGGGTTTTTATTAGCTCAGCCCATCAATCTGTTGTGGAATGGAAAAGAAAATAGGAAAATATGTTGTCTTTCTCCAGGGATCACTTCAGCTTTTTTTTCTCTTTATTTTATCAAACTTCTTGTTGCTGTAAGGGTCTTGCAGGCCTATTATTAAAACACCCTGCAGTCCTAAGGGAAGAAAAGCAAGCTGGTGATACAGATGGGAACACTGTGAATGGAATAAACTATAAGGAACAACAACAAAAAATAGCAGTGAAACCTTATCACAGTAAAACTTATGCAGTGCTCCTGTTTCCCTTTCTGAATCCAAACAGATATTTCTGGAAATCCTTATTTTCATTCCTCACCATTTATTCTCCATGCATTGCAGCTTACTTGCATTATCACTCACATATGTAACATTATTTCAGGTTTTTTTAAAAGGATTCTTTGGCATAAAACAAATTAAATCCAATTGGGCTTATTCAGTTATTAACATCAGGTCTGCAGCAGGGCTGTGCGTAATATAAAATATTTATGTGAGCAAGGATACATTTGTAGTTGCTTTAGAAATGATATAAAATACTATTTACCCTCAGTAGCCAGGTGACCATCAACATAGGTAGCTAGGGGTCAGGACAATAAAAACAAACAAAAAGTTTTTCCATGTGAAAATTCATCATTGCATTCAAATAAATTCTGTACAAAAATATGTAACCCCTTAGACTGTTATTAACAGCATGTCCTTGGAAGTTTCAGCTCTTGATGTTGATTAAACACCATACATTTTGTTTCTAATTTGATTAAAATGAATAATACTATAGTTTATATTAATACTGCAATCCATTTCCTGTCATTTGCAGCATGCACTAGACTAGGTGGTTAATCCCGCAAGGTGTTGAGCAACCGTAACTCTCACTGAATTCAGAACATGTTATAAACCATCAGGAGTGTTTTTGCCTGGGCTACCGTGCCTTTCCAAAGAGGACCAATGTACATCAAGTCAAGTGAGGCAACCTTATGCATTCAAATGCCTAGCAATATTTTCAGAGGCTATTTTTGAACACAAGAAAAACACATCTCAAGAAAAAGCATCCCTGTCCACAGAAAGTCAGAAAAGATTTCTCTGCAATAGCAGAATGATTCCCATTGTCATTGACTGTACTCATGCCAATGATAGGTACTGGAGAGAATGAAACAATCTATAAAAAATAAAGTGCATTCAATGAGACTGGAGGGTGCACAACATCTCCCAGGAGATGTGCAGCAACTTGCAGATGGTTTGAGTTTGCTCTTCACCTTGAGGAAGGACTTGGGGCTTGAACAATTATTCCACTCATTGGTTTCCTTCTAGAAATGCATTAGTTCTCATTGACGTGACATACTGCTTTGTTTTCAACCTCAGCATTATAATTTCTTCTTAACATTAATTTTACTTAATGACTGGAACCCCTATATTTTCTCCTTCCAAACACTGGAGCTGTTCCTCGTTCAACTCATTTGGTACTGTTTACTCCATTGCTGAGTTTGGCAGCTTGTTTCTTATTCTAGCTAGTTGTCCTGCCAAGAAACTCTACCTGAATCATATTCAGTGCCATTAGCTAAAATATGCTGGATCCCTATGGTGTAGTTGGAAGGATTTTATAGGACTTTCTGGGAATTATAAAAAAAGGGGACACACAAGGAATGAGTTTAGGATTTTGGAAGGTAGCATATTCTGCAGCTGCAGACACTTATAAAACTTTTTTTTTCCTCAAGGAAAACATTTCAACTGCACCTTCCTCTATAAAAATTGATTGCTGTTATTTTTGCTACTGCTTTATTCTGAAAAGGATTGATTCCAAGTTGATGGGCAGAATTCCTTCCAGTCAACTAAAGAGATGCAATCGGAAAGGATGCTTGGCTTACAAAAATGTACAGTTAAATGAGCCCATGACATATGTTTAAATATGCTTTTGGGTGGGGTTTTTTTCCATCCTAAATGTCTCTATTGAGTCTATTAAGAGGGGCCTAATGGGCATCAACTTAGATGGTCTGATATAGCAACATTCCACAGCTGCTAATCTACAAAATAGGTCTATGGCATACTTTTACAGGGATGACCATATAGCAATTCTGAGAATCCATTAGGCAGAGGGCCTGATTTTGAAGGTTCAAGTGAAATTTAAGTAAATGTGGTTTTTTTAATGTATTAGACGGTGTCACTCTGCTGCTTCCACAGGTGCCTAAATCCTGACCTTAATAGTGCAATTTTATTTGTTAAAGCAAATAAGGAGCCTGCAGAATACTGGCACCAACATATTTTTCAGTCATTCCCTGATACAAATGTGCAAACTTGAGGGCCCTATAGTAGAAAGAGAGCCTGAAGCAAGGGGCCTAGTACAAGGCCTAAGGCCAGACTTAAAATCAGCAAAGATAAGGCACTGTTTCTATCAAACAAAGTTAGCAAAAGTCAGGCTGTGAGCAAAATTCAGGGCCTTCTACAAAGCAAATTCTTGCTTGCAAGTTAACTGTCCAGTACATGAACTTGGCAAGAACATGACTGGAATTGCAAAAACAAACACTCCTAATTGTTATTGGACACGATGTATTCACATAAACCCACTTCAGAAGGGTAGTACCAGAACACCTTGATACAAACTTAGGCGACTGTGTTTACACCATAAGATGACACAGGAACACACTGACCCCTTCCCTCCAAAGATATGGGTAGGATGACAGGGTGATGATATAAATGTTTTGATCAAACCAACAGGTACAACATAAAGGGTGGTAACTAACCACATTAGAGAGGCAATACACAACTTGTATCAAAGAGGGGTCGCATGAGGAGTTTCTTGGTCTGGCATGGGGGGAACAGAAAGTCCCGCCGCTGTAGACTCTAAGGGTGCTATTACCGTGCTTTGCTGACTATTACCGTGTTTTGCTGACAATAAATCTGGCAGAGCTCCTTCACTACTGAACCGAGTCTGTGATCTTCTTGGACAGTTTTTTTTGTTGTATGGGCTATCTAGCCAGAGCCACTACAGCATGCAGAGAGCACACACTGACAAGAGCCCCATAAGGAGGAGAGTTCTTTTCTGGCTGACTGAGAAATGCTCTATCTGAAATAGCTTCATGAGAATCATAAATGCTGTAATCTGGCCCGAGAGTCATATAGATTAAGTTCATGGTACATATCTATCATTGTGCAGCACTAAATGTATCAGAATAGACTGATTTTATTAACTTTCTTGGAATCTAAATTGAAATAGATAAAAAGCTGAGAAACCTTTATCAGAGAAACTTTTTTGATGTCATCCTAGAACATCCTGAATCAACTGAAGGTTTATCCTTCATTTGCACTAGTATGGCATTAATTCTTGTTGGGAACTAATCTAATACTTGTTCAAGGGAAAGGAAAAATGGGATCTAAAGCTAACTATATGCTGTAACAAAAAGACAGTAGCACAAAAAAAATTGTTGGTAATTTTTACATATACATATGCTAGGACTGAAGACGTTGAATGTAACCTAGCTATTTGTGTATGTATTGCATCATTAACGCATTCTGAATATAATTTACAGAAATCACAGAGGCTATTTTATAATATTACACCCTTCCTTGACCTACCATCACAGCCACTTGGACTCTACATCAGATCTTGAAAGAGCCATAAAGACCAAACAAAATGTTGGGGTTTTTTTTGAGACAGTCTTGTCTGAGGATAAAAATTAAATTGAATAAGGACGACCCCACAAGAATAATAGAAGGATAACAACATTTTAGCAGAATAATAAACAATTCCAATAGTTCACCCAAGAGTATTTCCACATTTGCTGCTGTATAACTCCTTTCCCAAGCATATTCTACCTGTGGGCATACCTGGGGTATTGGAGTTTCATTTAAAATAGTATGTAATCCTTCATGCCTAGAGCTATGAATGGGAACATGAGAAAAAAATGTAAATGCTTCAGTCAGTCTCTTAGCTTTGAGGTGAAGCGATTGGCAGCCCATTGAGCTAGTTCTACAACTTCAACATGCTTATATGGAAGGTTGCATATTTCAAATAAACTGAATACTAAATTATATCCACACCTTTGTTAGTTTTATTTTTATGATTGATGAGATACTAACAAGTCAGTCTTTAATAAGGGAGAGGGTGGGAGAGAGAAGGGCCTAAAACAGGCTGGTGACATCTGAAAATAGGTGGGCAAATCCGACACAAATGTATGCTCTGAGCCAGTTTTCAAGAAAAGAACATATAATACTTCACACAGAACAAGATAGGAAAAACTTACCCTGATTTTTTATTTTGCTAGAATCCAATTTTATATATTTTATTATTATATATTATATATATTTATATATTCTGAATCAAAACTAAAAGCTGAAATTTAAAATTTTCTAAGAAATGAAAACTGATAATTATTTGGAACTATCAACACATAATATAATATAAAATATTTATATTACCTCTATAATATTTAGTATTTTAAATTTAGATAAAACAGTAATAAAATTAATATTTTCATAAAATATAAAAGCTGAAAAAAATGAATCAAAATGAAAAAGCCAAAATGAAATGTTCCAGCCTTATTGAAACCAGAAAATAAAACTAACTGGCATTTTATCTTTGAAAATTTGATCAAAATCAATATGGTCCCACAAAATATTTCATTTTTGTCTAAACTGCACTTTCCAGGGGAAAAGTATTGTGTCCAAAAAATTGACCAGTTTTATTAGTTAATATAATTTCTTTCAAGGCAAAAAAATTTACAAGCCTATCTCAAACTGTGTGCAGACATTGTCCCTGCTCAAAGAGCAGGCAGTCTACTTTGAACACGACACATCAAGAGAGGGAAAGATTGGAGGACAAAAAGGACACTATTAAGAACATAGAGGTACTCAGAAATGCATCCATATCATGATATATTTTAAAGTTAGGTTTTTTATTATAGTGGTTCCAGGAATGCTACGATAGTTAAGTCATGGCATTATTACATCTGTTTAAAGGTTGACCTTTATATGTCCTCTGACATTGATATGCTTATTCAGATTTCTTTGAAACTTGGTGGATCTCAGTAGGGTAGGCTTAGTGACCAAAATCTGAAGTAATTTGAGCCAGGTTCTCTGTATATATAAACCCAGAAAAAAAAGCCATTTTAAAATTCTACTTTTTTGTTTTTATTTTTTATTTTTTTTAACGTAGAGATCAAACTATTGATAATTTGTGGGTCAAAATGTTCTCAAGCCAAAGCAATGGAATAGCGCTCAATACATTTTTGGAGGACCCAGACTGAGATTGTTCTTTAAGAATGTGTACATTTTTATATTGTGCATGAACTAATACAGAAGAAAAATGGTTTCCATTCCCACAATCTTACATTTTTAAATCTCTATTCTTTAAGTGCTCTAAAATCATAACAGTTAGTTGCTTTGAAATTTGCTGTGTCTCATTGAGGTCCCGCGTTGTGTTAGTAATGCAAATTTGGGATCATTTGACCAAGAAATTCCTGAATTATAGTCCTTCCTTCACCCCAAATTGTTCCTTTTTGATGCCTGGTATTGTTAAATGGAGATTTACTAATGACTGGATGAATCACAGAATTCATTGAGATTGATGGCTGTGAACTCACCCATCAAGTAATATGACTAAGGATAACCCCCACTCCACCACACACCCACCGCTAAGACAAAAAGTTTTGAACTAAGAGGCTGGAGGTTGTTACAATTTGTGAGTAAGGGATGGCAATTTTACTTTGGTGTAATCAAGGTCTTTGGATGGAAAAAAAAAAGATGTGGGGGAGAGGGATTTTAGGCTCCAGCTAGGGGTTATGGGAAAAGGTGATAAACAGGAAAAGATGGTAGGGAAGATGAAAGAAGTTAGGGACACACTGATTATGGTATGAGCAGAGCTATGCTTTGCTCCTTCTGGTGTATGTATTTGTGTGTGTGTGTATGTGTGTGGTGTATTGGTCTATTCAAAATTGTGCAGGTTATGCCAATAGCAAGACATAGTCCTTTTAAAGGATAATGTCATCAGTGAGGAGAAATATGAGACAATTCTAATGCTTTAGTGATGGTTAAGTGATGATAACCCATAATGGTAAGGGTGCTGTGAAAGGTTGTGAGGTGATCCTTAATTGGTATATGTATGGTATTCCTACTGCATAGTTGGCTGAGTGTACACCAGGATGTGAAACCACAAGAATGTTATGTGAAGGACCAGTGCATGTGAATATTGAGGCATTGCTCAAAGAGAATAGAGGGAAGATAGCGTGAACTTACCCTACTGCCTTTTTTCTCCCTTTAATAGTGTTGGATGGAATCCTGTGAATGACAGTGAATGGGCTGTAAAACAAGGTGAATAAGTTGTACATTTCAGCAACTGGGGGGTTGGCTGAGTAAAGGTGTTTGTGTTGATGGGACATTAGGCCATTGCCAAAAAGGGCAGAATTAAGGTTGCCTAAGCATGGTGTAAGGGCGTCGGTCACTCACCCAGCAGCGCCCCCGTCTGGTCATCTGGGAATTAGCTCTTTTTGGCCCTGGAGCACCCTCTGCCGGCCAACGTCCGCTTCTCCACACTGGTCCCGTGCCCCTCCCGGACCCCGGAACCCCTTGCTGAGGGTGCTGCACCCCTGCAGTACCCACCTGGTCTTAGGGTCTCCCCCTCCCTGGGGAACCCACCTGGTCTTAGGGTCTCCCCCTCCCTGGGGAACCCACCACCCACTATCCCCAACTCGCCTCAGATACTGCCACTACCAGTCATCACTGCCTCAGTTCACGGAGTCTGACTGCAGTCTCATTGCTACTCATCACCGGCGAGAAGGGGTTGGCCTGCTGCTTCTATTCCTAGCCCTGGGCCGCCCCCTGGCAACCCCCAGTACCCCGTGGGTCGGGCCTTCCCTAGGCTCAGCAAGCTGGGGCCCTCCAGCTATAGCTAGTCGCTCCCTGGCTCCCAGCTGCCTTGCCCTCACCTTGTCCCAGTCCAGGTACTTTGATAAAGGCTCCCTGCAGCCAGGCCCTGTCTCCCTCTGAATACAGAGGAGACTGACTTAACTGACTCCTGCCTCACAGGCTTTTATACAGCCTGGAATGTTTGGGGTGTGGCCACACAGCTGAGCCTGCTTTTCACTTAAGCCTGCTAGCAGGCTCCCAGCCACAAACCCTCTTTCCAGGGCTATTCCAGCCCTGGCCGGCAGGGAGCGGGGAGCACCCCGCTACACATGGGTAATGTTAACGCTTTCTCATTTTCAGAAGTTTGGGTTGTGGTTCTTTAAGGGGAGGACCTACAGCAATGTAACTTTAACTCTATGTAAATGTAGTTTCCCCCCCCATGTAATGTATATATTTGCACACACACACACACACACACCCGCACTTTGTGTACATGAGATGGAAGTACTGAATCTTTTGGAGGCAATGATAGCAGCTTGCTGAATAGATTTGTGGACATAATAAATGGAGAAATGAAAAGGGTAAGAAGGCACATTGAGTTTAGCATCACGGGCTTAGCAAAGCAAGCAAATGGAACATGGAAGGACATGGGTCAGAGATTTTGCATGATGCAGGGGCCAGAAGATAAAGACAAGAAATTCAGATTTGCCCTGCTCTGTGACTGGGATTAAGAGAAGTGAACAACATACAACATGGCATGATCAGAGCAATGGATGAGAAATATGACTAAAAATAAGTTAATGGTTTATTGTTTGTTTTTTCCCTTGTTTTATGAGTGCTTGTGTGTGTGGTGGTGGGGGGAGGGTTCTTGTTTAAGAAACACCAGCATGCGCCGATGTCAAGATAAAGCCCTTTAGTATCTTATCCTTTTCCTCCTCCTCCTGTTGGAAAATATAGCTCCATCTTTAGGCCATTAATTTTCTGTTTCTTTGAGGATAGCAAGGGGAAGAAATCTTTTAGGCCCTCGATACAAAACTCATCTATCACTAATTTCTGCACCTGTGCCTCAGTTGTCTCCTTGCCTCACTGTCTGCATCTTAAAACATCTGCTTTTAAGAACCGCACAAAGATCCCTAAAGAGGAATAAAGTTTGACACGTTCAAACTTTGAAATCAACACTGAGGAGGTTTCAGGCTGTTGGTGCCCTTTCTAAATGTTCTTAGTATCAATTTGAATGAATTTATGTCTATCTGAATCATTTCCCATCTCAGTGGTACTGCATTTATGAACAAGAGCCAACCTCTGTCTGGTAAAAAAATAAAATAGAATAAGATGGATATGTGCAAAAAAATGTACATTTTGTTGTTGTATCTTTGGTTAAGAATAGGGGGAAATATTGTGCCTTTTTGTAGTTGAGTACTTTATTGTGACAGCTGTTAACTTCACACAGCCATTGCAAATATTATATATATTCCTAATGCATGGCTGTAACTTTGCTATAGCTAAATTTCATTAACACTTTAAGAAGTGTGAACATTTCCCCCCATCTGGTAGATGGCTTTTAAAACTAATTTACTTTCACCAAATCTTAAAACAGCTGGCAAAATATATATTTTTATTAAGTTCTTTGGATTCATATTTGCAAGATCTCTGGTTTAGCAAATTTTCTTAAATCCTGAAGTATAGTTTCTATTTCTCAACTGTACAATTTCTTTCCAAATGGTAATAAAACCAGGTGGTGTGATGTTTAGTTATTCTGTGCAGTAACCTCTTGCAGTTTAAATGGTTGTAGCTGATTATTCAAATTAACCACTTAGACATTACAGAAATGGTTATTTCAGTTTTTAAACTGCTGTCTTTTCTCTTATTTTACATCTGAAGTTTGCATGGCTTATGAAGAGGCCTGGACATCAGGGGAAACTAGCTCACATGCCTTAGTTACCTGTACTCATGTCTGCCAAAGGGTGTTTGGTAAAACACTATGTGGACTCACCGGTAAGTTATTGGAACTCCTTAGTGTGTTTCTATAGACTAAAACAAAGGGTCTGATCTTTCATGCCTAGAAGGCGTGCACATGTAGTTGAGCCTATTTAAAAGACTATGGACCGTATTCTTTGATAGGGTGCCATCATCTTGAGCTGCACTAAGAGTGGAAACTGACCCTAACATGGGCTTACCCAGCTTAGGGGCAGTGATCCTCCAGTAGGATAGAGCGGAAAAAGCATCTCTTATGCTACTTGCCCACACTGTTGTCTACAGAACAAGGAAAATGGAGAAAAACTGAATATAGCTGCTGTAGAAGGGCATGGCTGGAATGCCCTGTGTCATGCTAACCCAGAGCTGAGGTTCCAGCCTCCTGTGGCCATTTGAAACTACCTGTTCTAAGGCAGCACAGGGTGCAGCGGTGGACAGGGGGCAGTGTGATGGTCCTACACAGAGAAGCAGCAGGATAAGGAAGTGAAAGGTGAGCTTTAAGTCCCTTTCTCACAATCAACTCCCACTTGTGTTGTTCAGTCACATCCTGGGTCTATATTAGTTTGCTTTTCGTTTTAGAGGTCCTATAAAATCATTGATAAACTAAGGTTGTTAAGAAGCTGGCAAAGCTTTTTTTTTTTTTAATTGATTTGGGGAAAAAAAATCAGTCATTCTTTGAGCAAGAATATGTAAATTTGTGATATTTCTGTCCATGTTCCCTGAACCTCCTGTGTGCTTCTTATTAAACACTCAATCTAGTCCTATACATTCTCTCACTATTTCTATTTAATTACTCCAATATATTTGGGAATCCATCAATTACAGGGAAATCTTCTCTGATTGGGTTGATGAGGTTGCCTTCCTTGAAATGAAGGAAATGTCTGTATTCCCAAATAATATCTGAAAATGTCACTAGATACTTGGAGACAGAAGGTTGACTCCATTGTCTGTCTATGCCGAAAGAAAGACAGAAGACATTTGACGTGGGTTTCATCAGGCCACAACTTTATTATTAGATGCCTGGGCTATCCAGCAGACTGAGGGACTTTTACTAGCTCCCCTTCTTTTTTCATCTAGGGCCCTCCAACAAATCAATTGCCGGGACCTTCCTATCAACCACCTCGTCTCATAGGAGGGTTAATAATAAAGGGCTGGCTCCCTGCCATACCAATCATAGGAGTACCCAGTTGCCCTCCATTAATTCCTTTAATGAACACCTCTTTTTAAGTCCTTTTCCAAGTCATTTCTCCGGTCAATGTATACGTTCCCTATGGAGTACCTGCACTGTACATCCACCCTACACTTAAATAATGAGTTGCAACATATGGCCTACCTTGAACAGAGCCCACTGCAGGGAAGGTGAAAGAAAAAAAGAAAAAGAAAAAAACCTGCACCCAAGTCAATATGGGGGTAAGGGAAAAATTCCTTCCCAGACCTTCTAAAAGAGGGCAGCAAACATAATGCCCACAGGAGGTCTAGGTCAGGGATTGGCAACCTTTGGCATGTGGCCCATGGCTCACCAGGGTAAGTCCCATGGAGGGCTGGTCCGGGCCAGATTTTTTACCTGCTGTGACTGCAGGGTTAGCCAATTGAGGCTTCCACTGGCCGCAGTTCACCATCCCAGACCAATGGGGTCTGTGGGGAGCAGTGGACAGCACATCCCTCAGTCCATGCCGCTTCCCACAGCCCCATTGGCCTGGAATGGCAAACCACGGCCAGCAAGAGCTTTGATCGGCCAAACCTGCAGCCACAGCAGGTAAACAAACTGGCCCGGCCAGCCAGGGGGCTTACCCTGTCAGGCAGCATACCAAAGGTTGCCAATCCCTGGTCTAGACCAAATCTGGTATTTTACCACCTAAAAGGGAGGGAGGGTAGGTCCTACCTGAGCCTTGGCCTGTCTGAAAAGGGAGACTTCAGGTGCCCTTTTTAAACTCTGTATTCCCAAGTGATGAGTCAATGGACATGCTGACCCTTTTTGCAGTAGTTTTCATCCCATTCTCCCAAGCTACGAAGCACTGTTCCTTTCATTTGGCCAGCCAGGCAATTAACCCCTCCCCTCTGCCACCGCTTAAAAGTGTAGAAGCGTCATTTGAGTGATGTCTTCAAACAACTGTTTGGAAGATTCCAACTAACACAAGACAGATGTGACATTATGCAACATTTCTAAATTTGGTACTGGTAAATGAGCACAACTTTATCAGATAACTTCCACCACCTCCATTTGCCTTGCACCCACAGTTTCTCCTGGAGTAAACATAAGACAATAATGAATTCTGCTAAAAGAGACTATTGTTTTTTGTATATCTTAGATAGTGAAGTAGTGTCCTACTGCTTTTGTGTTCAAATTATGCATATATTGGATTTACATGGCATGTATATCCCATGAGAATAAGGTCTTAAGTCATTAAACATGAAGATGCAAGACAGTCGACATGAATTGCTAAACATTCACGGACACATCTGTCAACTCATATCCTTATCATTTTGTTTAAGTAGTTTTGATACACTGAGCTGTAGCAATTAAAATTTCATTCATGTAAGTCTGTATGGTATACATGTTGATGCACTGTACCAAAAACACCATTTGTCATGTGAAGCTTAGCATAAAGGGCTGGCAGCGTTTATGTGAAACACCCCATTTTGTCAGACGGTGTTGATTTTTTTTGAGAAAGGGGTAAGTGAGTTTTGCTGACTCACTAAGATGGTGACCCACCTGGATATGAAGGAGGTGGGAGTGAGAAAGGATCTATGGGATGAGCTCAGAAATCTTACACAGGAATCCTAGCAACAGCTAAAAACATGCAGAGAAGGTTTATTTTGCACTGTATATTTAATTTAATTTGTTTTAAAAGTGACATTTTAGGAAGCAGAGGAGTTTATAGCTCATAAGGAAATTTTTCACCCTGAGAATTTGATAAAGATGTATTAACAGGTCTTACTCTGGTTTTATGTTTATCGACAACATGTAAACCCACTGGTAAAAGGAAAAGCATTGTCTGTCCCTACTCTGATCCCTCTTAAGTCAGGCTGGGATGCCAGTCTTCAGGTCCTCCCTGACAGACGCCATGGGACAATGTTGTAGGACATAGCCAAGGAGTCAGCACAGTACGGTCCTCATGTTTAGAGATTTGGCACCCTTTTCACAACACAGCAGTGTGTTATGAGCACAGTCAACACATTCCTACAATTGAGAATAGGCTGAACATAGGTTATTTTCATGGCAGTGACTTGACAAATATTAAAGCTGGTTTTGCAATGTATTATGTTCCTGTTTTGGGGGTAGGCAGTGTCATGACTGTTTCCAAATATCAGCTCAAATATGGTCAAAACTTTTCCCAGACAGGCACTTTGGTTAAAGACAAGCCAAAAGCAGACAAGTAAAGAATGATTAATCGTGTTGTTTACACATGATTTTCTATGCCTGAAATACAACACTCAAAAAAAAAAATGAAACCCACAAAAAACCTCATATTGTGTGGAAAAACCCTGAGACACAGTTAAAAAGGGAAATAGCCGCCGATGTTGAAATCTTCCATACTTATTCTCCTAGGTGACTTTAGTAGACATATGGACAACAGTTCATGCAGGCCTGCCTGGGGCCTCAAGGCCACCGTCTATCCCCGCTATTATCCGTTACAACACAGAGAAGTTGCCATAATCTGGATCTCTTCCTGGATTGGGCTTGGACATTGGTCATGCAAGGATCTCACTTTCTTTGTGATCAGACTAATGCCTCCTACAGGTGGAGATCAGGATTCCATATCCTCAGTGGATCAGGCACATAAGGACACAAGACATTCCCACACATCAATGGGTTAACCAAGAATGTCAGAATTTGACCCTTAATTGGCAATGGATTGATGCTGAGGTCACTAACATGAATGCAAAGCAGTAGCAATTCCAGTAAAGTCAAGGGGTTTTGTACAAGTGAGATCTGATATGAAACATTTAAATAACCTGCAGTTCTTTCCCATAACTTTACCGTTTCCATTCTCTAATGAGACAAACAGACAGATGTTTACTGCATAGGCTTTTTCCTGATACATACAGCTACAGAACACTTCAGATACACTAGGAAACAGGCTTCTCCCCATAATTCACCTCTAATACCAATCATTTCACCTTGAGCATCAAACACTTATTATATATATATTATATATCAAACCCTTACTATAGCTACCCAAAATTGAAATGTAAAAATCACATGCCTCCTCGACTACTGGATGCTGGTCTGTTACCTGTACAGGTTCCCATTCCACTTCTTAAGACTGAAACAGAGTTATTTATAATGTCCCAACTTGTATTGACAACTGGCTATGTGTGTCTGTGTGTGTGAGAGAGAATGAGAGGGGGTTTAGGAATGTTGATCCCTCTCTCCTGTTTTCTCTTCACAAACTGAAATGGCCTCAGATTAGAAAATGGCAGCCATAGACCATTGGTGTTCAGTAGGGCTGGGCAAATAACTAATTTTTTGGGTTCCTGGGAAATTCAAAAAAAAAATATGGAGGGATGGGGAAGATTGGGGTCCAGCTTTGCACATGCCTTATGTTATGTGCAGATGTGGTACATGCAACTCTAATTCAAATACCTCAAATGAGTGCTATCTAATCACCATGTTTTCAGCAAAGAGAAGATATAACTTTTTAGATAATGCTTTACATGCTGTAACCCACACAACACAGAATTTTACCCAAATTCAGTAAAAGTTTGGGTTTGGATTGAAACTCCATTTTCTTTCATATAAACTACACTTCCAAAAAATATTCACCTTGTTCTACAGTTTAATTTAAAATGTGCAATTCCATGAAGTTTTGCAAGTCAACATGCCAATAATGTTGGGGAATTTGAGGGGAACTCAAAATACTAGACAAAATAAAATTTGAAGTAATTACAAGTGATGCAAAATTAATGTATGCCAAAATATGCCAAATTTCACTAAGGAAACATTTTCATCACTTTTAACCAGCCTCCTTACTACTTAGCTAAAGTTAAACATTTAGTTTTAATAAAGGTCTCAGTCTGCATTAAATTTCCTGAAAAAAACTTCAAGGAGCTCAAGGCAGGATGATGAGCATCTCTTAAGTTCCACTGCTACCTGATATTTGCCATCCTCCTCGGAATGCATATCCCAACCTTAAATCACCCTTCTTGGGGTTCTGGAAAGATGAAGATATTGGTAAAGATGAGGCTGAATTAGTTTTCCTCCTTTCACAGAGAAAAAGCACTATCTGTGTATAGAGATCATGGTGTCTAACTGAGCCTTCCCTCCCCCCACAGACACAATTGATTGTGTCCATAAAATACTGGCTGCAAAATTAGAAGTTGGGTCTTAATGACTTCATCTACATAGTAACTGATCTCTTATACTTCAGGACTACTGGAGGATGCTTCCTCAGAGCCAGGGTAGCTTTGAAACTTGTATTCTTAATCCCATATTCTGTACTGTTCCAATGTTGTTACCTGCAAAGTAGGCATCAGTAACATTCTTCTGCTTATGCACATTTTGTGAGATAACTATAGTTCCTACAATCCTTTCTGCCTAATCCTCATTAAATTAACATTTATATGATTGTCTGTATAGAAGTTTTAATATTTATTAATGTTTTAAATTTATGTCACAACAGCATAGTAATTACATTGTAAATTATAGTAAAGTATAGCTGTGTGCTATTTTCACAAGCTACCAGATGGTGTGAAGCAGATAATTATTCACCTGTTCCAAGCAAAATACTTTAAATAAATGTCACACTTTGCACAGCTTTTCTTAAAGGTTACACAACCCTCTGACTCAGGTGATTCCTCCATTGAAGAAAGCAAGCTTAGTAATAAAGGAGTTTCCTTTTTCTCCCCAATGTTTTTTTTTGAAAGTTTAATAAATTATAAATGTATTAAATAAATAGCTACTTTGTGTTCACATACACACTTAAGTTTTGACCCAAATGACTAATTGAAGTTTGCAGCTCAGGGAATGTTCCAGTTAGGGGTAGAAATTCACAATAGAGACTAATATTTTCCTTGATCCAATCTTGTTTCTTTAAAAGGACTATACAAAGTCCTGCTCCAGTGAATGCAGGAAGAATGAACAACAAATGGAGCAGTTTCTGTACTTACAGGCCCACAAGTCAATTTATTCAACAGACCTCAAAATTCTCTCGAGCTCTTCCAAGGGTCACACATTATTGTTAGAGGGCTCTTCCTTCAGCCCCCCGTTGCCTGGTTCTTTTCACACAGACAGAATACAGAAGTCTAGAAGTCCAAAGTGCTGACAATGCGATGTTTATTCGGGTTCATTCCAAGCAAGCATATCTGTGGCTCTGCACGCTGGCAGAGTCCCCAGTGTCACAATCCCAGCTCTGATGCCACAGAGCCTTTTCCCCATTTCCAGCTCTGATGCCCCAGAGCCTTTCCAGTGTCCCCATTCCCACCTCCTCCTCCTTAGCAGGACCAAATATACCTGCAATGCGTGCCTCAGTTCCACCCCTTACAACTTATGTTCATGTTCCATTTGGGAGGGTTATGAATCTGGAGTCTACATCCCACCTCTTTTGTATCCCATGGGAGGGGAAAGGAGTGAAGTTGTGTTCTGACCAAGGCTAGGGTTTTCTTTAGCTTTTAGTGTTTCTTGTGTCTCCTCCATCACCATCCTTGTCCATCCTAACTGGTTGCTTGACCTTGACTTGAGAGAGGAGCCAGGCAGCCTTCCAGTGTATGCTCATATATTACATTTCCACCATACCCGTGACACTTTATCTGTGCTGTTTCTTATCTCTTTTTCATTGTACTCACAAACCCATATGGCTGGGCAGAACCAAGGTCTTTAGTCTTTGTTCACATGCATTAGTAAAAGATATAAGGATATATAGGTATAAGAGTATCAAAAATCAAATGGGCAGCCAAGACCCACAATTCTATCTCAGGAAAAGATGCAAGCCTAAATCCTACATGGCCACAGGTTGCTTATCTTTCTTGCTTTTCCAGGATTTTTCACACCCATGACCAATATAGCTATGTCAACCTAACTTTTAAAAAGGGAAAAAAAGAGAACCCCGGGAACTATGGACCGGTCATCCTCATTTCAGTCCCCAGCAAAATCATGGACAGCTCCTCAGGAAATCTATTTTGAAGCACTCAGAGAGAAGAAGGTGATCAGGAACAGTCAACATGGATTCACCAAGGGCAAGTCATGCCTGACCAACCTAATTGCCTTCTATGATGAGATAACTGGCTCTGTGGATATGGGAAACGTGGTGGATGTGAAACCTTTTGATACGGTCTTCCACAGTATTCTTACCAGCAAGTTAAAGAAGTATGGATTGGATGAATGGACTATAGGGTGGATAGAAAGCTGGCTAGGTTGTTGGACTCAATGGGTAGCTATCAATGTCTAATTGGCAGCTGGTATCAAGCAGAGTGCATCAGGGGTCAGTCCTAGGGGTGGTTTTGTTCAGTATCATTATTAATGTTCTGGATGAGGTGATGAATTGCACACTCAGCAAATTCACAGATGACACTAAGCTGGGGGGAAGGTAGATGTGCTGGAGGGTAGAGACAGGATATAGAGTGATCTAGACAAATTAGAGGACTGGGCCAAAATAAATCTGATGAGGTTCAACAAGGACAAGTGCAGAGTCCTTCACTTAGGAAGGAAGAATCCGATGAATTGCTATAGACTGGGGACCGACTGGCTAAGCAGCTGGTCTGCAGAAAAGGATCTTAAGATTACAGTGGATGAGAAGCATTGTGCCATTGATGCCAAGAAGGCTAACAGTGTATTGGGCTGCATTAGTAGGTGCATTGCCAGCAGAGCGAAGGAAGTGATTATTCCCCTCTATTTGGCACTGGTGAGGCTACATCTGGAATATAGCATTCAATTTTGGGCCCTCCACTATGGAAGGTATGTGGACAAATTGGAGAGAGTCCAGAGGAGGGCAACGAAAATGATCAGGGGGCTGGAGCACATGACTTACAAGAAGAGGGTGAGGGAACTGGGCTTATTTTGTCTGCAGAAGAGAAGAGTGAGGGGGGATTTCATAACAGCCTTTAACTACTTGAAGTGTGGGTTCCAAAGAGGATGGAGCTTGGCTATTCTCAGTGGTGGCAGATAACAGAACAAGGAGCAATGGTCTCAAGTTGCAGCCTGTGAGGTCTAGGTTGGATAATAGGAAACACTATTTCACTAGGAGGGTGGGTGAAGCACTGGAATGGGCTACCTAGGGAGGTGGTGGAATCTCCATCCTTAGATTTTTTTAAGGCCCAGGCTGACCAAGCCCTGGCTTGGATGAATTAGAATCATAGGGCTGGTCTTCACTACCCGCCGATCCAGCGGGTAGCGATTGATCTGTTAGCGATCGATTTCTCGCGTCTGGTGAAGACGTGAGAAATCGATCACCCACGGTGCCCCCATCGACTCCGGAACTTCAGCTTTCCGGGAGGCGCAAGCTGGACTCGATGGGGGAGCGCGCTGCTGACTGCCGCTGCCATGAGGACGGCAGGTAAGTCGGCTGCAGATACGCAAACTTCAGCTACGTGATTCACCTAGCTGAAATTGTGTATCTGCAGTTGATTCCCCCTGTAGTGAAGACCAGCCCATAGAATCATAGAATATTAGGGTTGGATGGGGCCTCTGGAGGTCATCTAGTCCAACCCCCTGCTCAAAGCAGGACCAGTCCCCAACTAAATAATCCCAGCCAGGGCTTTGTCAAGCCTGACTTTAAAAATCTCTAAGGAAGGTGATTCTACCACCTCCCTAGGTAACCCATTCCAATGCTTCACCACCCTCCTTGTGAAAACGTTTTTCCTAATATCTAATCTAAACCTTCCCAACTGCAACTTGAGACCATTACTCCTTGTTCTGTCATCTTCTACCACTGAGAACAGTCTAGATCCATCCTCTTTAGAACCCCCTTTCGGGTAGTTGAAAACAGCTATCAAGTCTCCCCTCATTCTTCTCTTCTGCAGACTAAACAATCCCATTTCTCTCAGCATCTCCTCATACGTCATGCACTCCAGGCCACTAATCATTTTTGTTGCCCTTCTCTGGACTCTTTCCAATTTTTCCACATCCTTCTTGTAGTGTGGGCCCCAAAATTGGACACAGTACTCCAGATGAGGCCTCACCAATGCTGAATAGAGGGGAACAATCATGTCCCTTGATCTGCTGGCAATGCCCCTACTTATACAGCCAAAATGCCATTAGCCTTCTTGGCAACAAGGGCACACTGTTGACTCATATCCAGCTTCTCATTCACTGTAACCCCTAGGTTCTTTTCTGCAGAACTGCTGCCTACCCATTCGGTCCCTAGTCTGTAGCAGTGCATGGGATTCTTCCGTCCTAAGTGCAGGACTCTGCAATTCTCCTTGTTGAACCTCATCAAATTTCTTTTGGCCCAGTCCTCTAATTTGTCTAGGTCGCTCTGTATCTAATCCCTACCCTCCAGTGTATCTACCACTTCTCCCAGTTTAGGGTCATCTGCAAACTTGCTGAGGGTGCAGTCCACACCATCCTCCAGATCATTGATAAAGATATTGAATAAAAACAGCCTGAGGACTGACATATGGGGCACTCCACTTGATACCAGCTGCCAACTAGACATGGAGCCATTGATCACTACCCATTGAGCCCGACGATCCAGCCAGCTTTCTATCCACCTTATGGTCCATTCATCCAGCCCATACTACTTTAACTTGCTGGCAAGAATATTGTGGGAGACGGTATCAAAAGCTTTGCTAAAGTCAAGGAACCCTACATCCACTGCTTTCCCCTCATCCACAGAGCCAGTTATCTCATCGTAGAAGGCAATTACGTTAGTCAGGCATGATTTGCCCTTGGTGAATCCATGCTGACTGTTCCTGATCACTTTCCTCTCCTCCAAGTGCTTCAGGATTGATTCCTTGAGGACCTGCTCCATGATTTTTCCAGGGACGGAGATGAGGCTGACTGGCATGTAGTTCCCTGGATCCTCCTTCTTCCCCTTTTTAAAGATGGGCACTACATTAGCCTTTTTCCAGTCATCCGGGACTTCCCCCGATCTCCATGAGTTTCCAAAGATAATGGCCAATGGCTCTGCAATCACATCAGCCATCTCCTTTAACTCCCTCAGATGCAGCGCATCCAGCCCCATGGACTTGTGCTCGTCCAGCTTTTCTAAATAGTCCTGAACCACTTCTTTTCCCACAGAGGGCTGGTCACCTCCACCCCATGCTGTGCTGCCTAGTGCAGTAGTCTGGGAGCTGACCTTGTTTGTGAAGACAGAGGCAAAAAAAGCATTGAGTACATTTGCTTTTTCCATATCCTCTGTCACTAGATTACCTTAATCATTCATTTAGTTGGTGTTAGTCTTGCTTTGAGCAGGGGTTTAGACTGGATGATCTCCTGAAGTCTCTTCCAACCCTAATATTCTATGATTCTAATGGTGAGTACTTGAATACAGTCACTAGTATATTACATTTGTACTACATCCAGAGTTAAACACTTCTGTCTCACTTCTGGTATTTCCCTCAATGAGCTATTTTCTCCTCTGAATTATACCCATGAAGTTTCATTGATATAATTATGTCCATGATGTTGCATGGATACTGCAAGAGAAGATAATTTAGCACAACAATCTACACTAGTGGAAGAAAGTCTTTAAGGGGAAATTGAAAGCTTGAAATCTAAGAGAGAGACACTTCAGTTAGGTTTCCTCAAAATTAGCAGAGAGTGATCCTGCTGAGGAAAATTGGTCTTAGTGTTTGATTTCTGCTTTCTGAATGGCATGTTTGACTAGTACATAAATTAGCCAATGTTTTAACGTAACTAGATGAACTTTACCTTTCCCAAGCAGGTCTAGTAATTCTGCATGTCTTTTTTCCAGGAAGACATAGGTCTTCCTCATATAATTACTATGGATAACATTACCAGACATTTAGCACTGAACTCTGTGGTTTCAGTTAATTTATTTTTTCTCTCCCTGACTCCAATACCCATAATAGTAAAAGACATTTTGTGGATCAAGAGTCTTCTTAACCTTAACTACAGCATTCACTCCCATCACAAATGTTATAATACAAATATTGTTTAGCCTAATAAGCATTTATTACTAAGAATAATATTATCAAGAAAATGCTTGTTATGCCAGCCTTTCAAAATTGTACTCCCCGAGTCACATGAGGTATTATTTTAATGGATGAGTAAGATATAATTTATTTTTCCTCTCACTTGGGTGAAAGGCAGATCATTAGATTTTTCTGCTTGGAGTCATGAATTTATAGGACAATTTTTCAAGGCTGCTTTGCACTATATTTTGATGTATTATGGTAGCCCCTAAAGGCCCCACTCAAGATCAGAGTCCCATTGTGTTAGGCACTGTACAAAACACACAGTAAAAGTCAATCCCTAGCCAAAAGAGATTATAGACCAAATGGAATAGGGAAAAACAAAAGCACCCAGAGGTTAATTGACTTGCCCAAGCTCACAGGGCATTTCAAGATTTGAGCTGTGGCTAAAACTCAAGTCTGCTGACTTTCAGTTCAGTGGCCTATCCTCTAGACCGTTCTAGCTTCAATAGCAGTAATAGGTAAACTCATTCTGTTTCTTGAATAATGCCACTAATAAATAAATAAATAAATAAATAAATAAATACAAATAAAATTCTTAAATGTGCAGGATTATGACAAGCCCACAATCCACATAAGCATTTCCCACTGTCATCAATGGGAGCTGTGCCCAAATATTGATAGAAATACATAGCCTTTCATTTTCTACTGTACTGGGACATTTCTTCTGGGCAACTCCATTAAACAAACTAAACTCTAAGTACTGTGACTTGGTGGTCCTGCTTTTCAGACTTGGCCTTTGTGTAGTTCATCACTGATTTTGACAATTCTTTTCTGTGGGTAGTCTGTATGCAATGTTGTTGTAACTGTGTTAGTCCCAAGACAAGGTGGATGAGGTAATATATTTTATTGGACAAACTTCTGTTGGTGTGAGAGACAAGCTTCTGAGCTTCACAGAGCTCTTGCTTAGGTCAGTCTGAGAATAGACTGGCAGTTGCTTGCAGGTTCAGGTCACTAATGGAATGGAGTATTATGGGTTGAAAGTTTAACACAGCATGTCTCTTCCCTCAATCAGGAAGAGACACTGATATTTTTAATATGTGGGCTACATGCATAGTCCAAAATAATATTTTCTTATGGATGACAAGGAAAAAAAATATATACCTTAAAACTCTCTTGGTACAGCTCTCTGTCACATTCTAAAGTGTTTCACAATAGATGTCTAAAAAAAATAATCAAGACCCAAATGAATTGCTGAGGACATCCCCCTAATTAATTATTAGATGATACAGTCAGGAAAGAGAATCAGCATCATGTAACTCAGGAAACCGATCACACATCTCAAACAATAAATATCAATGATTCAAACGAAAGCGTCCAGAGCAAACATGATCCAGCCATAGAAATAAATGTCTCCATACAAACTATTCAAACAATTTTGATTAACAAAGACATCTGCAAGAATTGTTATTGGTGGGGGGGTGGGGGGAGGGAAAGCTACGTTCATCCAGTAAATTGTTTTCACTGAATAATTTGATCAAATCTAGTTGGTATCTTATGGACAGTAGAGGAGGAATAGCTTTGTTTATATTTGAAATTTGTATTCAGTTACATACCTAAATACAACCCAGATGTCTCTATCCAACAATAGTGCATATGTTGAATAGCTTTTGTTTGCTTCAGTTTTTTGTTTGTTCACTAAATAATGCAGTTACTGGTGCTGTCCTGTTGGCACCAGTGCTGAATATTCTAACCATGATCTGATATATGCTTTAGTAACTTTCAACATTTTCTTGGAGAGGTTCCATTTTTCTTGCCTGGTATTACTGTCAGAAGATTTATCCCTTTGCTCTCTATATTCATAGTTTTATCTGCAGTATATGATACATTGTACTCTGTTTCTATTCTCCTGAAAAATAGCATTGACCCATTTAGCAGGATCATTGAACTGTAATGGATGGAGCCACAATTTCAATATTATTTTTTCCTATAGTTTTCTATTTATATAACTGCTTTTATCAAACCACACTAGAAAAGATTTACTATTACCCTGAAAACAGATTCACAGCATCTCTCTATTTGTAAAATATACTCAAATATATTCTATACAGACATGCTACCCTCCAACAGACCCGATTATCCATTATCTTTCATCTTGTGCCATCTTTTACATCCTTGTAAAGTCATTGTAAAATATTACCAGATCAGAATGGTATATTGTGTATCCCCTTTTCACAGGTGTAAATGAGTACAGAATGTGCAAGGTGTTGAGAGAGAGAGAGAGAGATGAGTTGCTCTCAGTTTCAAAATTGTGCTAAAAAAGGATGTGTTGAAAAATAAAAATAAACTGGGGAGTTATTCCATGAATGTATGTGAAAATAACAATATTTCCATTTCAAATTATATCCTCCCATGAAGAGATCCAGACTGAGTTTTAAATGAAAGTTTGTCTGTTTAATTTCCTAAAAGTTAGAAATATTCTAAAATTACCCATGTTTGAAATTTTCAATTGGTTTTAATAGATTTCTCTGGTTTAACAATGAAAAAACATAGGGACCTAAAATTTTCCACATCTATACATCTTAATAATGTTTTCAGCATAGGTTATGTTATGTATTTATATTTTACCGTAGGTATTTTGATTTATGCCAAAATTTCCCAACTTAATAAATGTTACTACACTGTAGCTGATGGAGACCATATGTAAAAAGGAAGAGTTCCTACCCTGCTCCTAAGACATGCATCGACCCTGAGTATGGGTACGAATGTATCACTTTCCTGGGGGTTTGCATTTATTACTAATTTAACCAACCTATACGTTTAATTTACCTTAACTTCACCTTAACTTAACCTTAACTTACCTATAAAATATAATATAGAAAAATAATGTAACCAGCTAAAGTTGAACATGTATTGAGAATTATTGACCTTATACTAAACAAACGATGTCAGAATTGCATCTTTTAAAAATTATAGAAGGATACCAGTTCTGCCTATAAAATTTTGCTAACACATCTATATGTGCACTATCATACAGATTTGATTTACACACACACACAAATGTTATTTTATAAGCAGAACTGGTAGTACCACCTGCATAGTGTCCGTGCAACCTTCCACATATATATATTTTATAACTAATCTAGATCTATAAATTGCATGTTTCAAACACTAATCTCCAATTTAGAAAACCCTAGATACATCTTTCAATCAACTTTCTTGTCCTCAAAACGTAGGTATTCAGGGCTTTTCTAGAATTGACCGGTCACTATTTAATCTCCACAATATGGTGTAAGCCTTTTATAGGAATCTTATTTCTGCTTGTTTTCTCAACAGCTGTCTTTTTACATTTGCAGAGATACACAGCTGCAGCTCTGAAGTGGCCATTTGGCAGCTGACTTCTACTTCTCACATCATCCTTTCTGTGGGTATTCCTATTATGTTTTCTCTTTCTCTTTAACCTGAAAAGATTCCACAATGTTAACTATAACTAAAATGAGAACATTTACAACTAGAAAAACAGAGTATCTCAAGAAACACCTAAAGAAAGATATAGAATATGTTCTCCTACAATAAACAGAATATCTTTATTGATTGTTAAGGTTACATCAGGAAACACCTCAACACTCAAAACCTTGGAAGTCTGGAAATAAATGAAAAGTTTTATGATTTTTTTGCTGATCCCTTATTGCCTAAAGAACTGCCAGTTATGCCCTACAATACTCCACTATGCTTTATGTTCTATCTCCTACAACAATCTTCAAACTTAGAGACGCTAATGCAAAATCTTAACAGCAATCTGTTTTGGCAACATTATGACAGAGTAGCTTCCCAACCACATGTAACATATCAGAGTCAGAGGTGCCAATCCGTGGATGCATGTGTATGAGGATGCCATTATTGTTTTGCATAAGAGTTAAATCTCTGGCTGAAATAATTTTCTCCATAATTCTATACTAGATGTTTTATGGCTGCCAATAGAAAGGATTTTGATAATATTTCCACATAAACAAGGGGTGGACAAGACCTATCACCCCAATCTCTTCCATGAACAATTATTTAACAACTCACATTAGACTTTTAAAAAAATTCTTTTCAGCGGTGACTGTGTATTAATTCATTGTATTAATAGCACTATTACATTTAAAAATAAAAAAGGAAATTCCCTGAAAATAAAACAACCATAATTTTAACCTGGAGTTAAGATTACTGAAGTCCGTTCCTAAATAATACTGACACTAAAAGGACAGAGAATTTTGAGTTAAGTTTCTTTCAAAAATATTAGAGATTGCTTCTTCTTTCAGATACAATGTGAAACTCAGCATTGTAATGCCTAAGTCCCTTCATGGATCTCACCCCAAATCCATTAAATTCCATAGACTTATGTTGGTGTAAATGAGAATAAAATCTAGGCCATTTTAACTTGTACTCCTATATTGCCTAATTAGAACATGTTAGACAAATTAGAAAGTTGCCAGATCCTTGGTATCATGAATCCTTTTATACCGTACTGGTAAACATCCTTTGGCTACATCATATATATATATATATATACTAGCATAAGTGCCCGGCGTTGCTCGGGTCAGTCGGAGGTGGGGAGGGGGCAGACAGTTGACACCCCCTGACCAACCCCAACACCCACCCTTCACCCACCCTGACACCTTCCCACCCCCCCGACCAACCCCAAGACCCCCACCTCACCCCCTGAGCAAACCCGACACCCCCACCTCACCCCCCGACCGAACAGTGTATTTAATAATCTGTGTGCTACACAGTGCACCGTGAGCCGGGGGGTGGTGGTGTCGGGTTTGGTCGGGGGGTCAGGTGGGGGTGTTGGGTTTGCTTGGGGGGGTCAGGTGGGGTTGTCGGGTTTGGTCGGGGGGTAAGTGAGCCGGGGGGTGTAGGGTTTGGTCTGGGGGGGTGGGAAGGTGTTGGGGTGGGTGAGGGGTGAGTGTTGAGGTTGGTCAGGGGGTGTTGCGGTTGGTGGGGGGTTGAGGTGGGGGTGTCAGGTTTGCTTGGGGGGATGAGGTAGGGGTGTCGGGTTCGGTCGGGGGTAAGTGAGCCGGGGAGGTGTCGGGTTTGGTCTGGGGGGGTGGGAAGGTGTCGTGGTGGGTGAGGGGTGAGGTGTGGGTGTTGGGGTTGGTCAGGGGGTGTTGCGGTTGGTGGGGGGGTGAGGTGGGGGTGTCGGGTTTGCTTGGGGGGGTGAGGTGGGAGTGTCGGGTTCGGTCGGGGGGTAAGTGAGCCAGGGGGTGTCGGGTTTGGTCTGGGGGGGTGGGAAGGTGTTGGGGTGGGTGAGGGGTGAGGGGTGGGTGTTGGGGTTGGTCAGGGGGTGTTGCGGTTGGTGGGGGGGTGAGGTGGCGGTGTTGGGTTTGGTCGGGGGGTAAGTGAGCCGGGGGGGGGGGTCGGGTTTGGTCTGGGCACCCACCCCAACACCTTCCCCCCCCCAGACCAAACCCAACACCCACACCACACCCCTCACCCCCCCGACACCTTCCCACACCCCCAGACCAACCCCGACACCCCCCCGGCTCACTTACCCCCCGACCAAACCCGACACCCCCACCTCACCCCCTCAAGCAAACCCAACACCCCCACCTCACCCCCCCACCAACCGCAACACCCCCTGACCAACCCCAACACCCCCACCTCACCCCCCGACCGAACCCGACACCCCCACCTCACTTACCGTCCCACCAAACCCAACTCAGATCCGTCGCAGGGGGGGAGGGGGCCCAGAGCCGAGGGATTCCGGGGACCTTCGCAGGTGGGGGGGGGCACAGAGCTGATGGAGTCCGGGGTTGAGGTGGGAGGGGCAGAGAACTGAGGGCTCTCCGGGGTTCCGTTGGGAGGGGGGAGGGGCAGAGAACTGAGGGATCTCTGGGGTTCTGTTGGGAGGGGGGAGGGGCAGAGAACTGAGGGATCTCCGGGGTTCCGTTGGGAGGGGGGAGGGGCAGAGAACTGAGGGATCTCCGGGGTTCCGTTGGGAGGGGGGAGGGGCAGAGAATGGAGGGATCTCCGGGGTTCCGTTGGGAGGGGGGAGGGGCAGAGAACTGAGGGATCTCCGGGGTTCCGTTGGAGGAGGGAGGGGTGAGCTGAGCGAGTGAGGTGTCTGTTGGAGGGGGGTATTATGACATCATCACCACCTAACCGCCCAGCCGATGTGATTGGCCCTGAAAGACTTTCACCCCTGGGGGGCGTCAGAGGTGAGATCCGAAAATTTTTCGACCCTTACCAGCATCTAGACCCCAAGACCCCTCACTGTACCAAATTTCAAGTCTCTGGCTCAAACGGTGCGGGAGGAGTTCGCAGTCATACGTACATACATACATACATACACACATACATACACCACTTGACTTTTATATATATAGATATAGATATAGATATAGATATATATACACACACACACACATAGATATATATACACACACATATATCTCTATATATATAAAAGTCAAATGATGTATGCGTGCGTGTATGTATGCGTGTATGTACGTGCACTTACTCCTTCCACACCGTTTGAGCTAGAGACTTGAAATTTGGTACAGTTATAGGTCTTAGGGTCCCAATCAGGGTAAGTGTTGAAAATTTTTCAAATCTCACCTCTGACGCTCCCCAGGGGTGAAATTATTTAAAGGCCAATCACATCAGCTGGGCAGCTGCTGTTCTCTGTGACATACTTATGATGTCTTAATACCCCCTCCAACGGATCCCGCACTCGCTCAGCTCTCTGCCCCCTCCCCCCTCCAACGGACCCCGCACTCGCTCAGCTCTCTCCTCCCTCCCCCCTCCAACGGACCCCGCACTTGCTCAGCTCTCTGCCCCTCCCCACCTCTGATGGACCCGAGTTGGGTTTGGTCAGAATGTAAGTGAGGTAAGGCTGTCGGGTTTGGTCGGGGGGTGGGGGTGGGAAGGTGTCGAGGTGGGTGAGGGGTGAGGTGTGGGTGTTGGGATTGGTCAGGGGGTGTTGGGTTTGGTGGGGGGGTTAGGTGGGGGTGTTGTGTTTGGTTTGGGGGGTGAGGAGGGGGGTCGGGGTTGGTCAAGGGGTAAGTGAGGTGTGAGTGTCGGGTTTGTTTGTGGTGGTAGGTAGGGGTGTCAAGTTTGGTTGGGGGGGAAAGTGAGGTGGGTGTGTCAGGTTTGGTCTACGGGGGGTGAAGTGTGAGTGTTGGTCAGGGGGTTTTGGGGTTGGTAGGGGGGTGATGTGGGGGTGTTGGGTTTGGGTGGGGGGGTGAGGTGGGGGTGTCAGGTTTGCTCTCTGTCCCCTCCCCACCTCCGACGGACCCGAGCAATGCCGGGTATTTTCGCTAGTGTGTATATATATATATATACACACACACACCTCCAACTCCCTCCTCGGTATCTTGCAACCTTGTAATAGAAATTTGAATATCCAAGGGAAGAGTAGTCTTTGTACATTGCTTTCCTGGGCTATAGGAGCCATACTTCCTAGCTCAGGTCCATGATATTAATGTGTATTATATTCAGGCTCTGAGCCATGACTCAGTCAATTATATTAATCCATAGAAAGTCCATTTGGCTGACAACTAAGGGATACATTTCAGGGCTCTTATCTGTGTACGGTAATAGAATTTACTTTAGTTTTGCTTTGTTGCAAATATTTTAAAAGTTTATCCTATGAATAGTGCATTTTGATTGATTGCTTCCATTATATGCATATTTGTACTGTATTACCATAGCATGTAGGGGGCCCCATCATGGGGCAGGTGCTGTACAAACACAGAAAAAAGCATGGCCTCAGCTCCATAGAACTTACAATATAAGTATACAAATAAAAGAGAACCGGTGGATACAAACAGATGAGTAGAAGGAAACAGTGTTGGTCAGTATTGGTCAGCAAGACAGACAGTGGTCTCTACAAACTGGCAACATAACCATTGTCAAGTGTTTTTTAAGCACCATGGAAAAGGAGAGTTTTAAGGAGTACAATGAGGCAACTTTGTGGATATTTTTGATTCTTCCAAGTGTGAGGGGACATAATCTACTAGCAGTGGGAGACATTTTCAAAGGCAACACAGTGCGAGTGCAGTGTTTGGGTCTTTAGATACCTGAGTCTCTAACTTTTTCCTTACACACCATCTGGACAATTGAAGTAAGTTAGTAAAGCTCTCCAGCCAGCAGTCTCCACATATGCAAGCTTGGAACTTGCCACATGGTGCTTTCTCAGTGGGGGTCATTGACTGAAGTTTTCTTCCCCCATTTACAAATCAACAGATCATAATGATCCCTTCTAACCTTAATGTCTATGAGTCTATAGGGTATGTCTTCACTACCCACTGGATCAGCAGGTAGTGATCGATCTTTTGGTGATCGATTGATTGCATCTTGATGAGATGGGATAAATCGATCGCCAACAGCACTCCTGTCGACTCTGGAACTCCAGCTCACCGAGAGGTGCAAGTTGGAGTCGACGGAGGAACCCACTGCCGACCGCTGCCATCACGAGGACAGCAGGTAAGTCAGCCGAAGCTGTGCCACCTTCAGCTACGCTATTCACATAGCTGAAGTTGCGTATCTTCAGTCAACCCCATCTCACTGTAGACCAGCCCTATGAGTTCTGTTGTGGTAGGTGGGGCCACTCTCATACCTATTTCCAGCCTGTGAGTTAAAGCTCAGCATGGCATTTACAAATGGAGCCTTGGGTCAAGAGGCAGGGCCCTCATATTTTAGCACTTACAAACCCAGTGCAGCTGTCACACTTCTCACATATAATACTTCTGATGGGAATAACCAGTCTGCCCATACTAACACTGCATTTAGAGCAATAATGTGCAACCCGATTTACATTTAGCTCCTGAATTTTGCCCATCTAATTTACATGCACCAGTAAAAAAAGATCTCATGCCAAGAAGATACCTATAACTTATCAGAATAACCATAATAATCCTTTGGGCAAAATGATTATTATCATTATAAGTATAGAGAATCATCTCTACAACTAAACCCTAATGTTTTATAATCTCCTTCCAGCTAGAGTAGGTGGCATATTATTTCATTCAGCTTTTTATTGATTTTTTTAAAATAAAAATACTGTGCACAAGGTAATTTGGGATAAAGTTTAATGGAGTTCACGCTCTATAGCTCATCTTCATCTTTTATGCAAATCTTTGCTTTAAATAAAGTTATGCTTTGGGGAAAAAAACAAGGCCTGTTTTCATTTTTAATGTACAATATTAATCCCAATGACGCTTGAGCTGAGAAAGTGGAAAATAAATTAATGCTACAGCTTTAAGAGTCATACACACAAGGTTAAAGTAATGAATGGCACCACTGTTCCTTAATTTGCTAGGAGGAACAATACCATAGTGGCTTTTTTCAGCCAGAAATGCAATCACTGGAGGGAAGACAGACTATGTTTCAAAGGAGAAAATTCAGCCAAACATTTTATTACTGAACTAAGAAGTGTGCAAGCTTTAAAAGGTCCCACATCATGTACTGCTCATGAAGTCAATAGAGCTTCACCCGTGGGGGAAAAAAAGTAGCAAAATGTGGATGCATATAGCCAAAAAATAAACCACACTTTTTCTTCCCCAGTAAGATCGCACACAGTGAGAAAAACTACTGGCTGCATTCTGCCCACTCCTGGCTGAACCTTCAAGAGAGTAAAATAATAATGAAACAAACTTCATAAATTAGAACTCAGTCACATGATCGTAAAAACAGAGGACTGTGGCACATCGGAGGTCAAGAAAGAACACAGACAGTAAAAATCCAGGGATACATTCTCAAATCATCAAGAACCACAGGGGCACTGTGGACCATCACCTCCAAAAGCTTCCTGTTATCCACTTGGCACCAACATTCAAAGGGAGCTGTGTGTAGATTTTCACATCCACACATGTGTACATTCAGATATGGGGATCTATGGAACTTCTGGGCTTGGATGATTTAAGAAGGTCAGCAATTATATCTATAAAAAGAGATGCCAACTTGACTTCAAATCTGTCTCTCTTTTTTTCTCTTTTCTTTTTTAAGTGCACAGATACCATAATGCAAAAGAAAGATGAACTGAAAAACTAGGAAGTATCATTTAAAGTACTTTACAAACAACAGCTTTAAATATAAAGTTCCTTTATTGCTGGATTGATGCTTTATATTCTGATTATAGAAAAAGGCAACATATAGTTGAACTCCCGAATGAGCAGAGTGGAGACTGAATTGGGACGTAATCAAATTTGGAGCCTATTTCTCCCTAACCTTTTCCCGATACAGATTACTTTCCCTTCTGCACCCGACTGGGAAATGGAGCCAAGACCTGGTCTACTCTCTGCCCGCCTGCACAGGAAGGGCAGAAACCAGGAATTCTGTTCTTTTGCTTATGCTATTTTCTGCAATATAGGTAGCAAACCCAGGAGAGGTCTAGGCTTTTTACACCCCCTCTACTCTGAGTGAGTGCACAGCAAAGGTCACAATCTGGCCCTCAAAGAAGGTCACCTCTCAACATAAAGGAAAGCATTTAATTTACCATCACACATTGCACATCATCTTGTGCTTCTGTCAGTGAAAGTCTCCTGTACCCTCTGTATGAGATTTCTGTGTTTCATCACAGATCCAAATTGCTACATCCATGGCTCAGAAAAGAAAGCTGTCATATCACAAAGCGTGCTGAACTCTTAGCAACTTGCTATGATTGAGGGTTGCATTTTTCAAGATTAGCTATAACTGCCATGTTGTTCAACTGTTGTAATGAAAGGTGCAAAGAAATGTTGCATTCCATGAACCCCAGGCATATTGATACCTCTAAGTCTATCAGCTCTTTCCACTTTCACGTTAAATGTTTTAAATTGGATATTCCTACCACCTTTCAAGTTTTCTGCTTTATTACCAAAAGTCCAAAAAGGTTTTGATCATATCCATCTGGCTTATCTCATTAAAACCATCTGACTGGAATTACCTTCCCATGGCTTTGCTCAGTCCATGTATTTCCTTTGCCTACAGGAATATGAACTCTAGTCTTCCCTCCTCCTTCCTTCCTCTGACTTCTAAAGTTAGCTTATAAGAAGGATTTAGGACAGAGATTGTCTTATCTTCCGAGGATGGAAGCTAGCTTTATTATGTCTCTCACTGTGGCTGCACAAGAGCAGTACCTCTGCCGGCAACAATAAACGTAAATACAATTTTTAAGCACTCAGCTCTCTTGCATACTAAAGTAAACAGCGGTGTTTTCTTTTAAAGTGGATGCCTTGTGAAGCATCTATTAAAATTCTAGCAAATAGGCACAGCAGATTTATTTAATTGGGAATGGACTGGCAGGTAATAACAATCTACAGTTTTTAAGTAAATTTAGCAGGTGTTGGGGAATGTTGCTAGCCTATGAGACACAGGTCAGATTAGATGATCTAGTGGTCCTTTTGACCCTTAAACTATCTGACTTCACTGCCAGTAAATTTGTCCCTCAGGACCTTATCCAAAGCCCACAGAAGTTAAAGGAAAGAAATCCACTGGCATCATTAATGGGCTTTGAATCAAGTCCCGGGTACTTACATGCATATGACCTGTATCTTAAGAGTTACCTGCAGGTTTAAATTATTCTAAATATAGTAAAACTAGTAGGCCTTAATGACTCTATTGACAGTGTGCAGACAGACTGCACAGCCAGCTGCATTACTGGAGCTACACAAAGCTAATAGGTTCCAGTACAACCCAGTGTTGAGTGGAACATAAGCAGAAGGGTGCAATGCTGCCATACAACACCAAATGGTTATTATCTGTTTGAAGGTTTATTTGGGAAAAAGCTTTTTGTTTGTTTGTTTTTTGTCTACTGTCTAGTGATTTTGGTTGCCTAACTTGAAACACTGAGCTGAGCACCCACTCTCTGAAAATCAGGTTCCTTTGAAGTGTCTTAAGTCTGGGCACCCAGAAATTGACGCATTCAAAATTAGTAGTTATTTTTGACACTTTAGTGCATGGCTCGTAACTAAACCCATCACTAATTCAAACCTTGTTTAATTCTTATTAAGCCATGTAGACAGGCTCAAAAAGCATGACCTAGATTTAACAGTGCACAGAAAAAATACACAAGGGACACTCTGATGTTAGTATCCTAATTAGAAAATGAAACAGTTAATCAGAAAGGGAGCATATTTTGCTTCCATAATACCAGAATTAATCTAAACACACACAGAGGTATCGTCAATCAAAGATTATTCAGTGAAGAAGAAATTATTATGACCTATAATTTCCCAAAGAGATGTTAAATGTTTTCCTGGTTTAGTAGAAATGTGGCTCCATACCTATTACTTTTATCGCAGATCAGGGGTGGAAAAAACTAAAACAGAAAAGGCAACATTTAAATAAGATCAAAGGTATGAGTTAAACTGACAAGAAATATAGGTAAAATGATGATTTTTTCATACATATCAGTGTAAAGAACACACAGAGACATTATATATTATTTATATATATATATATCCTCATTTTTGTAATTTAAAAAAGACTGTTCATATTATTTAAACATTGTTTGTGGTGTACCAAAATTCCTTAAAAAAATCTGCAAGGTTATGAAACACGTATTATTTCTCTGAAACTGAACTGCATACTGCCTTACGTACAATTTTCAATATGCTTATCATATTTTTGGCACACATTATGAGATCCTGTGCAGCTCATTTCACGGAGATATGACAGGCTGTGTTAGTTAGCGGGATGTGCATAATTACTAATAATAAACACCAAGCTGCATGAGTACTGTGCTACTTAGAACTGTAAGACCCCTCAGTTATTATTCTCTATGAAAGCGGTACAATTTCAGCTGAGGAAGATGTTCTTTTGGTAAATTTATGAAAAAAAATGTGTTATGTATCTCTATCACAATGCATTACTCTGCTGTTTGTACTGTTGCAAGGCAAATTTATTAAAGGCCTAATCCTGCCAAATGTGGAGCACTTCCTGTAACTTCAGTAGGACTAGACAGTTCTCAGTACCTCATAGGAAATATTCTGCATCTTATGCAGTGTTAGTTGTAAGTGATGGAATGGTTTCCTATCCGCAATTCTAACACAGCAGAACATGCACATTTTAGGAACACTAAGATTTACATCCTAAAACCAGACAAAGTGACCAATGAACACACATTACTTAGACTAAGTTCTTTGAATGGTGATTATCTTTGAAGGATATATATTTACAATACTCAGCACAATGCAACTCCAACTCCTGATTGTAATACAGCATTGACTAAAGTCACCAAACAATCATAATAATCATTGTGGGGTTTAATAAAATCAGACTCTTGAAGAACTTTAAAATTAATTAAGAATTATTCAATCAAGGTTCCTGTCTTCAGGGGGAAAAACAAAACAACAAAACACAACTAGCCACACTGTTACAATAGGGTGGAGGTCTTTTAGTTTCTCCTGTTGAAGCTGTTCCCTTTGCATAAAATATTTAACTAGTAACCAGGCCAGAGGAAGTGTGAGAATAACTCTACAGCCCAGTGATTTGAGCACTCACCTGGGAGACCCAGATTCCTGTACCTATTCCAATGAATGTTTAAGCATTTCATATAAAGTGAAACAAATTTAACAAGAGAGATGGAAAGACACACAACAAAATATCCGGTAGCCTAGGGTTTGGACATTTACCTGGAAGAAGCCTCTGCTCAGGTCTCTGGCTTCCTATCAGCCAGAATGTGGATTTGAACCCAAGTCCCCACAATTGTCATTTAGTGCTCTAATCACTGGGCCATTGATATAATAGAGGTGATTAGATAGTTCCAGCTAACTCTTGGCTATATTCTATGCAGGGCCCAGTCTGGTAGGGTTCCTCAGATCAGAATATTTATACAAGATCAGGCCCCAAGGGTGAGATAGGCAGGAGAATCCCTAGTTTAAGGATCCTGCCAGGACTTAGGCACTGAAGGGCACCACAATTTAGACAGCTTTGTGCATGCCCACCATTAGAAGGTTAGGCATCTAAATGGTTAAGTGGAAGCAGGCCCGCCGACAGCAACTTCGGGCCCCAGGGCAGAACAGTCAATGAGCACTCTTCTGGCCCAGACAGGGTGTCCACATGCCTGCCCTGTGGCCTTTGCCACTGCTGGTACCACCCTGTGTGCACCTAGGAACCCGGAGGCCCACCCAGGCAATTTAAAAGGCCCAGTGGCCCATGGGCCCTTTTAAATCACCCAGGCCACTCAGCAATTGCCCACTTTGCGGGGCCTGGGTGGAACTTCCTGTTGAGGAGCTTGGGTAGAAGTTTAATGGGAGTTTTGAGGATCTAAATTTTAGTCTTAGGCATCTACATGACTTTGTATATCTAGCCCATAGTCAATATCATGGTTTCCTACACAAATATTTATATTCTCTGTGGCAAAGCTTTGGCCTTGTCCCTGTGGGTTCCGTGCTTCCAGGCGGTTTGTGCTAGCCTCAGAAGCTCACTGTGACCCTCCCTTCTCTTTTTAGAGACCAGGTCACAGCCTATTGAGCCATTTTCATCATAAGCCACTGAGGAGAAACTATTCTTCCTAGCACAGTCTCTGTTGTCTCCCAATTTCAGTAATTAGTTAGGGGAGGTAGAAAGCGGGGAGCCCGGGCCCACCCTCTACTCTGGGCTCCAGCCCAGGGACCTAATAGTATCAGTTAAGATGGCTGACCTTTTAACCACCAAACACAATACAATTCCCTGGGCTACTTCCCCACAGCAGTCTCCACTTCTTCAAACTCCACTTCACCTTTACCCCAGAGTCTCCTTCCTTGCCTATATGTTGTCAACCACTCAGTCTCACCAACAGCACAACTTCCTTCCACGGCTCCTGACATCCACCCCCACCTGACTAACTGGGAGGGTTTTTAACTGGTTTCAGCCAGCCCCTGATTGGCTTCAGGTGTCCCAATCAGGCTAGCTCTTTCTGCTCCTTTCTAGAAGCTTCTTAATTGGCCTCAGGTGTCTTGATTAGCCTGGAGTAGCCTTTTTTTGGCTATCCAGGGAACAGGGACCTGCTCATCCTGAGGCTGATATACTTCCCTTCCAGCATTCTCCTATACCCTTCTGGTCTTACTCCGTCACATCACATAAATTTAATGTAGGAACGAACACTCTCTTCAACCTAAAATAGAATGTTATTTTCATAAGCACAAATCAATGAGTTATATCAGTGTGAGGGGATAAATAGGTATGTAACACCTTTTTTATTCATTTTACCTACCAAAATATTCAGGGATACCTAGAAATCTTAGATAGCATGCTGTATTCAAATTGATAATTAATGTTTACATTTCAATGCATTTGGGAAGTGTGTCCCGAAGTGCAGGGTGCACCTACTGTGGGCAGACCTCTGTAAGGTTCTTCAGAGTATTAGCTTTCATTTTTAGAAAGTTAGGCCTGGTCTTCACTACAAAATTAGGTCACCTTAACATCATCACTCAGGGAAGTTAAAAATTTCACGCCCCATGTAATGTAGTTAAAGCAACCTAACCCCTGGCATTGCCACTACTAGTTCAATGGAAAATTCTTTTCCTTGGTCTAATTATCATCTCTTGGAGAGGATACAGCAATGGAAGAACTCCTTCCAGTACTGTAATGAGTGCCTCTGCTAGATGGTTGTAGCTGCAATGGTGGCATTTCTAGAATAGACATACCCTTGGTGCCTAACTCTTAGAGTGGCAAGGAAACACTCAATGTTTTGAAGGTTAGCAATGCAAAGGCATCTATCTGCCTGAGTTTGCAGAGGCCCTGAAACAGACACTTCTGAAGTGTGAATTGCCCTGCGCTTTTCAAATGGTATTAACTCAGATTCCCAAGAAAATACTCAAAATGTTAGCAATCTTCATTCCCTAGCATTTGAAAAGAGACAGAAGCGGAAGATGAGCTTTGCAGTGTGCTTTGATAGCCATCAGACTTGGGCTATTTCAGACCAAGGGGGTTCAAATTCTTGAATCTAGGCCCCCAGACAGGGAGCTCCCTGCTAATTGTCCGTTCTCTTATATAACAGTTTGGACTACAATTTCAGCACCTTTGCTGATCACAACTGTTATGTTACAGTACAGATCTCCCAGATACGTAGGATCTAAGCCATCTAGAGCATTTGCTCTTCATCTCATTTCCTGTTCCCATTTGCTCTGTTCCCCTGCCACTTGGGTCATTCCTATTGCAAATCAAACCTATACATCTCAGAATTAGGTTAAATATTACCAGGCTGTGTATGAACTTCCTTGATTGGAAAAAGAAGTGCAGTAGCACTTTGAATAAGTATCTGAACTATTTAGCATATGTTAGAACTGAACTTCCCAATCCTTTTTGTTCACCCATCCATCTCTAACATGAATAACTGTTAATGGTTTATTTTCGGAAGTTTTACTTTTATTTAAAAAAAGAGCTCTAGAACAGCAGTAAAGCAGGACTTTGGCCAATTTTGCATTATGCAAACAGGATTAAGCTGTTCACATAAAGTTCTTACTTTGCAACTCTGCAGCTTTGCAGCTCTGCAAAGTCAACAATTGATTCATTTTTATTAGGATCTTTATAAAGACAAAACAAGTACAACTGTGGTGACTCCCATGAAACTAAAACCCATCCATTCACCACAAATCATGCAAATGTCCATATAATTCAGATATTTGTTAAGAGTTCAGAAAGTCTGCAGTTAGGGGATGGCTGAATCACCAGAGGAGTGGTTAGCAAAATGTTTTCTAGCCTTCATTTAACATGGATAAAACTAGAATAAAATGTTGAAACTTTAGTAATCTCAGCTAACATAATGGGAGACAAAGATTGTCTCATGTTATATTCATGGTATTCTGTTTAATGAAAAAATCATACATTAGGAAATTATGTGCAAGACTGGGACAACCCACTTTACTTTCAGGCTAGAGGAGTAGACTGCTCAACAAAAACTTCTGGGGAAAATGCAGATTGAAATGAATTAAACTTGACAGATCTATTTGCATGTTTTATTTTTCAATAAATGTCCATATTTCAATGTGGTGTTTCTGCATAAAACCAAAAAGTCAAAAATGGAAAACATAGAAACTGCCTATTATAAATGGGTTAAATCATGGAATACATTTCCTAGAGGGATGCCTAACAATATCTAGATATCACCCTTCACTCTCTTTCTAATATAATAGATATTCATTTGGCCCAAATAATTGAAACTTTTCTATGGATTTGGTCCCTATCAAAAACCTCCTGCTATTTGTGTAACTTCCCAGGACTTTACAAGAGTAAAAATGTATTAATTTCTGTTACTGTGACACAAATGAAATGTAGTTATGGTGAACTCTGGGCATTAGCCTGTATACCACTGAAAGTGTGTATTTAAAGTACTTCTCCACCTCACAAGCTGTACACCTAATGAGGCAAAAGAGCAGTGAAGTTGCAGTGTAATTGCAGTGCAGCTGGGATGTATATAAGACTTAAGTTAGATACTGTAGATGAGGCATGAACAAGAAAAAAGTACATTTCACTTAAAAGGTGTCTGCAATGAAGTATTTCCCTCTTTCTCCAGAATGTTAAATGAATGATGTGTGCTTTATTTTAGGAAAGAAATTGTAACTTTATTTTAAAGATAATGTTTTTTTTTTTCTGGAGGAATAGAATAGATCTCATTTTAGTAAATAAGTTTGTACCTAAAATTGTCGTCACAAGAAAAAAAAAACAGATTTAAAAATCTATTTTTATTTCTGTTGGAAATTGTATGGTGGGGCTGATGTTTGTAAAAATGAAAGAGTAATAATTTTAATTACTATACAATATATGCTTCAAGGCATAAAACAAACTCTAACTAAATGGTGTTAGTAAGAAATTTTGTGTATTCTATAACTGTTTACTTCAGAGTTTCTCTACATCGTCTGGTAGTGGCCAAAGTGAGGGAGTCACTGAATTAGATGAATCTTCAGTCTTAGCTGTTATAGAATCAGAGAGGTAGCCGTGTTAGTCTGGAATAGCAGAGGTAACAAAGAGTCCTGTGGCACCTTAAAGACTAACTATAAAGTTTTGAAGCATAAGCTTTCATGGGCTAATACCCACTTCGTCGGATGCAAGCAGTGGAAGTACTTCCAGTGGAAGCACTTCCACTGCTTGCATCCGACGAAGTGGGTATTAGCCCACGGAAGCTTATGCTTCAAAACTTTATAGTTAGTCTTTAAGGTGCCACAGGACTCTTTGTTACCTTAGCTGTTATAGAAATTCTTATGAATCTACATTCTCTGCCAAAATAAAAAAGCTGGAATTTCACCAGTGTGGAAAAAATTCTTAAGAATTATCCTTTCCACAGTTACTCCATTTTCAAAGCAAAATGTTTTACATTTTTGGTAGATATGGAAAGATTCTGCACTGGATCAAATTTTACAAATTAGAAAAATGCAAAGGGATTTTTTTTTTTAGTCATGTCAGATATAGCAAAATTCCAGAATAATGAACTAAAATGAAATCTGGATTTGTTAAAATAAAATGTGCATGCATAGGTACCAAAACTGCATGTGAAAATGCAGGAAGTGTGCTCACAACTGACATTGAGGCATAAAGACAAATCAGGAAAAGTACCTCAAATGAAGCCTCATTTCCAGTGAAAATGGGTCTGTTTTCATGCTTAAATTAAATTCATGCTTGAATAAAAATTAGGGGAAATGGGCCTATTAGGTGAATATGGATTTCACATTGAAAACCGAACAGTTTACATTCTTAATTGTTTCTGAAGCCAAAGTATATTCTCAATGCCACTGAGTTCCAGAACTTGGAGACAGCTCTGTTTTGTAGTTTTCAGGTTCTTTCTATGTTAGTATAAAGGTTCACAAATCCCACCCTTTGGAAACCCATTCCCCCTTTGACAGTCTATCCGTGCAAATAATTAATGCTATTGTTTCAATTTGTTTGACATATTGTTGTATCTATGTTGGTCCCAAGATATCAGAGAGACAAGGTGAGTGAGGTAATTACTTTTATTGGACCATTTACCTTCAAAGATCTAGTGACCATCCCAAAACAAACCAAGAAATCTGTTGTCTGAGACCCAGGTTGATGATACCACAGATTATGCTCGGAGGAGAAAGTCTGGGACACACTTTCACACTTCTTCACCAAACCAAGACACTACCAGAGAAAGAGATTGCATCATGGAATGGGCCACCAAAATACCACAAGAAAGCTTGCTTCAATAATGGGGGGGAGGGAACAATCTCCTACTGCACACTCCTAGTTATCCCTTACTACCCCACACTGGAACCAATACAGGGAAATCATTGAACAACTACCCAACCTCACTAAATTCATCATCAGAGGCAAACTCCTCACAGACCACAGCAACTCAGAAACACCAAACCGTACTTTAAAAACAGATGGAAAACCTGCAGACATCTCTCCACTGCTACAATGATCAATATTCCCCACAACACACTTTCAAGATTCACAAATCCTACACATGTTGTATATCTCATCTAGTGAACTCAGTGCCCTAACAACAACTTGAATGTACTCACACACAAAAATTTTAAGACTAAAACACCATATCATCCGTGGGCAAATACTTTTCACAAAACAATCACTCCATATCCTCCCAGTCCTTGTCCTCAAAAGATGATCCTGGGAACTTAAATTTGTAACTTTGCTAGACACTAAAAATCATGGTCCTAATAAAAACACTGGATTTATGGCTTATTGCAACCATTTGTACCCACTAACTCCCCTCTCCTCTTTAAGACCTTGAATATTCCCTTAATGTTAACTATTTATGCTAAGCAATCTGTTCCATCAGGTGTGACACACTGAGTAATTTTCCCAGATCTGAAGGCCAGCTCTGAGTAGCTTGAAAACTTATTTCACCAGGAGAAGTTGGTTCAATAAAATATATTACCTCACCTACATTGTTTCAATTGTCAGACAATGCAAAATGAAAAAGGGAAAATACAGGGAGATAAAATCATGGCATCAACATTAAAAACAAAACAAAATCAGAACAAGAAATTCAACATCCCTCCCAAAGGAATTCCATTTCTACATAAACATATCTAGAATAAATGGAACATATAGATAGATATACTGAGCAGTAAGTTTTTTGTTTACCCTTTCATCACAATTCTATCTGCAAGGAGACTCAAATAATGAGATGCTTTATAGAAATGGAAGGCTGTTACACAATTTTTGGCTCATTTAAATTCAGAACCACATTCTAATGCTTCAAGTTCACAGATGTTTGGGTCTGAAACTAAGCCATTTGCCCATACCTTCATAATACAAAATGATCAGGTTTTCTTCTGTTGCAATATTTTAGCCATTGTTTCAGCCAATGCTTGACATAAATGAGCTACCCCCCTCCCCCCGTAACAGTCAAATACTCCTACTATTTATATGATAATGCCACTAAGACAGGCTCATTCCCTTCTCCTGCTATCCTTTTCTTTCATGATACTTTGAGAAGCATTAACATCCCTTGTATTTTTCTCTTTTTATGTGAAGACTGAATATCCAGCTGTTACCTTAATTAAGTCTGTCACCAGCAAGGATCTGGCTTTACATACCTGCAGAGAGAACCTTTAGGGTGTTTTAATGACTAGCTATAGCTTGAGAAAAGTGACTCAAAAGCTAGTTCAAATGTGTACCGGAGCTGCCAATTTCCAATTACGATACTTGTCTCTCCTCATATTGAACCACTGCAAATTATATGTTTTAGCTTTGATGGTTAATCTTTTGCCACCTGACAGATGGAAGTAAATCAGTTGACTTATATCAATCACTTCCAGGAAGTAGAAATATTGAAATCCTTGTACAATTTTGCATCTGTCAAAGACAACATTAAATTACAAGAGCAACCTACTGTTTTCAGACAAAGTGGCATCTGACATGTAGAAATATGCATAGATCTAGCATTACTCAATCTCCCTCCAAAAAGGTGTGTGTGTGGGGGGGGAGGGATTGGGATGGAGGGGTATCGCAGAAGGTGGAATCCTGAGGAGATATACTGTAGAGATACTGTGTTCTAGTTGTGTGATCTCCTCGATAGATTAGCATAAACAAATAGAGTCCGTGGAATGATGACATGACATGAGCTCAATAACAACAGAACATGTATTTATTACTGGAAGAAGGGAAAGAGGCACCTCCCTTGCTAACTCCAAAATCCCCTTTGTTTTCCCTCCACACACACACGCACACTCATTTTCCTGAGAGCTGAGTCATACATACAGATTTGCCATATGTACAGATCTGGGCAGCACAGCAACTTTGTTGCAGCATTCGTATTGCCAGAGCCAATTCTAGGAGTGGGTGAGCAGGGCAGTTGCTGCACGCAGCAACTAATAGAAGGCACCATGCCTCTGTGCTGCTGTGCTTCTCCCTCCTCTGCTGATTGGCTGGCTGTGGGGGCTGTTTGTTTGCTACGTGTTGTTGGTTTTTTGACTCCGCTGCTCAGGGTGTGTGTCACCAAAAGTATTTTTTTGCCTTGGCAGGCAAAACCTCTAGGGCTGTTCCTGGATGTCCCTCCACAGCATAGTTAGCTTGAGCTATAACTTGAGTATTACTCCTACCAGGACTCCCAGCCACACAAGTTCAAGTTCAAGTTCTTCTCATGTCTTCCCACAACAACCATAATTTTTTTACAGCATTGGGCACATGATGTGGCCTGATCTATAGACTTGCCAGGATCTTCTCTTGTTCCCCCACAAATCAGTGGAAGAACATGGTTTGCAATGACATGATTCTACCTTTTGTAAAACCATGTTGTATTTTGTCCCATTTACCATTGACCTCAATGTCCCTAACTACTCTCTCCTTCAGAACTTTTTTCCAAGACTGAGTTTGACATCTGTAGTATGCAAACAGGTCTGTAGTTACCCGGATCACTTTTTTTTTTCTTCTTAAAAATAGGAACTATGTTAGCAATTCTCCAGTCATATGGTACATCCCTGAGTTTACATTTCATTAAAAATTCTTGCTAATGGGCTTGCAATGTCATGTGCCAGTTTCTTTAATATTCTTGGATGAAAATTGTCTGGGCCCCCCCAATTTAGTCCCATTAGGCTGTTCGAGTTTGGTTTCTTCCTTGAATATGGTAATATCTACCTCCATATCCTCATGCCCTTTGTTATGCTATCATTATCCCTAAGCTGTTGGGCTTCTGTCTGTTTAAAGGAGCAATAGACCTTATTACTCCTCTGAATGTTCCAGGAGAGGGCGAGACATTTCAGGACAAGGAGTTTTGGGGAAAATTTGGACTGGGATGTGTGTTGGGGTCACTTGGCTAGTAGTAACCAAGACTGGTGAAGATCAGAGAGGGTTCTGGTGTAACAAGCAAGCTACTGGAGTCAGAGTTGCTGAATCAGGGTTATCCAACACACAGACACTCAGTACTTGCTTGTATGCCATCTGTGAGCTTTCAGAAAGGGAGCGACAATGGCAGAACAGTTTACGGCACTCCAGGTTACAGGACAAATGGTGACAACACCCTTCACTGGTCAGGGTTGAACTCCAAAATAGGATTGATAGGTAGATGTATGTATTATATCTGTCTTTCTCACATCTAGTATAGAGGGTTGGTAACAACCTCTATATCTAAAACTTGAAAGAATCTAAGTTCTCACATCTCTGTTTGTAGCAAGACTTTCAAATTTGACCGGGGAAAAGCTTTCAGGATAGAAAAGTGCCTTTTATTTGTTTGGTGAAATTCCACTGAGGTTTTGCTGAGATACCAATTGTTGAGCATCATCATTTCCCTTCTGTGACTTGTTTTCCTCAAGACAATATAGGTAGCATCCAAGATAATAACTGAACACACACATTCTAAAAAGCGGAGATCATGATAGCATCAGAATATCAACACTTACTGCTTTGGGAATACCTGCTACTTGCCAGTGCAGCTGTAGCAGTGTGCTGGGGAAAAAAGCTGGCTGGGTTGTTTGTTTTTTTTCCCTCCCTTTTTATTAGATTAAAAAAAAATTACATACAAAAATATGTTAAAATATTATTTAGACTGCAGGAAAATGAGGAAGTGCTGAATTTACAGTTGTTTACGCAAACTTAATTATGGATATGCATTATGATAGAGGCTTTAATTTCATGCTCTTTTTTCCAGAGGACCCCTTTCTCAGTCATTGTTTAGGATGAAGGCACAAGGGGACAGAATTAAGATTCCATGGGCATACATGCACATACAGATACTCCTGAACTCTGCTAATTTAATTTTATCAATTTCTCTTTTCTTTGGTTCCCACTGGAAAAGACTGCATATCTCGCACTGTTCTCCCAATGCTTTGCCACATATCATAATCAAATATCCTTATACATAAAAATGGAATCAAACCCACTCATTAAAAGATTGTGTCCTTGATTTCGGTGACAGAGAGAAGATTATAATAAATCTTTTCAAACATTTCATTTTGCCTTTTATTTGTGTGTGAGTCTTTTAACATTTAAAGATGGGTGGTTTTGATTCCAACATATCAGTTTAACTTGCATTGTTTTGCTTCAGTTATAATGGTTTTGTACCGTGTTCTGATTGATCCACTTTAAAAACACACCTGGTTAACAGCCATTCATACTCATAACACTCAGCAAGCATTCCACTTGAATGGGTGAAGAGGATTCTCAAGTGATATTTAAGCAAATGAGATGGCCATAGGAAATCATTGTGCTAAGATCACTTCCCAGCTAATTGTGCCTCGGGTGCACAATTTTTTTAAATTTTACATTGTATTGATTTATACTCTGCACAGAGCATTTTGCCTTTCAAAAATATAAATGAACGTTACATATTGAAGTATTTTTACCAGCTTCTTTGGTTATATTTCTGAATTTATTTTCTAGCATGCAACAAAGACTATTTTTAACAATATTAATTATTGCACCTGAACCTGTAACCCTTAACGTGAATGGTGAAATCCATTCACTTCAAAAGTCATGATCTAGACAGCTGGACTTCTCTTCATTTGTCCCTGTAAATGGGTACAGTTAATTGCATTGCAAATCCAACATACTACATTATGTGTAGCTCCACAATAGTATTACACAACATTTTAAAAAAGAGTTAGCAATTGTTCCCGAGATTATACCATGTTTCCTCATTCTGCAGATATGCACTTCATCAATAAGTTGATGGTATTATTAGAAAGTATTTCCTTGTAATTTTATTACCATTTCCTTTACAGCCCTGTCTGTGCTGCAATAGATTTCCAAACAAGATTTGTTAAGTTGTTAGACTATCCCCAGTACCTATATTATATCTACATCCCTGGGTTCTGATTTTATTAATCCATGTATTTCAGATTAAAGATAAAAGAATCATTCATAAGTGCTGAGCTCTGGGGCATGACTATAAAATGGCACATGTGCCACTTATTCCGTCAGCTGCATTCCCTCCTCCCACATAAAAACTGCTTTTAAAAATACTGTAAAATCCTATTACTCCATTATTCTACTCTCAACGAAAAAGAAGAAGCTAGGTAAACATATTAGTGGTTCAACAGCCTTTTATAGTTTGAGAAGATCCTATTTTGTTTAATTTGATTACATTTATGTACAATATAACCTCTATAGACACGGGAAAGAGCTTACATTCTAACAGTTCATTTGTAAATACAGCTTGTGCTTTCTAAATTAAAGAAAATAAGAATGGACATACCGGGTCAGACTAAAGGTCCATCCAGCCCAGTATCCTGTCTACTGACAGTGGACAATGTCAGCTGCCCCAAGTGAGTGAACCTAACAGGTTCAAGTGATCAAGTGATCTCTCTCCTACCATCCATCACAACCTCTGACAAATAGAGGCTTGGCACACCGTACCTTATGCATCCTTGCTAATAATGATTAATGGTCTTAACCTCCATGAATTTATCCAGTTCTTTTTAAAATCCTGTTATAGTCCTAGACTTCACAACCTCCTCAGGAAAGGAGGAGGTTGTGAACTGACAAGAAAGTTAGGCTCACACTGTACAGTTGTAACCCATTTTCCCAGGGCAGTTTCTATGGCTTTGGGTAAAACAGCAGTGGCTCTTTGGAAGTCACCAACCTTCTGCCCCTTTTCTGACACCATCCCATAACACAGCCAAATGCAAGTCACACATCCCAGGGTCCTGGCTCAGGCAGGAGCCCACAGGTACAGGCTTCTTCCACAAGAATTCTTCCATTGACCTGGCTACCGCCTTTCAAAGAGGTGGATTTACTAACACGATGAAAAAAACCTTCTGTCACTGTAGTGTCTTCATTACAGTGCCACAGTGACATTGTTGAAGCTATGATACTAGATCACTTGTAGTGTAAACATACCCTTAGTAACAATTCTCTCTGAAGAACACATACTGCAGCAACACCTCCATCTCCTTGGAGAAAGGTGCAACATACACTCCCTCCCATAGATGCAGAAGAGGATGCATTCTTCATCCATCTGTGGGTTTAGCACCACTGGGCTAGAGCTAGCCACATGCAGGGCCTGTGTCCCTCAGCCACCACATTATGACTGGCCCATGTGAAGATGGGAAGGGCTTGTGCAAAATGTTGCAAAAGTGCCCATCTTTAATGTTGAAAATGCAAGCTATCCTTTACAAATGCAATGCTACTACAAAACATTAATATTCAACAATAAAACAGTTCCTCTTTGTAGTAATACTCCCAGACTGCTCTTTTTTACATATATGCATATGGCAGTTTGGGTGCCCATTGGCTATATATCATGTAGTTTTGTCTAATTTTTCCCAATAAATTATAAGCTACAATCTTAAATTATCAGTATTTTTGTGCATTTATGTTGTACTAAAATGTTGAGAAGAAAAAATATAGTCCTTTTAAGAATGATGGAAAAGACAGAGTAGGACAATAGAAATTGCAGTATATATTTTCAATATGATATTTAAATACAAAATCTTGATGGACTGCCCAAATCAAACAGCTAATTCAATTGTATGAAAAGTAAAGATTACTGTAAGTAGATAATTTGTGAAGTGGTGAGAGGTTAAGAGTTTCTAAAATTTGCAACTATCAGGATTTAACGTATATCCCAGGGCAATTCTACGAGGGAGTTAGGTTCAAAAGGAATTCATTTTTATAAACTCACTCAGTTCACTAGAGATTCTGAAGAATGCAGGCTATAACACCAACATAATACTAATATTTAAGAAAGGATTAGAGTCATGCTGTTCTAGACCTCACAGGGTAGAGTAAATAGTTTGACATTTCAAAGAAAATATTATGAAACTCACTCAAGGGCATGCTTCAAAAGTCCCAAATTTGATCAAGTTTTTCACCTTTTATATAAAAGCATGGTTTTCTGCATTTACAAAAAATCAAGTATGAGATGTGGAAACAGAGCAAGGGAAGAAATACGAGAACAAAGAAGAGAATTCAAAGATCTAGATCTGGCTAAATGCAATAAAATATGTGCTTCTTTACAGATGAATATGCAATAGATAAATTGTGCTGTAAAAAAACAGAACTGATAGACTGAAAAATGCTCAGAGAGACCTGTCAAGATAGCGACTTGGGAGTGATTGCTGAGAAATCCCTGAAGTTTTCAGTCAGAGTTTTAGTCATAAAACGCACCCACATTCCCGTAACATATGTCAAGTTAACTGGCAGGTCACGGAATACAGTGCTGACTCTGACCCTACCTTTACTGAAGTCAAAGATAACATTCCCATTAACTTCTACAAGTTCAGAATCAAGTTTTTTTAATAGAAACCAAAGGAGCTAACTTTAGCTATTGTAGTAAAAAAGAAGACCAGTACAAGGGAATATGTGCAATGACCATAAATACCTGGAATGATCTGCACTTACCTTTAAAGTAACAATATACATGAAGAAAGGAAATTATTTATAAGCTGGAAATATGGTAGGACAGGCGCCATGGTCCAGAGATAAAGAAGGAAACCATTAAATTCATAGATTAGGAACCAGGTGTTATCAGTAAGAACTGGATTGTGATTTATAATCCTAAAAAAATGGGCAGGAAATCAACACTTCAAAAATCAGATATTAAAGAGTAAATTAAACAATGTTATAATGGTTAGATTGGAGGATGCCAGACTTGATGATTCCAATAGCTCTCCTATGATGAATTTTTTGGCCCATTTACGTTACTGGCCAACAATGGGGGAAGTGCAGAGCCAGAACACTCTAGGAGTTATTCAGAGAGAGACTGTGCCTCAGGCTAGAGTTTCCATCTTGAAACCAGAGCCAGAGATTCTCCCCACCAGGAAAGTTGGTGAAGTGAAGACAGCATAGTCTTCTGAATTTTTAAACCCTCTAATTGGTTCACTAACTAACTTTCTGGGGGGACTCTGACTTATGAGATACACTGGCATCTCTGAAGCCCCTTTTTGCTCCAGAGGATGATCTGCTCCATACCTTTTACATCAGTGGTTCTCACCAAAGGGTATGTGTACCCCTCGGGGTACTCAGGGGTCTTCCAAGGGGTACTCAACTCATCTAAATCAGTGTTACTGAATCTGGGGGTTGCAGCACAAAGTGTGGTCACAGGATAGATTTAGGAGGATTGCAAGTGCAGGGTTGGCATTAGGGGGTGGCAAGCAGGGCAAAAGCCTGGGGCACCACAAAGCTAAAGTTACATGCTTCAGCCCCAGTTAGTGGGGCTTCAGCTTCAGACAAGACTCATAAGTGAAAAACAAGCTCAAGTATCACTCTGAAATGCAAGTACAATATTTGTAGTCCAGTTGATTTATTTTATAATTATATAGTAAAAATGAGAAAGCCAGCATTTTTTCAGTAATAGTACGCTGCAACAGTTCTGTAGTTTTATGTCTGATTTTGTAAGCAAGCAGTTTTTAAGTGAGGTGAAACTTGGGGTATGCAAGGCAAATTAGATTAATAGGGGTACAGTAGTCTGAAAAGGTTGAGAACCAGAGCCTTACACCACTAACCTGACCATCTTAAACCTGATCATTACACTGGATGCAAGTGTAATGCTCCCACACACTGAAATAAGCATTTCTCTAATGGATTAGGATCAAATTGTGATGAACTCTAATTCCGTAAATTTAATACAACTCTGAGTTGTTAGGATGAAAGCTGTTCTAAAAAGGCACATTTGTTCTCACACACACACACAATATATATATATATATACTGTATATTAGTAGATGTAAATTAACTTAACTCATTTGCTCCATCACAAGGAGAATTTATATTTAATGGGAAAGGGACTCAAGTGTTGTGGATTACAGAGTTTTGTTAATCCCCACCTCTCAGGATCTACATCTTTGAGCTGTATAATAACCCAGGCTTTTGGAAGGAGTACAAAGTAATCTGACCTTTCTGATGAATAAGGTATTCTCTTGAGGATCCAGAATCCATTACTACCTGAGGTTTATGCAGCTCAGAAAGGTACTTCTCCTCTGAATACTGCCCTCAATAAATAAACTATAATTCCAGTCAGAGATGGAATATGTGTATTAAATGTGTCCTGTACTTTGTATATTAAATAAACATAACAGATGATCAATCATACAAATGTAGGGCTGGAAAGGACCTTGAGAAGTCATCAAGTCCAGCCTTCTGTGATGAGGCGGGGGCAAGTAAAACCATCCCTGAGAAGTGTTTAGCTAACCTGCTTTTTAAAACCTCCAGTGACAGGGATTCCACAAGCTCCCTTGGAAGCCTTTTCCAAAGTTTAACTACCCTTAAAGTTAGATATTTAACCTAAATCTCTTTTGTTGCAGATTAAGCCCATAATTTCTTGGCCTACCTTGGAGACATGGAGAACATAGACATGGAGAACAATTGATCACCATCATCTTTATAACAGCCTTTAACCTATAAAATGATTTATCAGGTCCTCCCTCAGACTTCTTTTCCTCAAAATAAAATATGCCCAGTTTCTTAATCTATCTTCATATGTCAGGTTTTCTAAATCATTCATATTTTTTGTTTCTCTCCTCTGGACTCTCTCCAATTTGTCCACATCTTTCCTGAAATGTAGCATCCAGAACTGGACAGCCCAGCTATGGTCTCACCAGTGCTGAGTAAACCTAGACAAATATTTCCTGTGTCTTATGTACAGTGTTGCTGTTTATACCCCTGAGAATTAAATCATTTTTTTTGCAGCTGCAAAATATTGTTGACTCATTCAAATTGTGACTCATTATAACTGTCAGAGCTTTATCAGTATTGCAACCTAACCAATTATTCCCCATTTTGTACTTGTGCATTTGATTGTTTCCTTCTCAAGTGAAGTACTTTGCACTTGTCTTTATCCAATTTCATCTTGGTGAATTCAGATCAAGTGTTCAATTTGTCAAGGTCATGTTGAGTTCTAATTGTGTCCTCCAAAGTGCTAGCAACTCCTCCGACCTTGTTGTCTGCAAATGTTATAAGCATTCTCTCCACTCCTTTATCCAGGTAATTAATGAAAATATCAAATCTTTTTGGACCAAGGATTAATAGATAGAACAATGAATATTTGAAAGTCATTAGTTGGTCAAATGGCAAACTAAGCCATCTACTTTTCTACTGAACTGTTTGTTTTATTGTTCTCATATTCCCATCCATTCCCACCTCAGTATCATCCACCCCTTGAATTCTAGATTGTAAGCACTATAGAGCAAGGGCTGTATTCTTTGTTACTTTCTGTACATTCCCAACATAATGGGTCCTTGATCTGTGATCAGGGTTCCTAGGAACTGTCTAATAATAAAAATAAGGGATTACTACTGTGAAAAATTAGAAGTTGTGCCCAAAAGAATATAGTTAAAACACATAACTGAGGTAAGAGTATGGTTCAATAAGGGAAAAGGTCAACTGTTTTATTAAAGAGAGAGAAAATGTCCTCTCTTTAAATAGACAGGTGCTGAAAATATTCTGAAGAGAAATAAGTAGAATCAATTTATATTTTTGCATGCTATATTTTGCAGAATGAATTATCGAGAAACTTTGAATTTAAATGTAAAAGAGACACCTTGACTATTATGTAAGATCTTTTTTTAAAAAAAGTAAATGTTTTATAATTAGGATAAAAATGTAAGTAAAAGTGATCATTGACATTAAGACTTCTCCACAAGTTGTGAGAGTGTTTCCTTTAGCATGAGCACAACATATTTCATGATGCCAACTTAATTTAATTGGATGCTCTCAGACACTGCAGAGCAACTGGAGTGCATTTAAAGTGGTAAGCTGTATCATAAAAAATACCAATAATATGTTTGGGAAGTTGATTCTAGAAAATACACTTTTAGTTAAGAGAAAAAAACAACAACAACTACCACTCTTTCAGTGCTGCTGTTTCAGATAATGAAATAACACAGAGTCTGGGTGAATGGCAACAAGCCATAGTGCATGTAAGGGAATAACTTGCAGTAGAGGAAAAGTGAAATCATTTATACTTTTACATTAGAAATATTATAGCGAAATACCTTCTGAGCAAAGAAGAATGGTATCTTCCTTCCAGCCCAATAAGTGAAGCATGAGAGAGACTCAGTACTTCAAGGAATTGCAAGCAGGGCATAGCATCTCCTCCCCCAGAATCACTCTCGTATGAAAGGGAATGTTGGTGTCCTGCAGCCAAGACTTCCCCCAGGAAAGAAAAGCAATGAGGCGGGAATATACTGCTTGGGTCAAAGAGCAGCTGTCACTTGTGAGGGAAATGGTCCCATGTGATTGTGCATCAGAGTGGGATTTCTAGTTCCCTACTTACAGTACTGGAGGCCCCAAGTAATGTGGCTGAATCCCTGAGGGAATCTGTAAAGCTACAGGTTTTCTTAGTGGAGTCAGTCAGCTATACACCCCAGATATGCATCTAAATATTCATGCCCTAGGCACAGCAGCAATTCATGAGATGTCTGATAAGTCTACTGGTGGCCAATAAAACCCCAATTCTCTGCCCCTACTGCAAGTAATACAAACTTCCCCTATGCTAACATTTGAATAAACATGTGTGTGTGTGCACATCAGTGGGACTGGAACACTTTTTACATTGGGTGACCAGATGTCCTGATTTTATAGGGAAAGTCCCGATTTTTGTGTCTTTTTCTTATATAGGTTCCTATTATGCCTACTCTCTGTCCTGATTTTTCACATTTCACATTTGCTGTCTGGTCACCCTATTTTTACAGTGGGGGAGGAAATCCAATGGTCCCAAAACTTTTTTCTTTCTTTGACCCTCCATTTACTCCTATCCATGCCTCCTCTCCCCAGCGCTTGGGCCAGGACCAGGCCTTGGCTCCAGGATGGTGGGGGACATGGGCAGGTGGCTGAGGCTGGGACCACACAGAGAGCGTACACACACACACACACACACACACACACACACACACACACACACACACACACACACACACACACACACACCAATCACCAGAAGTAGGAAAGTCTAGTGCTATTGTCTTGCCTCCGAAATACTTGTGAGTCATTATGAGTACCCAGTCAAGGCCTATAGGGGGATCACTAGTGTGGTCGCTGGCTCAAGAGTCAGAAAGCTATGCAGTTAAAAATATATATCTATCCCACGTATGTTTCCTTCTTAAATTAAAGTTAGATCTTTAAAATCCCTCCCTTTTTGGTATTCCCTTCCTTATCCTTTTACTAGATTTCACTTTAGTATCATACACCCCTTTGTCTATATTATCTTATACTTGACAATGAAGGAAGAAGTCCCTTTTGGCACTCCTCCCAAGAGCCATCTGGACCACTGACCAGAAATCAAGGAGTAATTTTCACTTGCATTTCTTGTACTTTTGTTAACAGATATACTGCTAAATATTACATAAGAGCAGAAAGAGAACAGCTCCTTAAAGAAAATTCTGGGGCAGTTAATAGTAGTGTGAAGTTTCAGGAAGCTCGGAATACTATGCAAGAGATCCTAAGTGTAATTCCAGCATTGAAGTCCCTGGCTATTGAAATGCCAAAAAAGTGAGAACCCAATATAATAAACTTAATTGTGAAGAAAGGAGGCCTCATTTGTAAAGGGGTAACACAGGGCACAAGTGGTTAAACAGGTGATTTGTTTGAAAAGCAGGTTGGCAAAACATTTCAGAAACTTCCAGTAGAAGTAACTCCTATACAAGTATGGAAATGTTTCAAATTAAAAAGAAATATTCAGAAAAAGTAGACGCTGTCTCCTGGATCATGAATCCTGGCATATTTAATGTCACTTGCAAAAAGCAAACCTGAAATGTCTAAAATCATAAACTCTTGCATAAAGACACACTGACATGCAGTTAAAGATTATACTGGAACGTGACATAAGAAGGAAGATTACAAAATGAAAATAGATTCTTATTCTGAACAATATAAGAAGACTTCGATAACTCATCTGAGCCAATTTCATTACCAATTTTAATTATATACTATTAGGATTAACCCCAACCAGAATGTGAATTTGTTACACTCACGCACCTTCTAACTAGACAACCCGAATGCCATCACCCATTCCCAACTTTCAGCCTAATTTTCACAGGAATGTCATATACATCTCAGTGAAAAAGGTAGCCCATAGCTTGTGTCTTAAAAGAAAAAGGAACAAACCTACTAAATGTGTAGGGATAAGTGAACACAGCTGTACGTTTCACAGAACAGTTATGGCCTCTGGTTTCACAGGACTTTCCATGATAATTTTTCTTTTAAGTTTATTAAATTTAAAGGCAGAACTACTGACTGCTGGATGGTACTGTCATACAAAGACCTCTGAATGTTATGGAGATACAAGATAGCATCCTAGCTCACCTGGAAGTAAGGGCCTTGAAAAGAACAAGAGCAAGATGGTTGAATGATACCCTCAGGTAACAATAATATTGTGTCTTCTAGATGGAGTGAGAAGGTTTAAAAGACCTTTCATTTTTTTCTGTTAGATGGAACCAAGGATTTGATTCAGAAAATTGGTTTTAAACTGCAAAATTGACTTTGACTACAACAAAAAAATTCATCATGAGCACTCCTACTTTTCCCACTTTTAAGAGTGCATTTCTGCAACAATGCTAGCAACCTAGACACTAGGCCAAACTCATCCTTAGTGTAATTCCACTGAAGTCAGCAGAGGTATATCTTGGAATGCATTTACCTCTGTGTTTGACGTTACATATTCACAAAGATGAGTTGGGTTGTTCTCAAAAGCAAAATATTTACAAATACTTGTGCTATTCCATGGGGAAAATCTGCATAGATTTGTCACTGTTTTGACATTAAACAGTTTTGAAATGCTGAGCATTTTGGTACCTTTTAAAGCATTCGGTTGTAAACTGCAGTAGATTAATCTAAGGTACTTATGTAATTTGTTAGAAGTTGTGTAAATTACAGGCTTCAAGGAACTCATACTTTATATTCCTTCAGTAGGTTTTGTCAGATGCATTATTGGAGAGTTTCTTCTTTTCCTTATATAAGCTTGTCTTAGGTATATACTGTAATGCTCAAGTGCTTCCCTACAGCTATCTTCTGAAGCAAATAATATATTTACATTTTCATCCCAATAAATAATGTTGTGGATTTGTGTGAGCAAACCTGCTTCTCTGTGCTCTTAAGTCTACGAAAGGTACAACAAAGCATCTGATATTTGCAATTTTGTGTCTCTTTTTAACCATTTCACTGCGCTGTGTATCTGAACAACAACTTTTAGATCCTGAATAGAAAAGAAGAAGAAAGACTACACCAAACTGTACTAAAATCTATGGTGGAGAAAGTATAGAAGCAATACCCTTGCTTCATACATAAACTGCATATCAAAGGTATTGGTTACTATCATCAAGGCTCCAATTCAGCAAAGCACTTAAGTGCATGCTTAAAGTTAAGTGCATACTCCAATAGAATTCAATTGTATTTAAGCACATACTTAGCATCAGGGTCTTATGGGAACAAGTTATCTGAGGCATTCCCTTCTTACTCTATGTTCTATCAAAGAAGTTATGAACTAATAGGCTATTTTTGCTGTCAGATTCTGGAATTTTACAGCTAATGGGAGCACATTTTCAGAGTGTGCAAGGTTTCTGAATGTATTCCTACTGACACATTTTGGTGATCTTCACTGCACAGGGCAAGACTTACATCTTTGGTCAGTTTTTTAGCCGATTTGTGGATCATCAGAATGTTAGCATGTGAAATACATAGGGTACAATATAGACTAGCGAGTAGCTGTGTCACAGCAAGTTTGCAGATGACACTAAACTGGAGGGAGAGGTAGATATGGTGGAGGGTGTTGGTCCTGCTTTGGACTGGATTGGACTGGATGACCTCCTGAGGTCTCTTTTTTCTATGATTTTCTATGATTCTATGATATAAAGTCCATCATTTTATTAATAAAAATGATATGTACAAATCCTGTTATCCAAAATGGAGTTTTCCAAACACTTCAATTCCAAAGACACTGGTTTAGATAAAACAATAAATCAAGTGTATTAACTGTAAAAAATAGATGAATACAAACCATGAGGGATAAAAGTCAGAAACGATTACAAGATAAAACATAACTGATCCCTAACCTAACAAACTGTGTTAAATTCAAAGCAAAGTTTTTCTCACCAAATGCTTTCAATAGTCAGTTAGGAGCGCTGGAGCCCCTGGGGAATGGAAAGGGAGGGAGGGCTGCTCGGGATCACAGATCCTGGGAGTCCTGTCAACTACTGACTGAAATGAACATTGTCAGTTTCCCTGCTGCAATAGCAGCTGCCCACCCAGGGAGCATATTTCATTTCAAAAACATCATTTGCCAATGTCCCCAAAACAAAATGTTGAGGATTCTCAGCTCCTGAGAAATTTTTTGAAAATTTGTTTTCATTTCCATTTGGAATACCGTAACACCAGTGAGACAGCTACAATGCCATCGTCACATTTTCTATAAACAGCAAAATGAAAGGGAAAACTTTCCATAAAAAGACACGTGTAATGCAAACTATAGAAGCAAAACCTTCAACTGCATAAGTCTGGTTGTTGCTTATGCAGTATAGATATGAATGGTATTTGCATCCATTATATGATCTCACATACAAATTCCCATGGGTGTGTTGCACTGTGTGAGATGAAGTCCAGCTGGGGAGCCTGGTACATAAAAGAGAACAGTGACAAAAAAATAATCCAACTGAACTCCTGTGAGTTCTGGCTACATTTCCAATTGAAACGTTCTGATTTTCAGCGCCTAACTGAAAACTATTTGGTTCATTGGCATTCAGTTTTATAACTCTCTCTCTCTCTCTCTCTCTCTCTCTCTCTCTCTCTCTCTCTCTCTCTCTCTCTCAGGAAAGTCAATAACTTTTCCTCTAAATTGATTTATCTGAAAATCAATTTTTTTCTCAAGAAAAGTTTAGGCAAAGTTTTGTGATCACTAAATAAGCTTGCCTTTGGACCAAAATCTGGAATTCTTGATTAAGCAGAACTGCAATAAAAATCTCTGAAAGATTTAACTCAATTAGGGGTTGAGCCAGCATCAGTTGAAGTCAATAGGAAGACACTCACTATTATTGATTATTCGTATTCCAGAAGCACCTACAGACTGCAGCTGAGATCAGAGCACCATTAATATGTACATTCAGTCAAAGATTGTAAACTCTTCAGAGCAGAGACTGTCTAACTAGATGAGACAGACAATGAAGTGGAAGGGGAAATTGAGGTGCAATGACTTACTCAATGTCACAGAGGTCAATGGCAGAATTGAGGTAAAAAAAACACGTCTCCTGACTCCCAGCACAGTGCCCTATCCACTAGTCCGTAGTACCCATAAACGATATCCGTTGACTTCAATAGGCTTTAGTTCAGGCCCTAAGTAGTATAGAATTTGACTGATGATGATTATTTATTGTTTCTTATATAGCAACAGCATGACTGATTCTTTGCAACAAATAAATTGAAGGCAATGGCCGCTTCAGAGAACTAAAGAGTAAAAGAACCATAAAGAAATGAAAACAATTAGAAATGTATCATGCTGGCTTGGAATCCATTCAGTTACAAAAATAATAAAGTTAAATAATAAAGTTGCCTGCAGGCAATCTACAAGGGATTTAATTATTTCTGAATTACCCGTCTTGGATGAAAAATCATTTCCAGTGCCAAGAGAATTAAGCATTCTTTTGACCCGAGTGTGACCCATATTTTAAAGAACTTATGTAGCACTGTTGTGCTTTCTTGCTTTGTTTATAAAATGTATAATATGCCATCAACCACAAATTAAAGACTATGAAAATGTATTTGTAAATACAACATGAAATTCAGATGTGTGTAATAGTAAACTGTTCATTAATTGTAAGTTATGGCATATGGTGTTTATAGATTTTTTTATGAAAACTGAAATTGTGCCAGTGTTTGATTTGTTATCACTATTGTATTTCCCTCTGCACTACACTTTGTGTACAAACTGTGAATGAGATTTAAAAATAAATGGTTATTTTACTACAAGCGACATGTCTGAGACTACTACTGGTGTGAGTTCCATCTTGCTGAAAAATGCCAATTTGTGATTCTGCTATTAAAGGAAAGCACTGCAAGAGATTGCCAAGCATTTTTGGAATCCATTTTGCTTTAATGCTAGTTTAACACCAATGAAAATTGCTTTGGGGCTAAATTGTTTTTAAATTCTTCAATTAAGCTTCCACATTTGGCCATCCAAATTGTGCACTCTGAATCCTGAATTGAAGTATTGATGACAAATACTCTTTATTCCTACTACTACTTCTCCACAATGTCAAGAATCCTATCTTCCTTTCAAATCCATAACTACAACCCCCATAAGTGCCAATATCCTATTTCCCTGTCCAAAAGGTTGATTGTCTCCTTTTCCCTCTGAACTCTGAACACACCTCACTCCTCTCCTCACTTCTATTCTCATTATTCCCATACCCTTGGCCTAAAGTCTCACTTTTCCCTACTGGATCAAACTTATTTGTTCTTTCTTGGGTCTGGAACCACAACCAAAGAAGGCAGATTACATCTGGAGCACAGCTCAGAGGATGGCAGTGAGGAGGCACAGAATGTCAGGGCATGCTGGGAAGTATTGACTTGCTTGATCTCCAAACCTCTAGAAAGCCCCTCTAACTTATTGGCCTATGTCTGAAACAGGTCAACTCCGAAGAACCAGACAGTTCCCTAATATCTCCCTCCTGGGAACAGGCCAATTTTCTACGTATTAAAAAGACAGATACAGGAACTCCTCACTTCATGTTGTAGTTATGTTTCTGAAAAATGCAACTTTAAGAAAAATGATGTTAAGCGATTCTAATTTCCCCATAAGCATTATGGTTCCATGGTTTCCAAAATAGTAATTAATTCATATTTTTTTTAGTCCAGAAAGAACATATATAATCATCAAGTATGATGACCTCCTGCATAACACAATCCATGGCATTTTACCCAGTAATTCATTCATGAAGCCCATAGCTTCATGTTAAGCACATCTATCTTATATTTTTAAGAATAAGAGAAGGGGAGCATTTCCCAGACCTGTTTTTTCTCTCATTACCCAAAACTGACACAGCCGTATTTTCAGTTCTGTTTTTAATAGGAATGTTTATTTTTATTATGAACATTAACAATAAAATTGACTTTAGTGGAGCCTCCCTCTCCCCATTTGTACACACACACGAACAATCACACAATTCAGCATGACTGGCAGCTTCCACTCAGGTGGAGTGACACAATGACATCTGGAGGAGCAAACGATGTGATAAGTCAGAGCATAACTGAGATGCATTGGCAGACAAGATTAGCAAGGAAGTTTGCTTGATTTATACCTGGATGTGACTGAATGCACCCCTGTATTCACACCTTATGCATCATTGTAATACTCTTTGCACAAATATGCCTTGGGAGGTATCATTTGAAAACTAATAACTTAGTGATCAATACTATCATGGTAAAATGTATGTAGCAACTTTATGTTAGTTGTGAATTCCCTTTGTGTGATGTTGGCAGCACATGTTCAAACCCATGATTAGGCAGAAATGGTTACGCATGTCTATCTTAAACAAAGGCATGTGTGTTTACCTCACTTTACATATAAGCAATAAGCAGGGTCCTTTAGACAGTAAGGGGATACAAGGCAAATCTGCATTTCAGCATACACAGAGGAGAATAAAGAGCATGGTGCAGTTTCATCCCCAGACTCCATGTTGCCTTCTTTACTATTTCAATAAACTTTGCTTTGAGTAGTCTTGGAAGAATCTACTTGAAAGGGGGACTGGACTATAAAACTGAAGGGCATGAATACTCCAGTCTCTCCCGCACATGTAATATTTCATCTAAGATGACAAAGGAACCAGTCCCTTGGATTTTAAAGGCAGATATTGACTTGAGATATTGGTCAGCTATGTTTCTGGGAACATGTTTAAAGGATTTTACATTCAAGCATGTCATTTCTTAGCTACTAGAAAGTACTTTATTTCTCTGTTAACCATTTCTGATTTTAATAACTTATACTCACTTGAAATGTCTCCTTCTAGTTAAATAAACTTATTTTATCCTTTAATCAAAAGGAATCTAGTGTTGTGTTTAAACCACATTGTTTGGTAATTCCAGTTAAAGCAGCAAACTGTTGTATATTGATCCCCTTACAGGGAGAACAGACAGTGAAGAACACACTTTTGGGGGGAAAATTCCATGACAGAGTGTGTTGGGGTCACCCTGTAAGTAGTAACCAAGGCTGGAGGAAGCCAGAGTGTTGACTGGAGCATTGGGCAGGCTTCAGCTACACACAGGCAATCAGGGTGTAACTTGTGTACTATTTATGAGGGGTCCAGGTTGGGAGCTACAGCAGCAAAACATTGGTCTGGATTGAATCCTGGAATATACTTGCTCAGTGCAGCATTATTAATCTTGCCCTTTCAGAAGCAGTATATTTCACACACGAGTTGAAAAAGAGCACCCCTCCCTTATTTATAAACCAATGTTCACTCACACATTAAGACCTCCAATACCTACACTCCCATCTATAAATCATGGTTTCTCTGCGTAGTCAGTGCATAGCATTAAGGGAATTTTTGTACGTAGCTGTAAATATTTATAGCAATGACTTTTGGGGCATATTAACATTTTGATGGATGTTGATTTGTGTACACAAATCCCTCCCCACTGAAATGAAATATTTCTCTATTTCACAAAATCACTTTCAGATTCTGCAGTTGAGTTTCTTTGTTTCATCTTTTTTTAACCTCTTTGGGCAATTTTATGTATTAATTGCAACAACTTTATATTTTGGAAGACAATAGTACAGCATTAATAGATATACAATTTTCAGCAATTAGGGAGCAGAACAGAATAAAAGAACTCATCTCCTATTCATAATTTTTGCCTTTGCAGAGGTGATTAATAAGCTTGCTTTATTCATTAATGGGAAAACTCATTTACATATGAACAGTACATTTCTTTCCTTAGGAAGCTATAATCATTAATAAAGAATACCTCATTAACTACAGATTGATTTTTTCCCACAATAATCATGAATTAACCAAAATACAGAAAAAATAATACAATAATGCTTTAAACTTCGTATTAATTTCACTTATCTCCGTAACTAGCCATGTTCTTTCAAATGCTAATCTTATAGCATTTTAGATAGTTAAATCTATGTCACATATGTTAAATGTTTGAAAACATTACCAATTGAGCAGGTGTTTGTTTAAATGAGTTTTTATTATTGCTTATACTCTATTAGAGATGTAACAAGTAAACATGTTTTTTGGTAAAAGTAAAAGCTTTCATTTTCACACTATTGTCCCTCTTCTTTTGATTTATGAAATCAATCAGAGGCAGAAATGGCCACCCAATGAACTATAGGAGAATAACATGAAGAATACTACATGTTGCAATCATCCATAAAACATGATAATTAATGCACCAATTCTTGATACCTCAATTTGTGATCTACATTACAGTGTGATGGGTACTCTGGCTCCAGTCCAGCACAGCACCGAAGTGTATGCTTAGTATTAAACATTTGAGTTGGGCCTGTAGAGCCAAAGGATTACAACTTTGCCCAAAGTTAAGCATCTGTGTAAATTCTTTGCCAGCTCAGAGCCAGAGTAGTGAACACCTTGCTCGTGGTTTGGAGCAGGACTATCTTAATTTGGAGTTCAAGGTTTTGTCTTCTAACTGTTTGTTATCGTTTTGGTATCCAGGTACAGCAACAGGAAAATGCAAAACAAAGAGAAGCAGGCAACAGTAGTCAACCATGAGCAGGATTATCAGAGAACACTGCTTCATTAGTAGCATTACAATTTGAAAGTGCTCTCAGACGGTTTAACATTCATAAGCAAACTGCTCCAATCCATATTTGAAGTAAAAACAAGGCCTACTTACAATTTTTCAGGAGCAGATACCTCTCAATTTTTCAGGAGCAGATATAGCTCCAGCACTGATTAGCTGTATTCTGCTGAAGTAGCTGATCGCCCACAAAGAAATCCCATGACCCAGGGTACCCCGTATGATACAAAAGCAAAGTTTTAGATTTTAATCTCAGATGTTACATACAGTGGATTGTATTGGAGGAAACCACCACACCCGTTTTATTTATTTAAATTTTCTCCTCGACAACACCTCAGTTGTAGGTATTATCTTGCAACAGGGGGAAAAAAAGTCACCTCGCATCTTAGTTTTAGAATCACAAAGCACAAAAACATAGAGTATTACACACATTCCAAGTTTTCTCCAATCTCTTTTATCTTTCAAATAATTTCTTCCAAAACCTGACCACTGGGAGATATTATAATGGAGCAAGTGTCAGCAACAGCATCACAAAACTTAGAGCATTTTAAGAGGAAACGGGGAAACAACCATCAATTACTTCAAATTAAAAACAAACAAACAAACAAGAAACAAACTAAGTTATCCCTACTATATGGTTTTGCATCCATGTGACATTATTAGATCGATCTAGTGCACCCTGGCACATAAACTATTGAAAACAAAGGGCAAATGTTAAATACATGTATATTTCTGTAATATTTACAACAAATAGTTTGAAAAAAGTGTAAAATCCCAGTATAAAAATATGAGTGTGAATTCACAGTAAGTTAGCCTAACTTCAAAAGCACCTCACCCATAAACAGTGATATACAAAAGTTCACAGTAAATACGAAAATTACAGTCATCCTTGTAAATATTGCAGCTGAAAAAATACAAAACAGAAATAGAGGAAGCCCAAAGATAGGTGTTGAGAATGATGTGTGGAGGCACTGAGAGAGAGGCATGGATGAGGCATGGAGTAACTGTAACCTTCCAGATCGAGAGACTGAAAGACTGGGAGTATATACTTTTAAGAAATGGAAGAAAGGGGACATGATGAAAATATACAAAATTGTGAATGGTACAGAGAAAGTGCAGCAGGCAATTCTATTCAACTTCTCTCAGTCTCTCCTAAAAAGGATCTACTACTACTTAAAACACATAATTAATCTGTGGAATTCATTATCTCAGCACACCGTTGAGGTCAGGATTAAAAAAAAAGAGTGTATATTTAACTAAGGTAACAAAGAGTCCTGTAGCACCTTAAAGACTAACTATAAAGTCTAAAGTCTAACTTTATAGTTAGTCTTTAAGGTGCCACAGGACTCTTCGTTACCTCTCTTATTCCAGACTAACACGGCTACCTCTCTGATTCTCTATATTTAACTAGATAATGAGACCATCCAAAGTCATAATAGCAAGTTTAACACAAACAAACAAACAAACAAAAAAAGTGCTTTGGAATGCATATACATTCTTTTGCCTCAAGGCATAAATGAAGCTCTAGATGTTGGGGATTAGGAAGCAGCTCTCTTTCTGGATGAGTTATTCCATAACTGAAAATAGAAGGGTCTCACCTTTCTCTAAAACAGTTGGTACTAGCCACTTGTGGACTAGATGGACCACTGATCTGATACAGTTTAGCCATTCCTGTGTCTCTATCTACAACAACAATGCATACATATTAAACTACTGCTGGTGGAACAGTAGTTAGGTTTAGCCAAACTACTCAAACTATAGATGCTTCCATTCCACTATATGTGGTTCTGTCATCACTATATTATCCCCTGGCATGCAGAAGAATGTATCCAGTACCCTCTGCCTTGGGATTACCTGCCTCTGGATATGTCTTCTGGACAGATCACCTGTTTCCAGTTTTGTCCCCTCCAGGGGAAGCAGAAGTCCTATTAAAGAAGCCACATCAGCATTCAAACAGAAGATCCTCTGCCTCTATTGAGCTCATCGAAATTCTCTGCTTTTCACCCCTACTCCAGGGGAATGCCAAGTTCCTTCTTGGCTCCTTTGACTGAACACTAGCTCTTAGAGCTTTTTCCCCAGTGGCATTTTTTCCTAGCAGGTTTCCCCACCGCCTCCTTCCCACACAGACACTCTGTCCACTTCTCCTAAGAACCACATTGTTCTTGCAAGCCCTGTCTCCAAGCTTCCCACACAGGATCTTAACCTGCTCCCCTAGCCCCCCTTTACTATGCCTTCACCAGGCCCCTCCAAGAGAGATCATTTCTAGCTCCTCTCTGCTGTGCCTCCTCTTCCTCTATGTAGTTCTCCTTTACCCTTTCACAGCTGGGGCCACTAATGCTCACTAAGCCACCAGATCAGGATCAGTGTTAGAGGATAGTTGCTATGTCACAGGCAAGGCTAACCCCATCTCCCCTTAAAGGGGCAGCAAGTCTGTGATCCATCTACATGTCAGAAGTGAGGAAAATCCTTGAGTTAATGTAGGGCCAGAGCAAGGATAGTTTTACTCATTTTAGCACGTATCTATATAAAACCCATCTAATACTATTCTTAATTAGTGTAATAAGTGTGGTTCATAATAGCATTTAAACCATAATGGCTCATCAAATCATCTAGTTTGGCCTCCTGTATCACAGGCCAATAAGGTTATTAAATTCCACCTAAATACCATTACACTGAACTCAGTGACTTCAGTTAAACCAAAGTATCTCAGTGTTCAGGAGACTATAATGTATCACAGGCAGAGGACAGGAGAGACCGAGCTGCCACCAATTGCCAAGGCCCCTGTGATGACAGAGAATTAATCTGGGAGACATGGCCAAGTGGTCCTAACAGAGGAACCTTTGGGGGGAAAATGTCAAAAGCATTGAATTATGAGTTTGTTTGTTTTTTCAGATCAAGAATTTGACCAATCTCAAAGATAAGATAAGTACTATATGAACTTATATATATATGACTTATAATAATAGTAATATATGAACAGAACAAATGCTGCATAATTAGTGCTAGCACAGATATACCAATAAATTATGAACACTTTAAAGACTAACTTTTGATGATATGATGTCCATGCTTACTAGATTATTTTGCAAATTTAACAGTTTAAAAAATCTACTCTTTGTCCTTAAATACAGAATAATCTTATTCTTGAGATATTATTTTACAATTGAAGCAGAATTGTGGGTCCCTGTGATTGACAGATTGATGTATTCCCAGCAAGGGTCCTGTAATTAATGTGACCTTTTGATAAGGTGGCAGATATAGGGGGAGACAAGTGCTCTCATGAGAGCTATTAACAACTTCTGAGCAATTGCTAATAGTAAAGAGCTATCTTTTTTTTAAAAAAAAAAAGATAATACAGTTTGGAAAATAATTGACACACCATGATAATGAGTATGTACAGGGAAGGAAGAAGATCATAGGGGGGCATAGAACCACTAATTACTCAGAGAGAAGTTTTCAGCACTAGGTAAACCATGCATTTTGGACTCTGGCCTCAGGAATAGAATTAATAATTCCAATAAAATACAAGGTTGAAACAATAGGTCTATGTGGGCCAGAAAAAAACACACAAAAAAACAACTTCATCCTTCTTAGGAACCTTTGTACAGCATAACAGGTGGTTTTATTTCTTCTTGTCAGATGGTATTTACACCAAGGGAATTTTGTCATTTCCCTTACCATCTGGTCCCATATCCAGTGATTCTATAACATAATACAGAAATGACAAAGTTCTACTAATGTTATTTTTCTAACGGGATAGCTAACTTGTCACATGGTACCTAGGAGGCTCACTGTATTCATGACTAAAATGTGATAAAAATCTAGACCAATACAGCGATTGTTTCTTCAAGGTAACGTAAAATCATGGTCAATAGAGTGGTGTTTCTTAAAGGTAAAGGACAGGATAAGATTGGGCTGACTCCAAAATAATTGAAACATGAACCACTTGTATCTGAGGGCATTATCGAAACATCCACAATTAACTGTGCTAACAATCATGTCTGTACCTGAAAATTTTGAATCAAGTATTTGATGCTCAAAGAAATTAGACAAAACATCAGTGCCTGATGATGGAACATCATAATCACATCACCATTCTGAATCAGTCAAATGTGGTTTCGTGGTCGTTTACATAGTAAGATTGAGAAAGAAAACCTCAGACAGAAGATGAAGTACTAGAGTAAACACAGGTAAGGGAAGAAAATGCAGTTGAACCAGGGGGGAAAAGAAACAGATGGCTAGCAAAACTAATGGAAGCAGTCATATATGACTGGACTGGATGAAAACGTGATCCACAGGAACTATGCATTGCATTTTGAATATGGTATGTAGAGCAACAGTATCGTAGGTAAACTAATTTTCATTAGAACAGAAGTCATGATATATTAAGCCAGTACCATCATCCTTTATTACATATTGCACACAGAAATATTACACTTTCTTACTTGTCTTTTCACTGTTGTCTGATGGAATGCTTTCTAATGGATCAGTGGACTTTCCATATCTAATTGGCCCTCTCCAATTAGATAGATGGCTATTTTCCTCTGAAAACAAATTATCACAATGATGTGTGGTAAAACGGTCCTCTCTGCCTGTTTCTGCCTATGGTTCATTGCTGTACCAACAACATCTATAATATGTATGGTACTCATTGACACAACGCAGGTTAGGCCTCAAAATATGATACTGTAGGTCGGATCCTGCACTCTGATACAGTGTTCTTGGGTGACAAAAACTGAAACAGTTCCTGAAGATCTTACTCATGCAAAACCTCAAAACACATCAATGACAGTTGCATGAGTAAAGGTATGCAACATTCTGCCCCTATAGCAAACCTTTATACATTTCTGAAAATCCAGCTCTTCTCTTCAGTTCAGTCAAGTAAGTTAACATTTAACTACATATGTAAAACCAATCAAGACTTTTTCATGGCTATAATTCAATGCTGTGTACTTTGCCAAAATTATGTCATAATACATTTACTTATTGGTTGATTGTTTAGTTCTTGATAAATTGGTTACACTGCATCGTAAGCTCTATCTATCTACTTCGGTGTGCAACCAATTCTTATTGAAAGCAAACGGGAAATAAGTGATATATTGTCAGAGTAATCATAAAGGGTCTCGTGTTTTATTTCTCACAAACAAGTTATGGGAGAATTTTGGGAGAAGTTTAATGGGAGTTTTGCACACAGAATGAAGAATGTGTGGTTACAAAATATCCCTTATTCATTGTCTGTTTATACCAAAGGAAATACAGGAGACACTTGATATGGTTTTAATTAGGCTGTAAGTTTATTATTACAGTGCAGGCAACCCCATGTTCATTCAATAACTATTTGAGGGGCTTTCGCCAGCCTCCCCTCTTTTTCCATCCAGGTCCCCCAGCCAACCCATTGCTGGGATGTTACATCCACCCTCCCTCGAGGGTTAAGGTGGGCTATAAGAAAGGGGGTTGTCTCCCTGCCTTACCATTCATAAGAGCCCCAATCCTCCCCCCCCACACACACACACATGTTCCATTCCTTTAAATAAATACTTCCTTTTTAAGTCCTTTACCAAACCATTTATCCGGTCATTGCATTCCTTCCCTATGGAGTAACTGCACTGGCCATCCACCACAAGGAGGCAACAACAATTAGCTTGGCTGCCACACCCAGCTGGATTCTAGATTTCTTCCAATACACTCTTTTATATCAGCAAAAACATGTCTGCACCCCAAGTCCAACGAGTGAACCCCATCTGCTCAAAAAAATTCTGTTGCCAAGATCAGTGAGGACACCAGTTGCTGGGTTGCTAATCACACCATGTACCACAGCACACACTCCTCTGTAGTGGACAGGGGCAGCTCCAGACACCAGCGCAGCATGCGCATGCCTTGGGTGGCGAGCTATAGGAGGAGGCGGCCTGCCGGTCGCTGTGAGGGGGGAGGTCAGGCGGCCTTCGGCAGCATTGCTGCAGGTGGTCCACCGGTCCCACGTCTTCGGCGGTATTTTGGCAGCAGGTACACCGAACATGTGGGACCAGTGGACCTGCCGAAGGCCATCTGACTGCCACGCTTGGGGTGGCAAAACATGTAGCACTGCCCCTGGTAGTGGGCCATATCAGTGACCAGCTTTCCAGATCCTGAAATGGCAAGAAATTATTAAAACCTCCCAATAGCTCAGCCCTGTGCACACAGCCACTGATCTCTGCACCATCCCTGACAAGAGAGGACTGATCCTGAGGCTTCATAGTGCTCATGGCATCCACTTGGGTTCCTTGCTGTTTGTGGTGCAAGTTCCCGAAATCTGTCAAACCGAAAATGAGACAAGACATCTGCTGTGCCATTATCAACCCTGGGCACATGCTTGAAAGAAAATCAGATGTAAAGGCTTAAACAGTGTAGCACTAATGCCTTCACTAACTTCATAGCCCTGTGTGATCTGGAACACTGATAACCGTGTACCGCTCCCATGTTTTTGTACCAGAAACACCCTTTTGTTAACCAACTTAAGGCCCCAAATAACCAAAACTGGCCAAAAAAAAAAAAAAAAAACAATGGTGGGAAGTCATATCACACACTACCCCATTTTGCATCCAGCTGGTGGGTCATTTCTAGGGATCAGGTTTTTTCCTGCTCTGTAGCCCAGGGTGGCATGTCTGATCATCCAAGGCAGCTCCCTAGAGTGATGGCTGGCTACAGGGGAAGCAACCACACAGGAATGTGAGCTGGTTGTGTTTACTGGTGGGACAGTCAGCAGGGATTTGATGCAGGTGATCAGCGCTGTTTCTTCTGAAGTTGTCTTCACAGCATATACATGGATATGTTGCATAGGAAGGTGTCAAGAGACAGTAACCTGGGAGACAGGTAGCAGAAGAGAGAGATGCCCAAGCAGTCAATAGTACCTAGAACATGGAAAAACTATGAGGCTGCCTTCTGTATATATGCAGGTGTTATAGCAGAAGCTTACCCAGACAGTGCCCCCAGTCTTCTATAAATATATGGATATAATCAGCAGAACATATAATACATTTGTGTGGATGTCTTGGTTTAATTATAATGAGCAGTTAAGATTGAGGGCTTCAGCACAAACTGAGATCCAGTGGGATATATCCCACCATACTCTGTGGCTGGAGTGGATGATGCCACAGAGACCAGAAGCCCACATGGATAACAGCCATTTCATTCTACAGCAAGCCCAGCAGGGGTCAGTCACATAACGATATTTGTTGAGCATTTAATGACCATGGTAGGTTTTACAGCATCTGTAAATTTAGGCACACTTGAAAAATATGATTAGGGCTGTGATTTTTTTGTACTGACATAGCGATGCCTGACTAAGCCCTAGTGTACATGCACTTATACAGGCATAAGTGCTTCTGCTGAAATAGCTTCTGTCTGCTGGGGAACTGGTGTAAGCTGTGCTGGAAGAAGAATTTTTATGCTGGTATAAGATGCATCTACAATGGCGGGGCAGGGAGAAGGGGGCGGGTATTGGTATAGCTATAGTTGTAGAGATAGTTTCTGAATAAGAAAAGTGGCCTGTCTATGAGAGGCTAGATGCCCCTGAGCAGTTGTATGGTGCAGTAAGGGAAATTTAAGATTATACATAGACGCACAAAAAGCCTCTCTCAATACAGAAAAAAAATACTGACTTCAATAAGTGTGAAGACAGGTTCTCTCTGGTGAATGAATGCCTCTTTGGAACTCTTAATTTCTCAGATTGTTTTGAATAATAATAATCTATATTTGTGCAGGCTCTCTGATTAATACTTTCAGTTTGAAATGATTTGTCAGATAGCACTCCATTGCTGTCATTTTGGAAAATTAAAATTTGACTCATTCTCATAGCTTAAAAGAAACTGTAGAAAATGAAACTGACATTTCAGTGTAAGATATCATTTTATTCACGTTTCTGTAGCCAGCTATTTGAAACTTCATATATTACTTTGTGTATATGATTTAGCACACCTCAGACTTTAGGCAAATTTAATAGCATTAAAATGTTATGGGAAAAGAAGGTCAAAGGTGGTGGCTGAAGTAAAAATGAGAGTGTTCCACATTAAGATTCTTAAATGTTAATCATTGTTCAATTCATGCTTTTCACTTGTTGTTTTCTTGTTGCCAAATACACCATTTCCTATCCCATTTTTAATATAAATTGTATTCAAAGATAGTGTAGCTTGAGCCATTAATATTAGCAGAGACTGAAGGATGAAATACTGGTCCACACAGAAATCAGCAGAAGTCTTGACACTGACTTCAGTGGCAATAGGATTTCACCCAATCAATTAAGTTAAAGAAACATCTGGTCATGATATATAATGGAATGAAAAAGGTGGCCAAAATGCACAAAAAATGTGCTGAAGTAAAGTAACATGAGCATTACAATATTGCTCCTCCAATGATGCTGTTCAAACCACATGTGGAGGCTACACTGGATATGACTACTAAGAGCAAGATTCTAATGCTGTCCTTCACTGCAGACTTTCAACCATCTTTCAAAGACAACAGATTTGCTCAGTTTGCAGTGACTGCCAATTTTCAGGGCACAAATTCACACTGGCACCTTTAAACTAAGCTGAGTTTTTCCTGGCTCACTCATTAGTAAACTCTAATGTAAATGAAACTATAAAAGGTGTGTAGTTATAGAGCAATTGAAAATACAAGGTAAAATTACTACATAACAAAGGAAGAATATTAAAATATAACAATTCTCTTTCCACACATACTTTGATAAACATACTTATGGGTCAAAATTGGGTCAACACTTTTGTTAACATTTCCATATAAATGTTATCTATTTTTTTTATTTGTTGAAATTGTAAATGTCAACAAAAATCTTGTGATCATTTTAAAATTCAACATGTTTGACCAACCCTACAGTAAATTTTAAAATGAAATTATGCTTTCATTGGGGAGTGGAGGTGTGTGGAGAATCTACATCCAACTATTTTTTTAGTTCAAATTTCTCCAGTAAACTTCGCTTACTAGTAGTGGGAGCAATTGGGTTTACATCAGAGACAGATTGTGGGACTCGTTCCACAACTTCGCTGTTAGGAGAACGTCTCCTAAAAGAGATGAAATTAGGTTCCTTATCTGAATGCTGAAAGATTGGGCTCAACTTGATTTCTCATGGTAGTACATTCTACAGTCAATAGAGCCACCAGGAACACCTTGTTGCTGTCAGTAGCCATCAAGAAAACACACCGGCACTATTTTCCGCTAGTGCTTTCAGTAATTCTGATTTCGAGACTCACATAAATTCTACTAGGAAAGGTTGAATAGTTTTTCCTTTCACCTCTGATCTGTTTTCAGCATGCTGGAGAGATGGCCTTTGGCATGCCTCCTCTTTTTCACATAGTACAATATATTCTCAATAGGAGGTATTGAAGAATGGAATTGTGTGAAGGTGGTGCAAGTTAGTGAAACTGCTCACAATCTGGAATGACTTAGTCGATGAGCCTTTGCTAAGGAAAACTAAGTTAGAATTTGGTTGACAATTCTATTACATGATGCACAATCCAAAAAAAGAGAGACCAACTTACTATCACTCTGGATAGAAAACAGAAGTGAAAGGCAGCAACAACCTATATTTGGCACTAAAAATGATACAAGTTGAAATACACACAAGACACAGATTGGTTGAGTAAGCGAATTTTTTTATATAGTCAATTTCCTGCATAATCACTCTTTAAAGGAAGGTGTTTGCATTGCTGTGGAGTCCGCTCATATATATATAGCTGCTCCAGAGACAGCTAAGGGCAGAGGAACTTCTTTTATTAGCTCTCAGGCTTGGTCTACACTAGCGGGGGCGACCTAAGATATGCAACTTCAGCTACATGAATAATGTAGCTGAAGTTGGCACATCTTAGGTCGACTTACCTGGCATCCTCACGGCTGAAGCAGGCTGCCCCATCGACTCCGCTTGAGCCTCTTGAAGAGCTGGAGTTCCGGAGTTGACACAGAGTGCCTTTGGGGATCGATTTATCGCGTCTAAATGAAACACAACAAATCGCTACCCGCTGATCCGGCGGGTAGTGAAGACATACCCTCAGTGAGCTCTATGGCTGCAGGGGACTGAATGAATGCAGACAGTGTGGAACCCATTGAAGGATGGCAAGGCACAGGACCAGAATGTCAGTGACCATTGTACTTAGAAAATGGGTGCTAGTGACAGCCAGTGAAGCTGCCACTTCTCAGCAGGCTGATATAGCTCAATCATCATGCAGTCCTTGTGAGAAAAACTTTCACACAGTGGATGTGAGAGTCATGGTACTTATTGAGCAAGCCACAGTTAAACAACCAGGGCATTGCTCAACATCCAGACCACAGAAATACAAGGTGGTGTGCATATTTAGTAGCTGCCTATCCCTGTGAAAAAGAGCACGGAAGGATGAATGCTGAACATGTAGGAGCTATAATAAGAACTAGGAAGCTTGGAAACACCTATTGTGTATGCAGCCTTGAATCACATCACATGTGCACACTTCATATTCAAGTGTATTTTCTAGTGTGTTACCTTCCCTCTGAGCCCCTGGGGGGGGGGGAGGAATACTAGTCCCATCCATTATGCCTAGCATTTAAAAACAGCTGCATAATTTGCAGTCGACTGTTCCTTTCCATGGAGTAAGTAATGTAGCACATGACACTTTCTCACTATGGCATCACTGAAAATGCCTTGTGCCCAACTCTCCTTTTATAATGAGGAGCTACAAGTCTCTATCCCCCCTTGACATCTCAATAACTGTCTCTTTTGGAAAAGCAGTAATGTCGTGAGATTTGAAGACAACAGCCAGGGAAAAGAAGTCACAGCTTTTGAAACCTTAAGATTTTAGAAAAGTTAACTAACAAACTTGTTGGAACTTGGAGTCAGGGAGAAGGAAGAGTTACTTTACAGGACTGATCTGAGTCTTCCTTCCTGCCCTCCCTCCTTACCTCCACCTACCTCCCCAATCCCTGAAAAAAAAAATTCAAGAGTGTGACCGAAGACTTAATTTAGGTTTGTTTTCCCCCTATGATGAATTCCCTCGTTACTATCGGTCTCTCTAACCCCCCTTTCCTCTTCCTCCATTAACTTTGTCCCTTTGGTCTTCTACTTCTCTCTATAGTGTGTGTGGACTCACTCCAACAGAACGTCTGGAAATTAACAAAATATCACAAAGTGAGGTCCTTAGCCAGTGTAAATCAATTTAGCTCCCATTAAAGTCAATGGAGGTATGGCAATTTACAGCAGCTGAACCTCTAGACACTAGCTTCTGTGCCAGCAATTCAGAGCCTGCAACGTTTTGTAGTTTCACTGATTCTGTAGCTACTGCTAACACATGCAGTGCAGCTGGAGACAAATGTTGAATGTGGGAAGAGAAACACCAGGGGGAAGACCTTTGAACCTTTCCCTGCTTAAGCAGGGAATAGCAGGAGTCTCCAGACGCCTCTGCATGTAAGAACTATTCATGCAGGAGTCACTGGAGGAATCTGAAACTGTTACTCATTTGTAGCAAAACTAATTTGAGTCTCATTTTCAAATCATTTAAAAGTATCTCACGTGGGCAGCCTGGAACTTGAGACATTTAAACCTTCACCCCTATTTTTCAATATCACTTACTTTAAAATAGTTACAGCTTGGCACCACGTAAAGAAAAATAAATGCAGCTATGCTTGGTAAGCAAACACATGTAAACATTTTTGTATCCATTATTATAATGTGCAATAAAGCTAATTAATGAGTCACAATGGAATGAGTTATTATTTCAGTAGGAGTCATAATAAAGAGAGTTGGATGCAATTCTATTTCTTGTGAAGTGGGGAAAAGATTGTTTTGTTTCCTAAATCTGATTGATGGTGCCTAAATATTTAAGAAGCAATGAGAGCAAGGTCAAAGAAATGCTTAAATATACATGCTTAAACACATGGAACTTACCCTTAGGATGTGTGTTATATAGTGGTCACCTACTAAAGCAATAAATTTTAAAATTGGCAGGTCTAGACAACTTGAATCCAAAAGTTTTTAAAAGGGTGTCTGAGGACTCACGGGACACTGGAGAATTTCCAGGAGAATGGAAGAAAGCTAAATGACCCAATATCTCAAAAGAGTAAATGGGTAATTATAGGCCTGTCAGTCTGACATTGAAGATAATGAAACAGCTGATATAGAATTCCAAGAATTAAAAAAGGATAATAGAATTTATGCCAATCAACATGTGTGTGATTGGCTGGATCACAGAAAACCCCTTGGGAACTGACAGCTGATGTTCTTAGACTAACTCTGAGCCATTTTCACTGCCAGATTTCAGAACACTGCCTGGTTTGAGCCAGACATGGTTGCCCACTACAAACCCAAACCCAGGTCTGGGCCATGTCCCCTGAATGCTGCAGGCTTAATTGAAAACAACGTAAGAAATGTTCATGTCTCTAACACTCAGATGCCTAGCTCCCAATGGGGTCCAAACACCAAATAAATCCATTTTACCCTGTATAAAGCATATATAGGATAAACTCATACATTGTTCACCCTCTATAACACTGATAGAGAGATATGAACAGCTGTTTGCCCCATCCCCCACATATTAATGCATACTGTGGGTTAATTAATAAGTAAAAGGTGATTTTATTAAATGCAAAAAGTAGGATTTAAGTGGTTCAAGTAATAACGGACAAAACAATGTGAATTACCAAGCAAAATAAAACAAAACACTTAAGTCTAAACCTAATACAGTAAGATGCTGAATACAGATAAAATCTTACCTGCAGAGATGTTCCAATAAGCCTCTTTTTACAGAATAGCCTCCTTCTAGTCTGGTCCAGCATCACGCACATCCCTGTGATTACTGTCCTTTGTTCCAGTCTCTTTCAGGTAGGCTCTCCACCCCCAGAGGTTATCTCTTGAACTAGCTGAAGACAAAATGGAGGGGTTTCCCAGGGGCTTAAATAGACTCTCTCTTTTGGATGGTCCCCCTTCTTCCCCTGTGTAGAACTCCAGCTACAAGATGGAGTTTTGGAGTCACATGGGAAGTCACATGTCCATGCATGACTGAGTTCCTTACCAGTGAGGGCACATTTCTGTGGTTCATTGTTGGTTTAAGTGTTTCTTGATCAGGGCACTTAGAAGAGTCTTTTCTCAGGAAGCTGACCAACTGCTTCACTGAGACTCCTTAAAATTAAACAGCTCATAGTCAATATACATAACTTTGAATAAAAAATAATACATGCATACAAATAGGATGAATCTATTCACTAGATCATAACCTCTGCAGAGATATGTTACATGGCATATCTATATCTATATGGTGTATGCTTTTGTGTCAAATGGTGTGTCAAATGCTGTATGCTTGTCAAATGGTGTATGCTTGTGTGTATGCACGTTCCCTTGCTCCTTCCACACCGTTTGAGCTAGAGACTTGAAATTTGATACAGTTATAGGCTGTAGGGTCCTAATCAGGGTAAGAATCGAAAATTTTTCAAATCTCACCTCTGACGCCCCCTAGGGGTAAAATTCTTTAAAGCCCATTAACATCAGCTGGGCAGCTGCTGTTCTCTGTGAAATAGTTATGATGTAATAATACCCCCCTCCAACAGCCCCCACACTCGCTCAGCTCTCTGCCCCCGCCCCCCCTCCAACGGCCCCGGCACTCACTCAGCTCTCTCTCCCCTCCCCCCTCGAACGGCCCCCACACTCGCTCAGCTCTCTCCCCCCCAACTCCAACGCCCCCCCACACTCGCTCAGCTCTCTCCCCCCCTCCAACGGCCCCCCGCACTCGCTCAGCTCTCTCCCCCCTCCACCACAGTCCAATGGCCCCGCACTCGCTCAGCTCTCTCCTCCTTCCCGCCCACTTCAATGCCCCCACCCCCACTTGCTCAGCTCTCTCCCCCCCTCAGTTAAGAATTGAAAATTTTTAAAATCTCCCCCTCTGCTCCAACGGCCCCCGCACTCGCTCAGCTCTCTCCCCCCTCCAACGGACCCTGCACTCGCTCAGCTCTCTCCCCCCTCTCCCCCTCCAACGGACCCAAGCAATGCCGGGTATTTCTGCTAGTGTATCATAAAACATATTCCAGTTATATCTTATTTACATTCACAAGCATATTTCCATAAAGCATGGGGTGCAACGTCACAATGTGTTTATAAAAAACAGATCTTGTCAAATTAAGTAGATTTTTTGAGATTACAAATTTGGTTGATAAAGATCACAGCGTTGATGTAGTATACCTAGACTGCTGTAAGGCATTTGATTTGGTGCAGCAGAACATTTGATTAATAAACTAAAATATAGAATTAACATGGCATACATTAAATGAAGTAAAGTCTAGTTAACTGATGAGACTCAAAATGTAATTGTAAATGGGGAACATTCATCTAGCAGGTATGTTTCTAGTATAGTCTCAGAGGGACTGGATCTTGGCTCTATTCTACAACTTTTTTTAGCAAAGACCTGGAAGAAAAGATTAAATCATCACTGATAAAGTTTGAAGATGACAACAAAATTGGGGGAGTGATACATTAGGAAGAGGACAGATCATTCACTCACAGTGATCTACATCACTTCACAAGCAGGGTGCAAACAAATAATATGTATTTCAATGTGGCTAAATGAAAATATATACATCTATGAACAAAGAATATAGGCAATGCTTATAGGACAAGGGAAATTATCTGCCAGGATGGTCAGATAATAGGTCGCCTTGGGGGTGTGACTAGAGACGGTTAACAGCTATCTGAGAGAAACTCTGTTTCTGGCAGTGATGTAGTAATAGCTGCAGCAGTAAGAAATGTGGCCCTGGATGAATTTTAACCAACAAAGTTTATTCCTCCTGTGGCTGTATGGTGACTTTACTCCTTCTCTCACTCTTTTTTTTTTTTTTTTTTGGTGTGTATGTGTGTGAGTGTGTGTTTGTTTTTCCCAAAAATTAAGCAAAATGTTTTGTTCAACTCAAAATGAAATTTGTCAGTTTTTCTGATTCTTTGATTGCAGGTGTGTGTGTGGGGGGGGAGAGCTTCAGATTTGGTTTGGATCAAATCAACTATTTTTTATTATTGTTTTTTGAACTACCAGCAAACAGAAGAAAGTAAATGGGAATTTGCTTAAACCTAGCTGCAACCAGCAGGCAAGAAGATGGTGCAGAGGGATTACACCTTGGTTTGTTCTTTTATACCCCCTGAACCGGACTGCTCTTATGGGGGTGGGGGGGGAACTTTTAGGTTCATCTTAGTTTATAAAGCGTTGAAAGGAAGGATGATTCAACAGTTAGTACACCAGTCTGGAAGTTGGTGATGTACTGACAAACTTCCTATGGGATTTTGGACAAATGACAGTCTCTCTGTGTCCCATATTCCCACCTGTAAAATGTGATAATAGTAGTTCCTACTTCACAGGAGTGGTGTGAGGATAAATAAAATAAAGCTTGGAATACTCTTTGATGTAATGGGGGCCAATATAGAACCAATATAGACAGACTGTGGTTGAGAAAAAGAAAATTAACAATTCATTCCTTTACTCAAATTGGTTTGCGGTAGTTCAGCAGAACTAACTAAAATGAGGAGGGGGGGGGGGGCTATCCTTACCATAGAATCAAGATGTTCATTTTACCTGAGGTCATTTTGGCTTTTCAAACAGAGCAACAGATTTTCTAAGTGATGGAATTTTCTAAGGCTTCCATCTCCAAGGCCATAGGGAAATGACATCTATCTTAACTGAGGGAAGCCTGTGGCTTCACTCCTATTCACTCCTACCAGGAATATTGGGAGAAAATGGACATCTTTCATAGAGCATCTTTCTTCCCGGTTTCTTTATTAGAAAGATATTTTTAACAAAACACAAAAACTACAGAAGTGATTGCTGCTAAGGAATAACGGCAAATTAAAACCAGAAGATTCACGAGAGAAAAAGAGTCAAGTCATATATCAGCATACATGGACTTTCTCATCACACATTTCTGCAGATACTCAGACACTATCCATTCCCCCAAGCAAATGAATCCTATTTCAGTGACACACCACAAGGATACCCAAACCACCTTAATTGTTTGGAATGCCATGAAAATTCACATCCTCTCAATAATCCCTGAAGACAGAGACCCATAGCATGTGTTTGATTGGCACAACTTTTACAAACCAGCTGGGCAGACCTGACATTCTTGGTTTGAAATCAGAGTTAACCTTCTCCTAGGTAGACTGCCTACCGTGGCCAACGAGGTTATATGGCACCAGGCATCCAAATTTCATACTCTTGCTATTGGCTAAGAACATGTCCTCCACAAGAAGGCAAATGTTGGGTGTTTTGCTCTCAGTGGCTAGGTATTGCAACATCTGTATGTGGCATTCTCTAGTCTAGGGAATGAAAGCTTTTATTCTAACCCATATACTGGAGATCAGCACATCAACACTTTGGCATACAGCCAAAGAAGCCTCAATGGCAGAATTTCAATGTGGAAAGACAAGTATGAGGTGGGAGGGGAGGGGCAAAAATTATATTTTCACTGCTTTTTCCTATGAGCACTACTGTAGATCAAGGTTAAACAGGGTCAACTCCCATTAACTAGCCAATGCTACTAACCTTCACTGCTCACTTGTTAGAATTTTCTCTGTCCGTTCTCCCATGCTGCCCCTTACATATTGGAGTTGTTCTTGGTAAACCTCCACAAAGCCACCTTGTCTTCTTTCAAACCTCTCCTTAAATATCTCCTTTGTTGTAAAGCCTACAAAAAACGATAACATTGAAAGGTTCAGGTAACTGGTGAGTTGTGACTGATGATGATCTTGCTGACCAATATTGTCTCATTGTTTCCTTGTGCTTTTCCATCTGCCTGCCTGCATACATATCTGTGGCACTTAGCTGGTCTCTGCCCCACAAAGCAATCTTTTGTTCAGTGTTTTCTCCAGTGCCTAGGACCCTGGGCATCCTCATCCATAAAGGGGAACCCCAGGACATTATCGCAATACACGTATGTAATAACAATCATGCATTTATATCCTGACCGTCCACATATTGACAACTGCAGTGCAACATAAGGATCTGGAAAGAATATTAAGTATCAGTGGAAATGGTATTATGCCACCATACTACCCTGTATAAACATTGAAATAGCAATCTTTTATTTAAAGAAAGACAAGAAACAAGAGTAGCATGAGTGGGAGAAAGGCTACTACTTATACTGTTACATTGTCCTAGCCCAGGTCCCCTATCTGGTGAAGAATAATGCATAATAAATACATAGCACTATTGTCCCTTGCCTTTCCTTTTAAAAACGTTTTGTGGATAATCTCCCATTAACCACTGAGTAAATAATCTGATAGGGGAATTTTTTTCCAAGGTAGCTTCTCAGATAAGAAATATGGCACTAGATCTATGTTGGCTAGTGGTTGGTGTAAAATACACCCACATCGGAGAAGTGAACATTTCTCCCCTAATCCTATACCTCCTGTGACACTGAGGCCCACTGATGCCTACTGCCAAAGGGTTCATTGTTTCTCACAAGCAACTCACCTCAGACTTGGCAAACTTGCCATACCTAATACATCACTTTCATGGTATTTACCCATACAAAGTAGCATGTGAGGTCTTTACTGATATTTTGTAACTTATCAATATTCACAATAATCATTGTGATGTTTGTGTATGGGTAATATTAAAGAGATAATGCAATCATACAGAAAATTATGCCTGATGGAAATCACGAGTTTCAGTGATGGCCAATTCAAGCAGGAGGGAGTTGCCACCCATCCCTGGTGATTCAATTCCAGGCTCAATTGTCTATCTCTGAACAGTCAATGAATATAATCAAAGACAACAGCAAACAATCTAAACCTCTTGGAGGTAAAAAGGGAACATAACAAACCAGGACTATCCCTCTCTGTGGGAAAAAGAAAAGGCAAAAAGACTGATTCAGTATACCACAGAGTGGAGAAAGACACACTGCATCTGTTCAGTGCAAAGACATGTTGAGCAGGATTGCCTCATGAAAGATTGGATCCTGGTTCCTAGGGAAGCCAGCCAGGCCTGCAAAAGACTGAACTTTGGCCAGCAAAACATACTTTATTAGACAGTAAAGGCAACTCTTAATAAGTGTAGGCCCTAGTTTGTGTTTTATGATTTTGTTTTATATTGTATCCATTTGTTTCAACACTCTCTTGTTTTTAGTGGAGTCACTATTCTTTCTTAAATATATTCTCTTGTTTTATTGTAAGTAATCACAAATGCTGTGTGTTATACAGGAGCAGTGGTTTAAGGTAAAACTCATAAAGTGGAGTACATCTGTTCCTTGTGAGCAGAGATCTGGGATTTCTGAGAGTAGCCTGTGTACACTTCAAGTGGACTTGGGGACTATGGCACACCTATTAACCTATAGGGAGAACACAGGACTCGCATAGCTCAGAGGAGAGTGCCTGAATGGCTAACAGGCTAGTGGTGTTAGGGAGTGGACACCCAGTCCCCATGGACAAGGCTGCCTCTTGTTAGATACAGGGTAACAAGGTGGCTCACAGTTCCCGGTACTCCAAAAATCATCCACCCTGCTTCCCACATACCTTCCATAGTTTGATACTCACATGAGGATTAAGGGCAGGGGGAGGAGAGGTTGGTCTTTTTTTCTATCCAGGATGAACAGTAAGGTTAAGAATTGCTAAGATGGCAGTAAAGTCCCCAATGTTTAAAAGGAAACGTCCACCTTTGAAGTTGTACATTAAGACCTATAATTTGAAACTTCTAGGGCAGATTACCAGCTGTTGTAAATCAGAGTAGCTCAAAAGATTTACATGGAGATATGACAGCTGAGGATCTGTTCCTTATTATGTTCTTTCTGGGCTCTAACAGGAGATTGTTGGTCAGGGCCACATTTTGCCCTCAGTCACACCCACTGGCTTTAATGGAGTCTCATGGATGAGCTTCAACTGAGCAAAGAACATACCAGTTTTTGCTTTAGGTTCTTTGGCAAGTTCAGGAACGTCAGTCCTAAGCAATGGAGATTATCAAAAGGAATGCAAATGAGAACAATATTGCATCATTAGATCTTTAGGGATTAAGTTAAAGTAATTAGTTTTGACTAATGGTAACTATACTGTACGGTTTAATTAAATCAACACAAGATCTGAAATCTTAATAAGAGGAAGATCAAGGCCTCACAGTCTGAAAACTCTGAGAGAAGAATAAAGTGTAGGTGGACATTGGTTAGAATCTTGAAAATCACAAGAGAAATACATCACTATTTTTTAGCATCACAAAACATCAATATACCATTATGTAGCACTAGCTACACAATTTACAGTTCACCCCTTCCCCTGAGTTCCCCAAAAAACACACTAATCCTTTAGAAATTTCATGTTACATCTTACTCCAGGGTAAGAATTTTTTTGGGAAAAAATATATCAGAAATGGGGTATAAAGTTAAGGCAATTTCTATGCACTCCAAGCTATTTTCTCAAACATTTTTTGTGGCCTACCAAGTCTCCAAAGTTGCATGGTCTACAAACCCCACATTTGATCTGTTAGCCTTGCTAAGAATGGGATGAACTATAAAGATATAAAATAAAGTGCTTATAATATAACTTTTATTAGGAAAGCAGGGTTCATATAACCTTCATACTTACATTAACCTGCAAGTTGGTAGAACTGGTTTATAAATAGAGCTCACAGGAAAGCAATGATGGGGGAAGAGGTAATTTTTCAAGTCTCAGGCAAGTGGGAGATGAACTTGTTACATTATATTGCCTAAGAGACTTAAAGTAAGGAATATTTGCCATTCTATTATCCTTTCACTCTGTGTTTTGTTTTGTTCTCTTTTAATAGCAGGCTCAAGAAAGTTCCAATCATAACTCTCTGTACACTGGACCAGAGCAGGGAAATGTTCTGTGAAGGGATTTATGTTTTTTAAATACAGTAGACTCTCAATTATCCAGGATGATAGGAAAAAAAAATCCTAGTTAATAAAATCCCGGATAATCACCATCCATAGGAAATATGGGGGGGGGGGGGGAGTTCACCAGCCACCCTGCGCCGGGGGCAGGGGGTGTGGGTTTTTGTGTGTGTGTGTGTGCTTGGGGGGGCCAACAAAACCAGAGCTGGCCCTGCGAGTTACACATTTTTTTTCGACATCCTGGTTAATCCACAACCTGGTTAACCCAATCCTGGATAATCAAGAGTCTACTGTAGCAGCATGCATTATTTTGTTCTCCCCAGCCCTCTGTGCCATTGCTGTTATCTGCAGCTGCCATCTTGATCACAATCACAGATTTATTTTAATGTGAATACAAGGTGCTATTCAAATTATGTCTAAAGGTTTACAAATATAGATTTGAACAGCTACTGACTGCAAGCAAGGGAGTCTAAACCCTCTTTATTAACTACTACTCCATCACTAATCTCTATCACCCCCAACCTTAACATTGACCCTTAAACTTTGCAAAATATATGCAAGATTAAAATTCTATTCTAAAATCCCTGTTCATACCAAGGGATCCATATCCAATATGCCAAAAGAGTAACATACTACTACAGTACTTAATACATCCTTTTTTTACTATACGCTTAAATAAAGTTATTGCTACATAAAGTACAAAAAGTAAAAGTGTACTTATACATCACATAAGTGGCCAACACCATAAAATTGCACACATCACAACACTTAATTGATCAGTCATTCTTAATTATATTCCAAATCCATTAAACCGCAAATGTGTAGTAGTTCACTATATCCTGTGATTATATTCCTTTTGAAATGTTTACTGTCCATTTAGGGACAGAAGCTGTAACCAGATCTGCACAGACCACCCCTGAAGTCAGTAAATCTTTGGGTAGGTGCAGAATCACTTGCAGGATCAGGACCTTAATAAATATGTAAATCCAACAGAATGTTTATAAGTAAGTGTTATATATTACACAATCTCTTTCCACTGAAGAAAAAACACAATACTGCAATGTTAAAGTTGATTGGGTGGTGTTAGTCAGATAGGTAACTTTGCATGAGGAAGAATATGTTAATCAGGGAACTGGATGGATCCCTTACTTATATATTTCCAGAGAGAAATTCTAAAAATCTAGATTTTTTAATGTAAACTGTTCCTTTAGGAAAGTGTACAGTTTTGGAGATATCAGCGAAAGTCCAGCGAAGCACACTTTTAACCTAAATTCCAAAGAGTGTTTCTTTATGGTTTGTGAATTGATAAAAAAAAAAGCATATTGACTGACCACCCAGAATATATAACACCCAGTGAGACATTACTCCTGCAAAATGCCTTAGGCCCTTCTTGAGTTGCCCTACTTTTATGCACAATAATACATTAAATTTGCAGATACGTTACATTTGGAGCTAAGTACCCTGACACAATATATAGACCACAGACAAAAACTAGCAATGGGGATGCTCTGATTGTGTTCATGTGATTATTGCTGTTTGGGAAAACTACTTTGGTATTCAATCTTTCAACCACACTTAGGACTACATTCTCCCCTCTCTAGACCTCTTAAATCAATAACTCTCTAAACACCTTACTCTGCAGGGAACAAATACTGAATTGAAGGCCAACCTGAATGCAAGTTTTATAGAAAAATTCTCCAAATCATCACTCCTCCTCAGACTTCTTATAACTTGCAAGAAAGTGATATTAATTAGTATGGATTGCTTTCCATGCAGTAATTCCAACAAATATTTGAATAATTCAATCCGCAGAAATTCAAAAGCCTCACTCTGGCACAAATGTAGTACAATTTTCCTTGCTTTTAAAACTTATTTCCCATTTCATACAATACTACTGATAAAGAAGAAAAAGGGCCTTTATTTTATCAGTGTGGTATCTCTAGCATTTGAATTACTGGGATAAGCATCGATGCATAGTTTGTCATTTTCATTAGTAAGAGGAGACAGTTCCCTGTGTAGCAAACAGATTTGCATGATGATGAATCGTCAAAAGACATACTATTTAGTAGAATGATGTGGGCAATATATCAATTATCAAACATCTTTCTAATTTGGCCCTCTGCATTATTACATAAACATTTTATCACAGACTATATCTGATCTCCATTTTTACCTCCATAGACATTAATGGCCTGATGTAGACAAGATATACTGATGACGTACCAAATCATCATTGTAATTAAGATTTAAATCAGAGTAATTCTTTTAATCAGCTGCAAAGCAAGGTCTGCAAGTTGTATAAAAGTAACTCAGAAAAAAACACTGCTCCATAGTTTCATTTTATGTTTAAGTAAAACAAAAGTGTTCAGAGGCAGCACTGAAGAGTAAAAAAAGGCATGAAAACTGGTTTCAATTTTACTGAAATAGACATTAGAAAATCTCTAGGTCAAGCGTTGCTTGCATTAGCTGTACCTGACAAGCTACTCTTGCTGGAGCTAACTTGGCATGCATAATTAATTATTCAGGGCATTCTTTTCCCTTCAGAATTTTACTTAGATGTTAAAAGGGAGAATTTATTCATGTGTCCTGGTTCACATCCGGGGAATTTACTATAGAGTTGAGATTACATTAACTAACTAGAAATCCTATAAATCTCCATGACTCCCACTAACATGCTCTGATTTTGAAATTTTTTATGTTATTCTTTCTTGAGGGGGAGGGGAAAACCAGGGCTGGCGCTAGCCATTAGGTGACCTAGGTGGTTGCCTAGGGCAATAGGAGTCGGGTGGGGGAGGCGAATCGGTGGTCTCAGCGGCACTTGAGCAGCAGTTTAATGCCGCTTCCATCGGCAGCAATTTGGCGGTGACTGCTCCTCGTGGTTTTTGCCAGTGGTGGCAAGTCGGCTGCAACTCAACGCCACTGCTGCCACCAGTGGCATTTGGGTGGCAGCATCTCCATGGCTTTTTTTCCTTCACGACCTTGGGCGGAAAAAAAGGCTGGTGCCCATCCTGGGGAAACATTAAACCTTGAAGAGGGGCTGTTTGTTCTTTGCACCATGGCTGACAGATTGGAAGGGAAGCTAGCATACACTGGATCCACCTCAGGACCCTGAAGAAAAGATCTGCTTGTAAAATTTGTCTCTTGTGATTTTTCCCTTGATCGCCTTCTTTCCCGGGGTTTAATGGTGCTGGTTGTGGCGGGACCCAACTGACAGTGCCAGTTCAGGACAAATTACTTCAAGCAGGGCAGTTACAGTCTAAGGCTGGGATTTTTCCACCTCTAAGGAAAACCAAACCAGCCAAACAGAGAAGACTTTGGTTTTATCCAACTGGCTAACCACAAGTTATTGCTAACACAAGCAATTCCCTTAGACACTCCAGTTTCCCAGTACCACCACCAGCAGCCACTCGTTATGGGGACAAATGGTATGAAAACCAATACTCCAGTAAAAGAAAAAAGGTTCTCCTGATCCCAAAGGTCCAAGCCCCAGACCCAGGTCAATATACAAATCCAGGCTTTACCCACAAATCACTCAGTTGCCAATCCTTTAGAATCTAAAATCTAAAGGTTAATTCATAAAAGGAAAAAGACATAGGTGAGAGCTAGACTTGGTCAAATGGAATCAATTACATATGGTAATGGCAAAGTTCTTGGTTCAGGCTTGTAGCAGTGATAGGATACACTGCAGGTTCAAATCAAGTCTACAGAGTACATCCACAGCTGGAATGGGTCATCCAGTCCTTTGTGTAGAGCTTCAGTTTGTAGCAAAGTCCCTCCAGAGGCAAGAAGCAGGACTGAAAACAAGATAGAGATGAGGCATCAGGCTTGTATAGTCTTTTCCAGGTGTAAGAATACCTCTTTGTTTGTATTGTGGAAAATTACAGCAAAATGGAGTTTGGAGTCACACAGGCAAGTCCATGATACCTTGCTGAGTCACAAGGTGTGTCTGCCTTCTTTCAATGGGTTAATTGTATAGCTGATGGTCCTTAATGAGCCATCAATCAGGCTAGGCAGAACTAATACCAAATTGTCTTGGATGTTACCCAGAAGCATAGCATAAGTTGGATATACAGACAGTATAGACCCAATATTCATAACTTTAAATACAAAAATGATACATGCATACAGACAGCATAATCATAACCAGCAAACCATAACCTGGTTTTAGACACCTTCTATGACCCCATTATATAAGATTTGGTGCCTCTACAGGACCTTGATTGCAACAATGATCTACGTAGTCCCAGATTATGTAAATAACATCACACAGAGCAAACAGTAATAGCAAATGTACTCTGTAGATACGTACTGAGAGCTGGAAACTTTCTGTTCCCTGCAGGCTACACTAGGAATTAAACACCTCTCCATGAGACTGTATCCTTAAACTCTTATACCTTTGCTCACTGAAAAGAATGGCTTAATTTAAAAATCCCATTCAGTGCACATGTGTAAATGAATGCAGTTTTACTAGACAGTAAAAAGTCTGCATATTTAGGCCTTGATTTAAAAAAAATGCTAAAAATTGTGTGCAAAAGCCCTCCCTAGTTTGATAGGATTACTCAGGCAGCCATAGACAACATATACAGTACAGTAAGTGCACGAGGAAACACTCCACTTGAATAAGCAAAGAACAGAACCTTATGCTGAATGATCTCTGCATTATTTTACCAATATTTTCCCTCATTTATATAGGACTGAAGACCAGACACAACTACCCTAAGAAATGATGTTGTATAAAGACAGCTGTGTCAATATTTCATGCTTGAGTTTGTCTTTCAAGGAGCTGTTGGAGCCCCTTCAGTTCATTTTCCCCCATCAAATGACTGCCAGCACTAATAAGAAGATATTGAACATAAAGAAGAATATTTTAATGTTAAAACTCTCCTTAAATTGCAAAAATCAATTAAACCCAGTAGTGGACAGTGTAAAGCATCAGATAAATGCAATCTCTAAAAGGTTTGCACAAGGAAGGTACCTGGAATATTTTCAATAAACTCACATGCTAAATGTTTTCCTTACGATAGAATGGAGGAGGGGGAAGAATTTCCTACATTTATTCTTAAACCAGAAGATACATTTTTTATCTGAGTTCAAATCAAACCTCTCTGTTCCTCTCCAAGAGCTTTTATTTTATTAAAGCACCATGAATTCTGCCAAATTCTGCCACTGTTACATGAAACCAAATTCAGTTCAGCTTCTGTCTTATGGCTGACTTTGTCTCACGTCTTATGTCTTATGTCTGAGTGTGGACCTATGGCCACAAATTTAATCCCTTTGGAATGCCAAAGATTTGTGTGGGGGTGTGGCGGGTCTGCTTCGGCAGCGCCCCCTGAAGGCTGGGGCTAGGCGTGGCAGCGGACCTCCACCTGTCTTTGACCCCCCCCCCAAGGGAAAGGGGGTTGCATGGCCCAATGGCCGGAGTCTATGGGATTGCTTCCCCCTCCCGGGGTAGCGTGGCCCAATGGCCGGAGTCAATAGGATTGCTTCCCGCTCTCGGGGTAGCGTGGCCCAATGGCTGGAGTCAATAGGATTGCTTCCCCCTCCCGGGGTAGCGTGGCCCAATGGCCGGAGTCAATAGGATTGCTTCCCGCTCTCGGGGTAGCGTGGCCCAGTGGCCAGAGTCAATAGGATCGCTCCCCGCTCTCAGGGTAGCGTGGCCCAGTGGCCAGAGTCAGTACAATTGCTTCCCGCTCTCGGGGTAGCGTGGCCCAGTGGCCAGAGTCAATACAATTGCTTCCCACTCTTGGGGTAGCGTGGCCCAGTGGCCAGAGTCAATACAATTGCTTCCCGCTCTCAGGGTAGCGTGGCCTAATGGCCGTAGGGGTAGGGGGACCCGGGCCCTCCCACTCCACCGGGTCCCGACCCAGGGCTCACCTACCAGCGGGGCTGGTCTCGCCCCACGCTCGGCGGGGATCCGCCCGCAACACGCCGAGCTAGGCTGTCCCTTTAAAAGTTCCCTGGGTCACTTCCTACCCTGCCTTCGGTGTCCGGGGGTCCGTCGGAGTGTTCTCCCTCCGGGCCGACGGCGGGTGGGTCGTCCAGCGGCGTCACAGCCCGGCTGTCGTCTGGGTCCCAGGATGTTGGCTGTTCCTCCTCAGGAGCTGGTAACACAGGTCCTTCCCCTCTGGTGGTCAGCCCCGACTGAGCAACTCTGCAGGCTTTTATGCTGGGTCTCCAGCTGGAGCATGCCCAGCAGAGCTTCCGGGGCGTGGCTTCCTCTGCCCCGAGAGAAGGGTTAACCCTTGCTGTACCGGTGCGGGGCCGTTCAGCCCCATCACACACCCTCCCCCTTAAAACAGCCGCCAGAGCCGGCTGCACCTGGGGCTCCCTTCCCTCTGCCTCCTCCCCAACTCGGGAAAAGAAATCTGCATTCCCGTGGGCTTTCCCTGGCCGGTGGGATACCTGGAAGGAATAGGGTTGGAGGGACAGGTACCACCGCATGATTCGTGCATTTGAGTCCTTCATGTTGTTAATCCATCTAAGGGGTGCGTGGTCCGTCACCAAGGAGAAGGGGTTCCCTAACAGGTAATACCTTAGGGCGTCCACTGCCCACTTGACCGCCAGGGCTTCTCGCTCTATGGTAGAATACCGCACCTCTCGGGGAAACAACTTACGGCTCAAGTATAAGACAGGGTGCTCTTCTCCCCCCTCCTCTTGGGACAATACAGCCCCCAACCCAACCTCTGAGGCATCTGTCTGTAAAATAAAGGGCTTGGAGAAATCCGGCTGCGCTAGCACTGGTTCCCGGGTCAGCCGTTCCTTCAGGGCATTGAAAGCCCTCTCGCAGGCGGCGGACCACTGGACTTTCTTCGGCTGGGAGCTCTTCGTCAGGTCAGTGAGGGGAGCGGCGAGCGTGGCGAAATTGGGTACAAACCGGCGGTAGTATCCTGCCAGTCCCAGGAATTGCCGCACCTGTCTCTTTGTTGTCGGGGGAGCATAGCCTTTCAAGGCCTCCACTTTGTCTACCAGGGGGCGGAGTCTGCCTCGGCCCACGGTGTAGCCCAAGTAGGTCACTTCTCTTTGGCCTAAGTGACACTTGGCTGGGTTCGCTGTGAGGCCGGCCCGGCCCAGGGCTCGTAGCACCTCCGCTAGGTGTTTGAGATGTTCTTCCCAGCTGGCGCTATAGATGATGATATCATCAATGTAGGCCGCTGCATATGAACTATGCGGGTGCAGTACTTGGTTCATGAGCCGCTGGAAGGTGGCCGCGGCCCCATGCAACCCGAAGGGCATCATGGTAAATTGATAGAGGCCGAAGGGCGTAGGGAACGCAGTCTTCTCTTTGGAGGTAGGCGTGAGGGGGATTTGCCAATACCCCTTAGTCAAGTCTAGGGTGGAGATGAATTCTGCCTTGCCTAACCGTTCTAGCAACTCATCCACCCTTGGCATGGGGTAGGCATCAAAACGGGAGATTGCGTTTACCTTGCGGAAGTCAATACAGAACCTCACGGTCCCGTCAGGCTTGGGAACAAGTACTATTGGGCTCCGCCACTCACTCCGCGATTCCTCCACCACTCCTAGGGCCAACATGGTCTCGAGTTCCTTTTGCACCGTCTCCCACATCTTTTTGGGAAGCGGTCGGTGGTTTTCCCTCACCTTGTGGCCCGGGATGGTAGCGATGTGGTGGCTGATCAACGGGGTCCTCCCTGGTTGGGCAGAGAGGACGTCGGGGAAGGCCGCTATCAACCGCTGTACCTGTTCCTGCTGCCCCGGTTCGAGCTCCCGGCCTATGGTGGCAGCCCCTCCCTTCTCGGGCTTGCCCGCCGAAGGCCCCAGCTCGGGTTCCGGGGGGTAGGGGGCGATCATTAAGCCTTCCCGGTCTCTCCAGGCCTTGAGGAGGTTCACGTGGTAGACCTGGGTGTCCCTTCTTCGTCCTGACATGCGAACCTCATAGTCGACTGGGCCCACTTGCCGGGTCACCTCGAAAGGGCCCTGCCACTTCGCCAGCAGTTTGGAGTCTGAGGAAGGCAACAATAAGAGAACCCGGTCTCCTGGTTCGAACCTCCGCAACTTAGCCCCTTTGTTGTAGTGGGCTTCTTGGCTTTGTTGCGCCCTCTCTAAGTTCTCCCGGGCCAAGGTACCCAGTTCCCGGAGCCGCTCTCGCAAGTGCAGTATATATTGGACGGTCCCCCGAACCCGGGACTCCTGTTCCTCCCACGTCTCCTTCAGGAGGTCTAGGATCCCCCGGGGCCTCCGCCCGTATAGGAGTTCAAAGGGGGAGAATCCGGTAGACGCTTGGGGGACCTCCCGTACGGCGAAGAGAAGGGCAGGGAGTAACTTGTTCCAATGTCGTGGGTCGTCCTCTACAAACTTCCTCAGCATGGACTTGAGGGTCCTATTAAATCTCTCCACCAACCCATCTGTCTGGGGGTGGTAGACTGAGGTCTTCAAGGCACGGATATTTAATAGACGACATAACTCTGCCATCAGCCGTGATGTTACATTTGTCCCTTGGTCTGTCAGTATTTCCCGCGGCAAACCAACTCGGGCGAAGATTTGCAGAAGCTCATTGGCGATGGCCGGTGCAGTGGCGGTTCGTAATGGCACCGCCTCTGGGTAGCGAGTGGCGTAGTCGACCACCACTAGGATATACTTGTGGCCTGAGCTGCTCTTTTCCAAGGGTCCCACCAAGTCAAGGCCAATTCTCTCAAACGGCACACCGACCACCGGCAAGGGGATCAGGGGAGCCTTGGGTACCCCCTTCGGGCTGGCTTTCTGGCACTTGGGGCAGGAGGCACAGTATTCCCGTACGTCGTGGTGGATGCCGGGCCAGAAGAACCTCTGGGCGACCCGCTGCAGTGTCTTCTCTCTCCCCAGGTGTCCTGCCCATGGCACCGAGTGAGCTAGCTGGAGTACGCGCCGCCGAAGCCGCCGCGGGACCAGTAGCTGCGGCAATACCTCCTTGGTTTGCGGTTCCAACACCCGTCGATAGAGCAGGTCGTTTTGGATCTCGAAGCGGGGGCCTTGCTGTCGGCGCCCGGGTGCTCTCCCCTCCGGCTCTGGAACACTCGTTGCCTGTTCCCAGGCTCTGCTGAGGGTGGTATCCCCCCTTTGCTCCTCCAGCAAGTCCACGTTGATGTCCAACCACTCCTGGTCTTCTCTGGTCTGGGTCTCAGGAGGGGCCTGGCGTCCCGCATCTATGCCTGCCACCCCTGAGGGTCCCTCGAGGGGGTCGTCTGGAGTCTCTTGGCCTAGGAGCCCCGGCCTTTCCCTTCGCGCCCCATTTCTTCGCGCTGGCTGTGTAGTCCACTCCAGCAGGAGCTCCGCAAAGCCCGGCCAGTCCCGTCCCAGGATCACTGGGTACGCCAACTTCGGGGCCACCCCGACGAGACACCGTCCCTTCCGCTGGGCTGTCTCGAGCTGCACCCAGACAGTGGGGTAGGGCTTCACATCCCCGTGGATACACAGCAAGCGTATAGGGGCCCCCTTTGGGCCAGCGAGTTCTACTAGCCCCTCCCGGATGACTGATTGGCTGCACCCAGAGTCAACCAGGGCCATGGTAGGCATCCCCTCCACTTTCACAGGTACCACAATCTTACCCGGTTCCCACTTCCTGGCGCGGTGGCCGGCGGCCCACACCTGTCCATAATTGCAATCCATGTATGGGCAGTCCCTCCGGAAGTGCCCTATCTGCCCGCACTCATAACACCGGTCCCGCTCGTCTTCCTCAGGCTGGGCACTGCGGGCAGAGTCGGTCCTTTTCGTCACGCCTTCTGGGCCCTGCGGGGGGTTCGCCCCGTGGGTGCCCCTCGTCCTGGGCGTCGCCGGGCTCCCGGGTTGCTGCCCTGGCCGCCGAGGGCCCCCCCTCTCTACCTTGTGTGCATCCGGCCCTGAGGTCGGGGTTTTCTCACCCGTCTGCCCCACCTTGGAACCGACCCTCGGTTCACCCTCCGCTGCCAGGTAATCCTCCATCAAGGAGGTGGCTTCGGCGAGTGACTTTGGCCGGTGCCGCTGCACCCACTCTCTTCCCCCAACTGGGAGGATCTGGAGGAACTGCTCCAGGGCCACTATTTCAGCCACCTGGCCTCCGGTCCGGTGTTCAGGTTCCAGCCACCGCCAGCAGAGATCGCGGATGCGTTGGGCCACCGCTCGGGGTCTATCCCCCGGTGTGTATCGTGCTCGGCGGAGGCGTTGGCGGTACACCTCGGGGTTGACGCCTGTTTGGTCCAGAATGGCTGCCTTGACGTTGGAATAGTCCAGGGCCTCCTGTGGGTCCAAATTCCTATAGGCGGCTTGGGCGGGGCCCGTCAGGTACGGGGCGAGGAGGGTGGCCCAATGGGCGCTGGGCCACTGGACGGCAGTTGCAACCCGTTCAAACGTCACCAGAAAGGCCTCGGGGTCATCCCCGGGCCCCATCTTGGTTAGTTGCACCGGCAGTCCTCCGAGGCCCTCGCCCGTTCCGCCCCCGACAGCTCCTAGGGGTAGACTCGGTGCACGCCCCGCAAGTGTGGTCAGCTGTTGGAAGAGCCGCTCTTGGCTGACTTGTTGCTGTGCGGTCAGTGCCTATATTAGCTGCTGCTGCTGCTCTTGCTGCTGCGCCGCCTGCTGCTGCTGCTGGGATGCTAGCTCTTGGAGCAACTGCCGCTGCTGCTGCTGCTGCTGTGTTGCCTGCTGTTGCTGGTTGTCCAGCAGCCATTTCAGGAGCTTCTCGAACTCCATCTTGTCCCTAGGTCCTCCTTGCAGGACCGGTTCAAATGGTCCCTGGTCAGGTGCCAATTGTGGCGGGTCTGCTTCCGCAGCGCCCCCTGAAGGCTGGGGCTAGGCGTGGCAGCGGACCTCCACCTGTCTTTGACCCCCCCCCCTCAAGGGAAAGGGGGTTGCATGGCCCAATGGCCAGAGTCTATGGGATTGCTTCCCCCTCCCGGGGTAGCGTGGCCCAATGGCCGGAGTCAATAGGATTGCTTCCCGCTCTCGGGGTAGCGTGGCCCAATGGCTGGAGTCAATAGGATTGCTTCCCCCTCCCGGGGTAGCGTGGCCCAATGGCCGGAGTCAATAGGATTGCTTCCCGCTCTCGGGGTAGCGTGGCCCAGTGGCCAGAGTCAATAGGATCGCTCCCCGCTCTCAGGGTAGCGTGGCCCAGTGGCCAGAGTCAGTACAATTGCTTCCCACTCTCGGGGTAGCGTGGCCCAGTGGCCAGAGTCAATACAATTGCTTCCCACTCTTGGGGTAGCGTGGCCCAGTGGCCAGAGTCAATACAATTGCTTCCCGCTCTCAGGGTAGCGTGGCCTAATGGCCGTAGGGGTAGGGGGACCCGGGCCCTCCCACTCCACTGGGTCCCGACCCAGGGCTCACCTACCAGCGGGGCTGGTCTCGCCCCACGCTCGGCGGGGATCCGCCCGCAACACGCCGAGCTAGGCTGTCCCTTTAAAAGTTCCCTGGGTCACTTCCTACCCTGCCTTCGGTGTCCGGGGGTCCGTCGGAGTGTTCTCCCTCCGGGCCGACGGCGGGTGGGTCGTCCAGCGGCGTCACAGCCCGGCTGTCGTCTGGGTCCCAGGATGTTGGCTGTTCCTCCTCAGGAGCTGGTAACACAGGTCCTTCCCCTCTGGTGGTCAGCCCCGACTGAGCAACTCTGCAGGCTTTTATGCTGGGTCTCCAGCTGGAGCATGCCCAGCAGAGCTTCCGGGGCGTGGCTTCCTCTGCCCCGAGAGAAGGGTTAACCCTTGCTGTACCGGTGCGGGGCCGTTCAGCCCCGTCACAGGGGGTTTACCAGAATAGAATCCTGCACCAACATAGCTATCCTAGGCTCATTGTTGTCACTCTTAGCTTATATCTTTTCCATCTGCAAGTTCTTTCCCCCTCCATGTCATGAAAGGATACCAAAGATTGCAGAGCATAGAACACATGTAGCTATGGCAACTTGAGTCTGGCCTACACTCACAAAGGGATTTAGGGGCTGAGACACTCAGTATCAAGTATTTATCCATAGTTGACCAGTTTCAATGGGAGGGAGAAAGACCGGGTCAGAAGGAGAGAGAATAAATGCCTCTTTATCCTGTGTCCCACACCCCAGGTGAGTGCTTTAACCACTGGACTAAAATTTATAAAGTGGGCACTTCTAGATTTTGAATCAGACTCAATCAGGTAAGCGGTCTCTACCGGATTGGAACCCACACATGAGTTGGGGGGGGGGTAAACACCTGTCTTTCCGAGTTCATCAGTCACTCTGGGGCTTGGGCATGAGAAAGGCATCCAAGTGCCTAGAGGGAGGCAGCATTGCTCATGCCCAGAGGCAGCAACTTAGATGCCAAGGGAACTTGCACCCTGAAAACTTAGGCACCAAGTGAATTTATGTGCCGACAGCAGAAGTTTAGTGAATTACAGTAGAGCTTACAACAGGAATTTAGATGCCTAAACCCCAGATGCTTCAGTACCTTTGTGTTTTACCCTTCCCACACACATGCATCAAAACTGTAGCAGCTGAGATACATCTAGGTCTTTCTGCATCTTCAAGATGGGAATTTACTTCATTCATTAATTTACATAAGTCCCATATAAGAGGCATGTTCAAAGTTATATTCTGTGATAGTAAAGGATGACACTAAAGGAATAACTGAACAAATCTCCTCTGACATATCATATCAAACTCCATAAAACCCTGGTATACACATGCACAAATATGATCTGGATGTTGCAGAACTTTTTTAAAGATAGTAGTAAAGCAAATTCTAATATGATAAATTACCAGCGCTATACTAACCTGACATGAAATATTATATATATATGATACAATAAAAACAGCTAACAAGATAGAAAGTTGCCAGAACAGGGCAATGAAGCTCCCAGGGAAAAAGAAAAAGGTAATAACTCTCTAGTACTTAACATAACTCCACACTCACAGGAAAAAGAAGAAAGATATTACTGCAGAAACCAGTCTGCTGTTATTGCCACTTTGTCTGATTGTATTGCTTCTCCAAATAGCTTTACTGCTATAGTGAAACAGTAGCTTTCAAAGACCCTGAATAACATGTATTGCCGTTTGTAAACAACCTTTTTTATTAATATTCTTTATGAATTTTTTTACATATTTGGCATCTGGCTGAAGATAGCTTTTAAAAAATGTCTGCACCTCCTTTCTTGTTAATGCATCCTCCATCGTGATGATACATTAGCATACTTTAAAAAATACTTTAAATTTCTTTAAGTACACAGACTTAGATGTGTAGTCATAGAAACTGTTTTTCCTATGATTCAGAACATATTGTTTCACAAAGAATAACACTATTAAATATTACATATACTTTTCTTTAGTAATGATATCATGAAAGGAATTAATTCTGATTTATTTCCAGAATATTTCACAAGCAACCCTAAATTAGTCACAGCGCTGAACATCAAATAAAGTGGTATTGCAGCTGTTATTGTGCAGAGAAAAAAGATTTATCATGTTAAACACTACAATTGTCAAAGGGATGCTATAAAAGTAATGATGAACTCTGCATGGAATAATTTAAATGCCTTCACTATTTACATTTTCAAAGCCCTTGCTTTAATTTTTGTTGGCTCTCTTCTCCCTCAATTGTGACTTTAATTCCCCTAAGGTGTGCAGCAGCGAATGGGGAATTTAAGTACATAAATAGATTTAGGGTTTGAAGTTAGACAATATGGAATTTGCATAATTTGAAACTGCAAATAGATTGAGTTTACATAGCATGTGTACTTTAGATGTCCTTTGAGTGAGGATCACTTTAATTATATCTTGCATGTTTTCCTTTTGGTTATTGTCTGCCATCACACTGAAATGTGTCTTAATTAAGAACATTGTCTATACAGAGCAGGAAGCTGAAAGCCTAAGGGCTCTATACTCAAAAATATATGGCCAAATTTCATATAGTGTGGAAGGTCAACAGCCAGCTGTAAATTACACTTTGTCAGGTCATAAAGAAGAACTTTGACTGGTTTGTGGTGCACCTGAGTCTGGAAGTACTCAGCACCTGCAACTGTGATCGCCAGCGATGGGGACTGGGGGTTTCTCAGGTTCAAACCCATTGTTCGCTTTTAGAATACAGAACGTCTATTCATCTTATAAAGATGCAAATTAACTCCAGCCTAAAAAACACAGTCCAAAACGCAAGCATGAGTTTTTACTAGCTGAGCTATTCAGCACTCCCCACAATCTCATAGACCCCACTGTGAGAACATTTAGAATATAGAATTCTGGTGAATTCCCTTGTTAGAGAGGTAAGGTAATTAGCAGATGATGAGGTATCTGCCAAAACCCTTATGAATAATATTCAATTTAAAACTATACTCTGAGTCTCTCTGATTGTGGTCTACAGGGGAAAGATAATTTTATGTGGGATAAGCAATGAAATGTTAGACTTTTTAAACTTGATTTACTTTTGCTAAATTTAAAGGGATTAACCCGGGGTGGGGGGGGGGAAAGGGAGGGTGGACATATTGTTTCTACTTTGGTAAGTACACCATGAAGCAATTGATAGTTATTTGAAGAACAGCTGATCTTGTCTGCTGGGCCACTGTCATATTTTTGCTGGATCTTTCAAATTATTTGCAGAAAATAAATTAAAGAGAGAAAAAGATGAGCCAGAACTGGAACCTCACTAATCAGAACTCCAAATTTTTTAAAAATATATGTTTTGTTTTTTAATTGACTCTCAAGATATGATTCGGCACTAGACCCAAAACTGAAAAAAAAAATGCAGATTTTTTTTTCCAGATGGCTCAAAATGGAAGAAGGTAATTGATCTTTTGATGCTTGCACCATGTTTCATGGTCTTAAATATCACCTTGCATCAGCTGATGTCATGAGTTTTCTTCCTGGTTTGGCAGAAAATTTACCAAAATAATAAACACTACTGAGACACCAAACCCAAATCTGAACCTTAGCCCTGTTTAAGCATCAAAGTTGATTCTAAACCTATTTCAGACACAGATACTACAGTTTTGATGCATCTCTACAAACCATGTTCTGTGTGTTTCAGTAATATTCTCCAATGAAGAATACTGAAAGGCTTTACAAGTAGTTAAACAAATTTCAAAATTTTTGTGAGGAAAGTAAGCATTGTTCCCCTCTTAGATGAGGAAGTGAGACTCAGACGTGGTTAAGTTTTCGCCAAAGGCCCCTCACCAAATCATTTGAAAGTGGGAATAGAATCTATATATCTATATGCTTTAGCCATTATTGTGTTCTCTTTGTGAAGAAATCAAGTTATTTACTCTTAGTTATGAGAGATTGTTGCCATTAATCCTTAGAAACTACACAGGCTAAAACCTTCTGAGTTAATCAAGGAGGATCTCTACCTCTTTCACCACTCTTGGTCCTTCTTTTCTGTTTAACCAAACAAAACCCCCTCATTTCCTTAGCTCTTCCTTCCCCCACCCTTAAGTGCTGAAAGTCCTGCTCCTCATCCCAAATGAGTAAACTGATGTGGTAGTGCTGGTGATGCCACTGTCTTAGCCATAGTGTGCAGAGCACATTTTATTAGGGAGTGCATCCAGGGAATTATATTTATTTATTTTAAAGGCGCTGCACTCTGCATTGAAAGCCACTTTTTTTTTTTTTGGAGAAAGCCAGGAATAGTTGTAGCACCTTAGAGACTAACTAGTTTATTTCAGCATAAGCCTGCGCACACCCGGCACACCCCGTGTGCACGCCTATGGTCCTAGCTCACATTCACTGCCAGTAATGTACCAATAGCTCTGTTCCCAGTCTGAATGCTGCTGGTTCAGACAAAGCCAAAGACAATGTTAAAAAAAAAGAAACAAAGAAAAGCAGGGCCTTTTGATAGATAAAATAATCCTCTCTCAGCTCCTGCCCAGTGTTCCACCAAAGGTGTGCTCTTATGAGAGGAGGCAAGTAATGTTGTCAGCAACTCTTAATTCTGATTTCACATCAGTAACTCAATGTGGATGACAATCAATCAGGACATTTTTTGGAAAGATGAGAAGTATTTACCTGCAGGACTACAATACACAAAATTATTTTTAACCTTACAGATTTTTACAATTTCATCTCACACATTATTGTTGGAACACATCCAATAGCTACTATTCAAGAACTCCCTTTCTCTCCCCCCCCCCATACATTTACAGAAACAACAAATAAAAATATTGCTAAGGAATGTGTTGACTGTAAAGAACCTCACTGCAGTCAGATTCAAGGATCTGGATTTTAGGAGCCTTACTTCAGTGGAGTTAATCCTGATTTACACACAGCGTAATCTGGTTGAGCTATTAATTGAAATTAATGAGTCTGCTGCTATCATAAGTGATTTGCAATCCCTATACATCTAACCTTTTAATATATTTTATTTCGTTTTATCAATTTCCATTGCATTTGCTATAATTTTATGCTATACATTAAATTGTATTATTTTATTGTGAATAAAGTGGGTCAAAATATTTCAATATTTCAATGACATTCTTCATTTAATTTTGCAGATAAAGGGTAAAAGATGGTGAGAATGTCATGACTTTTTCTCCTGCTTTTCAAACTTTTCTAGTTTTACTGTATCTAAATTCCTCTTTTGAAAGAGGGCTAGGGGAAACATGAGGGGACTGCTCTATCCATAAAACTAGAATTTGTATACATATTTTTAAAAAATATTTTAACCATACAGCTTCAAAGAAATCCTGAAACTGGTTTCACTGGTCCTCCAAAGGGGGAAATCCTTGAAGTTAATGGTCGTTTTGCCATTGACTTCCATGAAGTCAGGATAATGTCCTAACTTCTGAAATGAAATGTAATTATGGTCTTTAAAAAGCTGCCCTTATCTCAACAAGAGTAGCAGTGTGGTCCAGTAGAAAGGGGTTTAGGTTACCAGGAGATTTGACTGCTACTCCCATCTCTCCCACTGACTTGCTCTGTGAGAATCAGTAAATCACCTCCTTGTGTCTCAGTTTCTCCACGTGGACAACAAGGATAGTTATACTGATCCATTTTTGCAAAGCAATTTGAACTTTCTCGGTTAGAAATTCTATATAAGAGCCATCAATTAGAGTTGGTTAAAATTTTTCAAACAACATTTTTCGGTTAAAAAAAAAAAAGAGGATTCCACAAAATCGAAGTGTTTTGTGGATTTTATAGGCCGCCAAAATTTTTACATAGAAATGTAAATATTTTTCATTGATAACATCAAAACTGTTTCAGCTATTCTATCCCTGTATACAAAATGAAACAAAATGTTCCAAATATTTGTCTTTGAGAAAAATTCAAAGACTTTAGTCACAATTTGAGATTAAATGAAATGCTGAAATCCCAGAATTTCCCACAGGACAAGGATTCCATTTCTGACTAGCTTTATCATCATATTTCTGCAACAAATGCAGTTGTATGGCTACTCCTCTTGCTTTCTTCACACGTAATGGTCGAAACTTGTGTCCACTGAAGCCATTTTTGAAACTTCTACTGACTTCAGAGAGAAGATTGATCATTGGGCAGTTTGCCAACTATGTGGCAATTCTTGCACATCTTGTGCAAAGTTATAAGACAAGTTATAAGACAAGTTCTGATCAAAAGTGTCCCCCGACTTTGTTAGTCAAGATATAAGCTTTACTTTGGGTAGACTTCATAGAGGTCTACATAGGCATTTCACTGGGAATTACTGGAGGAATTACTCCTTCCTGCAATAAATGAAGCTTGTACCCACCTTTGACAGTCTCTATGTGTGGACTAGTACCCAATACCTGTTCACAGAAGTGGAAGGTAAGCATTTTGCATTAATAGCACTTTCCCTTTTTCTCATTAGTAGAATTAACCATTTTTCCTCTCCAATAATATTTCACTAAATCACACAGAACTCAAAATGGCTTTTTGATCTGTGAGTTCAGACACTGGAGTCCGTGACTCTCTTTAAGCCTTTAGTCTTGTGTCAAACACTTAGTACAATGGCATCTGCAGAAAATAAGTTTGTTTCCCTTGTGACTTCTCCATCCAACCTATGAATTTCAAAGAAAAGTTTCTCTTTGTGAATTTATTTGTGAGAAATAGGTCACAGTGACTTCCAGAGGATTAGCTTTAAGAAATCACTTTACCTTTAGGAGATACAAATCTTAATGAAGAGAGCCAAAAATGTCTTACTCTTTAGAAAAGGTTTATTACTGATTTATCAGTTCATTATCCTCCTAATTTCTCCATGTATAAATCTGGAAAATCTGATTAGCTCTTGGACTATCCATGTGTCACCGTCTACTGTATGTTGCATTAAATCCACCGATGACTTACTAAGATGATTTTCCTGACTCCGCTGAATCCTATAGATATTCTATATGCCCTGTGGGATGCAATAAAATCTAGAACTATTTTTATAATAAACAGAAAATTATCTTCACTTGAAATAATATCCATGATCTATTCCCTACAGCCCACTGGAAATTAGCATGGATGTCTAGGTAATATACAAAATGTTACCAAAAACTGTCAAAAACTATTTGTTACTCTGATTTCATTTATTGTCTGATCACTTCCCTGAGTGTTACCCTTTGAGCAGATACAGAGGAGATTCTGACAGGAGACCTGCAAAAAGTGGGTTGAAATCATAAGATTTTTTAAAAAAACTAAAACTCATTCACCAAAAGCAAAACCAGACACCAAACACCTTGTAAGCATTCCTTAATGTAAATAAACAAACAAATGCTACTACTCTCCCATTCACAGTTCTGATTTGCTTCAGTGTTGACTTGGGTTCAGCCCAGCAATTTAAGAGCTGTTATATTATTCTGATTTAGACATAGGAAATTAGAGTCCTGACAACTTATTTAGCTTCACTTAAAGGATAGTAGAGTGCTTTGCCAACTTTGCTATTTTCACCGATATGAATAATTAATTGTTTTAAATGCTACTTAGGTTTTTGATGAAAAGAAATACTTAAAAAATCATAAATTGTAAGCCTGCATAATTTGTGCTCCAATTACTTACAATACAATCTTCTTGAATGCTATTTAATGCATACCCTAATGTATTTCCGGTCAAGAATTTTTAAGTGGATGAATTTATTATTATTTTCCCTTTATTGGAAGTACATATTTCAACCTTGTCTTCATTTTGTGGTTACTAATAAAAAATAAAATAAATTATTTAGTGATCTCAATGGACTGGCTGCAAACATTTTATATTACAAGGTTCATAACCAATATACACTTTAAAATGTATCTATAATCACACTTTGCTCTTAATCATTCCACAGCAGATGTTAAAGGAAAGAGGATTCCCCCCCTCTGCAATTTGATTTGTTGGAATTAAACTGAAAAACTGCAGTCAGACTGGAAATTGGAACCAATAATGATTTTTTTTTGCTGTGGACTCCAATATGTTTTATTTAATATATACTATGTTTTACAAAAATGGTGCTTCTTTGATAGCAGTGTATTGTTTCTGTTCTAAGCATACAAGTTCCAGGTGCACTATTGACAGATAAGAGACCTCTTCACAAATCCACACACCCAGGTCATGACTGTAAGCCACTGATCACATTGTCAGAGGGCTGTGAGAGGACTAAGCAGTAATGAAAGTCCCTACACACTGGCAGATTTCAGGCTTGAAAGCCATGGATCCAAATAATAAATCTCTAACAAAAAGACATATAGTGGGAAGTCACTACACTGGTAGTGATGGTAGCTTTTTTACTATTCTACTGGTACATCCTCTGCATACATACACACACCCCTGTATTGAAATATAATTCCCCATATGTTTTATAAAATAAATATACTTTGGTAAATGCAATAGGCCATAACCAGTAAGTCAAGGCATCTTATCGATTATATCTATATAATTTCCATAATCATCATGGAGTATATTCAGTGGACCTAGCCCAAGGCAGTGTCAATCAAGACAACCTGTGCTAGCCCTTTCACTTTATTTTGGGAAACAATTCATCATTAGGAAAGGTTGACTGTTGCAGGTGTGTGCCTTCGCCTGGGATTCCACCACACACAAGCCTTTAGACATTCTGCAGGGATCTCCCACTCGAACTGAGTTAATGAAGGATGAACCAGCGACACCTTGGCCACCCCATCATCCAGTGTAAACACTGGCTGAATTTGTCTCCTTTTTTCTCTTTTCCAGTTACTACTGGAGATTGGTGTTTAGATAGGAAAGAAAGAGAAGTTTTACTGGAAAGAAGACAGGAGTCTTCAGACACTGGGCCAGGTGAAGAATTGTAAAGAATGTCTGGAAAAGTATGTTCCCCTGGACAACACCCTGAGAGTGAAGGGCTACAACGTGCAGATGGATACCCTGATCATTGGAGCCCTGGGCACTTGGGACCCCTTCAACAAGCGTGTGCTGTGGACCTGCAGGATCGGTCAACGCTACACATGGCTCATGCTGTGCCTCATGGTCTCAGACACCACCCGATGGTCCAGGGACATCTACACCAAACACATCATCGGCCACCAACAGTACCTGGAGGCCTGAACCGGAGTGACATTGTGCATCAACTACGTGAAAGGGACTGAGAGACTTTGTCCGTTGGACCATATCAACTGGAACCATAAACTCACTGAACATTAAATCTCATCAAATGAATGTCAATCCATCCTCATCATTGTATCCACTCATTATATTCCTGAACATAGCCTGCTTTAATGATATCCCTCCTTTTAGAAATACAGTCAACATGAATATAACCGTTATACGAACAACTATCCTTCATATTTTAAATGTCCGTACTTTGACCTGTTAACCTTTTACCCCCAATCAGGAATATTGCAGATTATGCATTCCTTATGCCATCCAATTTTAAATGAACTTTGCACCCCTTGATAATCTGCACGTTATTCCCTGATAACCAGAAACATCTATGCTTAAAAACAAAGAATGATGCAGAGTTCAACAGCATCTTAATATTTTTTATAAATGAAGACTTGAGGCAAGTAGGGCTTAATTTCTCTGTCTGACTCTTTGGTCAACTGTGTTCCCAAGCAATTCCTTGTATTTCAAGTAAATGTAATTGCTAACTAAACCATATCTGACCTGTACAATAAATGGATCAGTGATTAGTGACTACCTTTTCATTTTGGATGACATTCAAATTGGAGGCTCAACCTATCAGAAGCTTTCCAATTATAGCACTCATGAGCGGGGTAAGGTCTATGTTGTTGGAGCAAATTTTGCTGGTATGCAAAAAGTGCTAGGAGCTGTCCTTTCACTAGTGAAATCATAAACTGAACATTGACCAAGGTGTCATATAGATGCTCCTGCTTTAACAATATCCTTCCTTTTAGAAATGCATTTAACTTCCAGTTAAGTCAGTGTGACTAATGTCTCTTGAGTTCTGCAGATTTTGTGTTTTCATCAACTAGCATCCTACATACAGGTCTATGTTTTTAGAAATGTCAGCTGATGGCAAATAGAGGTCGCTCCCTTGGGCACCTAAAAGTGGAAGCACCAAAATGCAGATGCCTTTTAAAAACCTAGGTACTGGTGAATTGAAAATAATAGAAACATTGCATAAGGGGAAATTTTTCCCTTATGTGTTGCCACACTTCTTAGCACAATGGGGCCCTGATCTTCATGAATGTGTTTTGGTATTTTTGCAATTCAATTACAAATAAAATATGGGTGTTCTTTAGCCACCTCTTCATATTTTTAACTTTTTATCCTACTTTCCCCCAACTGCTCTTATGTATATTTCACTTCATATTTACATATTAGTTGTAAGTATTACTTTAATCTGATAGAAATTCTGTTTATTTTTTTCTCTTGCTGCACTTTCACCAAAGATATTAAAATTCTTTAATAAATATTTCTGTTCACTAAGGTATTCTGGAATGTGTCATAGGATCTGAATATTTGCTGAAGTGTTAACAAATGAGAACTGAATGCTGTAAAAGGGCTAGAAGCAAAGACATTCGTTCCCACCTGTCTAGCTGGAATTCAAAATTTTAGCTGCAACATAAAAACAGGATTTTGATAGCTCAATTAGTCAAGCTTCGAAAGGTGATGTGTAGAATATCTTACTGAGATATGTAATTGGCAATTAAGTTGTAAGAGAGCTACAGGTAAATGAAAAGTAGTGGTAACTAGGAAGCTGACAGAAAGACAATGCATGTGAAGAGCAATGCGGGGCAACATGTTTTTCATTTCAACATGTATTTGAGAAAATGATGTATTTATATTTGGCAGGTATATATGCCAGTAAATATTAGAGAAGAAAATATAATTGTAGTTTTTACTGATATTATCCATTGCTGAAAGTTGATTTTTTTTAAATGAGAACAGCAGTTAAAAAGAAACCAAGATCTCATGTATCTATTTAAATTCTAAACCCTTTTAATGCTGAAATATAGGTTGCACTCAGAGGCTAAGTTATTTTAATTTGGTGTTTCCGAAACAAATTGAGGTCAGACAACTATTTAAAGCCATCTTTATAATTTCCAAAGAACAAAAAGTTTCTCCTCTGGGAATACACTGGATATCCATCAAGACTTGAAACAATTAATTTGTTTGTCTCATATTTGGAATAAGAAAAACCTATAAGATTAAGCATGTTCAAATGTTCACTCCTAAACTCAAAATGCCAATAGAATTATTGACAAACACTAACCCATATCAAACTTAAACTCCGAGATGGAATTTATTTATATTTCCAAGATGTTTTTCCTTAGTAATCTAATCTTCTGAGCTTCTCAAAATTTGATTGCAACTCTAAATATAGGGTACATATAGGGTTGGGTTGGTTTCTGATGCTGCTGTTTTGTTTTCATGACCTCAGTGCAGTTGTGTGAAAAGGATCAGCAATCAATTGAATTTCTTGGGCAATTATTTGACAGCTGGTAATGGAAATTCATTGTGCCAACATTTCACTTTGCCATCTTTTGCAAGCACAATCTGGACTGCAGGAGGATTGTGAAGCTATCTCCTAGCAATTTTCAGTAATGAGAATTGAACATAAATCTGCCACTTACACCAAAGTGCAGCATTCTCATTAAGAAAACAACGACAGTCTCAAGCATTTCAGATACTTGCTATACTTTGCAAAGCCTTTTGTAAGAGTTTAGTTGCATGAGTGAACTTCAGGACACTACAATAAAAATGGATGTGAGGCAAGAAAGGAAGAAAACCCAAGATTGCAGATTGCATCACCCGGTCTTTAACAAACATTTCAGTTTCCATTTTGCCAGACGGTGTCTAGCTCTTGAATAGGTGTGCAAGTGAAAGGGAGAATACAAAGACTTCCTGCCTTGACTCCATGGATCAACAACAATTTCACTCTGCAAGGCTGCTCCCATGCAGTGTAAAATAAACAATCAGGGTCAGCAGAGGGAGTTGAGCCTAGTCAGGGACACCACCACACTTTAAGGGACAGCAAAATGGACAATGGAGACCTCTGGGAGGTATTTTACCGCTTGGAGGCACGAACTCCCCTGGTACTCTTGCTACAGTTTGTGCCTCTGTACCACTTGGAAGTGGTCATAATTAGCGGTCACTAAGTCGTCACAAATGAGAGTACCTACTCATTGCTCTAAAGCAGCGGGTCTCAAACTTACCTTTATGGCGACCCCTTTTCCTGCGCTGTCGGCGCGCTGTGACCCCTCCGGTCTGGCGGCCGGGTGCAGCGTGATCCCCCCGGTCCCTGCCGCAACCCCCTGCCCGGTCCCCGCCACGGACGGGTGGCCGGCTGCAGCGCAACCCCCCTCTGGTCCCCGCCGCGGGTAGGCGGCCAGCTGCACCCGGGGCCCCCATCCCCACCGCAGCCGGGCGGCCGGCTGCACCCGGGCCCCCCGTCCCAGCCACGGCTGGGCGGCCGGCTACACGCCGTCCCCCCGTCCCCGCCGCGGCTGGGTGGCCGGCTGCACGCCGGCCTCCAGTCCCCGCCACAGCGAGTTGTGGCGGCAGGAGCTCACAACCCTCCCCCCCCCCCCGGGGAGCGCACAGTGACCCCCCAGGGGGTCGCAACCCCCAGTTTGAGAAACCCTGCTCTAAAGGCCCATTCCGTCACAAAGACATTTCTATTATTCAACAGTGGGTGAATGAGATTTTACTCCAGCTCACTACAGTTGGACACCTCTGGGCTAAGATCCTGGAAGCAAAATATCCACCAAAAAGGAGGATTTTTATTTTTTTTAAACACAACTTTATGAGTTGGTGTGGCTATTATAAAACTACTTTTATCTTGTTACCAGTTTCCTCTTATCATTCTAGCAGTAATTCACCAAAACACTTGAGTACATGCTTAAAGTCCATGCAACATAAACATGTGTTTAAATGCTTTGCTGAATAGACAGATTTGCTAAATTGTGGTCTCTGTTGCATGCTGATAGGCAGCCACGAGTCAAGTATTTCACTCTGGCTTACTTCAGGTTAAGCATCAATATGAAGAGACTTTCTAGAGCAATAAATAATAATTTGTTAATGTGTAATATAATTAGGAGATGAGGTGTTCTTGAAATAGAAGCAGCTGATGCATTCTGCAAGTGACATTGCATAGATTCCACTTATGTTGTAGTGCATGATCCTGTCAGATGCCATTATCTGTTGGAAAACTATTTCATTATAGTCGAGTTTCACTGAACTGTACTCCATGTCATATAAAAAAGAAAATGAAGCTAGAAGACGACTCTCTACATCAAGTCATGAAATGCAATGGAAAAGTTATAGTGAAATATTGCTACATTTCTTCCATGCTACAGACCTGGAGATATTGTGTCTAACTATACTAGAAAGGATTATAAATCATGCTATAGAGATTAACCAAATCTCACCAATCGTTCACTGCTTTAGAGCATTTGCCTGCCTATGGATAAGATCCCATAAGTAACAAGACTTACTGGGATATATAAAATTGCATTAATGCATAGGATAAGGTGAATGTTCAGTGTTATACATAATGACATTAATGCTGCAAAATCCATATCAGCCTACCGTACATCTAAAATTCTATTACTACATTATTGATTAATTGCTTGAACTTTAAATTTAGTTGAGAAGGACTTGAATGATATGAATACTTTATCCATTTATTCTAAAATATCCTGCCTGTCAAAATGAAGGGATTGGATGGTATTCTTTACGTGAGCAGTACAAATTCTTTTTTGTACAGTTGCCCTTGAAGTACCAATGCTAATAAATAGCATAACCTCACTTGCACTTAGAAAAAGGAGAGTTATGGAAGCAAGACTGAATGACTGTCATATTTATTTTAAAATATATTAAATATAAAGTTAAAGTTAATGAAACATGACTAACTGATATCTATCTAAAATATTATTAAATAGTGTTGAAACTCCAACCCTAGATCATATCAGAAGTTGAATTTCACAATTCACCCCACTCTTTTTATAACACTATAAAGTATTCCAAGCATTGGAAGTGATGATAGTAAAAATACAACATGAAAAGTCCTTTAGGATGTCCTTAACTCATGCAATGTGTGCTCTGCTAATGTTGAAACTTTTACTGTTGGAGGGTTCAGCATCATTGGTAATATACAAAAAAAAAAGGCATAAAGAATTGTTACGGCTTTGAAAGTACCGGTAATAGGAGACAGAAAGAAAGACTAAATATTTAGTTTACCACATGGCAAAATGTTAACTATGTAGGGCAGATGATTTTATATTTTTATATTATATACGTAGATATACATGATTACGTATATAGATATATAGAGATAAAAGAGGGTCTTAACAGTAAGGTTTCACAATCGGCAGAGGACATGTTATTAAGGTTAATAAAAATTATATTGAGGAAACCAAATGAAAGAAAGGTTAATAAGGTTGTGAATGATAACAAATGCAATTTAATACACATTGTAAGGAATATATTGAAGATCATATACATATTGCTGTACTCGAAATTAGCTATGATCACTCAGGAAAGGAACTTGGTTATCACTGCAGACAGATAAAGGATAAATCCTTCTCATTGTGCAATGCAGTCATGAAAAAAAAAGAAAAAGAAAATATTGTTGTTGGATAAAATCAATGAGAGACCTTCATGTGGAACAGTGTGCTCGGATCTGAAGATTCAGTTTTTTAAAAAGTTGTAGCAAAAATGCAACAGATTCAGAAATTAAAAATAATACATGGAAAGACTACCTTCTGAAGAGAGATGAAAATATTGGGACTATATAGTTTAGAGAATAGATTAAAAGGGGGAACATGATACAGCATGTAAGGTAATAAATAGTACAGTGAAAGTAAATTGAGTGCTTCTATTTATCCTGTCATAATACAACAGGGGTCCAGTCAATACTTTAAAAAAATAGTGCCAAGGAAATACTTGCTGCATACAACAGTTAAACTGCGGAACTCATTGCCACAAGAGATCAAGAGTTTAGTACAGTTTTTAAAAGGATTAGACATTTATATGGATAAGAACATCCTCCATATACTGGATTGATTTTTTTTTTTCCTGAGAGAGAGATAACCTCACAGGCATCAGAGCATAAGCCAACCACTGACTGATGGGGTTAGGGAGAAGCTTTGTTATAGAGGCAGCTTGTTCCACAATTGTCCATCAGGTTTCAGGCAACTCCCTCTGAAGCATCTGGTAATTGTCTGAGTCAAAGGAAGGACACCAAACTGAACAGAACACTTGACTTATTTTTTTCATGTGACAATTCCCAAGTAATACAAAATGAATCTCAGTTTAAGTTTCCACCTCAAGCTTAGCTGTTTCAGGGTTTCCCCCTACAGACATCTGCCAGCAGGGTATAGCAGGAAATACCCTCAGTCTTAATGAGTCCATGGTTTTAGAATGTGAACCCAGAGTGACCCAACAAGAGAGCCTCAAATTCCTGCATACAGTCTAAGATTACCACCCTCAGGAATATATTTTGGAGTCCATTTATGGTAGTTCCCATGCAGCAAGGGAAGCATCAAACAGGATAACTTTGTTACCGAGAAGACCTATTACTTTCGATCTTTACCAGTCACGGCTTCATTTGGAAGCAATGGCAAAAAATTCCCTGCTTTTACCATAGATCTGTCAGATACTAAGCTTCATATTAATACTGAAGTGGTGTCTGATTCAAAACTAGACATGCACATATTACCAAACCCTAAATAAAAAATTAAATAGTTTTCCCAATCTATTCTTCATTCAAATTAGAAAACTGTAATGACACAAATTCTGGTGATTTAAGATTCAGGTTTAGCCTGTAATATATTCTCATACAGGAAGGACTTTGTTTTATCCTCTAAGCTACTTGAGCTCATAAATAATGACAAAATAGATTAAGATATAATTAACCTACAGGACATTAATAAGGTGATACTCTTCTCAATATAAAACCTGGATATCATTGTTCTGTGCATGTAGTACTTCCTTGACTGAGAAATAATCCACCATTAAAGATGATGGAACAAAACAAGATGGAAAGAAATAGAGATACCACTTGAAACATTATGACACGGCACACAAGTCATTAGGAATAAGCAGTGGATATTTACAGAGAAGAGTGAGGTGATTACCAGAACTCTAAGGAATAGGTTCATATCAAAAGTAGCTACAAGGACAATTTAACATCAGCCTCTTTCCTTTTACACTGACAGTGAAAAATGTCAACCAAAACAGCCTAACCATTTTCATTTTGCATTGTTATTTGGTTCTCCACTTTGTCAGGTGTAGCTGTCTCAGGATTTGTCTATGACTAATAAATCGAATAAGTATCATACAGAACTGCTTTGCATTTGACAGTCTCAAAGCTACATGTAAACTATCTATCTGTGTCAGCCTTTGGTCTGATTATATAGGAAAAAGCCATGGATTCATGTGAGCTACAACCATTACACTCAGAGATGTGAAAGCCAAAATGAGTCCATGTGTCTCTTGAGAACTGAAATGTCAGACTAAGGAATTCTCAGTATCCTCAAATCTAATTTTGCTTTCTGCTTTGGTGTCCAACAACTTTGGAGGCATTTCTAATTAAGCTTCCTCAAGGTGCTTATATATATATATATATATATAGTGCAATGTGGCACCTGCTGTAGTAGCTGACCAGTTTAAAGGATCCCCTCTATTTTCTGCCTTCAGCAATAGTGGATTTATTGCTCTCTTTTAATAATTATTTTATATGCATTTCCTCTTAAAGAAAAAACACTATCTCCCTTTCCCAGAACTTGGCTCAGAACTGTTTGTAGACAGGATTCCCTAGTTGCTTAAGAACTTCTCTCCTATAGGTCTACTTCTCTTTAGTCCTTAACTTCTGGATAAATCCATGCTCAGATTATAAAGATGTGGGAGACACAATCTAACATACAGAGTGGGGATAATGTACATAATCTCAATTTCACAATATGCTCTGATTTTCCTTCTATTGCTGTTGAATGTTCCTGGTCATGTTAAAAGCCCACAATGTTGTTTTGAGTTTAAATTTAAATGCTATATATTATGTAAATGTTTTGTCAGACTTGGTAATCTGGATGCAATAAGCACAAAAGTTACAAAAACATACCTTTAAATACAACATTGGAATTTGGATTGTTGAAAGAATAGATACAGAATCATAGAACTGTAGGGCTGGTAGGTACTCAAGAGGTTACTAGTCCAGCTCCCCACACCAACGCAGGATTAAGTACATCTAGACCATCCCGGGGAGATGTTCCTATGTGCTTAAAAATATTCAGTAAAAAGGATTCCACATCTTTAAAATGTTGTTTTTTCTCTAAAAAGCAACTCTGGACAAATGGCATTGTGGTATTCCATGTTGATCTCATTTTTAAAAAAAAAATGCAATGCCTTTATAAGAAAGATTTACACATACCCCTTCCCCACATCTGCCACCCTGAAAAAAAGGCTTAAGATCTGAGATCCAAAGGTTAGTGCTTCTTTCTTATGCATGATTCAGCACCTGTAATTAAGAGGATTTGCAGGCCAAATTAAATTCTCGGTGCAAAACCACTGGCTATAAATTATTCCTTTGACAAATGTGTAATCCCAATGGTTTATCATTGTGTTTCCATATGTGTTACTGACTGGAACTTAGTATATTATTATTAACTAGTCTAAAAGCCCGTGTACACGGGCCAACGGTAACGGCTCACGGCCCCCCCACTCGCTCAGCTCTCTCTCCCCTACCCACTCCAAGGGCCCCCCTCCACTCACTCAGCTCCCCCGCCCCCCACTCCAAGCCCCCCCCACTCGCTCAGCCCCCCTCCCCCCCATTCCAAGCCCCCCCGCTCGCCTAGCCCCCCTTTCCCCCCACTCCAAGGCCCCCCTGCCTATGCCTCCTGCGCCCAGCCACCCTCCTGCCCGCGCTCCCGAGCCTCTGATCCAGACCCTGCTTCCCTCTCGGCAGCACACGCATGGTGGCCATGTTGTGCTGCCAAAGTACACCTCCCAGCATGCCGTTCGTCTGGGCCGTCTCTACTGCGCATGACGGCTGCACACACACTTCTCTAGCTGATTATTATATAGGATATTGCACAAGAAGGGATTCCAGATTATTGTCTTTTGTTCTAGCTCTGCAAAGTAATAAAAACCTATGAACAGTTATTGTAATCAATAAGGAAGCAGATAGGGCCCAATTACACAAATGGAGCAGAGTTGCTGAATTAGAAGGAACCATTTTTACTATGTCATTTTTCAGAACAGAACCATGCTTCGCATATAAATACTACACTGTTGTGTACATGAGAAGAAATGGTTAAAATGTAGAATGAAGCTGAAAGGGAAGCTTCAATCTATATATATAAAAGTCAAGTGGTGTATGTATGAGTGTATGTATGTATGTATGTATGTATGTATGTATGTACGTATGACAGCGAACTCCTCCCGCACCGTTTGAGCCAGAGACTTGAAATTTGGTACAGTGAGGGGTCTTGGGGTCTAGATCTTGGTAAGGGTCGAAAAATTTTCGGATCTCACCTCTGACGCCCCCCAGGGGTGAAAGTCTTTCAGGGCCAATCACATCAGCTGGGCAGTTAGGTGCTGATGATGTCATAATACCCCCTCCAACTGACACCGCACTCGCTCAGCTCGCTCCTCCCTCCTCCAACGGAACCCCGGAGATCCCTCAGCTCACTGCCCCTCCCCCCTCCCAACGGAACCACGGAGATCCCTCAGCTCACTGCCCCTCCCTCCTCCAACGGAACGCCGGAGATCACTCAGCTCACTGCTCCTCCCCCCTCCCAATGGAACCCCGGAGATCACTCAGCTCACTGCCCCTCCCCCCTCCCAACGGAACCCCGGAGATCACTCAGCTCACTGCCCCTCCCTCCTCCCAACAGAACCCCGGAGATCCCTCAGCTCACTGCCCCTCCCTCCTCCAATGGAACCCCAGAGATCACTCAGCTCACTGCCCCTCCCCCCTCCAACAGAACCCCGGAGATCACTCAGCTCACTGCCCCTCCCTCCTCCAACGGAACCCCGGAGATCCCTCAGTTCTCTGCCCCTCCCCCCTCCCAATGGAACCCCGGAGATCACTCAGCTCACAGCCCCTCCCCCCTCCCAACGGAACCCCGGAGATCACTCAGCTCACTGCCCCTCCCTCCTCCAACGGAACCCCGGAGATCACTCAGCTCACTGCCCCTCCCCCCTCCCAACGGAACCCCGGAGATCACTCAGCTCACTGCCCCTCCCCCCTCCCAACGGAACCCCGGAGATCACTCAGCTCACTGCCCCTCCCCCCTCCCAACGGAACCCCGGAGATCACTCAGCTCACTGCCCCTCCCTCCTCCAACGGAACCCTGGAGATCACTCAGCTCACTGCCCCTCCCCCCTCCCAACGGAACCCCGGAGATCACTCAGCTCACTGCCCCTCCCCCCTCCCAACGGAACCCTGGAGATCACTCAGCTCACTGCCCCTCCCTCCTCCAACGGAACCCCGGAGATCACTCAGCTCACTGCCCCTCCCTCCTCCAACGGAACCCCGGAGATCCCTCAGTTCTCTGCCCCTCCCCCCTCCCAATGGAACCCCGGAGATCACTCAGCTCACTGCCCCTCCCCCCTCCCAACGGAACCCCGGAGATCCCTCAGCTCACTGCCCCTCCCTCCTCCCAACGGAACCCCAGAGATCCCTCAGCTCACTGCCCCTCCCTCCTCCAACGGAACCCCAGAGATCACTCAGCTCACTGCCCCTCCCCCCTCCAACAGAACCCCGGAGATCACTCAGCTCACTGCCCCTCCCTCCTCCAACGGAACCCCGGAGATCCCTCAGTTCTCTGCCCCTCCCCCCTCCCAATAGAACCCCGGAGATCACTCAGCTCACAGCCCCTCCCCCCTCCCAACGGAACCCCGGAGATCACTCAGCTCACTGCCCCTCCCTCCTCCAACGGAACCCCGGAGATCACTCAGCTCACTGCCCCTCCCCCCTCCCAACGGAACCCCGGAGATCACTCAGCTCACTGCCCCTCCCCCCTCCCAACGGAACCCCGGAGATCACTCAGCTCACTGCCCCTCCCCCCTCCCAACGGAACCCCGGAGATCACTCAGCTCACTGCCCCTCCCTCCTCCAACGGAACCCTGGAGATCACTCAGCTCACTGCCCCTCCCCCCTCCAAACGGAACTCCGGAGATCACTCAGCTCACTGCCCCTCCCCCCTCCCAATGGAACCCCGGAGATCACTCAGCTCACTGCCCCTCCCTCCTCCAACGGAACCCCGGAGATCACTCAGCTCACTGCCCCTCCCCCCTCCCAACGGAACCCCAGAGATCCCTCAGTTCTATGCCCCTCCCCCCTCCCAACGGAACCCCGGACTACATCAGCTCACTGCCCCCCCCCCCACCTGCGAAGGTCCCCGGAATCCCTCGGCTCTGGGCCCCCTCCCCCCCTGCGACGGATCTGAGTTGGGTTTGGTGGGACGGTAAGTGAGGTGGGGGTGTCGGATTCGGTCGGGGGGTGAGGTGGGGGTGTCCGGTTTGCTTGGGGGGGTGGGAAGGTGTTGGGGTGGGTGAGGGGTGAGGGGTGGGTGTTGGGGTTGGTCAGGGGGTGTCAGCTGTCTGCCACCTCCCCACCTCCGACTGACCCGAGCAGCGCCGGGCACTTATGCTAGTAGTATATAACCAGAATGAATAGACAATTTGGGAGCCAATTCTGTAGTCCTGCCAAAATGTCCACAGGATTATAGCATTAAATCTTAGTTCATTGTTGATGCAAGACAGAGACAGTCCATTTAAAAAAAAATGGTGACAGAGCTTGACAGAATTTTCTCCTACCAGATACTCCTCTGATTCTATTGCATGTAAATTCATTGTGATAAGGAAGGTGATGCAAGATGTGTTTTCCATTTTCACTTATACTGGTGAATATCAGGAGTAATTCTTCTGAAGTCTATCGAGCTACTCAGGGCCGGCGACAGGGGGGACTACAGGTACAGCTGTACCAGGCCCCGGACTTAAGGGGGGCCCCCTTAAGTCTGGGGCCCGGTACGGGGCAAGCCAACGGAGCCGGGCAGGCAGGAGCAAGGAGTCTGCAAGCCAGCCTGCGGGGAAAGGGTGAGCCGCTAGAGGGCGGAGCTGAGCAGGGCAGGGGAGATTAGGATGGGGGAGAGAGGAATGTGCAGGTCAGCGTGGTCAGAAGCTGTGAGCCAGCCCGGGGGAAAGGTGTTCTGGTCGTGCGGTGCTGCGGGGGGGTGCAGGTCAGCGTGGTCAGAAGGGGAGCCAAGTGGGCAGGAGCCCCCTCTGCCCCACCATTTCTGTGATTGCTGAGTTGCACAGCCCGGCAGAAAACAGAAAGTGTGGCTCAGCTCCCTGGAATCTGCAGCTTCTGGGTCCTAGTGCTGGTTGAGCTCCCTCCTGTGTGCTGAGGACAGGGGGAAAGAGGCAGTGGGGCAGGAAGGGGTGGGATGGGGAAGATATGGAGCCATGGGGAAAGGGCGTGGGATTGCGAAGAGAAAGGGATGAGGCAAGCGGGGGCCTAGGGTGACCAGATGTCCTGATTTTATAGGGAGAGTCCCGATTTTGGGGTCTTTTTCTTATACAGGCTCCTATTACCCCCCACCCCCAGTCCTGATTTTTCACATGTGCTTTCTGGTCACCCTCCGGGGGCCCAGCATGTGGATCCCCTTGGCAGCAGCTGGGGCTCCCCTCTTAAGGAGGTCCCTCATATCCTCTCCCTGATGAGCCCAACCTCCCCTACATCTGTACCACCCTGATGAGCCCCCCCAGACACTCTCCCAAATGAGCCTCAACCACCTCAACCCCACCCAAATGAACCTCACCTCCCCTGCACCCAACCCCTCTCCCGACCTCCTACCACTTTCACTTGGTCCCCCCCTGCAGATTCCCATTGCCCCTGCCTCACAAAGAACCCTCTTACCCTCATCTGGATCCCCCCACACTGAGTCCCACTGCACTTGGATCCCGCTGCCAGGCTGAGCATCCCTGCCCACATCTGGTGTGCCTGGAGCAAAAGGGGCAGGGCCCCAGGGTGTTTCTGTGGCAGGCATGGCCCTTGTGCTGTGGCACAAGGGGGTGCTGGGCAGTGGGGGAGATCTGTGTGTGTGGGGATTCCCTGGACTTCCCCCATGTCTCTGCACCCCCACATGGGGTGACGGGGGCTCCATGGGGCAGGGTTGACAGTAGTCCCGTCTCGCCCCGCCTCTGTGGAGCTCGCCCTTGGTGTCCCCAGGCACCCGGCTCGGGGGAGGGGGGGGCACTGTGTCCACAGTGGAGGTGCGCGCAGCCCAGCTGGAGTGGGGACTTGGCAGCCGAGGGGCTGGGGAAATCCAATGGGGAGGGCGCCTCTGCATCCCTATCTCTGCCCACCTCTCCCTGCGCATCATCCCCCGCGCCGAGCTGAACCGGGCCACGGGGCTCACTGCGGGAGCCGGAGAGACACGTGGATGGGCAGCTCCATGCCAGAACCAGTCGCGCCCCCACCCCAGGTATGTCTGGTAGCCTTTCAAGCCAGGGCACCCCTCCCTACTCCCCCTTACGGCAGCCAGCCCAGTAGGGAACCCCAAACTTCCAGTGGCTCCTTCCCTACCCCGACCCGCGCCACGGAGCAAGTCAACTTTGGTCGAGTCCCGGAGCGGGGGCTCCAAGTTTCCACGTAGTTTGAGGGGCTCCGGGCCTCCATGTCTCCAGAGCATCTCCCTTAGGGCTGGGGGCGCATCACTCCATCTTCCCCTCCCAGCGGGTCACGTCCGGAGCAGCGGGACCCAGCGGGCGACCCACGTAGGCCCGGGCGGGTTAGGGCGCGGGCGGCGGGATACCGGCCCGGGGGGGGGGGGGGGCAAAAACAATCAGAGTACGGGGCCCCAAAATTTCTGTTGCCGGCCCCAGAGTACGGGGCCCCAAAATTTCTGTTGCCGGCCCTAGAGCTACTACACCATAAACCACCTTGAGAAAACAAGTAAACCTGTGGTGTTGAAACATGGTATCTCTTTTTACAGCTCCAGCTAATCTATTCAGTCTAGATTCATAAAGATATTTAGGCACAACATTTTTGGTTTAGGTCAGAAATCCCAGTTTTAGGCTCTACTTGTGATTCACAGAATTCCCACTGAACCCTGTTGATACATAAACTTTACATTGTATACTTACCTAGGTACCTAAATTTCTGCCTCGGGATGTTCATTGCTGCCTCCCTTGAGGCATCCAGAGGCCTATCTCTTGCCTAAACCCCAGAGCAATTCACAAGCCAGAGAAGAGCTCATCCATCTTAACCAGGGCCCGATCTGGTAGGAGTGTGGAGAGGCATGGTAGGCATACTCAAATGCCACCTACCAGATCGGGTCCCATTTAAAATCTGTCTGGAGGAGGAAAAGAGGAGGTGAAGCGGTACCCACCTGATAATTTTTAGTCCCAGGATTAGAACATTCATCCTGGATGTGGAAGACCCAGATTCAATTCCCTTCTCTGCCAGAAGGGAGAAAGTAGTCAGAAACTTCTGTTCAAATCATAAGGTGAGTGCTCTAACCTCTGAGTTATGAGATATTCTCATGTCGGGCTTCCTCAATCTCTCCTGTTGAAACTGTCCCACTGTATACTGGTAATTAAATAGTAATTGTAGCAGGAAGACTGGATTATGGATCTCCCATCTCCCAAGGGGGTACCCTAACGACCAGCTTCACACTTTGGTCTAATGACTAAGTATTTATCCCCCGTGGAACAGCTTTAACAGGGGAGATTGAGAGATCTCCAGGTCAGAACAACCCATAGAATATCCTTTTGCTCCTCTTCTGGCCATTTGGGTGGGAGATGGATGTGAGCGCAGGCTAGGCAGGTGCCTAACACTGTAGGTACCTAACCTGCTTGACACCAGGAGAGGATTCTCAGTTATGTACCACTAGCAGAGATGGGCACCTCCCTGCAATATGGACTTGGACACCTATTTCTGTTAGCAGAGCAGGCCTGAGCACACACCTGTCATCGACATCTCCCATTGGCTAGCTTAGCTGGCTTCTCTCGTATCATTCTGGCTTCTGTGAATCACAGCCCAAAGCACTTATTGCTCCCTCTTCATTATACAGGTAAAGTAAGTGCCTTACTGAGGCTTTGTGCAATATAGTGTTGTCCCTGTTTGGTCCGTAGCACCTAAACGTTAGGCATTGTGATGTTCACGGTCACAATGCCGAAGTCCATTTTTGAAACGAGACCTTTGTAGGTAATATCAAGCGGAAGGTTTAATAATTGTAACAATTATCTTCACATTCATAGATGCATGTACAAGAAATGAAGGTAAAACGGCTGCCAGTGATGGAAAACTGAACTGAGTCAAACTACCTGACAGTAATTAAACTAAAAAAGCCAGAATTCACAAAGCTTTTAGAACTGGTTACAGTATCACAGCAAGAAGAATGATCAATATTTCACTGGGAAATGGAAACAAGACATTTTCTGCAGTAGTGAGGAAGAGAACGCACTTTGATGATTTGTGCTACTAATTATCTCTCCATCACCTCTCTCCATACACAGACATGAAATCCAATACTGAGTGGGTATATAAGTGCAACACATCATTTGCATTTTTCTGTCCTTTACTGTAGGTTTAAAAATATTGGTATATTTTCAGCAAATGAAGGTGATGTCAAGCTCCATTATCAGGCAGTTTTCTAATTCATTTTGCAGTGCTGACAATCTATGCATCCTACTCCCTCTGGCCCATTAACTGGTTGTCCCATAGAAATTGATTAGGAGTAATGTGAAGACACTGAAGTGCTAAAATGTTGCACTTTGTTGAGGTATAAATAAATATTTACCTGTATTCTGCTTTCTTCCTTTTAGCAGAAATCCATTTACACTGTAAAATATTATCACACATATTACAGGGGAAAAAACCAAACAAACAGAGGAGGGATGGAAATACCAGTCTAAACTGAAAATAAATCTTACAAGAGGATGATTTCTTTTAATTTCTAAATTTAAGATAAACCTACTTGCTTTTGCCTGTTGTAAGAAAAAAAACACAGTGGTGCTTTAAGGCGTTACAGTATAACTGATAAAGCATGCAATGGACCTGATTTTTTTTTAAAAAAAAAACCAACACAAACAAACATAAGGGCAGCCATTTCATACATACAGCATATAAACTCCTTAACTAATTTATCACATCATCTCTGAAAAGAGCTGTTTTGTAGAGGGAGCCAAAGCAAAGGAGGCTGATTTTTCTATTGAAATCTATTTGTTTTTCTGAGGATACCACAGCAAGCAAAGTCATTTATTCCACCCTGGTAATACAAAGTTTACCACACACTCTGCCTTCGTTTTGGAATTTTTATATTAAAGGAGTGAAGTTGGGCATACAAAGTGTGTTTTGTATTAATTACGTATATACCTAAGTTCAGTCATGAGCCCTCTCTACAATCACCTCAGGTTTAGAGCCCTGCATTCATTTCAAAGACTGTCTTGATCAGAGTGGCAAAGAATTTCATTTCATGCAGGATTTTGAGTTTTTGAAATTTGATTGTGCTCTGACTGGGAATGAAAAACAAAACAAAAATGAAATTATTTGCAAAAGAGAATGGAGCCCCAACTCCCAAGGCAGTACACTTGGTCTGCTGCAGATACTCTAAGTCTCAGCTACCAAGGAGCCAGAAGCTGGAAGTCCAGGTCCCGAGCTGGCAGGAAACCAGACTGGTTTCCAACAGAACCTCTGGAAACCAAGCAGAAACGTCATAAGACTCAAGTAGTCCACAGAGCATTTTGATTTTGACAAATTCTGACAAAGAAGTTTGTCAGGATTTTACTGATCAGTTCTAGGCTTGATCAAGTTCTTTATGGAAGGCATCATCTTGCTTATTTCCCCAGGTCTTCCAGTATTTCCTAGATTGTAGCAGTTTCAGTCTGATTGTTACTGATTTGGGCTTGTCCTGTAGATTCTTTATAATCAGTGCCTCACCCGGATGCTTTCAGCTGGTGAGAGTGCACTTCACTAGCACACAGCACACTACCCTGGGGCTCCCTACTAACCTTAGAATTTACTTCAAGTCACGATCTTTATTTTTAAATCCCCAATACAGTGGTTCTCAAACTGGAGTCACCGCTTGTTCAGGAAAAGCCCCTGGCGAGCCAGCCCAGTTTGTTTACCTGCTGCGTCTGCAGGTTTGGCTGACCGTGGCTTCCACTGGCTGCGGTTCACCACTCCAGGCCAATGGGAGCTGCGGGAAGGGCAACCAGCACATCCCTCGGTCAGTACAGTTTCCCGCAGCCCCCATTGGCCTGGAGTGGTGAACTGCAGCCAGTGGGAGCCACAATTGGTTGAACCTGCAGACACAGCACATAAACAAACTGGGCCAGCCCGCATGGGGCTTTCCCTAATAGATAAATGTGAAACTAACTCAAACGTTAAAAAGTCTTCCCACCATACCATGCTTGCTGTGGTAGTAGGTATATGGAAACTAGAGGTCCCAGGATAAACATTAGAACCACCCTGCATCTAGACAGATTCAGTACATGGAGCCTTTTCCACTAATAAAGTTAGACAGGAGGTCAACAAAATCCTACAGGAAGGTAACCACAATAGCTGATCCAGTCTGTTAAATCAATAATAGGGATCAGGAACAATTTCCTGATACTGAAAACCATTTGATTATTGAATCGTCTCAAAGATTAGATTTGTCAAAATGCTGAAACAAATCCTATAAGGAATAATCCTGAGCTGGCCACATGGGTTAGACTAGGTAACCTAATGCATCTTTTCTCTTCTTATTTGTATGGCTTTTAAAAGTGGCTGATTTAAACCTAGTGCATGTGGATTTTCCTGGACACAATTAAGGTAGAAGCCATGGTGACTTCTTTAGGATCATGAGCTTGGAGTAAATGGTACTCTCTTATAAAAGTTTGAGATTATTCAAAATCAGGTCAGAAAAATCTAAGTCTTTATGCTGAATGTTTCTTTAAATTAATGTGGAAAATAGTGAATATGGGAATTTTATTGAAGTCTAATGAGAATAGGGAAGATGTAATGTCTGTTTGCCCTGTCATTATTGGTGAGAATAAGCCTAGCCATAGATGTAGTATTGTGGAAGCTGCTGGTCTCTGCTAATATCACTGAGGGTTACTGAAACTAATTTTTATTTAACTTATTTTGTAAGTATCTGTTTAAGGAAGTTTACACAGCTTAGGGATAATTATTTAGTAGGAAATTAAATCTTTCTAGGTCTTCCATCTCACTTTTGCACTTGTCAGCTCCACCTATTAGGCTCTTTCCACCTTTCAGAGCATGGCTAATTTACATTAAAATCAAGCTTTTGTTTATGTTACACAAGGATTCTGTCTGCTATAATTAGAGGAAATATATTTAATACATTAACCTAGAATTGTGTTTGTTCTCCAACTATATCATAAGTTACCTATGTGCTATAATATTATGCTTAATACCATGTAATGCAAGGAAATATACACAATCTGCAAGCCAGCATTATAAGGTTAAAATATTTTATACTGATTATTCTTTCAGTTACTTGATCACTTAAAATATAATTGCCAAATAATTTACATAACAAGTCATTTCTACACTTTTACATGGATTTTAGACATCTCATCACAGAGTAGGTACATAGAGATTAATGTTATGTCAAATAAAATGCCAAATTTATAAGGCACAGGGAATACAGAATTCTGATAATTTTAGAGTTTCAAATGATGCTGAAATACAATTAATAATCTACCATTCGGTGTTCAAAAGAATGATGAATGTAAGGCTTTTCTTAAAGCTTTACAACAATGCACAACCAATTCTTAAGAGTAAACAAAGCAGGCAACCACAACCTTAGTTTATCTTATATTTTAGTTTCGGAAGCTAAACTAAAGAAGCAACCCTTCCAAGAAGTTAGCTATGGGAAAAGAAAGCTTGTACTCAAAGGCATGGTTTAATACTGGATCCCCTGAAAAATTCTCTGAATACGGTAACAGCCAAGGGACAACTTCTTCAGGGGGATTAGGATGTTTTGTTGACATAAGAAACAAAGTTCCCAAATACTGACAGTCTAGGATTTTCAGCTTTGCACAGTCTTCTATGACAAGATTTAAGGCAGAAATGTACAATCCACGTTTATACAGAAGTGAATCTGAGAGTAATGATTTCTGACAGTTTAGAATGCAAGGGATAATACTACTTTCAGTGACTCCATGATGAAAATGAAGCAAATTACAAAAGAACCAAAACCCAGGTGCTGAAAGTCACAGATTGTTTATCAGTATTATATATGTCAAGACCAGGATTGTCTAAACTTTAGACCCTAAAGGAAATTATTATGCACAACCTCTTCCTCTATATTGCCACAGTATTGTATTTTCAAATAAAAAAAGCATAATATTTTTTCCTGTGAAAGAATGACAAATGCAAGAGAGGTCTTAAAATGAGAAGGTAGTTAGTGAAAAAGTTGCCTTCCATAAAAGACAGATCATGTTTTAAAACAGACTCTGTCATAGAAATATGATACAATACGCATTTGGACACAGAGATAAATATTTTGTAACATGACTCTTCAGTCAGTAGGTTTTACATGGACAATGTTCTCCCATTTACTGAAGTGAGAATTACTCACACGGATGGTGTGACAGGATTATAGAAAGTACACGCCATCAAAAAAAAAGGGGGGGGGGGAGAGACAGGAAGTGGACAGAATGAGGAGCATTTGGAAGTTGTGTACATGAAAGGTAGGTTAGAATAAGCACCGCGTGGCCTACCTGCATTTTATTACACTCATTCCTGAAACTCTCTTTAGTTGTGGTTACAACTCAGGACCTGCAACTTGGGCAGCACACAGGTTAACTGACAAAAGGCAGGACAAACACAGTAACATTCCAAAACCTCCACTAGATCCTGCATAATTTCCTCAACAAATTCAAATCTCTAATCCTAATCCACATTGATTCCCCTGTTACTGGACTAGACCAGGCATATCTCCCAGACCCATCTACCCAACAAAAGTGGCCATTCAACCTAATGACACTAAATCAGCTGGCTTAGACAGACACAGGTGCAGTGCAGTAGACCTCTAGGATGAGGTCAGAAACTAACCTCATCATTCAGAAGCCTGAAACTAAGTGTTCACACTGAAATGCGAAGACCAGCTCTTTCATAAATTCTCCCCTAATGAGACATCTTCTTTCCATGACACCTTATTGGGACACCACTCCAAAAAAAAAGAAATCACAGCAGTAATTTAGAGTACGAATAGGAAAAAAAAGCTGTGTGATAGTGTAAGAGATTACCCTTCCCCCACTCTAAACTCTAAAAGAGTTTAAATGTGGGGGTCTCTCATGCAAGACAATAAAACTCCAAGCTTATCTACCAGCTTAGGTTAAATCTTTTCCCCCCAAACCCAAACTTCTCCCAAGTGGGGCTTGTGACCCGCTGCCACCATTAATGTGATTATTCAAAAACCATGGAGTGGGGCACATTAAAACCCCCGAGAGTAACACCCCCTCCCTCCTTGCCAGCTGGGAGAGATAAAGAACACAGACTTTGCTCCACCGCCCCCCCTTGTTATTTGGGGGAGATTCAAGAACACAAGTTTAATAAAGTTTAATAAAGAAAAGAGATAAAGCACACAACTTAAACAGACTTCACAGATACTCAGTTTTCTAGCCTTAACCCCTCCCTTAAGATTTCTCCCCCTGATGAGATTAAGGACACCACAGATCAATTACAAGCTTATATAATCAACAACTTTACTTACTATCAGTCTAACTTAAAAACTTAAATAAAGATGAGTAGGAGATGAATCATTTCTCCATAGCTGGAGAGAACATTTCTGAGAGAGACCGATAGCCTGGGAAGAAGTGAAACCTAAAACCCTTTGTACTCTTGCGTCATCCCCTCTCCTGTTCAGGTTAACTCCTTACAGGTAAAACAGTAATTCTAAGGCACTTCACACTTATGACAGGTAGTTTATCAAATATTGAATAATGGCACCAGTTTATGGTCTGTTGGTATTGTTTTGTATTAGTGTTTATTTCTATGGATCCTGCCATTCTTGAACTCTGGACTTTCTTCCCCCCAATAACACTTTCAGGGGTGTCAGGTCCATGATTTTTATCCATCTCTGATATATGGAATATGTATTACAGGAGTATTGTAATGTAATGCAAACTATATATATATGAAACAACTTGGCATGAGAGCTATGCTAATAGTCCAATATTAACTATTTCAAATTCATTAATAATGCATTGAATTTTAAGAGTCATACAGTGTAACAGGGTCAGACTAGATGGCTACAGAAGAGTGATAGAAGGCAGATATATTATTACCAGATTAAGCAGGTCCCTTTTCCCTGGGTAAGGTAACGGGCAGTTTCAGAACAAGCAGGAACTTGCTGGAGCCAGTTAAGGCAGCCAGGGTAATTAGGACACCTGGAGCTAATTAAGAAGCTGCTAGAATCAGTTAGGACAGGCTAACTAATCAGGGTACCCGGTTTAAAAAGGACATCACTTCAGTCACTCAGGGGCTTGTGTGAGGAGCTGGGAGCAACAGACACTAGGAGCTGAGCGTGGGAAGGCATATCGCTGAAGGACTGAGGGGTACAGAATTATCAGACACCAGGAGGAAGGTCCTGTGGTGAGGAGTTGTAGCGGTCACGCAGCTGTTACAGGAGACACTCTAGATAGCTGCAATCCACAGGGCTCTGAGCTGGAACCCGGAGTAGAGTGCGGGCCCGCCCCCCCCCCCCGCCCCTCCCCCCATCAGCCAACTCCCTACTTGATACCGGAGGAGTTGACCTGGACTGTGGGTTCTACCAGAGAGGAAGGTCTTTGGCCTGTTCCCCGACCCACTAGGTGGGTCAGCAGAGACTGCAGGGATTGTTCTTTTTCCCTTTTCCCCATGCTGGCCAATGATCAGGTTAGCTCAGTGAACGGCAGATTTCAGCCACAAAAGTGGACATACTGAAGGCTGCCATGAATCTCTGGGGTGAGCGAATCTGCCAATAAGCGCAGGACCCACCAAGGCAGAGGAGGAACTTTGTCATAATAGGTAAACTCTATATTTTTAACAGGGAGCACATCATTTCATAATTCACTCTTAAGTAACTAAAAAAAAGTAGTTGTGCCGCTTCATGTGCTGTAGTCAACGAATCTATTCAAAAAGAGGAGACTACATTTAGGAACAAAGAATACAGGCCATACTTATAGGATAGGAGACTTTATTCTGAAGCAGTGACTATGAAAATGATTGAGGAGTCATAGTTGACAATCAGCTGAACATGAGCTCTCAGGGCAACATTATGGCCAAAAGAGTGAATGCTATCTTGGGATGTATAAACAAGGGAATCTCAGGTAGGAACTGAGAGGTTATTTTGTCTCTATATTTGTAACAGGTGTGACCACAGTTGGAATAGTGTGTCCAGTTCTGATGCCCACAGTTCAAGAAGGCTGCTGATAAATTGGCGAGGGTTCAGAGAAGAACGACAAGAATGATTAAAGGATTAGAAAACATGATGTATAGTGATTGAACTCTTGGAGTCTATCTTAAAAATAAAAGGGTTAATAATGGGGTCTTCAAACTGAGAAAAATATAATATCATACAATGGCTGAACCTATACAAATTCAGACTGGAAGTAAGGCATTTTTAGCAGTCAGAGTAATGAATTATTCAAACAATTTACCAAGGGTCATGGTGGATTCTTTATCACTGAATTTTTAAACTGAGATTGCATTTTCCCCCCTAAGAATTCTGCTCTAGGAATTATTTGGGGGAAATATATGGCCTGTGTTATACAGGAGGTCAGATTAGATTATCACAATGGTCTCTTCAGCCCTTGGAGTCTATGAATTGTACAAAGAAGTGTATTCAAAAAAGCCTAAGACTTTGATGCAAAAATGACATTGGGAAAAAAAATCACAAACTATCTTGCAATGTAAGATGTTACAGTTCTTACAACTCACCCCTTGCTGTCCTTTCTGAGTTATTTGTTCAGACACTGTTACAGTGGCTGGCTAAAAGCAAGCAGAGAATTCAGCTTTTTTTTTCTCCAGTTTTCATTAATTCAACATGAATTGCCTTTCCCTACTTACAGATTTTTTTCCAGCTTATTTGGCTTTCTTGTGAATTCTGTTATAGGATTTGAAAAGTATCTGTATTGCTCTAAATTCATTTAGTAAACCCCAAGAGAGTTTCAGAAGCAAAGCTTCTTAGCAAGGGATTGCAGGCTTATTGATGAGAAAAAGTTCATCTCAAAGCTTCACATCACCTCCGATCCAATGCAGGGGGGATAGAGCTGAGTGAGTGGGGGGGGGCATTGGAGGGAGGGAGGAGGGAGAGAGTTGAGCGAGTGGGGGGGGGCGTTGGAGGAGGGAAGGGGAGAGAGAGCTGAGTGAGTGGGGGGCTGTTGGAGTGGGGGGAGGGGGTGAAATTTAAAAAAAATTCAATTCTTACCTGAGGGAGGAGAGAGCTGAGCAAGTGCGGGGGCCGTTGGAGGGGGGGAGGGAGGTGAGATTTTATAAATTTTCGATTCTTACCTGAGGGGGGAGAGAGCTGAGCGAGTGTGGGGGCCGTTGGAGGGAGGTATTATTACATCATAACTATGTCACAGAGAACAGCAACTGTTAAGCTGCTGCCCAGCTGATGTTAATGGGCTTTAAAGAATTTCAGACCCTAAAGCCTATAACTGTACCAAATTTCAAGTCTCTAGCTCAAATGGTGTGGAAGGAGCAAGGGAACGTACATACACACATACACCATTTGACTTTTATATATATAGATTAGCACTAAATATTAGAGACATTAGGCCTTCCAGGGAAAGAATGTTTCTCATAATACAGAAACTGAATGCTTTCCCAAAATAACAAAACAAACTTTTCACTATAGAAAACAAATTTCTACCTTATTAGCAAACAACAAACAGCTGTTCAAGGGAAGCAAAGTTTCACGGATTCAAAAATCAAGAAATCCATCTTTAGCTTGGAATAGAACATTCCACGTTAGCAAAAGTTGCAAACTCCTCTGGAGTTTTAAGCATCTCAGGATAAAAACAAAAAAATCTCCCTCTACAGTTTTGTCTGTCTATCTTAGGTGCCACATTAAAATAGCATCCAAGTGCCACAGAAATATTTTTGGGGTAAGGAAATGCTATTAGCCCCATTTTACAGATATAGTGAAACTAAGCAACTTCCGCAGGGTCACACAGGGAGTCTGTGGCGGAGCAGGGAATTCAACCCATCGAGTTTTAGCTTAGTGCTCTAACCACTGGATCATCCATTCAGTAATGGATATGTAGATATTCTAGGACTTTACTGATGCCAGCAGACAAACTATCCAGGCCCTGCTGAAAAGCGGTATGTGTTTCCTACACATACTACCGAAAAATAAGCACTATTTTTAAAAGGAAAAAAAAATCTGTGCAAACTATTTGATTCAAACCACAGAAATATATGAAACCAGCCTTGGTTGGAGTTTGAACAGCATGCAGGCAACAATTCACTCATATGCTCTTCCTATTTGCAAACAGTTTCCACAAATGTAGCATGTTGGCTCCCTCTCCCACCCTGTTTTAACTGTCATCTGTGTATTCCTTCAGGCAGTTTTTCATGGGGTATTTCAACTTTCCACCTGGGTTGTTCAAATAGAATACATGAGGCAAGGCCCAAGGTCATTCTGGGGCATGCATGGTTGCTTTAGCATATTCAGTGCAACAAGGAAGATCAGTCCATTTCATCAGAAGCCATTATCACTTGGTTTCCTCAGAGAAAGAAGATGCATTTTAGTAGTGCTTTATGATCCACCTAGAAAAGTCAGAGAAAAAATATCACGCTTTTATCCTGTACCCAAGTATCTCATTGGCAAGCAGTGACCTAGATATCACCACCTTCTCTAAGTTCCACTCTTAGTGCTAATAGTCTGATTTTATACGTTTTACTTGTCAGTATCCACATTCTGCAAAGCAAATGCTTGAGCTTCAAAGATTTAAACATTGGTTTCAAGGTAAAGTTAAGCATGTGCTTAAGAATTTTTGGAAATAGTTTTAATACTCTATTTCAGCTCTGTTCAACAGTGTCAGATTCTCCTCCTCCCCCCCCCCCCCAGATCACATTTCTCTTGCTGAACCTGAAAAGGAAGCATATATGCTCTGTGTATTTCTGAAGAATCTTATGTGCTCCCCTTGTACTTCACGGTTATTGGAAACGGCCAGTATTTTATATTTGGGCTGACATAATTATCGAGAGACAAGGTGAATGAGGTAATATCTTTTATTGGACAACCTTATCCTGGGACTGACATAGCTACAACTACACTACATTCAATAATAATTATGGCTCATTTTTGTCTTGGGAAATTTGTTTTCTTGTTAGCAGAATTCTGAAATTGTATCAGAGGTGTCCTGGCTGTCAAGCTGTGACACTATGAACAAGGAAGACTTTTATTATTATTATTAAAAAAAACGCACATACTTTTCTGAAGTCTTGAAACACAGTAAAATTCTTCCTCAGAAGAGGGAGATTTTTTTCCCATTAAAAACCAAGGGAAATTTCCTCTGGATGAGTGAAGTTTGTTAGATCTGAGACCTAGTCTCTGCGTATTCTTGACTGAAATCTATTGCCAACCCCCCATTTTCCCACTTGCCTGAATTGTCTCCATAGTAAGATTGTGGCTCATAAAATAATAATCATCCAGATTCTTAGAAGAGAAATCTGCTTCTTGGAGACTGGAGTTCTAAGGTCTAGTCTTACTTTCAGTTTACAAACCACTGATTCTTGTCTATGTGTTTGAAATGAGATCAACCATGTTTCATTTAAACTTCAAGCCCTGTCAACCCATGTGACTTTCACTGTACACAATATTTTGCATCTCTTGCAAAATGGACATAAGTTTTTGTACAGCTCTGATCTTTACCCTGGCTATTGCCTAAAGGCACAGACTTTTTGCAGAGGATTGACAAAGTGGCAAGCAACAAAAATAAGATTGAAGCCTGCACTTGGTGAAAGAGCTGAACTCTTATTTTTATATATATACATATGTTATATATAAAACAGATTTTAATGAGAGAGAGAGAGAGAGAGAGAGAGAGAGAGAGAGAGAGAGAGAGATCTATTCTTAAACCCTGACAAGGGATATTTGAATTAGGGTATGTCTTCACTATAGGTCTAGGTCGATTTCCCTTAATTCGATTTTCTAAACTCGAGTTTAGAAAATCGAATCAGTGTGTCCCCACCAGGACAGCAGGTCGACAGTGGTCGACACTGTCTGTCCTTGAACTTTTGCAGGGGGTCGACATAGCCCGCATTGCACTGTGGGTAGGTAGCCCACAGTGCAATGCGTGCTGGACCCCCCCCCCCTGCCCAAGCAGCCCCACGGACCCCCCCGCCCGAACAGCCCCCCCCTCGCCGTACCCACCCGCCCGAGGGGGGGTGGGGGAGCCAGCGCGCGGCTGCTTGGGCTATCGGCTCAGCTGCCTGGTGAAATTGACCAGACAGCTGAGCCGATCCCTCAAGCAGCCCGGCGCGGGCTTCCCCCCCCCTCAGCAGCCCCGCGGACCCCCCCCCGCCCGAACAGCCCCCCCAACAGCCCCCCCCGCCCAAACAGCCCCCCGCTGGACCCCCCCCCGCCCGAGGGGGGGGGGGGGAGCCGGCGCGGGGCTATCGGCTCAGCTGCCTGGTGAAATTGACCAGACAGCTGAGCCGATCCCTCAAGCAGCCCCGCGCGGGCTTCCCCCCCCCCAGCAGCCCCGCGGACCCCCCCCGCCCGAACAGCCCCCCAACAGCCCCCCCACCCAAACAGCCCCCCGCTGGACCCCCCCCCCCCGCCCGAGGGGGGGGGGGAGCCGGCGCGGGGCTATCCGCTCAGCTGCCTGGTGAAATTGACCAGACAGCTGAGCCGATCCCTCAAGCAGCCCCGCGCGGGCTTCCCCCCCCCCCTCAGCAGCCCCACGGACCCCCCCCCGCCCGAACAGCCCCCCCCCGAACAGCCCCCCCCTCGCGGGGCTGCTCGGAGGTCGGAGGCTTAACTTCTGATGCCTCTTCACTAGCCCACAGTCGAGCTTGTAATGTCGAATTTAGCCTTACTTCTCTCGTTAGGCAGGAGTTCCGAAATCGATCTTGAGGGCCCTTTAAATCGACTTTAAGGGCATGTATGTGAAGACAGGTACACCTTTAATTCGACCTAACGTCGTTAAGGTCGAATTAAAGTGGTAGTGAAGACATGCCCTAAGTGTATGTAACTTAGCTTCCTGGAAATTAATGAGGGACTCAGGGAGTCACTTAAATTATCTCTCTTGTTTAAATTGCGATTTGGTCATGAGTAACTGAGTACCAATATTCAGAGAATCGAGGAAGTTATTGATGGAAAAAACTCAAGTGATTGGTTCCCTTTGAAAAACTATTCTACAGCCTAATGTTTCTAGCTGTCAGGATTTTTTTCATGATATTCAGCATGTTTTTCCCCCTCTTTCCTGATTTTATTACATTTAATAGATATCACTACACCACATTCAAATAATTCCCATCCTTCTTGGTGATCTGTCTACCCATAGTAACTGCCAAGCGAATACGTCCCTATTTAACAATTTAAGTCTTTTCATATCAAATTATTCTGCTCATCATCATTTTTGACTCTTCCTGATTCTCACTCCAAATTGTCAGTATATATTTGCAGTAATATGGTGTCCTGAAGTCATTGAAATATAGAGGATCGATGACTTCTTAGCTCTATGACATGAGGACCTTACACATGCTACTAAAATTGTAATTTTTTTGGCATCCAGCTAACATTGAAAACTTGTATCTTGTTGGCTTCTCACTATTGGCCCATTCTTTGGGCCACATAAATCAATGATACCCTTTACTACTGAGTAAAAACTGGGTTTCCCAGAAGGACTTGGTCTCTTGTGACTACCCACTAACACCTATATGGGTTCTGAATTTTCCATTGGTAAATCAGCTTAGCCACATGTTTAAATTATTTTTCCCCAAGTGGAAAGGCTTCATTTTTGAAGATGTTTCAATTTCAAAATTGAAACATTTTCACAATTTACCAAGCCTGAAACAAAAATAATGGATATAGTTCATGGAATATTTTGGAAAACAAAACGAGCTTTTTCAACAGTGATTTCAAGGTTTCTGCAAATTTGTTACTTTTCCTGACCATATATGCAGTGATGTCACCAATTGTTCTCTGTTTGACTCAGACAAGGCATTTACCCCATCACATTTTTGTCCCTGGGACTCCAATTCTGATCTTTGAGGACCCTGAAATGAGAGATGGATGTGAATGCAGAGGTTGACACTCATTTCTTCCATGATTCTGGTCCTAAGATGTTGCTGATTCCAAAAATGAAAGGATGGATCCTCTCTGGTGCTTCTTTTCCTAAGGACTCTCTCTCTCTCCCTGCCCCATTACTAGAAATCTCTCTCTCTTCCCTCGTCTACCTCATTATCATAATCTCTTCTCTTTCATTCTCCTTCATCCCTCTCTACTCCCCACCTCCTATTCTTTGTTGGAAAAATGGGCTCTTCCATTCATCTATCATAGAAAATGAGGCTGAACAGATGAAGAAAATCTTACCTCAGAAAGTAAAAAAGTGTGACATGCTTCCTAGGTGGCTGCATAGGTACAGATACTCATGAAGTTGCCTCAGTTCTCTTCACAATAAGATTACCTACACAGCTGGCCCCAGTGAAGAACCACTTCTTTTCAACTGATAGTGATAGCTAACAGCTGCAAATCTAAATTGGCAGATAGTCTCCAGTCACAGATCCACCCCTCAAAATCCTCAAACTCCTTCCCAGTACAAGGTAAGCATTCTGCCATGATTCCACAATCTTGTCTCTTCATATACATTATTTTATCAAAAGAGAGAAAAAAGCATGAAACAAAATTTCTGAATACAAAAAAATGTTTTCTGACAAATACTCTACCTCTGGCCATTTTGGTTATCTACCTCAAAGTGGCGTTGAGAGGCTTAATTAATATTTGAACACACTTTGATTTACTTGGAAGAAATATGCAAGTGCAATAGAGTTAAGTATTTTATTTGGATCCGGAGTACAGCAAATGAAGTGTGTTAAGGTTTCAATAATGCTACAGGTACGAGCGAAACACATCAATCAGTTTTAAGAAGCAGATTAAAACACATTTCTGACACCCTAATTTAATCAAAGCCAACAAGGCCACAAACCTCCTTTCTTTCTAAGAGAAAAATAATGCCAGAAGACAGCTTTCTAAAGGCATCATATGCAGAAAAAACATAACCCTGTTATTGCCAGTGACAAATTCCAGTCACTTAAATCAGAGAAATTATTACACCAAATCAACCATTCACCTATATAGTTTGGTCAGGTTATTCCCAATGCCCCCTTTGCATTATTTATCCCACTTTTCCCACCTTCCAAGTAAATTCTTTTTTCTGTGCATGTGTTTTAATAGTGGTTAGTTTTGCCAGTCTTAGACATTCATCGGCTGAATGGGTTCACTTGAAACATTTTGCATAATTTGATCCTAGAAATTAAAAACAGGGAAAATCATGATCCTGTGGAAGAAACTGTAGCAGGCAAGTTAAGCACAAAATTTTCATTGGCTGAAACAACGGGAGCTCTGCTAACTCTGTTGGACATTGCTGCTAAAGAACATCTCACAAAACCAGTTCTCACATACTGAAGTACATGGACAAATCCAAAGAAGGTGAAGAAGTATGGACCAAAACACAAAACACGCAAATAGTTATTTCTTATTGTGCAGTGTTATTAGAGATTTTTAAGTGGGGATGGGAGGGAGGGAAGAGGGGGACAACACAGAAGGAAAAAAGTTTTAAATGAGCAAAGAGAAACATGAAACAAATAGCTTGGGATTTCAATTAAAAAAAGTAAGTCCCAAATCATGCTGTCAGATATATTAATTCTACCTTATTGACCTCAGTGGTTGCATAGATGTAACTATCTGAAGAATTTATAGCTAACACAATCTTTAAATACACTAGAGACACACAAAGTGAAGGAACCAGTGGGGCACTAATAGGGCAGACACATAAGGAATAATTATTTCCTGAAATATAAGCAGCGGAAAACTTAAATGGTGTCTTCACACCAGTATTTGAAGAAGGCAATTATTAACAATGCAGTCACATGGAGCAAATAGGAATTTGAGATTAGAAACAGTGATTAGAAAGAATTTGAATAATTGTATATTGTGCTTTGGACAATTGGCCCAAATCCCTGCTGGGGCTGGAGGTGATGCCAAAAAATAGATATTTGTGGTAGAGAAAGGAACAGGTGGCCATAAGTTATTTCCATGGGTGATGCAAGATTGACAGTTAATTTTTATTGATTTTTTTTTCAGTTGTAATACATGCGATAAATCAACTGACCTGAAAACCGTTAACTTGTTCCGCTGTTTAAAACAGAAACCTTCCAAGGAAGACTGAAAATTGTAAGGGCACACTTGGAAAGGCATTTTGATAGCTGAGCGTCAGCACAGGTTTGTGAAATAGAAAAATATGATTACTATTACAATAGAACTATTGGTATCAATAGACAGGTACATGGAGATTCCTAGATTGTGAGCTCTTTAGTGCAGGGACATTGTTTCCATGTGAAATCTTAGTGCACCTAGCACAAATGGAACCATAGACAATAACATTCTGTATCCTATTGCTATATAAATACTTGACAAAAGTAAATATTTTTTTTCCAGTAAGCTTTTGACATTTCACCTAGGTTACTGAATCGTGTTTTATGTCAGGCGTATATTTATAAAGAACTAATACATGGAGTAAGAGATGGTTCAATAAACAATTTGTTGAAGATTGTTAGAGTTCAAGTTAATAGGTTTTTTATAACCATGCCTTATAATCATATATAAACACTTGCTGATATGCTCATATCATGCTAACACATACTAACCATGTTCCAAGCATGAGTAGGACATTTATTAATTATTTAACAATCCTTTTACAACTATTTATAAATGTACTATCAAGAGTTTCAAGTTTCCAAGATATCTTTTTTTTCCTATTTAGAGTGCAGAAGCGATTAAGGGAAAACTTTTCCTCACCATTCTGTGGTAGATATTAGCAAATATTGTTTTTTCCCCCTCTAAATGGGGACTTTTGCAGAGTTTTTTGTGCACGCACCCTTCCACATTTCATTAATGTCAGCCATAATGTCTCCACTTGATTCTCGTAATGCTCCCCTAGTTCTGATTTCTCTAAAACTTCAAGCGTCCCCTCTATCTTAGTTTTGTAATAAACTTTAGCAGGTTTGATACTTCAGTCAGGAAGTGTTATTGTCTCCTCTTAAGATAATGTTGTCACTTTCCTCCCATATACATGCCTCTCCATGATTCATCTCTTTTCTAGATGCTATGCTTTGTGTACGTAAACAATACCTTTATTTCTATGAAGCAAAGAAGCCTGGATACTACGCTCAAAATGTGTTCTAACCAGAGCTTTATTAAAAGTTAACACAATATCCTTGTACTTATATAGCTTTCTTAATATAAGCTGGCAGCCTATTACCCTTATGTTCTCAACCAACCATTTCAGTTTAGGGTCTGTACAAATAGAGCCTCTCTATCCTGTTAACTAATTCATTGTCATTTAAACTATACTTCACTTGGGTACTATTTCTGCTCAAGTTAATCACTTTATATTTAGATGCATCACATTCCACTTTGGAGTCCATTCATTTAATTCTCATGAGATTACCTTTATAAAACCAGAAAGGGATAGAGGTTTGAGCATCATCTGTTCATCCCATTTCACTATCAAACACAATATGTGGACTTGAAACATATGAGGGTTATCTTAATTTAAGGAAAAAAGTTAACACGGGCTCTCAATACAGGGAACTGCAGGATTCTGCTTCTCAGCATATTCCAAGAGAAATGCATACTGGCTGCCAAGCCTATATTTTTTCTCTTGTTATCCAAACAATTAATCCTTGTAGGAAGCGGAAGATTAATGTGACGGCAATCGCTAGGGGGCGCAATTACACTTCTAAATCGCTTCCAGGGTAATGCATAATTAAGGTTATCAGCCTGGGAATGGCCTTGTGTTCCTGTTATCTCGTGTGTGTGTGTGTGTGTGTCTGAGAAGAGCTTCTCAGCTGTGTGAGCTGTTTACTTGGTCTGTGTGAAACTTGGCTTGTGTGAAACCAGACAGGGAAACTGAGTCAGGATTGCAAAACATGTGATTAGTTATTCATGAGCTATGCATGAGATGCAAATGAGCATGAGTATTTCTGTGTCCGTGTGCCCCTGTGTGTCAGGCTTCCTCCCTAGGCATTGCTCCGATGTGTCTCCCATCTCACGGCAGCACTGTCTGTGGGGCCCCCAGTGCGCAGATGCCGCTACCTTCAGTAAACTCACTACTTTTCATCCAGCCACTATGTGTAAGCCTCGTTTCTACGGGACTACTCAGTGTACCCTACAACAATCCTATATTAAGGAGGAATTTTCAAGAGAAACCAGAAAACAAAACAAAAATGGTGACTAGCTGAAATGGACTCACATTTCAGGTAGTCAAATAGTATTAAACTTTTGTCTGAAATTGTCTCGGATGCGTTAAGTGAGACTATATGAAGGAAACTATTGTAACAGAATACACCACTGTATTTACACCCCATACACTACTGTCATAATCCTTGTGAGGCATCATTTGAAATTTTGTAATTTGCTGGCCACTATTGTCCTGATAAAATGTGTGGCAGCCTTGTATGTAAAGATATAAGTAAGGCTACGATTTAGCCATGGACTAGCAGCAATCTTTGTGACTTCAGCTGGCAGTGATCGGGAGCTATAAAGTCCCCTGCCTCCCCAGGAGCTGAGGGGTACCTCCCCACCTCCTTTGGTGGGCCTCAGAGGTCCAAGCTTCTGTGGTTGGCAGGGTATACCGCAGCTGCTGGCCACCATGGGCTATGGGGGAATTCTTTAGGTCCCTGCCCCTGCAGGCCCTGCTGCTGTGGGTGGTGGGGATACACCTCAGCTCCTAGCACCCACAGGCTGTGGAAGGGACCCCTGGGGCTGCAGGAATACTTCACATCTCCAAGTTTCTACAGGTGCCCCGCTTCAGGTGGTGTGCAGACCTGCAGATCCCATTTTGTCAGTTCACAGATATTTTTAGTAAAACTAAGACCGGTCATGGTCTCTGTGATTTTTTCTTTTTTGTCCATAACCTGTCAGTGAGTTTCATTAAAATATCTGAGACAAAATCTTAGCCTTAGTTATCAGATTCCTCTGCATGCTGTTATTAACATATTCTACATCCCACCATCTTGCCCAAATAGCAGCTGGCAAACAGATCTGAAACATCCTTTCACATAGACTTTTTGCTGCTGGTTCTCAGCTGGATTTCCCCTCTGCCCCCAAAGTGTGGGACTGAAACTATAAAAGGGGAACAACTGTTTTTAAACAAAAAGTATTCCCCAGCACATGGCTATTACTACAGTCAGAATTAGGGTGACCAGATGTCCTGATTTTATAGGGACAGTCCCGATTTTTGGGTCTTTTTCTTATATAGACTCCTATTGCCCCCCACCCCCTGTCCTGATTTTTCACATTTGCTGTCTGGTCACCCTAGTCAGAATCTAATAGTGAAAATGGTTATAACTGTCAGGGGTGAAGCTTGTCTGACCAAGCTGAGCAAAATTAAAAAAAAGAAAACAACTTTCAATTATAAGGAATTGGATTTTGATACAAGGCTGTCAGTTTAATAAATTACTCGTGTTAACATACAAAAATCATGTGCACATGCAGGATACAAGATTCTTTTTAAAAGATTTATCGTTGGTGTTTATATTTTTTGCTACACACAAACAATATGATACAGAAAATGGAAGCCAGTCGTCAGTCAGAAGAAGGTTAGTTACAGTTTGCTGGTAATATCACAAATGTGTACATTTTTAAGTCTAGGCTGCTCCAGTTATTTGAGCCGTAGCTTTGGATTTGGGACACCTGGGTTGGTTCTCTGCATTGCCAGAGACAACTTCTGAATCCTGAGCAAGTCACCAAGAGTATGTATACACTGAAAAAAAAAAAATCATCCATAGCAGCAAGTCTCAGAACCCAGGTCACCTTGACTGGGCTCATGGGACTCAAATTATGGGTCTAAAAAGTAGCAATGTAGACATCTGAAACCTGGGTGGCTCTCAAAGCCCAGGGTCCAGCCTGACCCCCAAACATCTAAACAGCCACTTTTAGCCCTGTAGCGGAAGCCTCAGGCAGTTGACCTGGGCTCTAAGACTCTTCCACTGTGATGGGGCTGGGTTGCAGTGTTGATGTACTTTAATTTCTCTGGGACAGATTTTAAAAAGTAGGCATTTAAAGATGCAGATAGGTGTGTCACGCTGTCTGGAGTGGCTCACAAACATGTGTGACAACCTTGGGGTTTTTGATCAAGAAACAGAACACAGATCCCGAATTGGTTATACGTCTTATAGTTCGATTTCACCAACCATGTAATGAGTCTGAACTCCACAACACTGCAACAGCTTTACCATGTAGTCCTGGACAGTCCTCTATCTTGCCCTCCACCCAAACCTGCCACTGTGACATATGGCCCCTTATACCAAAAAAACACAAAAATGTTCATGTTACTCCCATTTCCAGAGCACCAGCCATTTACCCCAGGTCAATACCGTAGTATCTTAGATCTCTCAACGACAATGCCTGTAGCCAATCTTGTAATAAATTAACTACAGATTTATTATCTAGGAAAAGGAAATAAGAGTTCTTTATGAGGTTAAAACAGGAAATACACACACAAAGAGGAATTAGAGGTTTACATTCCAAAAGTTAATAGAAACTTTTATAACTAAGCAAACTCCATGTGTCATTTAGGGCTAAGCCAGGGAAAGCAGTTGCAGGTCTTTTGCTTATGCTTACTGATTCTTGCCCCTTTAAAGTCCAGGCAGCAGAAAACCCAAATGCAATTACAGCACAAAACATTATGGCCGTTATAAAGAGAATTTTACATTTTCCAGACTACTTTAATATAGCAGTCAGAATTACCTATCAGTGTAAAACTGGCATTGAGTATTTGCTGTTTTTGTCTTAGTAGTTAGTATGGCAGCAGACCATGAGACCAATGCTGTAAAGTGTAGCGATATGGCTGAATATATTGTCATAACATGCACTTAAATAGGGCCTTTCATCCTGAAGGATCCCAAAGTATTAAACTAATTATAGCATATGTATACATGCTATAGATATTTTCAAAATTCTACAGCAGACAAACAACAGTTCTTACCTCTCAGCTTTCTCTTCACTGAAGCTGGTGTAAGGAGGAGACAATCAAAATGTCTTTTGTATACACAAGACAATTTCTGATCCTAACTTTTTAATAGTCTTCACAAAGTAATAAGATGATCGCCATATTTGCAGTGACTTTTAAACTTATTACTTGAAGGTTACAGGCCTTGGATCTTTTCCCCATGTTTCCAACTTGTGACATTAACCTGTACCATTGTATTAAATTATACTTTAATCTGATTTCATCACTTGATTATGACAGGTTGGGATTTTCCCGCTAATTGTTCCACAGAAGTTTCAAGTAATCAAATCTCAAGAAAAGTATCTACATTTCTGATATTTGTATTTGTTGTGTAAGGACAGGGTATTTAATCTTCCTCATAAGATACAAAAAAAAAACCAAAAACCCACCAAACCAATCAAAAGGCTGGATTTTTCAGAGGGAGAGTATGAAGTGTCAGAGGACAATATATTTTCCAAAAAAATCTCCACCATCTCTAATTTCATACTGTATACATTTATCTAGCTGGTGATGCTGTCTCAACATCTTGGGAAATTTTCGCTTCCTCTGAGCCATAATACTAAAGGATGAAAATACACCCAAGAAGCTGAAACAGTAAGATAACAAACTGATAATATTACTCCTATAATGGAGAAAATAATCACAACACTACAATGAAAAAGGAAACTTTCCACAATTAATGCCCTGAGGGTTGAATAGTTTTATAACACTCAGATAATTTTTGGAGCCTCAAATTTAAGGATAATTTCAAGCAGCCATAAGCACTGGGATTTAGACAGACAGATTAAAGAGCCTTATTCTCAACCCCACTAAAATGCCTTTGGAGCACTCTGATGGTGCAAAGGGACTGTAAAGGTGCTTTAATTGGTCTCAGGAAAATTTCCTCACCACAGCTAATCTCTGGCTAAGGCCCAACTGACATAATGGCTTTAGACCATCCCTATCATGATACCCAGTGCAGAGGAAATGTGCACTCTTGGAGTACTGGGTGCAGCTTTCAATCTGAATTTATACTAAATCCAGGGGTATTTAGATTCAGTGTTTTGTACTAGATCAGATACAATCCCACAATGGGTGCTAACTCAATATTAATATGGGTTATGAACAGAGTATTAGGCCTCCCACACACTGTATTCTCTCCGGCATTGTTAGTTACAGTGAGTATAGCATGCAAACAAATAAAATACAATAAAAGATGGCGGAGTGGGTGCTGAAGGAAATAGACTCACCCCAGACAATGGCCTTCACAAATTGCTGAGAAGCAGGGTATTATATGCTGTCATGAATGTGGGGGAATCAGGGCCATGCACCCCCATTTTCTGCAATCCACCTTGACTCTCAGCCAGCCAGCAAAACAGAAGGTTTATTAGAGAACAGGAACACAGTCTAAAACAGAGCTTGTAGGTACAAAAAAACTGGACACCCCAGTCAGGTCTGTACCAGGGCGGCGACTCACCCCTACGGCATCTCCTGCTGGTCCGTCCAGGAATTAGCTCACCAGCGTCCAGAGTGCCCTCTGCAGGCTGATGTCCCGCTTCCTGCTCTGGCCCAGAGTCCCTCCCTGGACCCAGGTGTTCTCTTACCAAGGGTGCTACACCCTGCAGTACCCCCTCAGGTCTTAGGGTCTCCCCTCCCTGGGGAACCCCCACCCTCTATCCCCACCTTGCCTCAGTCTAGGCAACTGCCAGTCACCACTTGCCCCCATTCACTGGGGCAGACTGCAGTATCATTGCCACTCAGCACCGGCAAGGGGGGGTTGGCCTGCTGCTTCTGTCTCAGTAGACATGGGCTGCCCCCTGAAACCCCAGTACCCCTTTGTTAGGCCTTCCCCTAGGCCCTGCAGCCTGGGGATTTTCCCAGCTCCTCTAGCCTTGCCCCAGCCCTGCTTCCCTCTAGGTACCTTAAGCTTCCAGCAGCCAGGCCTGTCTACCTCTACTGCTAGAGGAGACAGTCTCTCAGGCCCCTGCCTCTCAGCCTTTTTATATAGGCCCGCTAGTGTGTTTGGGGCGTGGCCACCCAGCTGAGCTTGCTCTCCCAATCAGGCTGGGAGCTTGCTTGCTCCCAGCCGCAACCCCTTCCTGGGCGGTTCTAAGCCTTTAGGGCTGGGAGTGGGTGGTCACCCCGCTACAAGGTCCCTCTTGGGAAGTAGGGAGCCCAGACCCAGGTTTTGGGCCTTGTCCCATCTCCCCAGTCAGCTCAAAAACTGAAACTCCCTCTAGGAACCACACACTCCGTCTCCTCCTCCATCTTTTGTCCAGTTTCCGGGACAGAAGGTGTCTCCTGGCCTCAGTTATGAAGGGCCGCCGCCATCCCTGATGTGTTGGCTGTCAAGTGTCATACCTCAGTGAAGTCACACCCTAGTTTCTCATCACCATCTAGTATTAATGTAGACAGTAAACTAGTAAAACTCCCATGTAACATTACCAGGTTAATACTCCTTATTCGGTCACATATCCTCTTTATGAAAGAGTCCTATAGAGAATGATCACCTCTCTAGAATTTGTAACCCAGCCTACAGAACAGTAGAGTGCGGATCTGTTGAATTATCTAGGCTTTTAGATGACTTTCTATAGAACCCTATTAGTTTCATCCATATTCTATTTAATAGGATTTTCCCTTTATTTTTCTGCTTGCCACTTATTTACCCACTGTAGGCTCTTACTTAAGAATAATAGACCATTATTCTGTTGTTGTATGGTAGTTCTCTATGTTGCCATGGCAGAATAATCTTAAAATGCTTGGATTCTAAAGATAATGGAAATAAGAAAAAAAAAACCTGGAAAAATTAGAATCTTTACTTTAGGATCCCCCACGCCCCATACGCACACATTCTCTCGGCTCTGTTTTCAGACAACTTGTTTAAGCAAGTGTTCCTTGAGTGGTAGAAGAATGCAGCCAAAGAAAGCCACCCTGTGCAAAATGCATAGTATGCTTTAAACAGTTTCTCTGCCACCCTGCTCAGTTTATACTGAAGTGCAATTCCTCTGTTCACCCACTGCTTAGCCCTATGCAAGATCAGACTATAATGCTCATGTGTAACAAGGGATGAATTCTGTGTCGGTTCATTGTGCTCTGCACTCAAAAAAACTCATCCAGTAGATCTCATCATGGGAGCCAAGAGACAAATGAGTATTTCCAATCCAATGCAAAACTATTTCTATGTATTTTCTTCTCACATCATTAACATTAAACGAGATCACCAAACACTGATCTATGCAATTTGTCACTTCTGCTTGAGTTGATGATACATAAAAATTCCTGATATTGATTGAATGTAGCACTTTGAAGCACTATTAGCAGTAAAGCAGTCCGTCACTATTCTAACTACCAAACCCTTCATCTTCTCAAAGACTTGCAATTAGTGAGGTGCAACTAAATAGGCAGCACAGAAGCAAGTCTAAATTCCACATCTTTCTAGCCAGGGCTCAAAATTTAGATGGGTTATGCTGGTTTAAATGTGTAGTAACTCCTCTGGAGTAAAAAGAATTACTTCAGATTTGTGCAAATGGAACTGAAAGCAAACTCTGGGTAACTGATTTTAAAAAAATAAAAAATCCTAGAGCAAGATCTACTAGAATAATTATTACTATGCATAGTGGCACACTTTATACACATACACCCATGCATATATAGATATAGATCTCACACACAAGAGAGAGAAATTTCTATAATAAAATTACACAAACACACGCATCTTCCCATGTGGATTCTTTATACTTGATGAATTTCCTATTTTTTGTACCCTATGAAGGTGGCCCATTAAGTCCAGGCAAACAATAAGCCCGCTCTATAATAGCATCATCATTCCAAACATACTCAAGACTTCTCACACCTTAGTGATCACTGAGGTAGAAACTGCGGAATAAAAATATTATATGAACAGAAATGGAATACAAATATAGCCATCATTTTTCAGTGTGATGAATGTGTGATGGTGAGAGATTTTGTGTGAGGCTTTTGTGCTAGAGTATATGAAATAGTCTCTTCTTTATCTCACCGGGGTAAGATTTTCTGGAAAATTTAGACTTAATTCCTCAAAGTCAGTCGCACCACTCAATTCCCTCTGCAAGCTTTGCAATAGTATTTGGTTTTGGTTTTTTTCAAAAACAGACTTAATTAAATTTACTACTTGCAGTCAACACTACTGACAGAGGAATTGGTCCAATATACATTACATTTAGTTTTTACACTGGAGTTGATAAGAGCCGAAACCACATTCTGCAAAAGATTTTCTGTGCAAGAAAATATTTCTTAATCTTTATTATTCCATTCATAACCACACACACACTCACACAGCGTTTTTCATCAAAGTATGATGGCTCGAGATGTGCATTATTCATGACTAAGTGCTACAGCCACGAACGGAGCACAAATCATTTCAACACTGTCCTGGGACATATTTTCACAGGGAGGTGGCACTTTGTGGGGAATGTTGTACAACATCCATTCAAAGGCCACTGAAGCAATTTCAGTGCTAGTTTACGTTGGCAGCTGGAGCTATTAAATATATTAATATCGTTTATATCCTTGTTATGTAAGAAAGCTTCACTGTATCACTGCAAAATGAACTACTTGCAATTATGAGAGAGAGAAATTTTAAGACATATTCAGGGATCAGAGAGTTACAAATAAGTCACATTAAAGGGCTAAAGAGTTTTTGTCATTTAGGGAAAAATCCAGTGGTAACATTATTGCAGATTACAAGCTTTTTGCATCTATTCTTTGTGCAAGACATTTGTGATCAGATAATTACATACTTCCTAGGCAATTGTTAAGTGCTTTTATGTTGACAGCACGGATGGCATTTTTATGAATTTGAAGGATACACAATAAGGACATCCTGAGTAACTGAGCTGGATACTGAATAGGAAACTTCCTAGGGAGGTATATTACCTCCAAATTTCATAAAAAGAACATTAAAGGATTGACATAAAAGGGGAAAAATACTTAGTGTTCATATGAAAAAGCTGAAGTGTTTGAATAAAATATCATAAAATAAAAATGAGGTGTCCTGTATTTATTACTCTCTTGGTTACTCTTGCACAGGCAGTAGGTTACCAGAAGGACAGAGAATGGGTTATAGGCAACTTTTCCTCTTTTATACAGTTAACTGAAGTGTACAGCAAAGTTATAATCCAATAAAGGTAAATACTAATAGGCCCTTTGGCTTAACATACACTTTACTGTAGATAAAAGTACTCGAAGTAGTAAATTAGAGAATGGATAGCTGGTGACTAGCCAGCATGAACCTAAATTTAACCACAAACATTTTTGCAATTTCAATCTGTGTTGCAGTTTTAATATTTTGGAAATTAAGCAATATGCAGAGATTCCATATTTCATGGGCTAGATATCTACGCTTGATCATTGTACTTGTGCAAAGCAGAAGGATATGATATGGTGATTGTGCTTTTCATAGGTGACCAAGAAAATTAAACTAGTGAATGTGTCTTCTAAAGGCATTTTGAGTTCCACAGTCTTTCTTGAATTGGCAGTCTATGTGGCACCTAGCAGCTTAAGAAGAAATCCTAAAAAAAACCCCAAACCTTTTACAGTAGAATTAAAGTTCCAGATACACAGATACTCATACCCCTAGCTTGAACATAAACAAATGTGCTATATTAAATTTAAGAAAAAGTGAATGAGGGAAAATTTGGAGCTAAGTTTCAATAAGCAACATCAGTTCTGACGTTGCACTATCACCGGTCATCTGCCTAAAGAAGAAATGGCTATAAAGTATCACAGCAACCAGAATACCTCCGTCCTCTCCCTTTGTTGGTTCAGCTTCATCTGTGGTAACAAGGATGACAACAATAGTGAGACAAAGCACTAATGGTGACCTTCATTTTTATTACCCTGATTTTAGACCTGCTCTGAGCCAGGTTCGACAAAACAGTGATAAACACCAACTGACAAAAAAAGCAGCATTCACACCATTACAATCATTTCAACTGTGGGAAGTTCTTTTTTGGGGAGGGAGAGAGGAAGGAAGGGGAAATGATTAGCGTTGGCACAGCCTTTGATCCTTGAGACTGAACACCCACCACCAATGGTCAAGCCTTATATTTCATTGCTGTGCTAGAAATGAGATTTTCAGTGTTTATCGCTATTTAAAACAAACAAAAAAATGTATTCAGTAAAAAGCTTTGTTTGACAGTGACTGGTACTTTTAAATGCAACTCTCTTTGCCCAAAATATAGTGCTGATCAGATTAGTGCACTGGAAATATTGTATGCCAATATGTTGCTAGTGTCTTTCATACCAGGAGTAACAGACCCCTAAATATCAAGATACACTTAATCAAGACACTGAAGTTCTAACACAATAAGCTTTATTATATTGGGAACATTTAAAAATTAATAAGATTATAGCTATAATCAAGATATTTAAAATAAAGAAGGAAGATGATATTGTGATAGATCTATGAGCTTAGCTTTGCTTGTCAACAATTAAATTTTATGAAAGCTTCAATAATAAAAGTTAAACAATCCTCTATGCTTCTAAGTCTAAAGTAAGACCGAAAACTACACTTCGCATGAAAGCAATGTATTTTAAACCAGGAGCTAAGTAATGCACTGTGTAAAAATGCATACATTTTTTTTATGTTTTCACACAAATACTGCATTTTAAAGAAGTTCAGACTAAAACATGTGTGGCAGGGTACTGGCCAAGGAGCTACTGAGCCAGCCCTGCCTCCCCTTTAAGAGAGAAAAGCCTCTGCAAGCCTTCCCTAGCAGGGAAGGCTAATCAGCCACCTGGGTGTAGCCCTGAGCTGCAGAGGGCTTAATGTGTTGCACCCGGCAGCCTCCCCCGGGGGATAAAGCCTGGCAATGAGGAAGCCAAAGGGAAAGGGAGGAAGGACAGAGAGAGAAGGTGCAGTGAAGGAAGCAGAGCTGGAGGAAGGTAGCTGAGGCTAGGTGCCTGCCAGAGCCAACCGTTCCTGACGCCAGCCCAGCTGAGGGCTGGGGCTGAGCTAAACCTGAGCTAACTTGTAGATTGCTGTACATAGGTGGTGGGGTTTGCACTGTACGAATAAAAGGACACTGTTGGTTGACGCAAAGGAGTCTCCTGCCTGTTGCTGGAGTGGGCGGACAGACGACCGCCTACAAATGCCAAGAATATGTATAGATGTTTGTGTGTCATGTGCATGATATCTGCTATGCCACAGAGCCATGCTAGCAAAGATAATTGTAAATGCAAGATGAAAATGAATAGCAAGTCAAATTTCAACAATATTGGCACAGGGGTGATAAAGCCGTCTGTAGTCTTTTCTTGGGATGTGGACACGGAATAGGAGATGGACTAGCACAATCTACTTATTTTATTTGCTACCGTTTGGAAGTCACCCAATGAGTAAAATTTTCAAAAATGCATGCAACATCCTATCTTTAAATGCAACAGGCTCTTAGGAGCTTAAGTTTCTCTGACTTTCAAGGGCTGTCTGCTCTATAAGCTATGGGTGGGATTCCCCTGCTAACTTGATTCCCCTCACGGAGGTAGCATGAATGTAAATGGTGCAGCAGCAGAAGAGGCACTGCTTAGCAATCTGTGCTACTGTGGCTACACTGCTATTGATACTTGAACTAGCTTGATGAGAGCTAGCCCAAGTTTATGTAAATGAGCAGGGGGGAAAAATATATCACACCCGCTGCTCGTGGTGTAGACATAGCCAGAGACTTAGTTTCCAAAGGCCCAAATACTAAAAGGCATTTATAATATCTAATGAGTGTTAAGTGCCTCAATACCTTTCAGGAACAGAGCCCTGAGTCACTTTTGAAAACAGGATTTAAGTGCTTTTTGAACTTTTTGGTCATCACCTATCAAAGCAGCAAGATAATGATGAATAGCTGTGAATCTCCCTATTTCTAAACCTGAATCCAGTCACCTAGAAGTTATTTTAATGGATTTCAATCAATAGAATAGCATTGCGCAAGTTTTGCTTCCTGGTTGACAACCATGTTAAGAACGTTTCATTCCATTTCCAATATGAAGTTACTTTGAAAAAAATAGACTAAAAATACAAACAAACCCTGCAATGCTAACCCACATGCAAAGGTTGGCAGGCTTATTTCAAGATTTCTATCACCACATTTAAGGACAGAAATAAGATGAAGTGTAATTTGAACAAGATAGAGTCTCATTTATTTAACAAAAAAACATTGCCTGGGCAGTAGGAGAACCTAATTCAGAAGTAAATTCTCCTAGGCACATGATAAGTACAGTTTAAAGAACCTAAAATCAGAGTGCAGATGGTGTTGGTAAGCTGCTGAGCACACACAGAGTTTCCGAACCTGTGCAGTTCTCAGAAACTGATGCAGTGTTTTGGTAGCAGCCTTTGCAGAATGTGGAAATAAATCCATCAGCGTCCTGAGTCTGAAAAGAGCAATTCATGGCAAAAAACAATAAATGTGATGAGTCCTTTGATAGATTGTCTCATAGAATATTCTCATAGTGCTTTTGAATTTGTGTACACGTCCCCACAGCAAGACAATGGTGTTCCTCTTTATGTATGTGCTACAAGCTAAGATCAGGTGTGTCAGGAGTAGACATTGTTTTTAGAGAAAAGTACTAGAGAATATGTAGAATGTAGTTTGCGTAAGGGGAAGGCTAATGTGGATATTGAAAAGAAAAGAATAGACAGGGGCTGCCCCAACACTGGATACTGTTTTATGCCAATGTGACTCCATTGATTCCATAAGGGTCACAAAAACTGGTGTGAGTAGCGGAGAAAGAGCCAGACTATTTTAACGTATTGATGAAAAATATTTTTTAGCCATTTCTGAGGAAAAAAAACCCTCAAAAAGTGTGAAATGCTAATGGGATATCACAGTTTGTTTAAAGGAAGATATTCATAGTCTCCTAGCTACATGGAATTCTCATTTCAAGTGCAATTGAAAATTACATGCATAAGGGTCAAGGGAGATTGGAAATGTTAATGGGCAGTTGAATTTTAGATTCAGCTTCAGAAGTGCCCATTCAATCCTAAAGTATTTGAACTGTATCCTTTGAAGATTATCCCTTCACCATAATAGATCCTGCAGCATTAGCATCTGTTACCCCCGTTTATCCCTGACTGCTGAAAGGGATAAGAATCACTATCAGTGTGGCTGCGATGTACGACGACCAAATACATTTAAACTCTGGAACTGGCTGGTTTTACTTCATTTCATTTATAATTTGGAAAAATCATAACCCTTCAGCTCTGCCACAGGAATTGGACATCCCTTTAAATAGGAATTTCTCCTTCATGACCAAAAATAGGGATATTGTTTAAGGCTCAATCTACTTACAAGATTGAGCCTTACAAGAATAGATATGTGAACTGATTCACCAATACATTAATTGCCATATTCACCATCTGGTTTGCACAGGCAAAATACAGTGTAACTCCTGAACCAGGCCCCTGCCATCTACTACTGGAAGAGAGCACAAGGCGCTCTTGAAAACCAAGGACAGCAGAAAGGTACACATGTCTGTTCTTCACCACTGACTAAAATTATCTTTCTGCCTGATATGCATGAGATCAAGGAACTAATGCCATTAGCCCTGTTGCTTTGACAGGCAGCACACAGGCAATTATCTGTGTGGAAAGCTAAGCAGGCTACCAGAACTAAATCTATTAATCTGAGACGTCATCCTCGTTACAAATACATGTCCTTAATTCACATTGACTGCTCAGTGGTCACACCTAGTTACAAATTAACTGAATGGTCCAGTGAAGCAAGTGAAATTGCTAAGTACCATCAACGCTGCAGCACGTTAAGTCTCCTGGAAACTACAGAAAAGTGCTTAGGATCCCTGCATCCCGCTGCTCTCTTTAACATAGCTATTGGTTTCATTTATTCTGTTCACTTTGCTGTTTCAGTTTTTCACCACCTGTTGCCTCTCTTTAATATTGGAGAGGATGTCCGTTGAAACCTTACCATCTAGGAGGTAAAATAGAACTGTAGCCCCGTGTTAGCAACATATACATTTACCAAAATGGACTTCGAAACTCTACCTGCTTAATGTGAAAAACCTGGTTATGTGAAAAATTCTTATACAGTACTTACCTTTCTGAGGTGATTGCCTAACACCCAGAGTAATAGCCACTGGTCAGTAGTACTAGCAATAATTGTCTCATAGCAACCGTATTAGTTTTGGAAGAAAAATAAGTGTGTATGGGGAATTTGTATGGGATTATAAAAGTGTTACTTTAACCTTAGTAATGCCCTGGAAATATTTCACAAAATTTTGGGAGACAGGAGATTATTCTGAAATTTTCAAACTTCAGAAATTTTTTGATTCAAAAGGCTGGTGGATGTTCAGATCAGAACATAATCCTTTAAGACATGTATTCAACCAAACTGAACATCCTCATTGTGACATTGGAGAACCAGGTGCCAGCTCTTGCATGTCTCAGCTGAGCACTGACAAATTCAAAACTGGAAATCAGTACAGCTCACCTGTATGTTGGTATTGTTCAAAATAAATACTAGATGTTAAGGTGACAAAAAGATAAAAAAAAACTTTAGAAAATGCTTGTAGGATGCTACACGTATTGATCCCAGTCATAACCTCTATAGCCAATGGTGCCACACTATGCGTTTGCACTGTAAACCTTTGTACACTGCCACCTTCAGCACTAAAATGTTAGTCATTCAGGGGTGTGAAAAAAAACACACCCATGAGCAACAAATTTTTTGCACTGAAAAGCACCAGTATACATGACGCTTTATCACTGGGAGATAAAGCTACCACCCCTCGTTCAGGGTGGTTTTTTACCATCACTGGGAAAGCTCTCCCCCCACTATAAAGCATGACCACTCTGCCCACGTCGCAGTGCCGGCCATGCTGTAATGTGGGCAGTGTAGACATACCCGAAGTGTGTAACTCATAGAGGAAAAACAGCATTAATTAAAGAAAAGGGCATCCTACTACAAAATGGCCCATTGAAGGCAAATGAAGTATTCTGTAGCATCAATGGAGAAAGGCCCTGTTGCTTGCTTTCCTAACCCCCTCCAGGAAAAGGAAACCTATTCATGAAATAATCCCATCAGTTTGGACTCTGAAAACAAGGGGATAAAAATTCATGACAAGGAGAAACTATCTGTGTTTGCTGCTTGGACTCTTACCAGGGTTAGAGCAAAGCAAAAAAAAAATAGGTTAGCCCTAAAAGACACTCAGTGACGGAGATGAAGTAATATGTCCACTTTTTAGAACTATAAACTGACTCATTTGTGCTTATATGTTGCTTTCTTTAACCTGTAAATAACTCATTTCTTTTTCCTAGTTAATAAATCATTAGTTAGTTTACTGTAGGATTTGCTACTAGCATTGTCTTTGCTATGGGATCTAAGATACAAGTTGATCTGGGTAAGTGACTGATCTGGGAGCAACCTGAATATTTTGTGATTTTTGGTGTAACTGACCACTTACTACTAAGTCCAGCTCATGTGGGTGGCAAGATAGACTGAAGTGTCCAAGGGCATTGTCTGTGACTCCATGGTAAGGCTGTTACAGTGATCCAGACATTCACATGTGTTGCGGGGTTGGTGAAGTTAATTATAGAATGGCCACCAATTCAGGGCATTTGGCCTGAGTTTGGCACTCATGATCATGAATTATTCCAGACAGCTGAACATCAAAAGATGATTGTCACACTATCACTAGTCATTTAGTAACTTAGCTACCCACACCATCAACCATGTAGAAATCTAAGAGCTAGCCACAATTAAGAATTTTAATTTGCTTGTAGATATTCCTTATTAATCATATTGCAATACTAAAATCAGCTTTTTAAAAAATTTATGAATACTTGAGAAGTTGACTGTATAAATCTCCTCTTCTCCTTGGCAATTTTGACTTCTAATAGTTCACACAGCCAACTTGTTCTTTCAAATCACTTTTTTGGAAATGCAGGACAGCCCACCAAAGATCATCTGTTCTTAGGCTGAGTGGTAACATCGGAGTTTATTAATGGTGTGTAACATCTGTAAACTGTGTGCCATGGAGAAACAACAGCCATATGAGAGACAAGATACCGATATTCTGACAAGCCTTGGCTCAAACCATATGGATAAATGTTTATATAATGATATCATAGGTCTACCTAGACTAGGGGTGGGGAACCTTTTTTCTGCAAAGTGCCATTTGGACATTTATAATGTCATTCGCGGGCCAGTCCCGAGGAAGCCCAGGCTGGCAATGGGAGTTGAGACCCCAGCTGGCAAGGGGCCAGCGGGGGAAACCCCAAAGCAGTGGCAGGCGGAGTTCTTAGCCCTGCACTGCTTTGGGGGTTTCCCCACTGGCCCCTTGCCAGCCGGGGTCCTGCTCCCTGCCCCAGTCAGCTCCCACTGTCAGCCTGGGTGTAGGGGGTGATCTTCCTTTACCCCCCACACATCCTCCCCCCATCTAACCGCCTTTCCTCCCCCACCCCTGCCTGGCCCGGCCCATTCCCACCGAACCTAACCTCCTCCCCCCTCCCACTCCCAACCCAGCCTCCTGCCCCCCATGCCTGACCCGCCCAGCCCAGCTTCCCCCCACCAAACCTCCTTCCCTCCCGCACCCACACCTCGCCCACCCCATCCAGCCTAGTCTCCTGCCCCCCTCACCGCCCACCCAGCCTGGCCTCCCCCCCCACCGCCCCCTTGCCTACCCCCCAGCCCAGCCTCCCCCCCCACATCCCCTTGACCGTCGGCTCCCCGCAGCTCCTCCTTACCCCGCCTGGCTAATGGTGGCCGCGCGGTGCTGGCGGCTCCCCCAGGCGCTTCCTGGCCCCTTCGCCGAGCGCGGAGCCACCCCCCGCCTGGCAGCCCGCATGCGTCCCTGGTCGGCGGCTCCCCCAGGCGCTTCCCGGTCCCTTCGCCGAGCGCGGAGCCGCCCCGGGCTGCCAGGCGGGGGCGGCTCTGCATTCGGCGAAGGGGCCGGGAAACGCCTGGGGGAGCCGCCCCCGCCTGGCGGCCCGCGTGCGTCCCTGGCCAGCGGCTCCCCGAGGCGCTTCCCGGCCTCTTCGCCGAGTGCGGAGCTGCCCCGGGCCGCCAGGCGTTCGGCGAAGGGGCCGGGAAGCGCCTGGGGGAGCCGCCGGCCAGGGATGCGCGCGGGCTGGACGGAATGCTTTGGCGGGCCGTATAAGGCCCACGGGCCGGAGGTTCCCCACCCCGACCTAGACTATCCCACGTCTCCAAAGGACATGTATGTGATCCAGAATGCTATACATAGACAACAATAGAATGCACAAAGTGGTGTTAAGTGCCAGAAGCCTGACTATAAATACATCCATATCAGTCCTAGATTACATGCCACTTCTGGAATCTATCACTAAATTATGTTGTTGACCATATATGAAAAGCCACTTTTCTTATCTCCATCTTCTTAGGCATTCTAAGTCCTAGAATTTGCCCTTTCACAGTAAGAACAGACCAGTAACAGGAATCCAGATCTTTACTCAATGAGTGTAGCCCCAGTGAAACCAGTTGACTAACAAGAATGATTCAGTTCTTGTCACTAATGACAGTAAAACTGTACTCTACAACTTTTGAGGATCCACTCTTATTTGTAAGTCATAATTAATTGTCTTGGCTGCTTCCTGCCCCTGCTTTTAGCCAATTATGCTTAATTCTTGGTGTCATTCCTAGTTAAAACATTCTCTCTTAGTTCAAAGTTAGCCAACTCATTTTTTTTCTAGATACTATCTGCCATTTGGATGTTTTTAAAGCTTGGCAATCAATATAGTACATATTGTTCAAAATTAAACTTGACAAGAGCCTTATCTGGAGTGATCATTATGTCCTTCATACTTTTTAATGAATCCATGTTTACAAGGCCAAGCAATGCATCCTACAATATTTTTATGCTTATTGCCATCCACTGGATTTCAGCCTTCATAGCAGGTCTCTATTGCTCTGTGCTTCCTTTCAGCTCTGTTCCACGTGGTGTATGCCAACCTCTATGACATCTTTTCAAACGAATGAGCTTACATTTGACCAGTAAATTTCATCTTCCACTTTCTCCCACACATGATTTTATTAGACTGTTCAGATCCTCCTGTACTTCGATGGAATCAATATTATAAAAACAAAATACTCACATTCTTTTTTAAATTGGTGAATCACAAATCAGAGACTAGCCTGTACCAGGGGAGTTTTGGGAGGAATTGTGCTTCAGAAGAGATACCTGCCCTCAGCTCCTGAGAGCCTGGGGGGGGGGGGAGAGGGAAAAGAAACACCACATTTACCACTCCATAGCCAGCCAGCTTGTGGACTAATGCAGGGGTGCCACTGCTCCACATCCTTTCTCACCTTTTCACACCCCATACCCTCATGGAGGCCATTTGTGATCCCAGGAATACACAGCACCAGTGCAGAGGAGCTGCTTCATCTTCCCTTACCAGTTCACTCCACACGTGCACTGAAAATCTGCCCCAAAGACATTACAGCAAACATGCAAAATGGTTGGCCCTAGATCCAGCAAGAACTAAATAGAAGGCATTCATCTCTAATTGTATAAGTTATTTTGAAACACTATTTCCTTCAATCCAATATTGTTCTCACACAGTTCTATAAAGTTTTCATCACACAGAATAATTAAAAAGTACAGCCTTTTCAGATGGTGCAAAAGGTTTACTGAACATGTTTTAAAAATAGAAACATGAACACAGATTTATCCATCATGTGCCAGCAATGCCTCTCTGTCCGGTTTGTCCAATGTGCATGGCAGTCTCTACGTAAAATAATAAATGGACGCAAACCTGACATAAGGAATGGTAACATACAAAAGCCAGTAGGAGAACACTTCAGTATTCCTGGACATTCTATAACAGATTTTAAAGTAGCCAGACTTGAACAAAAAACACCTTCAGAAGTTTCAAAGAGAAACTGCAGAACTAAAATTCATTTGCAAACTTAACACCATTAATTTGGGCTTGAATAGGGACTGATTGACATGTCCTCATCATCAATTATTGGAAGTGAACTACATCCACCCTGATCAAATTGGCCCTGACAGCACTCATTCGCCATTTGTGAGGCAACTCCTTTCTCTTCAAGCGTCAGTATAATAATGTCTGCATCTGCAATTTTTACTCCTTGCATCTGAAGAAGTGGGTTTTTTACCCATGAAAGCTTATGCCCAAATAAATCTATTCATTTTTAAGATGCCACCAAATTCCTTGTTGTCTTTGTGGATACAGACTAATATGGCTACCCCCTTTATGTACATACTAAATCCATCAAGTATAAAAAAAAAGATTTAGATTTAACATCATGAACAAGCCACCAAAGGCCAAATAAATATTTAGGTTCTACTATGTGCTGCACTGCATTGTTCTATAAATGCTTTGCTTTCAACATCTTGTAAGTTGGAGTATCATTTAAAAAACATTGTAGCCTATTTGGTGGCTAAACTAAATGACCATTTATCTTTGGCAATGCTGTCATTTTATGACATCCAGTATTTTTATATCATTAGCAGAATCCATGTAATGGATCTCTGAAAAAGCATGCTTCAATTTATAAGCAATAATTTATAGCAGCTCAACATTGTTTGCTTTCTGCTTAATGGCAGCACGAAGGCACTAAGGCAAATTAAATCTCAAGTCTACTTTAGGCTCTGCTTTTGCCCTTGTTTGGCTTATCAGTCTACAAACGTTGTAGATGCATATGGCAGGAGAACATGGCTTATACAAATGAAATGGGGGAGATCTAATTTTTGATAAAAAGTGCTTTAAAATAAAAAATGCAAACTTGTCAGTGTAATTGACACGTCAAGGAATAAAAAACAATTTTGGATTTTTTTAGTGTCTTTTGTAATTTTGTTTATGATTTATTAATATCCTTTATGAGTCAAGATGCCTACAATTGTCTACATATGTTCTAAGAGATTCCAAATACTTTTCAGCATTGTAGCCTATACCAATTTCTTTCCCATGTAAAACCAACTGACAGAGGATGACAGATTTTTTTCTCTAAAATAAATCTGTCAAAAATGGAAGCCGTTTATGAGATTTCTTTTTGCAACTTTAAAATAGCTTAGAAAATAAATACTGCAGTATACAGTTTCTGTTGTAACTAGCTAGGACTAAGTGAATTTATGTTTTATTAATGAATTTTTGGTCAGTATTCACATAAAATAATACTTGATGGTTCTTAAAAATCAATGTACAATGTTTTGTGTGTACCAAGTTGTAACATCTCAGTGATTCTCCTCTTACACTATGTCTTCACGAGACTTATGTCTCTAAAGCTTCTCACCATTATTAACCCCATCCAACTCTTTTGGTAGTAGCAATGGTGATAGCATTTAGTGATAGCATGGTGGTCATTTATATTTTCAGGATAATCTCATGTAGAGCTGCGACATGGGGATCAAAATGTTGTCCACGTGAGATGCCAAAAAGAGACGCTATTCATAGTAGATGGGATGATGCTGACACTTAAATAATGTACTGTATGGTTTCTGATTTCACAGTGCTTGGCTCTTCCCAAGTGGGATTTAAATAAATCCATAAACTCTGTGGCACTCCTTAAAGTTAGGTTTCCTCTCAACGCTACGTAGATGCTCTGCTGGCATTCTACTAAGCTTTGTAGGCATGCCTCCATCTTCACTGGGGGCAAAAATGATGGTCTCTCCAATTTTCACATTGTGTGATGTCAAACGTTAGATTATATGGTAAAAAAAAATCTTCATAGTATGAATGTTTCTTTTTTCTTATGTGCTTCGAGGAGCAGTGAAAGATTTGACATTTAACGTATCAAGAATGGACACCTGGATTGAAAACCTCACTGAGTGGAATAGGCTCCGAGTTGTTTTAGGCTCTTTGCAAATTCAGCGTGATACTGGCTGCATTAGTTCCACTCAAATTGTATTTTCACTGAAAATTGTCTTTCATGATCATATTTTTTGGGGGGAAGTGCACAATAACATATGTTAGGGGAGTGTGGCAGGGTGCTGGCCAGGAGCAACTGAGCCAGCCCTGCTGCCCCTTTAAGAACAGAAAAGCCTCTGCTGGCAGCTCCCTAAGCTAGGGAGTTGATTGCCTAGCAGAGTAGGGCCCCGGTCTAATTAGGGCCAAAGCTGTTACACCTGGCAGCCTCCAGGTGGCTATAAAGCCTGGGAGGGAGGGAGGGAGGGAGAAAGAGAAAGAGAAAGAGAAAAAAGGTGCAGGGAAGTAGAGCTGAGGCAGCTAGCTGAGGCTAGGTGCCTGCAAGAGCTAACTGCTTCCTGAGGCCAGCCAAGCTGAGGGCTGGGCCTCAGCTTGAACTGTATATAAAGCTGTACATAGGTGGTGGGGTTTGCACTGTATAGAATAAAGGACACTGGTGAAGCCAAAAAGGAGTCTCCTGCCTGTTTGTGACGTGGGTGGCAAGAGGACCGCCTACAGGAGGTACTGGTATGCTGTACACCAGTGGAAATATATTGGTAAGAAAGCCTAGAACAAACACCAACATTAAGCATAATCCTGTAGTCCTGACAGGTAAAAACTCCCAGAGTTTCCAGTGTCCGGTGACAGGAGTAAAAAAGCAAGCCCTAAGCATGAAACACTGGGAAAAAAAAATCAAATGCCAGTCTGCACAGGGTTAAGCTCTAAATGAGCTGGCAGTCATTTTTTTTAAACTGTGGAAGATTGCTTATCACATTACTTCAAATTAAATATTGAAATGCCCTTCACAATTCTAAAGTAATGAGATCATTACATTCACCTAAGAAAAATTAAATGCAGAATATTAACTAGGCAAATAGAATTTAGGATTTAGCACATCATGCCAGCTACTGTCTCTACCAATTACTTCTCCTTAAAAACCCACTAAAAATTATTTGTTGAAGCTAATGCAGCACGTACCTCTGTCTCTTTGAGCCTGACTGTGTTAGCACATATATTTTTAAATTTGAAGACAAATATTTTGACACTTTTTTTTTAATTCATAGAAGGTACAGTATTCTGTATTCTTTGCTTTCTTCCACCTGCACATCCCCACTGACTTCAGTGGGGCTGCAGAGAAGTGGAGGCAGATTTTGGCCACTGTATGTATAACAATTCATAACCTTCGCCTATAGAACATTAGTGTCTTGGGTTGGATTCCCCAAAATGGGGAAACACCAAAAGTCACTGGTCACTTTTGGAAATCTTGGCTGAGGTGACAGAAGAGAAGGAAGAGAGGAGTTGAAGAGAAATTCACATTTAATGTGAGGGAAGAACAAGGTAAGAGAAAATCAAGTTAGAAGAAAAACACTCCAAGGAGAAACAAAAGATACAGTAATAGACAAAATATCTGCATCCTTAAAAAAAAGCAATTTATTTTGACAATCACATCTAATAAGAATTACCACTTCCTAGCTCCCTTTCGATTCATGGGAAATCATTTCCACCTTTGATGGAACCCTATTGTCTCCTTCATTCTTTTTCCATCGTCACATCTTCTTCCACTCCATCTCACCTGCTTGGAACTGCTCCCTAGCTTCTCAGTACACATCTCATTCTCCATCTTTGAAAATCCCTCTAAAATCTATTTGTTCCAATATGTGTTTCAGCTACAGTTGCACTATGCTCCATATCTTTTTTACCCATAGTTGCACCTGGAACAAGCAGTCTATTTGTTTGGTACAAATATCTTTTCATACAGAGCTGTTAACAATGCTAAAACTATATGGAGAAACCTAAACACATATGTGCCCCCAGAAAATCCAATCTGAATGATAAAAAGACACAACCTGGGACATCATAAAACAAAACAGATGAGGTTGGGAGGGACAAGAGTGCAGGAGATCATATTTATTTACTGTTCAAATGTTCACAGCCCGTATTTTATTGGTGGATGAAAAAAATGTAAGTGTTCATACTGAACCAGGGAGCTCCTCAAAAGTTGCTATAGTTTCAGCTAAAGAACCACGGTTCTCTCATTGGGGTTGCGACAAACTTACATCCTTTATTAATCAGGTAGTGATCAGGACCTGTAACATAACATACATTCACCAGTGCATTACAGAGACACAGTATGTGCAGCCACAGGTGTAGAGTACATCTCATGTGCAACATAAATGACCCAAGCAAGAGTCATCTTCTATTGTTTATGACTGATAAAAGCATCACTGAACTTCCAAAGGCTCCAAAACCATGGAGGCCAGTCACAATCTTGAGGAGGTCTCCATTCCACAGAAGCCCATACCATGGGTTGGTTAAGAGGTCTCCTCTAGTCCTCATTCACTAGAAGAATACCACATAAAACATGAAGGTATGGTATGTTTGCATATGAAAATAAGAAAAATAGAGTTTTGAATGATTGCCTCCCTTCCTTTACAATACAAGAAATCCTAGGAAGGAAGTAGGGTAAAAGCAGCCTATTGATTTTAAAATTTCCTCAAAGTTCTAATCTCCAATATTGTTTACCAAGTTAAAGCCCAAGAAAATCTCTTTATAGTGATCTACCAACTTCTCATGATGGGAGTGGGGTCCTCATGAAAACACTGGCAGATCTTTAAGTATAGCATCTTGAATAGAGTTGCTATAATTTTATTTTGAAGAATGATGATTAGTTCTGCATAGATATGGCACTGCTCACCACTAAAACTAAAACAGATGCAGTATAATTCATGGTGTCAACTAACAAAACCATTCTTAGGGAATGTATTTTTGTCACATACCTTGATCTATTTGGTCAACACAACACATTTTGTCACAAAACAATCAATCTGTCGAGGGAATTATTTATTTTCTCGAAAACCTTTATCTGTTCAGCTGGTACAAATTAAATTCTGGCACCTAACTCAGAAACCGCAGTCCCCAGGATTGATAGTCTAACGTAACCAAATCATTCCAAGGAGCAAAAAATATTTTAATTTTAGACAAAGTTGATTTTTCTAAGTAAAAGAGAGAGGGAAAGAAAGCACAATGCACAACCCCTAACCTTTTTGCCCTCTACTTTCTGTTTTAAAGCATAAGCAAGATGAGTGTGTAATGACATTATAGAGATGTAAAAGTAGTTTATTTTGCTAGATTATTCAAATGATGCATTGTCAGACACCAGAGAACATTGTTCACACTGCTCATTTCAATTGTAAAAGAAACCCTTCTCAAGCATTTCCTGCTCTTTTGTAAATGAACTGTGGTTACTGCAGGTACCCAGGTAATGAACGTTGAATTTTGAATATTAGATGTGTGAAAGCTTCAGTCACATTTTCAAAAGCAGCACCTAAATGTATGTCCATATTTGGAATTTGGGTGCCCACCACCCACCAGAACTGCCTACATATATGCTTTGTGTCAAAGTCCTGGTCTTAGTTTACAAGCAGTGCTAAAGGCCCTTTGGAAACTTGGCATATGATAAGTTATTAAGTGCCTTCACTCATGCTCAAGTAGACTAGGGTCCTAGTATGAAAGCAGTGCTGTAAAAAGTAGTGATTTGTGGGGATTCAGATTTAAATATTACAACAGGGAAACATAAAAAACATACAATAAATCTAGCTTAAATATTTTTATAAAAATATAAAATAAATAGGGTTATGCATATGAAAAAGTTTGGTGTAATTAAACAAACGGAAGAGCTGGTATTACTAACAGAAAATAGTGATCTATTCAGAGAAAGTGAGCAAGAGATGCAGTAGAAAAGAAAACTGGATTATCAGTACAGGACCCAAAATAAAGAATGGATATGGTATTATTCTGCTTTCATTAGGGATATCTGATGGCTAGAAGAGAGAATGAAGCTAAAGAATCCAGGTCTCATTTGTAGCTCTGCCACTGACTTGTGATGTTGTGCAATCTTAGTGCCTCAATTTACCAATCTATAAACATATATGCCATCTTCTTCAAAGGAGAGTGTGAAAGCTTTTGTATCGAAATATTGATTAGATGGAATCTTGAATTCCATGAATCACGAATTCCATACCTCCACAGCTCTCTGTTTTTCATTATCCAAATTAAAAATAACTTTAGGTTCTTCACAGATTTCTTCATGGCAGATAAAAGAAAAAAATGTTTTTCTATTACTAGCAGGACTAAATTTTGAATATTGCATCAGGCAACATGACAAAATGCTGAAGGCTACTTCATATGCCACAAAATACCTGATTTTTAAAAGTGATTTGGATAATCATAGAGGGGCTGAAGAGCTAGACATTTTTTACTGTGTTTCAATATGTGACAATTTAGCAGCTGGAATTATGGAAGAGGAATGATATTTCACTCTTCTGGTAACACTGGAGACTTGGTGAAGTCATTTATGGTACTTATCTCTGAGGGTGGTGTGTTCACAGGAAAGCATTTTGCTTAGGTGCAATTGGGATTAGACTGAATTATAGTTTTCAAAGTGTTTAATGTCCCAATATTTAATGTCTTTTACAATCTGTGAGTTGCAGATGGCATATAAGACAATGCATATAAAAAAAATATCCTTGCAATGGAGAATATAGTAAACAGGAAATTCAAAATCATTAATAAACTCAGCACATACTGCCTTACATTATTTGATTTGCAATAACTATTCCAGAGCCAAACGTGGAAGTCAAACAGAAGTTGTCTTATGCATTTACCATATTTCCAGTGTCAAATAAATAAACACATAAATACATTTTAAAATGCATTGAATGCCCCCATCCAAAAGGAACTGAAGCTAGTGTCCAAGTGTTTGTGAAACTTTAGTAACTGCCTCCATACTGCGGTAAGGAAAGAATGATTAGTATCAGCAGACAGTAAACTGGATTGTTGGGTGGTTAGTTCACAAAGATCAGGTGTAGCAGCCCATGGTAACCCAGATGGTGAGACTCAGTGTAACAAATTACATTCTGCACCAAAGCAGATTTCAGGGACCAAGCCAGCCTTACTATGCCCTGTTCCAACGAACTCCAAGTGTCAGTCTATACTAACGTTAGATGTAAAAGAGGAAAAAAATAAAGCACTTTATCCATAACTATAACTTCCTTTATTACTCATATTGCAGTAGCATTTTTAGTAGTCAACTGAATGCTGTTCCCCGTTGTGCTAGGGACTGTACATACACATGGAATAGGACAGCCCCTGCCCCCAAAGTTCTTACAATCTAAATAGCCAAGAAAAAGGATCCAAGAATGGTTTCATTAGCCATACTTTACAGATAGAAAACTGAGACAAACTATAAGTAACTTGCTTATGTTCAGAAAGTTCTGCTAAGCAGCCAGAAATTGAACCTGGATTACTTTAATGCCTTAGCTCCAAATCCAAATTTCCTTTATTCATATTGTTAAGTTGTTCTTTCCCAGAACTTTTTAAAAAAAACACCTCACTATATTGGGAAAGGTCACAAACCGGATCCAGACACACTATTTCTGACCAAGAAGTGGGGTATGTCAGTACTGTTTATGAAAACAGAAGTTGTTGTAAACATCTTCGAGTTTGCAGCAAAAGTTATGTAGGCTTTTTCACAAAGACCTGATTTTTATGAGTTTACTTCAAGTTATTATTTAAAAATAAATCGCTATATTTACAGTGAAAACTATCTACGCTGAAACTACAATAATCTGCCTTAAGTAACTGCCTTGTATTTTCTTATGAATTCTCGTGAATTACGCTTTGCTGGTTTCAACGGCAATGATATATATTGTGTGTAACTTATTGTCTGTGTTCTCTCACTTGTGAGTCAGTGGTGCTGCTATCTCTACATGTGCACCCTTGAGGTATCAGAGAGAAGTCCTGGCATCTACAAATCAGACACATTCATTCTGGATGCTTAATTTCATTGAGTTGGATTGAGAGGCACCATCACCATATACCTGCATATTAGCTATTGATAATCTTGGAAGCCTCCATTCATTGAGATTTAGAAGTCAACATATTGTTTAGAGACTATAGAGTCAACTATATTTACACCAGCCTGGGATGAAAATATAATTAAAGGAAAGCCTAGTTCAGATTTGTATCAGGATCATGACAAAAGAAAATGAGATTTGTCACTCAGCAGACATGTCCAGTTAAAAATAGCCCAGTTATAAAGAGTGTACTGTTCCATGTAGTTCAATACCGAGAGGAGAGCTGGCTGTGAATTTTTTAAAGAAACATTTTGCTGAAAAGTGTCCATTTTTTCAAAACAGAACTTTTATGTGGGGAAGGGTCAGTTTCAATGAATTTCACATCTCAGTTTTTGAAAACCATTTCAAAGTTTTGAAGTTGACATCTTCAAAATGAAAAATAACCAGTTACTCTGGTTTGAAATAGGTGTTTAGACTTTATGGTTAATTACAGTTTAAAAAATGATCAAAATGGAACATTTAAATGTTATATAGAAATAGTCTAAAAAAAACATCCCCACCCCTCAGATTTTTGGTTCCCAATAATTTTTTATTGACTTTTTTCCCCCAAATTCAAGATTTTGTCTTCTAATATCCCCCCAAAATGGGCAAGGCAGGACAACAGTTTCCCACCCAGTTCTAATTGAGAGGAAGCCTGATTCAGTGGTAAGGATGTAGCATGGGATTTTGGAGAGAGGTTAATGTTCCTGGGCATGTCACTTAGAATATGAATACATTGCAATTAAAGGTATGATTACAGCTCTTGTAGGGATCCCCACACTCGCTTTAATCTGCCCAGCAAAGTTAAAAATAGCAATGAAGACTTGGGAGCACAGAAACTGCATGGGCTAAGCAAAGCAACTATGAACCCAGGGTTCAAGGTGGGCTTGTTCACTGCTATTTTAGCCAGACACAAGCTTTTATTGTAATGTAGACATAACTTAAGACTCTCATTGCCTCAGTTCTCCCTCTGTAATATAGAGATAATAGCATTTACCATACAGGGTACTGCGAGGATAAATGTGAGAGATGCTTAGCAAATGCAGGTTGCACATGCACATTAGATAGATATTATATTTGGAATTAATGTGGACAAGATTCTGATGCCTTATACTGAGATAATGCTGAATAACTCCACAGGAGGTGGTGGAGTTATTTCAAATTTACACAAGGGCTGTTGATTAATCACAGTAAACTCACACGATTGACTCAAAAATGAATCATAATTAATCACAGTTTTAACCACACTGTTAAAAAGAATACCAATAGAAATTTACTAAATATTTGTGAATGTTTCTCTACATTTTCAAGTATATTGATTTCAGTTACAACACAGAATATATAGTGTACACTGTTTACTTTATATTATGATTTTTTATTACAAATATTTGCACTGTAAAAATTATAAAATAATAGTATTTTTCAGTTCACCTCATACAAGTATTGTAGTGCAACCTCTTTGTAATGCAACTTACGAATGTACATTTTTTGTTACATAACTGAACTAAAAAAACAAAACAATGTAAAACTTTAGAGTTTACAATCCACTCAGTCCTACTCCTTTTTCAGTCAACTGCTAAGAAAAACAAGTTTGTTTCCATTTACGGAAGATATTGCTGCCTGCTTATTACTTACAAAGTCACCAGAAAGTGAGAACAGGAGTTCACATTACACTTTTGTAGCCAGCATTGCAAGGTATTTACATGTCAGATATGCTAAACAGTCGTATGCCTCTTTATGCTTCAGGCACCATTCCAGAGGACATGATTCCATGCTGATGACGCTCACTAAAAAAAATAATGCAGTAACTACATTTGTGACTTTGGGGGAGAATGATATGTCTCCTGCTCTGTTTTACCCACAGTCTGCCATATATTTCATGTTATAGTAGTCTCAGATGATGACTCAGCAAGTTGTTCTTTTTAAGAACACTTTCACTGCAGATTTGACAAAACACATAGTAGGTAACAATATGAGATTTCTAAAGATTGCTACAGCATTTGACCCAAGGTTTAAGAATCTGAAGTGCCTTCCAAAATCTGAGAGGGACAGGGTGTGGCGCACCACCTTGGAAGTCTTAAAATAGCAACTCTCTGATGCAGAAACTACAGAACCCGAACCACCAAAAAAGAAAAACAACCTTCTGTGGGTGGCATCTGATTCAGATTATGAAAATGAATGTGTGCCAGTCCACACTCCTTTCGATTGTTATCTAGCATAACTTGTCATCAATCTGGACACGTCTCCTGGAATGGTGGATGAAGCATGAAGAGACATATGAATTTCTAGCACATCTGGCACGTAAATATCTCATGACACCGGCTGCAACAGTGCCATGTGAATACCTGTTCTCACTTTCAGGTGACATTGTGAACAAGAAGCAGGCTGCATTATCTCCTTCAAATGTAAACAAACTTGTATTGCTGAGGGATTTCTTGAACAAGCAATAGGACTCAGTGGACTTGTGGGCTTTAAAGTTTTACATTAACTGCATTCAAAAATAAAACATTTTTTGTACATAATTCTACATTTGTAAATTCAACTTTCATGGAAAAGAGATTGCACTACAGTACCTGTATTAGGTTAATTTAAAAATACTATTTCTTTTGATTTTTTATAGTGCAAATATTTGTTATCAATAATACATATAAAGTGAGCAATGTACACAATTCCTTGTGTAATTGAAATCAATATATTTGAAATTGTAGAAAACATCCACACATTTTAAATAAATGGTATTCTATTATTGTTTACCAGCACAATTAATATTTATTAATTTATTTTAATCATTTGACAGCCCTAATTTACATCTTTGTAACTGGAATCACACATTGATTTTCATTTTGTACCTAAGTAGGAAAGATCAGTTAGAGACATTATTTCCTAAGGTTAACCTTATATGTTTCATACAAACTTTGCCTCTAACTTTAAATCAGTGAAGACACTTCCAGAGCTTATGTTGCACTGTCTGGTCTAAGGCAGTGCTGCCTGCCTCATTCGGGTGTGACCCCTCCTGTGAATACTAAATGGAATGAGAGAAGTAATGATTTATACATAAAGGAAGCTTGGAACTGAAGACAAATTCTCCTCTCCCCAACTTGTTTCAAGCTGAACGTATTTACCACTGATGCATTGCCTAATTTTAGTACACAGTGCTGAGCCAAAAGAAAAATTTGAGTGTATGGCTACACAGTGGTACAGTATTTTAACAGAGAGCAGGGCAAGGCATCACACTTGGGCTTAGCAGGTCATGAAGCATTAGTGTCATTCATATGGGAAAGAGAAGCGCTGTGAAGTGGAATAAGCTCTTCCTTCTCTGCCAAGATTTATCAAGGAGCTGTGAAAAACCGAGCATCCTTGCTCAAGCAGCACAAGAATGATTCATCCTGACACATAGGTGAAGGCCTGAGAATTAGAAAAAATAAGGAGCTTTGTTTATTCCAGGAAATGCATTTTTCGATGGTAATATCTTACACTCGAATGTTTATGATGTGAGTTTTGCAGAAGCAATAGAAGCATGCAGCTGTTAAATCAGGAAACAAAAGAGGACCCCAAATTCCTGACATTTATGCACACAAGTTGAGGTAGAAGAAAAGCATAATGCTGTACCTGATCTACATTTAGACTATATACAGATCAAATCCAAATGCAACTCCTCCCCTGTTCTCAGTATAGGCCCCGGTATATGTTGGGCAGCCATCTCCCAAGCATGAGGTCACTCTGTGGCCTCTGCCACTTATTTTCTTCCTTTAGGGCACTTTACGAACTCACAGTTCAAAAGAGATTTAAACAATTCCCACATGGAGTCCCACTGACATAGTCCTGTGACAAATACTGGCCTCTAAACACCAAGCAGTCCCGATTAACCCAAATACCACAAAACAAAATCAGCCTTCTTCAGCTGATCACTATACAGTTGTCAACTTTCTACTAGCACAAAACCCAAACATCCTTGCCATGCCCCTCCCTGAGGCCCTGCCCCTTCTCCAAGGTCCCACCTCCTGCTCACTCCATCCCCCCTCCCTCCCTCACGCACTTTTCACCGGGCTGGCTTAGGGGGCTGGGGTGTAAGAGGGGTGAGAGCTCCAGCTGGTTGTGCAGGCTCTGGGTTGGGATGAGGGGTTTGGGTTACAGTAGGGAGCTCAAGGCTGGGGGTGGTGGAGATCAGGTGTGTTGAATATGGGAGGGGGATCTGCACAGGGAGGGGGTGAGGGCGCTGGGCTAGGGGATTCCAAGGTGGAGCCAGAAATGAGGCATTGATAGTGTGAGAAGGGGCTCCTGGCTGGGGCAGGGAGTTGGGGTGCAGGAGGATGAGGGGTCTGGCTGGGGGTGTAGACGTTGGGGTGGGTCTAGGATCGAGAGGTTTGGAGGGGGGGGATCAGGGCTGGTACCTAGATGTGGGGTGTGCAGAGGGTCAGAGGTGCAGGTTCTGGGTGGCATTTACGTCAAGCAACTCCCCAAAACAGTGGGATGGCCCCCTCTGATTCCTATGCAGAGGCACACCCAGGTGGTTTTGTGCACTGCCCTGTCTGCAGGTGCCACCCCCGCACCTCTCACTGGCTGTGATTCCCGGCCATTGGGAGATGCAGAGTCAGTGTTTGGGGCAGGCAGAAAGCAGAGCCTCCTGGCTGCCCCTATGCTGCTTCTGGGAACCGTGCAGAGCCACAGCAGGCGGGGAGCCTGCCTTAGCCCTGCTGACCAGACTTTTAACAGCCCAGTCGGTGGTGCTGACTGGAGCCACCAGGGTCCCTTCTCAACTGGGCATTCCGGTAAAAAACTGGAAACCATCCGATCTGTATAGTCTCTCCCAGATCCCCCTGCTTAGAGAGATTTCTCTCACATGCTCTCCTGCTTCTTAAGCTTACTCTCCTCTTCACTCCCCTACTAAGGCCCTGTCTTCACTACCACTTTAATTCGATGTTAACGACGTTAGGTCAAATTAAATGTGTACCTGTCTTCACATACATGCCCTTAACGTCGATGTAAAGGGCCCTCAAGATCGAATTTGGAACTCCTGCCTGACGAGAGAAGTAAGGCTAATTTAGACATTCCAAGCTCGACTGTGGGCTAGTGAAGACGGAACCGACATTAATAGCCTCCAGAGGCTGTCCCACAATGCCCCATTCTGACCGCTCTGGACTGCCTCACTGCTCCACTGTGACCGCTCTGCACTGCACTCTGAACTCGCTGCTCTGGCCAGGTTGATAAGACCCGGGAACATTTGAATACCATTTCCTGTTTGGTCAGCATGGCCAGCTCACCTGAACAACTCAGTCGCCATTCAGAGCAATCAGCAGCACTAGCCGCCATGCAGAGCTCAGCATCACAAGACTCCATGCAGAGCTCATATACCCTGGAGACCAGCCAGAGGAGAAGAGCTCCAGCATGGTCCACTCGTGAGGTGCTGGATCTCATCACTATCTGGGGAGAGGAATCCGTGATGTTGGAACTACGCAACAACAAACGGAATGCCAACACCTATGGAAGAGTCTCCAAGGCCATGCTAGAAAGGGGCCACAACAGAGACACCACACAGTGCCGCGTGAAAATTAAGGAGCTGAGGCAATCGTTCCAGAAAGCCAAAGAGGCAAACGGACGATCTGGGGGCACGCCACGGACATGCAGGTTCTACAATGAACTAAATGCGATAATGGGGGGCGCCCCCACCACCATCGCGCCGGTCTGCGTGGACTCCACAGATGGGATAATCGTCAGGGAGGAGACTGATTCCGAGGAGGACGACCATGAGGAAGAGGAAAATCTCACGGAGCAGCAGGAGGCCAGCGGAGAACCCGTGTTCCCAGAGAGCCAGGAGCTGTTTATCACCCTGGAGCCAGCACCCTCCCAAGCCTCCCAGGGGGGTAAGTGTTTCTTTTTTAAGGGATTACATGACGCGTGATTTTGTAAAGGAAGCATTTATTAATGAGTAACTTGCCCTAAGCCTAAGGTCTTAGCGTGCTTTCATTGCTGGTCAATTTTTACTCAAAGAGTTTGTCAATATACTCCGGGATTGACCATAAGTCCTCCACGGACATTTCAAGGAAGGTATCCAGGAGGTAGCGATGAATCCAGCGCAGCAGATTTCTGGGGAGAGCTGCCTTATGTGGTCCCCCGTGACAGGAGACCATCCCACGCCACGAAAGTAGTAAGTAGTCTGGTATCATTGAGCAGGCTAGCATTGCTGCGAACGGACCAGGACTTTGCATGGAGTCAAGGAGCATGCGCTCTCTCTCTCTCTGAGAAATTCTCAGCAAAGTGATGTCATTCATGGTTGCCTGTTTGAAATAGGAACTGCAATTACTAGGGAGATAAAGATTCCCAGCTGCAAAGAACTCTTTTCTGCTGAGGACCGACCAACCGCACACACACACACCCCCACGAACGCAGACCACCACCACCACCCCCTGCCCGTAGCGGTAGCTAGCAGGGACTCTGAGCAGTCTGCAAGCGGTTGCTTCCGCTTCAGATCCAACGCGCACCCAACCCCCCCCCCAAGCCCGTAGCGGTAGCTAGCAGGGAATCTGAGCAGTCTGCAAGCGGTCTGAAGAGCCCCAAAAAGACCTTAGCTAGCCCTTAGCGAGAGATTTTTTGGCCTTTGCTTTGCAGTTTGCGGGTCAGTGGGCACCACGCGGTGGGGGTAAGAGGGTGGGGCTACTCTACAATATGCAAGTGCCACTTCTAACTTACCATGGCCGGCTACACAGTGATTTCAGAAGCTGTGTTGGGCTGAGGCACGCATATGTGTCTGAGATGCTCTGACTTTTCTGTGAGCTATTCAGTCACTTTTAGGTGTAGAACATGACCTTGTACAGAAATCATATCAGGCCTCTGAATACTGAGGTTGCAAATGGCATACTACTCCCATTGTGTACCGTCCGAGACTGCATCTGCCTCCTAACCTTGAATGTATCTGTCTCATAACTTTCAAACTTTCTTTTCCCACATTCGCCCACAGATGAACAATTATCTCAGAATCCCCCGTCCTGCTCCTCCCGCCGTGCATCGCAGATAAGAAAGCGTAAAAAGAAAACACGAACGCGCGATGATATGTTCACTGAACTCCTGGATAACTCGCGCGCTGAGGCAGCCCGCCAGACGGAGTGGAGGGAAAGAATGATAGAGGCAAGGGATCGAGAGATACAGGCAAGGGATCGAGAGATACAGGCAAGGAATCGAGAGAGACAGGAATCGAGAGCCGCTGCAGAAAAGAGGGAAGAGCGTGAAGAAAGACGCATGGATGCTTTGCTCCACATAATGGAGGACCAGAGCGACATGCTGTGATCTCTGGTGGAGCTGCAGCATGCCCAAAGACCACTTTTGCAGCCCCTGTGTAACCACCTCCCCCCCCTCCCCAACTCCCATAGCTTCCCCACCCAGACGCGGGGTGAGAACATGGGGGGGCAAGCTCCGTGGGCCGCTCCACTCAACCCCACAAGCCAGCAGAAGCAGCAGCAGCAGCAGGCTGACGTTCTCGGAAAAGTTTTAAAAGCTGCTGTGTCTTGCCCACCCCTCCTCTCCCCCCTTCCCACCCACCCCTCCTCTGTCCGCTCCTCCCCCACTGCGACTGCCGGTTTCCCTCCAGGGGAAGGGGGAGGGATAGCTCAGTGGTTTGAGCATTGGCCTGCTAAACCCAGGGTTGTGAGTTTAATCCTTGAGGGGGCCATTTAGGGATCTGGGGCAAAAAATCTGTCTGGGGACAGTACTCGATCCTGCTAGTGTAGGCAGGGGACTGGACTTGATGACCTTCAAGGTCTTTCCAGTTCTAGGAGATTGGTATATCTCCATTTATTTATTTATTTTTATTTTATTTATACCAGGACAGTGATCCCCTGTATTTGTATTTCCGATGAACCAATAAAGGAACCATGATTTTTCAAACAGTGATTTTATTTCCTCTGCAAGCATGGGGAGGGAGGAGGGAAAGAGGGTTCAAGGGCAGCAGGCTTAGAGCACAGCAAGGGAGCAGATTCTCAAACGCCATCTCGGGCACTCATAAAACTGTCTTTCAAGGCGTCCCTGAGGCGCAGGGCCTCACGGTGTGCTCTTCTACTTTCCCTGCTGGTTGGCTGCTCATAAGTAGCAGAAAGTAAATTTTCCTCTGCCTCCCAGCCCGCCATAAACATTTCCCCCTTGCTCTCACAGATATTGTGGAGCACAGAGCAAGCAGCAATAACAATGGGGATATTTCTCTCGCTGATGTCTGAGCGAATCAGTAAGGAACGCCATCTCCCCTTCAGACGGCCAAATGCACACTCTACGGCCATTCTGCACTTGCTCAGCCTGTAGTTGAACAGCTCCTGACGCCTGTCCAGGGCTCCTGTGTAGGGCTTCATAAGCCAGGGCATTAGGGGGTAGGCTGGGTCCCCAATGATAACGATCGGCATTTTGACCCCCCCCACGGAAATTTTCTGGTCGGGGAAGAAAGTGCCTTGCTGCAGCTGCCTAAAAATCCGAGAGTTCCTGAACACTCGAGCGTCATGAAGGTTTCCCGGACACCCCACGTACAGGTCGGTGAAACGTCCCTTGTGGTCAACCACTGCTTGCATGACCATTGAGTAATAACCCTTCCGGTTTCTGTACTCGGCGGCCTTGTGGTCCGGTGCCAGGATAGGGATATGAGTCTCATCTATAGGCCCACCACAGTTAGGGAATCCCATGGTGGCAAAGCCATCTATTGTGGCTTGCAGGTTTCCAAGGTTTATAACCCGGTGTAGCAGCCGCTCGACGATTGCCCTGCTTACTTGCATCACAGCAAAGCCCACTGTAGACCTACCCACCCCAAACTGATTTGCCACTGACCGGTAGCTGTCTGGCGTTGCAAGCTTCCAGAGGGCTATCGCCACTCGCTTCTCAACTGTAAGGGCTGCTCTCATTTTGGTATTCCTGCGCCGGAGGGCCGGGGACAGCAAGTCACAAAGTTCCATGAAGGTGCCCTTTCGCATGCGGAAGTTTCTGAGCCACTGGGAGTCATCCCAGACCCGCAGCACTATGCGATCCCACCAGTCCGTGCTTGTTTCCCTGGCCCAGAATCGGCGTTCGATGGCATGAGCCTGCCCCATTGCCACCAAATTTGACAGATTGTCAGTCGCCCTACTTCCAAAACCGTCAGTGTCCCTGTCGTCCCCGCTGTGCACGTCCTTGTCCATCTCCTCCTCACTGTCGTCAGGTTCCAGAAAGCGCAGTTGTCCCCGGATCGCATTCCTCTGCAGACGGTGCAGCATGAACTCCGCAACCGTGATCGAGGTCCTCACAACGGCCATTACTGCAGCCGTGGTGTCAGTGGGCTCCATGCTTGCAATGCTATGGCGTTAGCACGGCGCGGAGAAAGGGCACGAATTATGGGATGCCTACCCACAGTGCACCGCTCGTAATGGGGGTCGGCGGCACGGAAAAAGGGCACAAAATTTGGAAATGCCTACCCCTAGTGCAGCACTCGAAATGGTGCCTGCTGGGGGATCAGGGAACTGTGGGATAGGTACCCAGAGTGCAACGCTCGTCATGTCGACGCTTGCAAAAGTTGTGCGGACAGACACTGTCGACTTGCTGTGCTTAGCTGTGCCTAGTGAAGACACACAAAATCGACTGCATACAGTCGAGTTCACAACATCGAAATAAAGGAAATCGAACTACTGCTGTAGTGAAGACATACCCTAAGTCAGGGCCCCGCGGGAGCCTTCTTGCTCTCTACGGTGTCTAACTGCAGTTTACTGGGCTTCCCAGCTTTACTGTAACTTCCTGCGATTTTTATTTTAGGATGACCTGAGTCCACCCAGGTGTGGCTCAGCCTATAAACTGGGCTGGCAGAGCCCCAAGCTCTCTGGCCCATGGGGAGGAGTTGCAACGGAATGCTCAGTTGTATTATGCTGTTCAGTCCTGTGTGTAACACAACTTATTTAAACTAACTTTAGCCACGCCTGGCAGAAAATTTAAAGATCTTATACTGAACGCATCTGGTGTATCGCTTGGAGAAGGAAGCTCTGTACCGCATCTATATATGTGATACAGGAACCTGACCTGTTAGTGGCAGCCCTGCAACCTACAGAATACAAAGAGTACCCACGTGACACAAACGACGTTGCAAATGACATTTATACCCTCCCACTATACTCCATGAAGCAATAACGCCAGCAACAGACTTTAAAAGAAAATAAGGCTTGGCCTCCCAGAAGAAGCAACAGAGTGGAGGAGGATCTTTGACCACCCCAGTAATAGTAATATCAACCGAATTGACTTCTGAAGTGTTACTGTCAATAATGTATGCAGTGTGGTCATAGCAATGGTGGGCCAGGATATCAGTGAGACAAGCTGGGTCAGGTGATAGCTTTTATTGGGCCAACTTCAGTTGATGAAAGAGAAGTTTTTGAACTTACACAAAGCTCTTCCTCTGTTTCCCAGATCTGAAGAAGCTCTGTGTAAGCTCGAAAACTTGTCCCTCTCACCTCTTGTCATTTTATATCTCCAAAACATTTTACAAAATGTTTGAGCCATTTCATCTTTGCTGATGTTACACTATATTAACCTTTCCTAACAGACTGTAAAGATAGACATCTCCAACAGAATTTACACCCCATGCAGCATACCTTTGTAACAATTTTAATAAATCTTTGTAATTACAGAAGACAGTTTTCATCAATTAATAAACTGATTAATGTTAAACATACATTTGAATACAAAATTTTGGTTAAAAGGGATTTGTTTAATAACTTGATCTCTTCCCACCATTTACCTCAGATAATCATACACGTAGCTTTCACAGTACTATTGTAAGTAAGTTATGATGTTTTACCCAAGGTGAAGGTAATTCTGAATATCACAATACACTTTAAACAAACATATTCCAAAATCCCACTATGTCTATATAAGCGCTCTCAACAGGAAGACAGAATACATGGAGTATAACTTTAAAAATGTGCCTCCTAGTCTTTTTTTCCCCAGAATATACATGTACTGCATAAAATATGCTCTAACTTACATACCAGTGTAGATCCAAAAATACCTGCAATAAAGGCATTTTAGTTGCATCCGGTTACATTGTAACAGAGATGAAAATCTGGCAAAGTATTTCCAAAAAGACAGACACACAAAGAAATATCAGATGTAACACAGTAGGTCATTTATTTATCCTAGCTAGAACACTTTCACAGAGTCTGGTAATACAATCACCCTCACCATTTTTTTTATTTTAATTTTTTTAAACAACAATATAACTAAAACAGAGGAAGCCAATTTTGCAAAAAAAAAAAAAATTGCTTCACTGAATATGAACGGTTACAGATTTTTGCTAAGTGTGAAAGAAAGATCAGTATCCTGGACCTGTGCATATATTGTCTTGAACGCCTTCATCAAATAGGATCAAATAGGATGCTAAAGGCATTTCATTTGAAAATACTAGGAATAAGGAAAATGTGGAAAAATTGAAGCTGAAACACTAATGGTAGACATATTCCCCCTGATTCTCTTTGCTAAAAAGACAGATGTCATTGATTTAATCTGAATACCTCATTTTTAATATTTTTATCTTGACTTTGTCCAAGTGATAAAGTCATTATCTATTCCATTACATAACACATTGTTGACACTTTACATCTTACCAAGCATAAGTTGAAAGTTTTCCCTGAAGGCTTGAAACCTTAATGGATTCTGTGATGGCAGAGCAATCAGCAATGACTCACAATTGAGTTGTCACCTTCTGACATTTCTAGAAGACTCACAGATCCATAATTTCCCTCCGTTGACTGGGAAAACTGCCAATATCTTGTTTATTGATTAGCATCAAGAGGATCTCAACTGATATCTAGCCCCTGCACTGCCAGGGAATCTGGCATAAGATCTGGATACCCAAGGATGAACTAGTAGACAATTCCACTAACTTATTGTAATGTACATAATGGTGGGAATATAAAAAAAAAAATTCTTTGTCCATGCCACTAAGGAAGCTTTGATATTGTACGTTTGGTGCACAAGTACCATATCCTGCAAAGACATTTAATACTGGAACATTCTCTTCCCAAAATACAGGTCTTAAAAGCATCTTGAGAGGGTTTTTTTTCCCTTCCCTTACAATAATAGGAATGCATTTATTTAGTTCTTAGTGAAACACAACCTAATAAGAAATTATCACCGAAGTCTAGGTACTCTTACTTGTAAGCTCTTCTGTACCTACACTTAGGGAGCAATATTTTCTTAAGTCAAGATCTATCCAGAATTCAAACTCTCTAGGCTCCCTGAAAAAGTTTGATCTCTTCCCAATTTCCTCTCACTTTCAAATCCTCTGCTGAAGAATTACATTCTTTTGGGAAAGGCTTTGGGATCTCCTGGAAGAAAAAATTAGAAGGCTGTTTCTTTTTTAGGGTCTCCTACTTATTTTTCTCCTAGTACACAAAAGGCCAAGCTATGTCAGATGAGTCTTCTCCTGCCTCTTCTAGACACCTGTCTGGAGGTGTTATCACCACATTGTTAAAGACTCAAACTCTTTCATGTCCGCTGGACGCTGGATTACAAAGAAAACTAATAGAAGTTACAACTTTTGTCACCTCTGGAAACCATTTAGGAAAAGGATATACAGTGAAAACTCGATATAACGGACTAATTCGGGCGAGGGGGTGTCCGTTAAAGCCGAAAGTCCGTTATTTAATAATTTTTTAAAATCATTAAATAACAGGACTTTTGGCTTTAACGGACACCCCCTCACCCGAATTAGTCTGTTATATAGAGGTTTTACTTATCACGGCCGGGAGCCGTGAGTCAGCCCGCCCGGTGGCAGCCAGCAGCCTGCCCGCCCGGGACCCCGGCTGCTGGGACCCGGGCGGGAGCAGTCAACCCGCCTGCCCGGATCCCGGCTGCTGGCACCCCGGCAGCAGCTAGCAGCCCACCCGCCCGGGACCACGGCTGCTGGGACCTGGGCGGGAGCTGTCAGCCCGCCCGCCCGGATCCCCGCTGCGGGGACCCGGGTGGGAGCTGTCAACCCGCCCGCCCGGATCCCCGCTGCGGGGAGCTGGGCGGCCGGGCTGCTAGCTGCCGCCGGGGTCCCAGCAGCCGGGATCTGGGCGGGCGGGCTGACAACTCCCGCCCGGCTCCCCGCAGCGGGGATCCAGGCAGGCGGGTTGACAGCTCCCGCCCGGATCCCGGCTGCTGGGACCCCGGCGGCAGCTAGCAGCCCGCCCGCCCGGGACCACGGCTGCTGGGACCCGGGCGGGAGCTGTCAACCCGCCCGCCCGGATTCCCGCTGCGGGGACCCGGGCGGGAGCTGTCAGCCCGCCCGCCCGGATCCCCGCTGCGGGGACCCGGGTGGGAGCTAGCAGCCCGCCCGCCCGGGACCCCGGCTGCTGGGACCCGGGCGGGAGCTGTCAAACCCACCCGCCCAGCTCCCCGCTGCGGGGAGCCGGGCGGGAGCTGTCAGCCCGCCCGCCCGGATCCCGGCTGCTGGGACCCGGGCGGCAGCCAGCAGCCGGGACCCGGGCGGGCTGGCTGACGGCTCCCGCCCCGGTCCCATCAGCCGGGACCCCGGGGGGCTGGCAGCGGGGAGCCGGCAGGCAGCCCGCCCACTGCCTGGACCCCGGCGGCAGCCGGGTACCGGCAGCCAGCCCCCGATTTAACGGATTTTGGATGCATCGGACGTGCTCCTAAATTTTGTCCGTTGCATCCGAAGTCCGTTAAATCGGGGTCCGTTAAATCGGGGTTTTACTGTACAAGCATGCTTCATTTCCCATGTATGCCACTAGGTGGCTTCCTTTCTGCCTGGACACACAATTACAGATTTAAAAGTCACCATACTGCAGCAAAAAAACTTCAAGTCCAGACTGCAAAGGGAAACTGCAGAGCTACAATTCATTTGCAAATTCAACACAAACAATCTCGGATTGAACAAAGACCTACAATGGCTTGCTAATTACAGAAATAGTTTCTCCTCTCTCCATGTTCACACCCCCCATTCAAATGCTAGAAGAATAACCCACCCTCCCTGATCGGAGATAACAAGCTGGTTCAGCCTAATTGGACTAACCTTTTTACCTCCCACCTGGTTCTTGCCTACTTTTCTATACCTGCCTCTGGACACTTCCACTGCTTGCATCCGACGAAGTGGGTATTAGCCCACGAAAGCTTATGCTTCAAAACTTTATAGTTAGTCTTTAAGGTGCCACAGGACTTTGTTACCTCTGCTATTCCAGACTAACACGTCTACCTCTCTGATTCTTAACAACAACAAAGGTATTTTTACTGTTGCATTGATGAAAAAACAAAACAAAACACAGTTAACTGATTCCTTCCACAGGTTTTGAAACATACATTATTCAAGATTTGGCCAGGGAAAAATCCTACCTATGACTGAATTTGACTTATATACACACACAAGTATAACTAGTCAGTAGTCTATTTCAGTGCTAAATAAAGTATTAATTATTCTGTATAGTTCTTAGGGCAGCTCAAGTACAGAGCTCTTCAATTTAGTTTAATTAAGGTTTGTTATGCCAGCAGTTATTTTACTGTGAAATACTTTAATTAGGGAAGTAGAACTATGTTAGAATTATTAAAGTATTTGAACATCTTTGACCAGTCACATTCAAAGACAGAGATAGCATCCCATGATGTCCAAATGCAAATGAAAAATGCTGAGAAATCACCTAGGTAGAAATGGGGAAACATAAGGGATTAGTTAAATACAACTTGTCTAGTCAAATAGAATATTAAACAACTTTACATCTGTTTCCTTTTACATACAACTGCAACCTGTATTGGGCTTTTAGAAACCAAAATTGTTACTGAATAGAAGGAACTTTATTTCTGGTACCTTTCTTGGTTGTTCTACATAGTTGTTTGGCTTCTGGATGTAGGGATCTACTATCCTCTTCTACAGAGAAAACCCAGAGGAAGGGAAGTTCCTATGCACTTCAGTGTAGTGTTTCTCCTGCACTACATCTTCACTTGCAAGGGATGGGTTTTACTGCCACAGAGCCCTGGCCTACACTGGGGGGGGGGGGGGAGGAAGGGGGAGAAGGGGTGAAATCAATCTAAGACATGCAACTTCAGCTATGAGAATAGCGTAGCTGAAGTCGACAGCACTGAGACGACTGCTCTCCGACAACTCCACCTGCGGCTCTCACAGTGGTGGAGTACAGGAGTCGATGGGAGAGCACTCAGGGATTAATTTTTCACATCTAGACTAAATGTGATAAATTGACCCCTATAGATGGATCTCACAGGGTCAATCCCTACCATAGTGTAGACCTGCCCAGAGAGAAGAGTCAGAGCACTATAATAAGGATATTAGTAATCCAAGATCCACAGGAAGATATGCAGACTTTGAGGAAATCCAAGCAAGAAGTATATATTCCACACCAACCACAATGGTATGTAAATTATCCTCTATGGACTGGTCTCCAGCCTTTTCCTATTTGCACATTGAAGTCAAATCGTCATTGGTGGCCTGGCCTCAAACTGCATACAATTCCATCTCTTCTAATCTCTGATGGTAGAGCAAGAGAAGTCATGAAACAGGAATGAATAACCTTGTGATCATGCCAGTGATGATAATGCCTAAGGACAATAAGGGCAATGCCCTGGGTCACAGTAATAGATCCTGTGATGGAGGAGCACTTTGATGTTAACTTAATGCATATTAAGCTCACTTGGGGTTATTTTGTCATTGTAAATGCTCAAGCTAGGTATCTGAAAAGGGTTAAAAGACAATGCATCAGTAATTGCATTCAAAAAAGAGGAGAGGAAAAGATTTTATCTTTCATGGAGGAGGCAAGCTGATGTAAGGGAACTGTTATCCCCTTACTAACACTCAGTGGGGTGTTTTGATTATTAGCTCCCAGGACCCTGAGGCTGACAGTCCCCAAGGGCAATGGGGAGAGGCCAGCACTCCAGGTCAGCCTGATTGACAGGGCAGGAAGACTACTGAAGGAGTCAGGAGGGCAGGGTGGGTCCTGTCCTCTGTGTGAGCTGGAATTGCCTGGGCCAGACAGGGTGGGGCTGAACTAAGCAGAGAGCTGAGCTGGGGAACAGAGCTGTGCCAGATCCAGAGGGGCCAGCAAAGCAGCCCAGAGACAGACCCTGTGCTGGTAGCAGAGCTGCAGCCCCAAAGCCGGAGCACAGCCCAGAGACAGCAGACTTGCCCTGGGAGCAGCTGCAGGAACCAGAGCCAGAGAGGCCAGGGAAGCAGCCCACAAAGCAGGTCAATGCTGGGGGCAGAGACGCACAGCTCTGCTCTGCAAGCAACTCCTAACAGCCAGAGCCAGAGGGGCCAGAACAGCTGTTCAGGGGGCTGCAGCAGCAGCAGCCCAGCTGAGGCAGAGTGGAGCTGAAACAGAGCAGTGGAACTGTGGCTGGAGCAATCCAAAGCCTGAGAGAGTGTGTGGCCACCACCAGAGGAAGTGTCCAATTCACAGCATCCCTGCAGCACAGCTGAGAAGGAGACTTGGGTCTACCAGGAATAGACTGTGAACTGTCCTGACATTGCAGAGACACTAGTTTTGATGTACCCTGCTACCACAGAGCAGGGTGATGTGGTTTCTCTAATCTTTCTAGTTTTTCCTTATTCATTTTAAGATAAATTGTTCATTAAATAATTTACATTTGCTTTAAGTTTTATGTAATGATCAGTGGGCCAGGGAAGTGCCCAGTGCAGAGGGAGCACCCCAGAGTGGTGCGGCGCAGGACCCCAGCTCGAGTGGTGCGGCGCGGCCCCCCGGCTCGAACGGCGCGGCCCGGCGCGCCTCCCCCCCCCCCACCACTTGAGCGGCGCGGCGCGGCGCGAGACGGGAGACAGAAGCGAGCCGGCGGTTGCTGTCCACTGGGGACGGGACGGGACAGGCGCCTGCAGCCTCTTGCCTGTCCGGAGGGGCGGCTGTGAGGGAGCCCAGCGCCGCGGACCACCAGTGGACACGGACCACCGGTTGGCGACCACTGGTATAGATTATAGGGGTAAAATCCTGGCCTGAATGAAGGCAATGAATGCTTCACAATGGTCTTCAATGGAATCATCTGCAGGACTTTAGTTTGTGTGTGTGTGTGTGTGTACTCGCGCGGGGGGGTACAAGTGATCTGCAGACAAAGAAATAGGAGGAAGTTGCATGAAGCTGTTTTCTTAAGATTCTGCCCCTTCTCATTCCCCCCCCCCACACACACACTTTTTAAAGGCCCAGGTTCCCAGGGCTTGACAGTTTGGGTCTTAATTAAAATTTAAAGATAGGGAATGGTTTAGCAAGACTGAACTGCTGAGCCTCAAGCTGAATTAAACAACAAAATGGAAAGAGTGATGTTTTCCTTGTTCTTTACTGTAATATCCCAGTGTGAAATATGCATATTTAAGTTATAGGGTGAGCCAAAACAGTCCCCTCTTGAGTATTCATTAAAGTGTGCTGTCCCATTCCTTTTCATTAAGCTAATTGGGGAAATCTTCCCTTTTATATTATTCTTTTTTTAAATGAAAATATCTCCTTGCTGAAAATTAATTATTGAGTGTTCCAATGCTTTATAAGATATTTATACAGTATGTTCTTTTGAGCTCATCTCTCTTTGTATTAGATTGTAGTCTTGACCACATCTAGGGCAAGAAACATGCTCAGTTTTAGCGTATAACTTAAACTGGCTCCTGACCAATAAAACAGATATTAGTTTGTATGTCTTTATCAAATGAGTGGGTGATTCTTAACAGTACTGAATAAAAGACTAGTGTTATAAACACCTTTCAAAATATATCATCATCATAGCAGGTAGGTTGATGTTATTTTAAAGGTCAGTGACGATCTTCAAAAAGATGCACACACATTTTTTCTTTATACTCCATGAATATTAAATGAATGGCAGGAATTTTTTTTTATAACTTTCTGATTAAACACACAAACCTTGTTCTTGTACATACTAAGCCAGCCTCAGAAACTGAACCAGCCATTTAAGTTATGTGTACACTGCATCGTAAACCCTGGTCTGTGTGACCCAGGCTTGTGGACTCGATATTTCCACTCCAGGGCTTGAGCATCCACACTGAATTGCAAACTGGGTTACCATTGATGGACCTGGTCCTCACAACCTTGCTGACACATTCATACTACACACTATGCAGACATTCTGAGTGAGATTTGGGGCTTTGCTAGTGCAAAAAGTTGCACGTGAAAAATCTGCATTTACATGCTTGTAGCTGTATTAATCAACACGTGGTATGCATCACCTTCTGTGCATGACCTAGAAGGATATGGCACTGTTACAGCTCACTGCTATAGGAATTGGTTCTTTAGTTTTATGTTTTTAGGTTTATGTTTTTCTGCAGGATCCCCTGGTTCAATCCTCAGTCATAACCAACATGGCAGTGAACACAAGTAAACCATATTTACTCATGCAGATAAGGGTTGTGTATGCAACATAGGCAGAATCTCATTTAACGTAACAGAGCTCCATTTGAGCACAAGGGTCCACCTTCACAGACCCAATTGCAGGAGGACAATCCTCTTTTGGGAATGATTATATAATGGATTTGAGGCCAGTTAAAAGTTTAGTTCAAAAGCTTATTGGTGGGATAAAGATTAGATGTTGCAATGCTAAATGTATTTTTCCTACATCTTCTACTACTCCAGTTTATTTAGTTTAAGCTTTGCAGACAAGTACTGATCTGCTGAAAGGTTCTTTTCATTGATAAAGTTATTGAAGCATTAGGTATATAAAATTAGCTAAAATGTATAAGGGACATAAAATTTCATGTTTCAGACTAAATTAATTAACAGAGTTTAGGAAGAACTCCCTCTTACCATGGGCAGTTTATTCCATAATTATCCATTACAAGGTATCTTGTACCTTCTGGTGAAGCATCTGGTATTAGTCACTGTCAGAGACAGAGATAAAATCAATGGTCTGATCCAATATGGCAATTCACTGCCTCTGAGATGTACATATAAGTATTGGTACAGATTAAACTCTCTCTCATAGAGCTAAATCTGAATTTTGAAAGTAGAAAAATATTATTGCTGTAAAGTTTTAATATTGGAGAATTGTTAATTTATCAAGAAGAGAAATCAGCAATATGCACAGTCATAAAATGCTTATTTGTAATGCATTTGATCCTCAGGGAAAATAATTGCAGTTAACAAAAACTGCTTTGCAGTTGGCTGATTTTGCTCACTTTCATTTACTAATACTAATAAGTATTTCATCAAAACCATTTATTGCAAATAAAGGTTCCCAAAAATAAAAAAAAATGATTTTAGTGTACTGTTGTAATTACTAGTTAGAATCAGAGAGAAATTCCATAAATTAAAATATGTAATCCATGTGCAATCTTATGCACTTGAGATGAAGCTAACAGACCACAAGATGGCAGATGGAGGCAACTAACGTGACATTTTGTGTAAGTACAGAAAAGTTGGTGGGTCAATTCAAAAGTTACCTTCTTAAAATAGAAAAGATTATATTAATTTAGGAAATCCAGAGAATAGCATTGTAAGTGTAAGTCTGCCTTTATGTATATGTATGTAGCCTTTTGTCATAAGTATAAAGTAGCTTAGAATTACTGTTTTACCTGTAAAGGGTTAATCTAAAGGTAACCTGAGAGGGAATGACGTACTGGAGATGCTAATCAACCTCGGAGACAAAAAGAGAGTTTTAGTTTCATTTTCTGTCATCTCTCTCTCTCGCTGGCTCTCCTGCAGTTCGCCTGGCTATGGTACGAATCACAGCTATGTCTCTACCTGCCTTTCTATCATCTTCTAATAAGTCAAGGCCAGTAGTAAGTGAATTGTATGAATTATCACTTGATAATTGATCCATGGTGTTCTTTTACTGTTAAGTTTTGGCAGGGGAAGAATTCCCAGGGAGGGATCAGTTATATTGTGTGATGCTAGTGGGTTGTTTGTCTCTTAATTTCTGTACAAGGGAGTTATGCTTCTTTTTTTTTTCTTTTATTAAAATCTTTCTTTTAAGACTCTGACTGCTTGTTTCCATTGGATAGATCCTGGTTTGGATCGAGCACGTCTCACAGAAAGTGAGGGTTTTGGTCTTTGTTTCTCAAATCTCTCCCAGGTAAAGGGAGGAGATTTGGGGGTGATTAAAGTAGGGGTTCCAATTTACCCTAACACATGGTTTTGGGGGCTTAAATTGGTGGTGGCAGCATTTTCCAAGCTCAGACATACGAGAAGTTTGTGTTCTGGGGAAAAGTTTTAACCTAAGCTGGTAAAATAAGCTTGGGGGATTATTTCGTTTTTCATGCGGGTCCCCACATCTTTACCCTAGAGTTCAGAGTGGGGAGGCAAACCTTGACACCTTTTTTCCCATAGAATCTGAGCATCTGAGATCCTCAAAATTAACTTAATCAATTTATCCTCATGAGGCATGGAAGTGTGATCCCCATTTTTACAGATAGAGACAAATATACAAAGAAATTAAATGACTTGCCCAGGGTCACACAGAATTCTCTGATTCCTCAACTCCAGCACTGTACTTTACCCCAAACATCATCTTTCCACTCCAGTGTTCAATATTGAATACCGTACCAGAAGTGTATACTTTGTGTCTGATCCAGCCATGTGCACAGATCTACTGTTTGCTAGGCTTACCCTATTTCAAATAGAGGACAGTGCTGGGGCAGACAGAGCTTGAGGGGAAGGGCAGGTACAGCACCCACTGTTCTCCAGCCACCCAACTCTGAAGACAGCACAAAAATAAAGGTGGCAAAACCAAATCACGGACATTTGTTTATATTTCAAAGGTCTGCCCAGTTCGAGATCAGAGGGTCAAAAAGAGGTCCTGTCTGAGAAAACCCAGACATTGGTAACCTTACCTCTTCAGTACCTACAATATTTGGACAGTAATTCAGCTGAGTAAGCCATCTACCTAGTATAGCAGTAGCTATTCTGTGTACTTCACTGGACTGCATACAGAGCCCATTTATCCTCTACCCTATCGGTCACTGCCCATGAAGAAGAAAAAAACATATTGTGAATGGGAAGGGTATCTGGATTCCACGTGCTTGATTCACAAATGTAGCAAATCAATCATGTGACATTTACTTAATCACTGGAGTTTTTAACCAAAGAATGCCTCCGAATAATACTTGTGCAGTGTAAATACAGAAAAGAATAGTTTCTCTCTAGTTCTGGGCTGCCCTATTGGGGCTTTCAGGATTGCAGTAGTCATATTGGTAGCTGAAAGGGGGCTCCAGAACCAATGCCCACGTGAAACACAAGGTATAATTGTTTCACCAGTGCAGAAGGCCATCATGCTGTGCAGGAGGTTCCTGAATTTATGGTATCTATAAAGACCATTTGACACCAAGCTGGGGAAGAAATTAGACACACCCACCCACACAGCTGCAAACAATACAGCTTTCTACAGCCGAGCTTGTAGCAGGAATATCTAATAATACAGCACAGACATCCATTTTCTAGTTCCTCACGCTGTCAATTTTTTTCTCTCTAACATATTCAAATCTAAGGTCTGGATATTAATATTAAATTTGGAGGATTCATTCAAACTGGAGGGAAGACAACAGTGGATAGCAGAACTTCTGAAGAGAGAAGTTGTTATATGACAATTTTCCAGGTATGGTATGACATCGTATATGGAATCAAGTATTGCTTACATTTTCCATTGAAACATATATATATATTGTTAGTAATTACAATACAATCTAATTTCCTTTTTCAGCTTATTAGCATATAACTGAGGTTTCAATGAGCCCTGACATCAGGTTAACAAACCTTCACTGTTAGAAGCTTTGCAAGATAAACTTGCCATAATACCTTTGGTTTGCTGTGGATAATGCAGGCAGCTAAACCATTAAGGTAATTACAGAGAGAAAGAAATGAAGTGAGGTAGTTTGTCAGAGTAAGAAAGTGTATCTCTAACTTAATTGAATTCTCTGAATAAAAAATGTATCGGCTAAGACATTAAGACGAATTTTAAGCACTAAACCACTGTAGAGGTCTCATTATAATGGAAGATACTAAGCATAGCAAAAATATTTGAATATGTTAGATCTAAAACTTCACTTAATACATGCACAGTAATAGTGTAAGTTTAAGGTGTCATTATCACATCCATGGCAAATCTGAATGCAAAGGTAGAGGTTAGCCAAACCTCTTACCCTCAGTCATTAAGAAATTTTGAGATAATTTACAAATCTATTCTCTCAGTAATGCATAGCAGATTTGTGCTGAGTTCTTAAGACACATGCACATGGATACCTTGAATGGATGAGACCCCGGGACCATAGGACACTGGTTTGCAACTGCAAAAAGAACTGCTTTTAATGTGGGATAGATCTTTACTCTTCTTGTCTGTATTGCAAATGTTCTGTAGAACTACAAAAAAGACTACAGTCTGCAGAAATGTCTACCCACCACCTTTTATGCACACAAAAGTTTTAAACTTCAAGAGGCAATCACAAAAGTGTATAAGTATCAGCATCATACTTTCGTACCTTTATACTTTACTATGAGTTCCAAGGCATCTCTGAATCAATAGCTAGCTACTTTTTTTGTTGTTTGTTTGCTCATTTTCACATTTGAAGTCATAATTCTCATAATTTCAATTGGCTTTTTAGCTAAAGAAACTCAGAATCCAAGGATGAAAGTATATTATTCATATGCTGGGCCACCCAGCTCCAATACATCTCTGCTTGATATAGTAAATTATTTCTCCTCCAAAAAGGGGCAATTAAACATAAGAAGCACTAACATCCTCCAAGAGATCTCTTACACATTTTTAAAATATACAGTAATTTAGAATTTGTAGCGGAAAAAAATGCAAAATCTATCTCTGAAGGGTTTTGTTTGTTGGTGGGGGCAGGAGTCAGAGTTATCACCCTTTACTTGTAAAGAGAAAAATATCTAATTTCAGAACTGTTGAGGAAAGACGCTAAAGTATGGATGATCACAAGAATGATCTGCGTACTTCAGCCCTATTGCTACCTGCAAAAGGTCTGCTAACAGTTGAATGAGGTAACGTGTGCCTTCAGCCTCTCCAAGGCAACGGGGGCAATTTGCAGGTTCCAGGCAAAGTCCACCCTTACTTACTGAAATGCAGCCCCACTGAATTAAGTGAGTTTTGCAATTATAACAGAGCAGACCATTTGTTACTTCTGTTTGGATACCACAGAGCGCCTAGCACTGGTTGAAATTTCCAATTTGAATTTTTTTTCCAAATTATTATTATTATTTTTTTAAACACTGTGATGGTGCTGTTCCTGGTGGGATCCAACTGTGAGTGTCAGATCAGAACAGATTGCTTCCAAAGGGGCAACTACAGCCCAAAGCTGGGGGTTTTCCATGCTAAGGTGAACCAAATCAGCCAAACAGAAAAGACTTTGGTTTCGCCCCACTGGCTAACCACAAGTCACACAAGCAATCCCCTTAGACACTCCAGGTTTCCAGTATCACCACCAGCAGCCACCTCTCCTGGGGATCAATGGTTATGAAAACCAATACCCCAAATAAAGAAAACGGTTCTCCCCAATTCCAAATAATCAGGACCCAGACCCAGGTCAATATACAAATCAGATCTTCCCACAAATCACACTGTTGCCAATTCTTTAGAATCTAAAATCTAAAGGATTATTGTACAAGGAAAAAGGTATAGGTGAGGGTTAGGAATGGTTAAAAGAAATCAATTACATGCAGTAATGGCAAATCTCTTGGTTCAGGCTTACAGCTGTAGAATAAACTGCAGGTTCAGATAAAAGTCTCTGGAATGCATCCCCTCCAGGGATGGGTCAGCACCCTTGGCCAGAGTTCCCCAGTGTAGCAAAGTTCCATCCAGAGCTGGAAACAAGGCACGCTGAAAACTGGAGGTAGAAGACCAAATGGAGGAAGTTTTTCCCAGGTTTTATAGACTTTGTCCTGTGGGCGAAGACCCGCCACCCTCTGCTTTTGTGCAAAATGGAGGTTCATAGCCACATGGTCCAATTACCAGACTCTCCAAGGTTCAGTTTCTGACCAGGCAGGTGACATTCCTGGAGTAGCTTGGGTGTGGACAGGCATCTCCAAAGTTCATTGTGTAGCTGATGGTCCTTAACAGCCCATCAGCCAGGCCAGCCAAGTTAACAGCTTGTCTGAGATTTCACCCAGAAGCCAAGCATAAGTTTTAAATACAGGCACCATGTAGCCAATATCCATAACTGTAATTACAAAAAAGTTACACACATACAGATAAATTAAACATAATCAGCAGATCATAATCTGGTCGCAGAAATCTTATCTGGCCCCCTTTACATCATATTTGGTACCCCAATGATCTATATGGTCCCAAATCATTTCAGTCATGTGACAAACACACACACAAAATTTTCCAGCCATTCAACAAAAACAAAAACATGAACTTTTTTTCCTAGTTTGGGGAGTTTTTCTCCTCCCCCCCCCCCATTTAGTCTTTTTCCCCCCAGTGACTAAATGGAAACTAGGAGGAAAGGGAAACAAAAGGAGAAATTTAATCAATTCTGAGTTTGAAAAAAAACAGACCAGTTTTCAGTTTCTCTAATTTGTGTTAGTTTGTTTTAAATGAAAAAAACAACATTGATTTACCAAAAAAATTGAGGCAACATTTTTTTCTCCACAAAACATACTGACCATTCTAAAGTTAGCTCTAATGAAGACACTAAAGAAAGGAACAAATTATAATTAGCAGAGGTGCTGGGGGTGCAGCTTGGAGAGGTGACACACCTATCAAGGAGGCATGTTACTACGAACACAGGATTAAAGTTCTCCATTCTGGAGGTAGGATGGGTCTTTTGGCCAACATAATGAACCAGGACTCAGGATGTGAATTTAAATCTTTGCTCTGCCTCAGAATTCCATTCTGACTTCAGGCAGGTCAAATACTCAGTCAGCTCCTCGTCAGTTAAATTACCTCCTTTCTCCCACCCTTTTCTTGACTATGCATGTTGTAGATGCTTCAAATCAAGGCATGTGGTTTGTTATGTGTTTGCACTCTCTAGGTGCTATTTGTACTCTAGGAGTACTGCAATACAACCCCCCCCCCCGAATCTACTCTTTTTGTCAGATTTGTGGGGTTGACTTATTATGACACACCTACCTGATTTGCTACATATAGAGAAGTCTCTGTTTTATTAGTTGAAACATGTAAAAGTACATGAAGGCAAAAAGAAGACAGACTTCAAAACACTGTTCAGAAGATTAGGTAAATTATAGAAGGGCATACAACATTAAAATGCTTATCTAAACTGAATATTAAGCTTTGATCCTTTTTTCAGTGGCTAGAGGAAAATTCACATTTATTTTTAAAATGCCATGCCTCTGGATGGGTTTGGAATCCATAAAACTAGAGTTGCTCCAGTTTTGTTGTTTGCTTTCCATTTGTAAAATTTGGGTTTCAAGTGCACTAATTTCAGTTGACATTGTTTGTAGTTCCCCTTTCCTTAAACTAAATGAAAATTGTTTTGTAATTAATGGTAGACTGGAATGTAACAGCAGCAGCATCTGAGGAAACTCAGCAAAAGGATAAAAGGACAGAAGGATGAAATACTGGGGAAAAAAAGAGGGCCAGTTGGAAATTGGTGTACAGTATATTAGAAAGTATAAATATATAGTATAAAATTTTGAACTTCTTGGTCTCTCATCATATATTAATAAAGATTAAAAGCCATCTATTCCTTTATTGATAATTTAGATACTAAAGTTTCAGATTCATCCAGAATTAAACAGATCGATAACCTGGAATAGTGAAGCTTCGAAAGGCTGGGTTTTTATATAATCAGAGGTGAAGAATTTGCATTCACCATCCCCTAGATAGTCCCAACAAAAAAACCACTGAACAGTTTTTGTTTCAGAAGTCCATCCTTATCTGGCCCATTTTTCCAATAGAGTCTTTTGATCTCATAGTAGTTATATCTTTCCCTCTTGAAAGGTTACATACAATTCCAGCCCACAAAAATACATATCAGCATCATTTAAGTATCTTTGGGGTTAACTGTATTAAAACACATAATTCAACAATGCCTCCCATGGATTTTGCAGAAAATTGCCATATCTGTCATAATACTCCTCAAATACAAAGGATAACAAATTTTCCTTAAACTGTATGCTAGCAGCAAAATACAGACATTGGCAGAATATTCGCCTCCGGTCATGTGATTTTTTTTTTCCACCATGGATCTAAATGAGTCATATAAACCCTTGCACCTACCTAGAGTTAGACATTTTAAAATGAACAGGTCCTGATATGAAGAATTTTAAAAGAGGTCACTGGGAAGTGGTTTATATTCAGTAAATCTTGGAGCATGGTGGAATTTCTAGAAGAATGCTAATGTTGTGCCAATTCTCAAAAAGGGTAAATGGGATTACTAGATAATTAAAGGCCTGCCATCTGTATGTTGATCCCAGGCAAGATAGTAGAGCAGCTGATACAGCCTCGATTAATAAAGCATTAAGGGAGGATAATGTAATTAATGCAAATAAACATGGATTTATGGAAAATAGATGCTGTCAAACCAACCTGATATCTTTCTTTGATGATAGTACAAGTTTGGTAATAATGTTGATAAAATAGACTTCTGAAAGGCATTTGACGTGGTGCAGCATGACTTTTTGATTAAAAAACTAGAATATAGAATTAATGAGTGCCATATTAAATTAAAAAGTAGCTAAGTCATAGGTCTCTAAATGCAATTAAAATGGGAGGAATGATCATTAAGCAGGTATGTTTCTACTGGAATCCAGCAGGAATCAGTTCTTGGCCCTATGTAGTTCATATTTCTATTAATGACCTGGAAAAAAAAATCACCGATAACGTTTGTAAGTGACATAAAAATGGTGGGGGTGAGTAATAAATAAAAATTAGAGGTCACTGCTGATTCAGAACAATTTGGATCACTCAGTAAACTAGGCACAAGAAAACAATGTGTGTTTTAATATAGCTAAATGAAAATATATAATCTAGGAACACAGGATGCGGGCTATACTTACAGGATGAGGGATTCTATCCTGGGAAGCAAGGACTCTAAAAGAGATTTGGGGATTGTAGTATAGTGTCAGTTCAACACTAACTCTCAGAGTGATGATGTGACCAAAAGAGCCTTGTGATCCTTGCATGCATAAACATGGGAATCTTGCATAGGGGTAGAGAGGGTGCCAATATAGTTAGCACTGGTGAGCATGCTACTGGAATACTGCATCCAGTTCTGATGCCCATCGTTCAATAAGGATGTTGATAAAGTGGAGAGAATTCAGAGGAGAGCCATGAGAATGATTAAAGAATTAGAATACATGCTTTACAGTGATAGACTGAAAGTGCTCAATCTATTTAGTTTAATAAAGAGAAGGTTATACACTAATCAAATCACCCTTTTAACAACCTACATGGGGAACAAGTATTTAATAATGGGCTTCTCAATCTAGCAGAGAAAGGTATAGCATGATACACTGGCTGGAAGTTGAAGTTGGACAAATTCAGATTGGAAATAAGGCATGCAAATTACCAATGGTCATCATGGATTCTCCATCACTTACAGTTGTTAAGTCATGACTGGATATTTTCTTTTTCTAAAATATGCCATAGGAAATATTTTGAGGAAGTTCCCTGGCATGTGTCATACAGGAGCTCAGACTAGATGATCCCTACGGTTCCTTCTGGCCTTAGAATGACTGAATTTCCGAATTACAATACAGCCTCTCTTAGCTGCTTGTGAAAATCCCCCAAATATGTTGAATATTGATGGCATGCCAATGCCATTCTAAAAGAGAGATTGAAGCCAAATTTCACCAGAATACTAAAATGTTCTTCTTCTTTAAGCTAAATTTTAAACTATTTAAACCTAATTAGGCTCCCAAAATAGTCAATTTCTCTCTCTCTCTCTCTCTCTCTCTCTCTCTCACACACACACACTTTGCATTTGCTCCCGATTCTTCCTACTAGCGAAAAAAAAGTTCAGTTTTTGCTTTGACTTTCAAAAACTTTGCATTTGGGCATAGATTAATCTTGGAAAATTTCATAATAAAATGGGGAAAGTTTCATGTAGTTATGAACAACTCAGGATTGGAGAGTAGAATAGAAACTAGCAGCATCTGCTGCTGTATATAGTTCATTCCACGACTTTCCAAATTGTATCTTCGTAGCCTCACCCCCATTTTTTAATTTTAACTCCTCATTGTATTGTCTTCCTTTGTTAATTTTCTCAAACAGTATTTTCCCCCCTTTCCTGGATCTCTACTATTTTCTGACATATTGTACTTGTCTCTCCATCTGATATATTAACAATCTTGTTTTGACTCATGTCAGACGTACTGTGCCTCCTGAAACAATTAAGTGATTGCACATTCCTTCCAAGATTAAAAAAAAATGTCATCATGATGCTGGATTGGAAAGACTCCAGAACATGTGACGCAGTATACAATTTATCAGTGTTTTGAGGGACTAGAATTTAACCTCACTTTTACATTTAAAAATGTTAACATAAATTACCACAAGTTTCAGTAATGACTGTTTTTTATAAATTGTCAAAAAAGCCAGATTATATAAATCATAATTATACAAAACAATAATACCCTTCTGACTCCACCAATGTTCTTCGGTGATCATATCAGCTGCTACTACATATACATATTCCTTTGCATTTTAATTGAAAAGTTGAAAAAAAGAATCACTTTTAAGAGATACAATCCACTCTTCTGCTCTGTTTCCCATAGCAACATCCCCAGTAAGGAAGGGCTAAATGTTGTAGAATGTGCAAAGCTCTCACAGTGCTAGGCCACTATTGATTCAGAGGTGTTGAGAAATCCATGACTGTATCCCTAATTACTGCACTGGCAAGTCTTAGTGCAACTAACAGAGAGGAAAAAGAAATCACCCTTCTTTTTAATCCTTAATTTAAGTGAAGCCCATAAAACTACAAATGTCTATCGCTCAATGAGGATGAAGTTGCAGAAGGCCCTATGAGCACTATCTAAACCCCAAGGTTAAGATCAGCCTTGATGCAGTGAAATTAACAGGGAAATTCTCACTTCATGGTGCGGGGAGGGGCAGTAAGTCTTAAGTGATGCTCTGAGCCTTGTGCAGTTATAATTCATCCTAGGCAATAATTTATTTTCCCAATCATGTAACTACGCAATTAAAAACCATTGGGGGCTCTTTTTTGATAAAAGGATAGGTCTACAACAATAAAATATTTTATTCTACTGGCCCATTTTTTGAAAATGTAAAATAAATATTCAGTATCAAAATCTATAGGTCATTCTTTTATGTAAAGAAGACTTTATATTATGGACGCTTCTGTTCTTTTGATTTCTAATATAAAAGAAAAATTGGTTTTCATCATGTACATTGTTTGCCTTTTATAGTTCACTCCCCACTCTGAGAAACTACACTGCTGTTTAGAGAGTTTCCTTTCCAGTTCTAGTTACCTCATTAATCCCCTAACAAAATGCTAGAATGCTGAGAACTTACTAGTAATGATGAGACTTAAGATTTTTGTTGTTGTTAGTATATTTAAAGCGTTAAGGCTCAACTAAATAATTTAAAATGTGATTTCAAGAGATACTGCCATATTAATGTGCAGAACACTGCCATTATTCTATAACTTTGGATATCTTATGTCAGCAACTGCCATTTTCCAATGTACAACCCAGCATCAGTGCTGCCAACAAAAAATACAGACCAGTAATCATGATTTTTAAGTGAATCTGTGATTTTAGGGGGGCCTGACTCATGAGTTTGGAGCATTCAGGTTTGGCAACCCTAATATGCACCCAGTATTACAACAATATATCATCAAATATTTACATAGAATCTTACACTGAATAATAGTTTTTTGGTTTAAAAATTAATTCAACTTGATCCCATCTTCATCATATTTGTATTTATTTTTAAGGCAGAGATAACAAGCATTAGAGGAAGATATCAAGTCCTTAAATTAGGCCAAAATTAGCACCGAATTTATTCAAAATAGCATTAATACCCACCCTTTTCCCGCTGAAATATTAACAATCTTGACCAATTAGTTAAGACAGAACTTTCATCCAAGCCATCCTTCGTTTTGATTTTACAGACATCTTAAAATATCCCATGTTTTTGTAAAAGCTATATCACCCTAGTTCTGACATATATGTTAGACCCACCAAAATGATTTATTTCACTGCCATCTTATTTGAGCCACTAAGGGGAAGCCACCACTGACCTATCAACCCCTCATCTTCAATTTGTGATTGATCATTTCAGATTAAATCATCATCAACCTTCAACATGCACCACATACACAAATGCAAACCTCCTTTAGCTCTCATCTGTTGCTAGGCAGGAGGAATCTCTCTAAAAGGTGGGATAGAATGACTGGTAGTCTCTCTTTATCCACACTCTTTTAAAACTTCCAGTTCTCTCCCTATTCTCTGCAGGTCCTCCCTTCCTCATTCTATTTCCTTCCATGTTCCAGACCTCCTCAAATTCTGTTTACTCCCACACATTTGTAGGTCTCCCATCCTCCCTTTTCCTCTCTATGCATTCCCCCAAGCTTTCTTCTCCCCCAAATACTTCATCCTCCCACTGTACCCTAAGTTTCTCACTTTATTCCCTCTTCCTCCCCCCTCCCCCCGGCCTCCATCCCATACTATCGCTTGTCTCAGTGATGCACTGAGCAAGAGGGTTATGGAGGCAACCATATATACTGAAGGAAGAATGGTCACAATTTCACTGAAAGTAATAGGAGACAAGAGGCATTCTGAGCACAGGCAAAGGTTCTGATGTCCTTCAACATTCTGAAAATCATAAGATGCTTTAAATACCCCAAGTACAATATGCACATTTAAACTTTGTTGTGTGAGATTCCTAGGTCTCCCAATAACCCTCTTATAAATATTGGGAATGTCTTCCCAGACGGGTAGATTTTTTCAAACTGGAAGAAACATGAAATGAGCAATTACTGAATGACAATAAAAGTCTGATAATATCAATAGAGCTGGCATTACTGATTTTATAGTACATCTCCTATAAGGTCACTCTTCTGCTGTGAACATGCATTATTAGATTCTTTTTAAAGAAAATTAACTCCTATATCTTTAATATATTTATAGGGATCTGCAAAGCAACACTTCACTTCCGAGGCATGTAGCTTAATTATTACATGGAATGTTTGATTGTTCAATCTTCTGTAATTTACAGTTTTATATAAAGTAGCAGAAGATTAGGAACACACTTAAGTACTTTTCAGAATTAGGACATTTTTGCCTAGATAATCAGCAAGTGATAGTAGTCTTGGGTAAAACATGAAATATTATGTTCTACTGATTATAAGCACAGTACAAGAAATTAACTGAAAGCCTCTAATGCAATTTATTCTTCAGAATTACTTTGGGAAGATGAGTTTGCTCTGTCAGAAATTCTCATTACTTATCAATGACTTTTTGTAAAAAATAAAATTTGATACTAAAGGTGAAATTATATTTTTTTCATTACAGAGTGATTCATTTAAATTTTTAAACAACATTAATACAATTGCTAATCTGCTTCTGAAGGAGAGACAGCCAAATTCTGATTACTTATTTTGGATTATGGGATTCCATAAGCCTATGACATTTCATGAAGGAGCTGAAACGTATCATCTGTCTTGCATTCCACAGTAGATCTGAGTGACATATAGCTCTATTGGTATGGGGTACATCTGAATTGCATATTATATATATAAATATATATACACACACACACACACACATATATACACACACGTACATAAAATACATATTATATACTTCAACCCCATATAGATAGATAGATAGATAGATAGATAGATAGATAGATAGATAGATAGATAGATAGATAGATAGATAGATAGATAAAGTTGTATTAGCGCATGGCAATAGCTGCTTATTTAGATAAATCCCTATTTCTGTTGTGGTAAAAGGTTGTCACTGAGTAACAAAAACTTTCATTGACCTACATGCAGTCACCTAGCCATATGCCTGACCCAAATTGATCCATTCCTTCCAGTTATAGAAGCAGCACCGAAGCTGCTCTGTTCCATTTCTCCCTCTATCATTAAGTAAGTAAGAGCAGTTAGGCCCTCCACTGCCTGATACCCTACTTTAATCTTGAAGAAGCAGCAGCTCCCAAGCTGTTCCGCTCCTATGCTTGCCCTGTTTAACTGACATGAAGGAGCTGGTAACTTCAGACACTCGCTCCCTGACCATAGTCACTCTACTTGCCTGCTCCAAATTCCTATTCATGCAGGGAAGGAGTGTTGAAACTTGCCAGCTTACTTAGATGCAATTTTTAGTAATACCTAATCTCAAAATAGCCCCACAGCTCAGTAAAGGTAACAAAGTATAATTATTCCTATTTTGCCAGTGGGGAAAACCACACCATAGAGTGGTTAAACAATTAACCCCTACTTTACGCAGCAAGTTTGTGGCAGCACTGGGAAAATAACCAAAGTCCCCTGCTACTTCTGTGGCCCAAGAGTCTCCCTCTCTTCCTTCCTTTTAGAGCAACAGGAAAACCCAAAAGAAAAAAAGAGGAAATCTAATCATGTGGTTGAGCGGCACATCACTGCAGTTCATTTTCATGGAAGTACTTTCTTCAGGTGTAGAAAAGTATCAAGTAACAAGATAATTTTACAGTTTAATGCCTTGGTCCATTCTCAGTTGACAGCAGATTTCTAACCCCCCCCCCCCCCCCAACTTCTGAGGTTTTAATTTCACTATCCAGGGTGAAAAAAAATGAAGTCTTTGAAAAACTGAAAATGGATCCCTAGATATTTTTAAAAAAAATGGCGGAAGAGATCTTTTTGCTTCTTAAGACCCCTGGTCAAAAGAAGAACTGATCAAAATGGCAGCATTCTTTCAAAGAGAGGCAGGGATTAGCTGTATAATAAACGTCCAGAACTCATTCCGTAGCTATATGACATAAATAATACACTTTTCAAACACTAAAATAGAGCAGTTTCCCCAGTTTTATAGAAAAATATATATATTAATGAAAATTAGTAGCATCCAGGAAGCCCATAGATAGCTCTTCAAGAGAGTACCATAATGCACAATACTGAACCAAAGTGCAACCTATCATAGGTGTAACTGAAGAACATCAGTACCATACCTACTTGTTTCTGCTGAATATCTCCACTGGAAAGCACTTTCCAACCCAGTAGGAAACCACACATTCCATGGCACCAGAAGAAAAATATCTCTCCACTAGTCTGTTAGTATACCACTGTTTCTCTTAACACCAGAGGCAGATGCTTGACTTGTTGAAAGGTAGAGACACTTATTTCTATGGAGGAGTCAGGGACCTATTTAGAAATCATGCCCCTTCCTGAAACCAGAGTGCTGTGTATTTAATGCTTCCTGTGAAAGCACACAGAAGAGTATGGTTATGTTTTTTTCCTGCTTTACTACAGCAATTCTTGGAGGATAATTACTATCTGGTGTGCTGGCAGTCCTTTAACAGTCCTTGCCCTTTAACAGAATGGCTGGAGTATTGTTCTGCCTGGAAGTGGAAACACTAGGCTTTAAAATTAGTAGCATGGTCTAATGAGATTAAAGTGACAGATTTAAACCTTGAGAATGTCACACAGCAAAAAGTTTAGCAGTTAGATTGTGACAGTGTGAGACGCTTCCAGTGATAGAAAGTGAGAACAGGGCAGCCTCCTGTCAGAGGAGGAAAGAGTAAATTTGGCCAGAGAGTCACAAGGGAACCAGGGACACGAAGTAGGAGCAGAAAAAGGAGAAAAACTGACGTCCACTTGAGAGCTACAGGGAGAGAGGGAGAGAGAAGGGATTCATTAAACATACAGTGATTGTAACAGCAGTACAATACTAGTGTGAATTTCTAAGAGCAACAAGGTAATATAGAAGTAGAGTGGGGAAATGGAAGGGAAGGGGGAACAGGACTGTTTTCCCATCATGTGAAAATTTGTGAGATTTCAGAAAATTTTCCTGTTCTACCTCAGGATGAAACCAAGACCTCTCAACACAGGCTAGAACACACACCTAGGATGCCTGCATCAGGACAGGGACTTGAAGCTGGGTGTCCCAGATGCAGGGTGAGTGTCCTAACCACCAGGCTGCCAGCTCTTCTGTGGTGTGTGTTTTGGGGTCTCTCTCCTCTTCCCCATCCCCAGCCTCAGGAATTAACTGAAATTGTCACCGTATATGATATGGGTATCTGAATGAGGGCACGAGATTGAATCACTTTAAAGGGAACTGTGCTGTTTGAACTGAGTAACTAGTAAGGTAATAAAGAAGCTATTTTGTGCTGGTTTGGTGAATTTAAGTATTGGAATATTCACCAGCTTTTTGTGGATTGTCTTCCCCATTCGTTGCAGTTCACTCTCACTGAATGACCACATCTGGCTCCCCAACAGGAGCCTGGTCACAATGCCACACATACAACAGTATTCTGTAGCAGCAGGTGAAACAAATAAGTATAAACTATGGGTATGTCTTCACTACAGCAGTAGGTCGATTTCCTTGCAGTCGATTTTTTAAAGCAGACTGTATAGAGTCGATTTTGTGTGTCCCCACAAAGCACAGCAAGTCGGCAGTGTCTGTCCGCACAACTGTTGCAAGCGTCGACATAGTGAGCGTTGCACTGTGGATAGCTATCCCACAGTTCCCGGAGTCCCCAGCAGGCACCATTTTGAGTGCTGCACTATGGGTAGGCATTTCATAATTTCACGCCGCCGACACCATTTCGAGCGGTGCACTCTGGGTAGGCATCCCATTATTCGCGCCCTTTCTCCATACTGCGCTAACGCCATAGCACTGCAAGCATGGAGCCCGCTGATGCCACCGCTGCAGTACTGGCCATTGTGAAGACCTCGTGCATTGTTGTGGATTTTATGCTGCATCATCTGCAGAGGAATGCTATCCGGAGACAACTGCGCTTTCTGGAACCTGACGAGGAGATGGAACTGGACGTGCACAGCAGGGACAGGGACACTGACATTTTTGGAAGTAGGGCGACCAACAATCTGGCAAATTTGGTGGCAATGGGTCAGGCTCATGCCATGGGACGCCGATTCTGGGCCAGGGAAACAAGCACTGACTGGTGGGATCGCATAGTGCTGCGGGTCTGGGATGACTCCCAGTGGCTCAGAAACTTTCGCATGCGTAAGGGCACATTCCTGGAACTTTGTGACTTGCATTCCCCGGCCCTCCGGTGCAAGAATACCAAAATGAGAGCAGCCCTCAGAGGTCAGAAGCAAGTGGCGATAGCCCTCTGGAAGCTTGCAACGCCAGTCAGCTACCAGTCAGTCGCGAATCAGTTTGGGTTGGGTAAATCTACAGTGGGGTCTGCTGTGATGCAAGTAAGCAGGGCAATCGTCGAGCTGCTGCTACAATAGATGGCTTTGTCGCCATGGGATTCCCTAACTGTGGTGGGGCTATAGATGGGACTCATATCCCTATCCTGGCACTGGACAACGAGGCCACAGAGTACAGAAACCGGAAGGGCTATTATTCTATGGTCATGCAAACAGTGGTTGACCACAAGGGGCGTTTCACCGACCTGTACGTGGGGTGGTCGGGAAAGCTTCATGACGCTCGTGTTTTCAGGAACTCTAGGATTTTTAGAAAGCTGCAGCAAGGGATTTTCTTCCCCGACCAGAAAATTTCCGAGGGGGGTGTAGAAATGCCGATCGTTAACCTTGGGGACCAGCCTACCCCTTAATGCCCTGGCTTATGAAGCCCTACACAGGCGCCCTGGACAGGGGTCAGGAGCTGTTCAACTACAGGCTGAGCAAGTGCAGAATGGCAGTAGAGTGTGCATTTGGCCGACTCAAGGGGCGATGGCGATCACTACTGATTCGCTCAGACATCAGCGACAAAAATATCCCCATTGTTATTGCTGCTTGCTCTGTGCTCCACAATCTCTGTGAGAGCAAGGGGGAAACATTTATGGCGGGCTGGGAGGCAGAGGCAAATTTCCTGTCCGCTGCTTACCAGCAGCAAAACAGCAGGGAAAGTAGAAGAGCGCACCATGAGCCGCTGCGCCTCAGGGACGCCTTGAAAACCAGTTTTATGAGTGCCCAAGATGGCGTTTGACAACCCGCTCCCTTGCTCTGCTCAGCCCTAAGCCTGCCGTCCTTGCACCCTCTTTCCCTCCCCCCTCCCAACGCTTGCAGAGGAAGTAAATTCACTGTTTTAAAAATCATGGTTTCTTTATTGCTTCATCACAAATACAAATACAGGGGATCACTGGCAAGGTAGCCCAGAAGGGGTGGGTTAGGAGGGAAACCAGCAGTGGCAGTGGTGGAGGAGCGGGGAGAGGAGGGGGAGAAGAGGGGAGAGGACGGGGGGGGGGAGGGGGGCCAAGACACAGCAGCTTTTAAAAGTTTGTAGATAAACTCATCCTGCTGCTGCTTGTGCTGGCTTATGGGGTAGAGTGAGTTGGTCCCTGGAGCTTCCCCCCCCCCCCCTCTCTGGGTTCTCACCCCATGTCTGGGTGGGGAAGCTATGGGACTTGGGGAGGAGGAGAGGTGGTTAGACAGAGGCTGTAGAGGCGATTTTTGGTCCTGCTGAAGCTCCACCAGACACCGGAGCATCTTGCTTTGGTCCTCCATTATCCAGAGCAAACCATCCATCTGCCTTTCTTCGAGTTCCTGTCGCCTTTCTTCATGCTCCTGCCACTTTTCTTCGCACTTTTCTGCTGCAGCTCTGGACTCTTGCCTTGACTTTAGCAATCTTTCCCTCCATTCACTCTGCCGAGCACCCTCAGCATGAGTGTTCTGGAGTAGTTCATTAAACATGTCATCACGTGTTTTCTTTTTACGCTTTCGTATCTGCGATAGACGGCGTGAGGGGCAGGAGGGGGGATTCTGAGATAAATGTGCAGCTCTTGTGGGCAAAGAAAGAAAGGTACAAGGTTATGAGACAGATACATTCTTGGATCACAATGGGAGTACTATATAATGGTGAACCATAGTATTCACAGGCCTGATATGATTTCTGTACAAGGTTATATTCCGCACCTAAAAGTGACTGGATGGCTCACACAAAAGTCACAGAAGCATCTCACACACGAGACAGCCTCAACACAACACGGCTACTGAAATCACCATGCAGCCGGCCATGGTAAGCTAAGCCATATTTAACAGAAGCACTTGGATATTCCAGAGTAACCCCACTCCCTTACCCCCCACCACATGGATCCCTCCTCCCCCGACCACGTGGCTCCAGTGAACCGCGAACTGCAAAACAAAACCAAAAATCTCTTGCTATGGGCTGGCTGGGGAAGCAGCCCAAAAGCCCTAAAATCTCTCACTACGGGCTGGCTGGGGAAGCAGTCGTGAGCAGACAAACTCAAAATCCCTGCCTGCTCTTACTACAGGCTGGCTGGGGGGAGGGGAGGGTGGCGCGTTGGGTCTTCTGCGGAAAAGATTACTTTACAGCTGGGAACCTCTGTCTCCCTACTAATTGCAGTCCATATTTCAAACAGGCAACCATGAATGACATCACTCTCCTTAGAATTTATCAGAAAGATAGGGAACACATGTTGCTAGAAAGTTTACAAAGTTCTGGTCCATTCGCCGTGATGTTGTGCTACTCAATGATACCAGACTATTTACAAATTTCGTAGCATGGGATGGTCTCCTATCATGGGGGACGAGATAAGGCGGCTCTCCCCAGAAACCTGTTGTGGAAGGTTCATCGCTACCTCCTCAAAAGTTTCATGGAAATGTCCATAGAGGATTTCCACTCAATATCGGAGTATATTGACAAACTGTTTCAGTAAAAAAGGGACCAGCAATGAATGCATGCCAAGTCATTAGCGCAAGTTAATCATTAATATATGCTTCCTTTAAAAATCATGAGTCATCTAATCCCTTAAAAAAGCACACTCACCAGAGGTCCCTTCGCCGGTTGGGGTACCAGAAGCTTGGGAGGGTTGTGAGGGTACTGGCTCCAGGGTGATAAACAGCTCCTGTCTGTCTGCTAAAAGGGTTTCTCCGCTTGCCTCCTGCTGCTCCATGATATTTCCGTCCTCATCATCGTCCTCATCATCCGAATACTCCTCAGGCCTGATGATTATCCCATGGGTGGAGTCCACACAGACCGGTGCAATGGTAGTGGGGGCGCCCCCCATTATCTGATTCATAACCACATGTCCGCGGCGCGCCCCCCTGAGCATCCGTTTGTCTCCTTGGCTTTCTGGAACGCTTGCCTCAGCTCCTTTATTTTCACGCGGCACTGTTAGTTTTCAGTTTCTAAAACAGTGCAAGGCGTCCCTGTTGTGGCCCCTTTCCAGCATGGCCTTGGAGACCCTGGCAAACATGTTGGCATTCCGTTTGTTGTTGCGTAGTTCCAACATCACAGATTCCTCTCCCCAGATAGCGATCAGATCCAACACCTCATGATTGGACCATGCTGGAGCTCTTTTCCTCTGGCTGGTCTCCTGTGCTGCTGAGCTCTGCATGGCGGCTTGTGATGCTGATTTTTCTGAATGGTGACTGAGCTGTGCAGGTGAGCTTGCCATGCTGACCAAACAGGAAATTCTATTCAAATGTTCCCGGGTCTTTTCCTGTCTACCTGGCCAGAGCAGCGAGTTGAGAGTGCTGTCCAGAGCAGTCACAGTGGAGCAGTGAGGCTGTCCAGAGCGGTCAGAATAGAGCATTGTGGGACAGCCTCTGGAGGCCAATAATGTCCCACATGTCCTCATTAGTCCACAATCGACCCAGAGAGGTCCATCTCAGCACTACTCCTCTCGTTAGGGAGGAGTACAAAAATAGATTTTGAGGGCCCTTTAAATCGATGCAAATGGCGTCCGTGTGAGGATGGGTACAGGTTTATGTCGACTTAACATCGCTAAAGTTGACATTAAGCTGTAGTGGGGACCAGCCCTTAGACCAGTCCTCAGGAGCATGGAGAGCCACTGATGAGAAACATTGCAAAAACCTTTGGGAATCTTGAGAGAGAAAGGTTTTCTTTTCACCGGAGAGATGTTTCATGGGTTTCAGAAGTGATTGTTGGTATCATTGGTGGAGTAAAGAGTATATGTTCTGAGCTGGTCACATTTTCCTGTAGTCCCCTCCTTCATTTGCTACACACTTTCCAAACCCTGTGGGCCAGTTTATATTCCACTTTGGTTGGCAGAGCTCAAAACATGTGGACTTTGTCTTCAGTGTACATGTTCTCGCCAAGCACCCAGAGAGCCCTCTCCCAATATAGAACTCTCTGAGCTTCTGAACTCTATAGTCTGAGTTGGATAAGAATCTATAAAATCTTCTGGCTGGATGCAATCAGTGGCAAAACAGAACAACTAATCCATCAAATTCAGGTCAACAGTCCATACCTGGTACAATTCACCAACTCCCAATAACACCTGCCCCTGTTGTGGCGATCCTGGCACACATCTACATGGAGGGTGTCAGATTGCACCCCCTCTTCCAGGATCTCTGACTTACTGAGGTTATGGCTGCACGTTTCCTCACATCTCCTGATCCTAGGATCTCTCCATCCTTGGCCCCACAAGTTACAGGATCTATTCTTGGTCCTTTCCAAGATGGAAATTTACCATACCAGTAGGAAGAAGCTGGATGGGGCTGTGAGCGGAGAAGTTTCAGCATCTCTGGGAACTATTTCTGTTACCTTGTTGGATCATGTCTCCTGGCAGAGTTTCTTATACATCTTTGAGGAGCAGGGGGTTCTGTCTGGGGTTCTCCACTTGGTGCCCCTTCTGGTTTCACTTTTATCCTTTGACCTCACTCCTGTTGCTGTTTTATACTTTGTTGTCCCCAGTACTGAATGGTGGCATGGGCTTTGTCATTCTTCCCCCTTAGATGAAGGAGAGGGAGCCTTTATTTTGAGACGGACCTTGATCAGTCTGTCTCAGTACCTGAAAATATCATCCAACTTCTGCAACAAATACAACAGGGACACTACAGATAATAGTGTCCTTTATACACAACTCTGATCCATCTCCAGAGCAGGTATGTCCCATTCAATGCACAGGATAGATGTCTTGGGGAAGAATAGTATGTCATCATATCATTTAAAAATTGACTTATTGTACATACAAAGGGAAAAAATTAAGGTAATCTTAATACTGGCATTTCCTATTGAGTGCTTGATATTGCATTCTTAACATTTTTTATTTTATTTATTTTTTGTGCGTGAAAGAGAAATCTCCTAGATTTTAAAAAGGTAAATTGGGGGGGACGGGACACTTCCATCATGTGGTATCATATTGACACACAAGGGTCATCACTTAAGCAGGGTCAGACACTGCTGGTCTGAAAAAAAAATATATAAAATAACTTGTTGAATTTACCCATTAGTCTGAAGTGTTCCATGGGGAGTTTTCAGTTTCTAAAACAGTGCAATAGTCCTAAACAGGCAGGTTTCAGCTGAACACTGATCATGTTTCCTGTTAACTTGCATAATTGGCTCCTTGGCAATCTGCCTGCCATACTGCCTCAGAGTTGGGGATACCAGGGCTTCCAGGTTCCATGGCTCCTTGCCAGCTCACCAGACTGACTGTCTCTGAGCCAAGATTCTATTCCCTTTCATGGAGAATTTTGAAATATTTGGTGTTTACTCTAATTTGGAATGAAAGTAAGTTTCAAAATATCTAAATCCTTCATGAAATGGAATTACCTTTCTCTGCACGGCTCTAGTTGGAACCTTAAGATCCTCAGCACGGACTTCTGCCGCTTGAGCTAACAAGGAAAACGACTGCAGTAGCAGGTTGTCATCCTCTATGTGGGTCAGCACTACAGAGAGTTAAACAAACATTTTGCTAGTTGGTTTCACATATATTTGCTGTGACTGAGAAATTGAACCATTTCTGGTTCTCGAGGGGAGGTGTTCCGATGGTCACAGACCTTCTGTTTATGGCCCCTCCAATTGCCCCTTTCACAGTCTTTTGTCTTTCCTGGACCCCTCCCATTTGGCTCATCATTCCAATCCCAGTCTATTTGCCCAGCCGGTCCTAATCTCCTCCCTCCAGATTCCTTATTATCCAAATATCTGGATCTCTCTTTCCACACGGCCAGTGTCCCTTTTCCAACTTGTTGTTGGATCTCAGTACCCACTTCCCCCAGGTTTCTTATCCTAATCTACTCCCTCCACCCCCCTGAACAAGTCCAGCTTTTGTCCCCTTTGCATTCAAGTCATCCTGATTTCTCCTCTACACTGCCTAGGCACCGGCACTAGGAGCATGGAAAGCATCATTTCTTCTAGCAGTTCGAGAGCCCAGTCTGACAGAAGCCTGTAGCAGCAATGTCAGGGAAATTCTTGCTCAAACCCTGCACTCCTGAGCTGGAACATATCGAGTAGAGATAGACTCTTCAGAGAAGTTAGTAGCCAAACTCCATCCTCTTTCTAATGAAAATAAAATATAACCAAATTTGGAAAGATATTTGTAGGAATGGCACAAGGCACATCCCTGATGCAAAGGACATTCCCCTCCCAAATGTAAATTCCCTACTCCAAAGCACAGAGAGATTAGTTTCCCAATCAAACAGTTGTAAGATGTATTTATTTAAATACAGTGTGGTAAACCCAGGGCAGGCGACTGCCAGAGAGGGTTGTGGAGAGAGGGGTTACTGCAGGTTAATTGGGTCCAGCTGAGCAAGGCTACCACTGGCCGAAGCAGGATCAGCTGAACCCAATTGAGGAGGCTGTCAGAGCCCTTTAAAAACACTCCTCCCCAGCTAAGGGGGGGGGGAGTGAAGGAGAGCGAGAGAGTGAGAGACGAAGAGACAGAGACAGAGAGGCTGCCAGCAGGCAGGGGAGCAGGACAAGGAGTCCCTCCCCGGAGGGAGTTAGCCTTTCCTAGACAGCGAGAAGCCAAACTCAGCCGGAGAGAACTGCTAAGGAGGAGGGAAAGCTGGTTTTTGTGCGTCCTCGGCAGGGTGCCGGCACAGCACTCGCCGCACCAGAGCCCCAAAGGACTTGAGTCTGGGGAGTCCAAGGAGCCACCTTGTCACAACAGACAGAACACTTTCCCCGAATCTCATTATTGGAAATAGCTAAGCCAATTTTGCCAGCACTTTCCAAAGAAAAATGAAGAAAGAAAATCAACCTGAGGCACACTTGGCCATGACAAATTCCAGCCCAAATGACTGAACTCTGGCAAAGTTAAAAGTAACTGGAAACATGTGAATTGCCAACAAACCTTAATTAGAGGTAAAGCTACCAGAGCCATCTACAATACAATAATCTAGAACTTGAACAGAACTATCCATTTCAATACAGAACTAGAAACGGGTTTTTGTTGTTGTTGTTTTTTCTTAAAGGAATTTACAGACCACAAACCCCTACCAGAGCTCCATTAAATTTCACAATACATATTAGGCTGCAGCCTACAAAATAACTGTGTCCACATGGGAGTTTTTAGTGGTCACTGATCTACACACTATATCACTCAAAACTCTCACAGCAGCCACACTGGTAAATCTTCCAACTCCAAAAAGCAAAATCCCTTATCCCTTGAGATAAAGGAGAAGCTTCCAAGAAACAAATTCAGGTGATCTGTTCTGATTCCACCATGTAAAGAGCTACAGTGGTGTTTATGTATATTATGAAGTATCACTAGTATCACACACAGGCCAATTTGTTAGTTATTAACATTTTTGAAACTGGACAATTTGTGTAATTCACTTGCAAAAAAAATTGAATTAGTGCATTCAAAAAGAGGTCAATCTGGAGGAAATAAAATAATGTTTAATTTTATTCTGAAAATAACAGTGTAATTACTTAAGTGGCATGGTTATTTACAATCTGAAGATTACATGTAAATTGGATTGGAGGAATCATATAAAAAGGAACTTCTTATTTTCTACTAAGTACCATGTAATTACAAAATAATTGCCTATTTCTGCACCCCGTGAACAGAAAGGTTACCAAGATTTTTTTTATTATTATAATTTTTAAAATATGGCCTTTTTATTGCATGCCTTCACAGCTCTATGTTCACCAATTTAAAATAATTTGAAAATTGTTTTCAGAAACAACCATATGAAGTTCAATAATATCTTGTATTCGTATAACACAGGTATCGGTGACCGTTGGCACACAGCCAATCAGGGACATCTGCTGTTGGGCTGGAACACATCCCTCAGCCTGCGCCACTTCCTGCAGCCGCCATTGTCCTGGAACGCAGCCAGCGGGAGCTGCAATCGGCTGAACCTGTGGACACTGCAGGTAAACAAACCATCCCGGCCTGCCAGCAGATTTCCCTGATGGGCCACTTGCCAAAGGTTGCTGATCCCTGGTATACAGATTCCTAGAGCTCCCATTGGCTGGGAATGGTGAACTGCAGCCAGCGGGAGCTGCGAGCAACCAAACTACGGTCACTTGGGTAAGTAAAATTCTTGCGGGCAGCAGGGGCTTACCCTGGCCAAGCCACGGAATGAGTCTTGGAACCCCTGCCTTAGATAATGGGGTAGAGTGTATGCTTCCAAAATACTCATATGACACCAAGCTGGGTGGGGTGCAAGCACTTTGGCAGACAGGATTAGAATTCAAAATCACCTTGAAAAACTGGAGACTTGATCTGAATTCAACAAGATGAAATTCAATGAAGATAAGTGCAGAGTACTTAGGAAGAAAAAAACATCAAATGCACAACTACAAAATGAATTATAACAGGCTAAATGATAGTACTGCTGAAAAAGATTGTGGGTGATAGTGGATCACAAATTGAATGTGCCAAGCCACGGGACAAGTTTGGGAACACCTGATCTCAGGAATTAATGAAAATATTGAATAATACCGGACCCAGGACTGACCCCTGCAGGAAACTATAAGGTATGCCTTCCTAGTTTCTCAGAGAAACACTGAGACCTACTCTTTCACTATGGTCTTTCAAGCAGTTGTGCACCAACTTAATAGTAATTTCATCGAGACCACACTTCCCTAGTTTGCTTATGAGAATGTTATGTTGGACTGTGTCAAAAGCTCTACTAAAATCAAGATATATGACATCTATGGCTTCCCTACCTCCCCCCCCCCCCCCCAGTGCAGGAGCCCTGTTAAAGAAGGAAATTAGGTTGATTTCTTCTTGACAAATCAATTCTGGCTTTTTCTTATAACCTTGTTATCCTCCAGATGCATACACATTCATTGTTCAATGATTAGTTCCAGTATCTTTCCAGGTATCAGTTAGGCTAATGGGTCTATAATTCCCGAGGTCCTCTTTTTAAAGATAGGTGCTATGTTTGCCCTTCTCCAGCCTGGAACCTCACCAGTCCTACAGGAGTTCTCAAAGGTAAGTGCTAATGGATTTGATGTTGCTTCAGCTAGTTCCTTATGTACTCTAGGATGAATTTCATCAGGGCCTGGTGACTTGGATATATCTAATCTCTTCTTTCCCTATTTTGGCTTGCATACCTTCCCTTCATTGTTATGTTGAGTATTTGGTAACCATTAGCCATTTTAGAGATCACTGAAGCAAGATAAGCATTAAACACCTCAGATTTCTTGAGGCCATCAGATATTAGCTTTCCTTCCCTGTTAAGTAGAGGACCTACACTTCACTTCATCTTTCTTTTGAACCTAATCTATTTTAAAGACCCTCTTTTTATTACCTTTTATGCCCCTTTATGAGATGTAATTCATTTTGTGCCTTAGCCTTTCTGATTTTATCCCTACATGCAGCTGTATAAAAGGCTAAAAATCATTCTTGGCTGTATTAACACAAGTGTTGCATGTAAGACAAAAGGTAATTTTCTTGCTTTGCTTGGCACTGATCAGGTCCCAGATGAAGTTCTGTATCCAATTCTGGAGTCCACACTTTTGGAAAGATGTGGACAAATTGGAGAGAGGCTGGAGGAGACCAACAAAAATAATGAAAGGTTAAGAAAACCTGACCTATGAGAAAAGGTTAAAAAAAACTGGCCATGGTTAATCTTGAGAAAAGAAAATTGATAGGGTCCTGATAACAGTCTTCTTATATGTTAAAGGCTGTTATAAAGAAGTTGGTGATCAGTTGTTCTCCATGTCCACTGAAGGTAGGACAAAAAATAATGGACTTACTCTCCAGAAAGGGAGATTTAGGTTAGATATTAGGGGGGAAAATGTTTTGTAGTCATAACAGTAGTTAATCTCCGGAATAGGCTTCTGAAGAATACCCTCATTTGAAGTTTTTTTAAATACTGGGTGGACAACCACCTATCAGGAATGATCTAGGTTTATTTGGTCCTGCTTCAGCACAAGGAGCTGGACTTGGCTTCTAGAGGTCCCTTCCAGCCCTACTTTTCTATGATCACTTGATGGTGTCAGTTTTGAAACAGAAAAACTTCCAAAACAGACTCCAACGAGAAACTGAGGAACTGGAATTAATTTTCAAATTGGATGCAATAAACCAAGGGCTTAACAGAACTTGCAAATGGTTCTTATTACACTAATTGATTGCATTTCCCTTGTTACTTTACCTTCAATAGGTGTTATGTCCTGCCTGACAGATATCCATTTCAAAAAGTATTTTCTTCTCCTACTGATAATGGCCCATCTAAATTTAACAGCCTCTTAGAACTGGTATGCTAATGTACAATCTTTTCTTTCCCCCCTCTTTATTTCTGTGTGTATAAATGCATCTTACTTCTGTTCCATTCTATGCATCCGATGAAGTGAGCTATAGCCCACGAAAGCTTATGCTGAAATAAACTGGTTAGTCTCTAAGGTGCTACAAGTATTCCTCGTTTTATTATTTAAAACACTTACCTAAAGAAATGACCGAAGTTCTAGTTCTATAAGTAGTGGTAGAAGATCATTTGTGCTGTGCAGATCTGAATAAAAACAAATGCATTTCCATATAGACTCATAGACTTTAAGGTCAGAAGGGACCTTTATGATCTAGTCTAACCTCCTGCACAACGCAGGCCACAGAATTTTACCCACCCATTCCTGCAATATATCTCTCACCTATATGTATAATGAATAAACAAGAACACAAATAAAGGTTCCAAGGACTTTGGAGAGGAAGGTAACAGGAAATGTAATAAAGAGAATTTATACAGCAAAGATGTTTGTCAAACATTATGAAAGTTCTAGAAAACCGATTCCCAAAGATTGCATGAGTGCTGTTCTTGAAGACATGTCACCTACTGACAAAGGGGTTTAAAACTATACATACACACACACAAATATATATAAAATTAATTAGTTTGAGCCAAAGTCTTATCTACAGATCAAGAGATGACAGAGGGGAAAGAACCTCTGATGCTTAGACGAGCTAATACTTTCAAGAGAACAATAATCTGAAGGAATGTGGAAATAAATTCTTTATATAAACTAATGAAAGTCACATGCAATACAAAGATGTTCCAAATACTATTATCTCTTGGGGACATTTGAAACTCAAAGACAAAAGACATCGGAGGAGCAGAAGAAAAACTCCAAAAAGATCTTAGCACCATAACCATCAGATTTAAATCAGATTTCTCCAAGGAATGTCCTGCTGAGGTAACAAGTCTCCAGGGACTAACCAGTGAGGCTGTGCACCTTCCGGGAAGAGACAAGGAGCTCTCTTGAGGAAACCTCACATCACAGCTTCAAGCAGCGAGAAGCTGATTGACAAGCTTGTAGGTGAGAATCAAGTTTACACAAGTGCCACAAAGGAAGTAAAGAGTTCAATAATTTTCTTTGTCTATATCAGCAATAGTCAGATGCCTGCATCTGGAGGGAGTGGATATTCCAGATTTATAGGAGACAAGCAATGGAACGTACTTCAATTTATATATGGTTTTGGCCACAGTGTGATTGCAAACAAGTTCAGTGGGCTTATCAGTACTGAAAGCTTTGGGATAAACCACATCCAGGTAGTTTCCCTTGTTGTCCTCTAAACTTCATTTATTTTATCAAGATCCTCCTCATGCAAAGGCAAGGAGGGTCCTAGGGTGACCAGATCAGAAGAGTGAAATATCAGGACACATTGGGTGAGGGGTGGTTGGGGGGGGGGTGAATGGAGGGTGGTGCATGAGCAGGGGGCGGGGCACGAGTGGGGGGGGGGGGCACAACAGGTACAGGTGCACAGCCCAGCCCAGAGCCATGAGAGGGGGCACACAGCCCTAGGAAGCTGAAAGAGGGGTTGTAGAAACCACAAGGCCAGGGGTTAAATATACTATTATTTAGTTTATATATTTAGTGAAAATAAATGAATAATTTGATAGTCTTGATATTGTTGTTGTTTTCATTTTGCGCCCTCCACCAGACACCCTCCACACCAACCCTCACAGCCCAGCACCCCACACACACCTCCCAAACACTCATCCACACTTGACCCTGCCCCCCCGTTCCCTGGCCACACTCACCAGCTCTGGGGGGGGGGGGGTCTCTTCCCCACTCTCCTCTGTTGGCGCCTGCAATCAGGGCCCACACCTCTGCACCATGCATGCCCCGCAGGCAGTAGGAAGGTGAGAGACCTGTCCTGGCCATCATGCCTGCTCCTGTCTCTGCCTGGGGTGTGGGGCCGATGATGGACTCAGCGGGAGGGGCGGGGGGGGGGAGCAGGAGCGGTGGCTGGAGGCTCTTTGTCTCTGCGGGGGGGCAGTGGGCTCTCTGCCCCCCTCTCCTGCAGCATGCTCCGGGAGGCAGAGAGAGCTCTCTCCTGGCCGCTGCTGAAGGCCTGCCCGCCACTGAATTCTGTCTCTGTCTGGGGAGAGGACCGAGGGGGGGAGCAGTGGGCTATCTGCTGCCCCCCGCCCTCCTCTGCCTGCCGGCGCTGGCTGCATGCAGGGTCCCCGCCCTGCATGTTCTCCCACCCGTCTCTGCAGGCCGGGGGGGTGGGAGGGGGGGGAAGAAGGACGGGAGTGGGCTCTCTGCCCCACTCCTGCTTCCCTCTGCTGGCCGGCATTGGCCAAGCCAGCAACAGCAGGTCTCCCCACGCCCCTACAGCATGTCACTGCCTGGCCCTGGGGCAGTGGGCTGCCTGCTCCTGCCTGCGGGTGCAGGGCTCATCTAGGAAGGTCCTGAAGTCGGGACAAATTGAGCATCCCGACCAAAGTGTGGTTGGGACGCAGGACAAATGGATCAAAATCAGGACGTCTGGTCACCCTAGAGGGTCCTTCCAAGACAAAGAGAAAGCTCACATTTCAAAAATGTTTAGCCTTGTAAGTACACACAAATGATGTGACCTTAAAATACACAGTTAAGTTCTATTACGTCAGTTATAAATACCAATAAAACATTGTTAAACAAGTATTAACTGATAAATACTAGCTGTGTTGTATAAATACTCAGTGTTAATAACATCAAGCAATTGTTAAATTACATCATCTTGTATTAACACAAGTTTGAGGGGAGTAACATTCCATTTAAATACTCTTCTTGTTTCAGTATTTATCAAACATTTGCGATATCTGGATTTATATGCTTAGTATTGAAACAAGAATTGACTGTTGAAGTTAGTGTAATTATCTATGTAAATGAAGTTAAGTATATGCACAAGTGTTTGCAGGACAAGGACCATTGTAAGCAACCAAAAAAACCTTGCATAAACCAGCATTACAGCATAGCTACTGTCATCTTGGGAAATCTTTTTATTAAGTATTACAATATTTTGTTTTCTAGGCGATACATATTTCTCTTACATAGGAGACTGAATTCATATTTAGAAATACCTTTCAAATTGTACTCAGTTTCCATTACCAGCCAAGGCATGTTTTATATAATCCATTCTAAACAACATTTACCATGGAGTCCCAAACAAAAATCACTACAACAGGCGATAAGATAATTCAGTATACTTAAGGGCTGCATTCACTGTGGCATACCTTCATAGACTATTATACAGCACTGGTGAAATTGCAGTTTGCCTTTTGCCCACAGTCTGGTTGTCTTGGTACCGGAAATAAGTCAACAAATTGGATTAATTTAACGAAGCTGGAGTTTTTCACTCATGAAGAAAACTGAACAAATCACTTTAGCTAACTAATTGCTAAGGAGGGCTGGATAGTTATTTAATTTTTCTTCATTCATTTATATAAAACATTTAAAAGTGACTTTTAAAAGGTCTAGGTGTATTTGCCCAATGTTAAAAATATAAACAAAACTAATATAAGGAAAAATAAGATGAAGTCTCCCCAAAACTAGGAAGAGGAGATAAGATCCACCACTGGCAGATCCCAACTCTTAGCCCAAACTTTCCCTTTGCAAAAGACAAGAAATAGTGATGGATTTTGGATGTTCTGAATGTCAAGAGATTCCAGCTATGTCAGATCAAAGGGAGCGGGGTGAAATGACAAGTTCTAAAGTTTGTGTCCCATCTCAGAGAGAGTGACCTGCCAAAAATTCCCACTCATTTGAATTGTAGAGGTTCCGTATGTAGTAACACCACTGTAATACTGCACACAGAGAGAGGCAGTCACACAAATAAACAGATCCAAAGCCTATTTTAGTCTATAGGTCAAATATCACACTTAACTCCGCTTGAAAACAGAGAGGTCGCCAGTGTGGATCACAGAACACTGAGATTGTGTGTGTATGGTGAAAGACTCCACTGACAAGTGATCCAGCCCATTGTGATCCACACTAGCATCAGTGTCAATTGTAGCTATATATAAAGTACACTGCAGTGGTCTAATCTCAAGATTAGAAAGGTATATTGGTCATGCTAGCAATCTTCTGGCACAGCTGGTGATCTCATACTTCCCTTCTTATTTAGAACCAGTGAATGCATCATAGCACCTGTTGGTGGAAAGAACAAATACTGGGTTTGGCATTACAGGGCTACTACAATATGTAGATTCAATTTGTTCTTTTATGCACAGTTTCACACATCTGTTTATTTTATATGCTTTTAGAGCACTCTTGCAGAATTGGTCTTGTCAGTGTGGAGTAAGATGTAAATGGATTTTTTCCTCTACCCCATTGGTCCTGTCAGAAGAAATCTGCAATTACTAGATCCTGATAAGAAACTTGCGTGATTTGCAAATACAAAAGTCTTCTCTGAAACAGTCAAGCATTAGCAAAAGTGAGAATTTTGAGAAGTAAGGGCTCATTACCCAGGATTATTTGTTGTATTTGTTATACTCATCAACTATAGTGGGTTTGCAGCCACTCCAATGCAGACATTCACATTCCTAAATCCTTAGGTATAACATACAATTGTAAAGACATTCCATCTGTGGGAACAGCAACATTAGAACATTATTAATATATTCCTTCCTTTCTCCATGAAACAACTGACACTCCTTCAATAGCCATTTGTTGCCTGGCTATTTAACAAATGCAAGCCACAATACCCACAGCAGCTAAAATGTTTAAACCAGTTCTGAAATGGTCTTATACCCCTCAGAGAACACTGAAAATATTCTGACCAATTCTAAAACAAATATCCATCAGGAAATATCATTAGCTATATAACAACATCCACCTAATGCTAAAACAACTCTTTAGAATGTTCAAACAATATTTTCTATGCACCGGCAGAAATTAGAGATGGAAGGGTGTCTAACTCTGTCAGATGCGAGTTGGGGAGTGATTTCTGATATTCAGTACTACTATTTTCATTCTACTTCTTCTCTCCAGCTTACACACAGTAAAACAGACAAACAAAAATATGCCAGAGTGTCTTATTTTCCTAGTTATCAGCTCTATTTGAAATGTGCAAAAGTTCTTGGACTATCCCAAAGTGTAACAAACAAAGACTCTGATCCTGCAAAAGCTTACATGCTTCACTCTATGCCAGAGAGTAAACTGCACAATGTGAAGCAAACTACTTACATACACAAGGTTAAGCATGTGTGTAAGTGTTTGCAGGACTGGCCCTTATGACTGAAGTCAGCCTTGATTATTCAGTTCCATCTATACAGGTGAGCCTAGCCAGTAAGAATGAGAACATGTGGCAAGGAGGAATGATATTCAAACAATGGTAGAAGACCTGCTCCAGCCATTAGCAAGAGTGCTAGATTAAGGCTATCTTAAAATAGAGTTATATCCAAATATCAGCTCCAGTTTGAGTAGGGTCTAAGAAATGAGCTAAGGTCAGAATTTCGCAACATTGACAAAAACTGTTACATCTTGCTTGTCATTGCTACAGTTGTTCATAGAGGAAACTTGATCAATTCCACTTTTCAACTATAATTAAAGCATTACCAAAAGGTGGCTTTTAAATACCTTAAATTTGCATTTATCACATTTTGCAATTAAATTCATTTTTTTAATCGAATTATTTCTTATCAGAGTGGGGAGGGGCAGCACAAGTCAAGCAAACTGAGTCTGAATTATATTAAAGAATGCATACAGCTATATTAGTTGCAACCACTTATTGGCACTACTCACTTCCTAGTTCCAGGCCTAGGTTTTTTACTTAAGAGGCTTCCTAGTGATATTTAAATCATACATCTACTGCTTCAAGAGGTTGTAGGGTTTTCTCTCTGTTAAATAAACCCTTATCCATTAGTGATTTTTAAATTAAATTGAATGAAAACAAAGCTGTCACATGCATATATAACCAAGCAAGCTGAACTATTCTATCAAAACAATTTGTTATAGGACTTTTTTTTCTCTGTAAATTATTCATGATGGGATCATGATTCTTCTTAATTTAGTCATTAGTGCAAATTTATTTGTCAAAGTTTTTTTTAAAGCAAATGTACTCAAACCTCTGAGATATTCCTAAGGATGTTATGAATTATTATCAGTACAAGCATTCTATATAGATCTGTGCCATAGAATATTTGGAATGATCTGTGAAATCACACACCTTGCATATTATGTGCTTTGTTCCTTAGCTGAATGACCCTAGCCTTTAGTTATAAGTGAAGTGTCTTTGGGGCACTGAATCACTCATAGGGTGGAAGTGCTTTTGGAAGGAACATAAAGCAGAAGTTACGATGATATAGGAGTTTCTTCCATTATCACAATTTAGAAGGTAAATATATTATGACTGACAATCTGCTCTGTATGTGCACACATGCCCATTTCATGTCTGCGAAACCATGATATACTTTTAAGTAATGAAAAAGAAAACAGCAGAAGTTTAGGGTACTTACCAGCCTGAAGAGAGGGAGACATAACAAGAGGCAGCCAATTGCAAAATCACCTCTTTAGAGTTATAGCTGTTTGTCTCTGCCCAATTTAAAATGGGCTTTGCCTAGGTGCTGGATAATAGAAATCATTTGCAGAAGTGACAGAGTCCTGTGGCACCGTAAAGACTAACAAAAGTATTGAAGCATAAGCTTTAGTGGGCTAGTACCCACTTTGTCGGATATGTGAAATCATTTAATTGTCAGGAAACATGTTTTTTAGGAGAAGAGGCTGTTTCTCATATGGTCCCATCCCTTGCCTCAATTTTTGGGAGTGGTGCTAAATATTACTGTGAGAGAATGTTTGTTCTAATATAAGATAGTATCTGTGGGTGCTAATTATTATTATTTTAAATTGTTTTATGTAGGAAAGATGAGTAGCAATGAAAATAAGATTTAATGGGCCAATTCTGAGCAAACTGATTATATTTCAACCACAGGCTTTTTTCCCCTCTAAATTTCTCAGATTAAGAGAGTCACATTTTCAAATTATGTAATTGACTGTGACCCACACTGGCTGGCTTCAAGGTTGAGAGGTTTGCATTTAAAATGTGTGACCAGTTGCTAAAATGTGAAACACCTGTGTTTGCATGTTGTACTATTCCCTTGACAAACTAATGTTTTCAAATCATAAAATGTGTATTTAAATGTCTTCTCAGTGTATGAATTAAATCATGTGTTTAAAAAATCGCCAGACAACTAACTCCCTTAATTACAACCATAAGGAACTACAGACATACACCTGGGTTACCAGAATGGTTTAAATCCTAGAACTTCAGAGCCCCTGTGATTTGAGCTCAATATATAACTGTGATCATCTATAAACTAGCAATGGGAGGGTGATTTAAAATACATATTTCAATGGGGTACACAGTTATTTATTAGACAGAAGCAGAATGCTGGGATAGAAATGCTAGATTCTCTGCCTGGCTGTGGAGAGGAGAAAGATCTAGTTGTTCAAGCAGGGGTTACTAAAGGAAGAGCTAAACCCACAGATTGGGCATGTTTATTCTGAAAGGCAGTGTGGATGAGATTTGAGTTTGCCATTTAAGAGATAGGATTATATTTCAAATTGTGCTTGACTTTGTACAGTCTTTCAACATTTCTGAAATGGGAGCAGAATGATACTCAGTTGCTTTCTCTGGAGGGAGTATGAGGCTTTGCTCAGATAGAAGGTAGACAACATATAGAAATAGCAACAACATTTGAATGGCTGGTCTCCTAATTTCACTCCAGTGCACCTTCCTTTAGGATACAGAGTATCTTCTCTTACTCCCTGCAGTCTGCCTGTCTTGGTGTTTCAGTGGAAAAGGCTGCTTGGATCCATCAAAATCTGCAGTATCCTGCAAATTCTGCTATATTTGAGAGCTTTGACTTGCTCAGGAGGGAAGTATATGTTTCACCCTTTAAGGCTGGCACAGCAGCTGCTCTCCCAGTGAGCCTCAGAAGAAGAGTCCATACAGGTCAATCAATATTAGCAAAATAGACTCAATAAAATAGATTTTCCAAATCAAGGGCCTGATTCTTCTCCTTACTTTTACTAGTCTGCCTATTGACAGCGCTAGAATGCCTTCTGATTTTTGCCAGTGTGACCTTAGAATCAGGCCTACATGACTAAAACAACAGTATGATCGATACCAAAACATTATGGAAGTTTCTCATTTTCTGTCTTAAAATTAAGTTCTCCACAGGCATGCTCAAAGCATTGTTGCTTTGCTAATATTATTTTTAAATGATGTGAGGCTTTTGCCTATACCTGGCAGGTTTCTAAAATACTGTACGATCAAAAATTTAAATCAAGGGAAAAAATAAAGGCATTTAAATGTTAATTTGGATGCATGATTATCTAGTGTGAAACTGTATTTTTCTCATCATTTTGCCTCTTTCAAAACAAGGTTATGCGAAGTAAAAAGTCTTTTTAAAAAGGCAGATGTAAAACATGCCCTCCATGCCTTTATTTCCCTCTTCTCTCTCTATGAAAGGAAACAGCACAATTCAAATTAGAGCTACATTTACAGGACTGACTTCTCTAGAGAAACTTATTTTCTTTATTTAGATCTTCAGCGGATTTTATTGAGGGATTGCAAGAGGTGAGCAGGTATTTCCAGGACTCTGTGCCACAATATTATAATAGAAAGTTACCATAGACTTCAGTTTTAACACAAGTGCATTCAAGAGAAAGCATTTCAAGAAAGTGAAATATGTTCTGAGCTAGGTATGTTCCATCTAGTAAACCTGAAATGGATCTAGAATACCTCAAGTGATCTTCCAGGGCTCTGAAATGCTTGAATGAAAAGTCTTTTCATAAGACTTCATAAGTCTTCAAAAGACTTCATAAGTCTTTTCATAAGGTCTTTTTAAAGTGATAGTTGCAATCTACCTCAAAACTAGTGATAGTAAAATACTAGAGCTTTTGGATTTTGGAGCTCACCCCAGGAAACAGTTTCATTGTAGCTCGGTGCACTGAAAATAGTTCATTCTACAAATTTCACTTCATTATTTTTCTCCTCCTGTTCAGATTATGCCTCGTTACAAAATTCTCAATAAATAATTCTTGGTGTGCAGGTCATTGGCAATCTGAGCTATTATGGTCAGTTATATAAAACGTCTAGGGTCACTGATTGGCTTCTTTATGATGTGTAACCAACCAGAGTGGCTGACTTGAGAATGTTACAATCAAATATACAATTTAAAATTCACTTTCAACCGCTGTTGAGGATTAAAATTCAGTTTTTTAAGGAATTCATACTAGCAGAGTTTACCTGCTCAAATGCTTGTTTATACTGAACATAATAGCCACTACTATATATCTGCTTTGGAATTTGAACATTCATTGACACTTTTCCCACTATTCTTACATGTATAGGATGTGATTCTCATCCTCCACTCTGGCCACTTTACTGGGGTAGAAGGCTCAAATGGTGTAAAGGGGCATGTCTGGCCCAGGGACCTTTTCCCCTGGTTCATGTACTGTGGAAGACAGCCATAAGGCTTCCCTCCAAAGATGTGCTTGATACACTACAGGTTAATGAAGGTAAAACTTACAGGTATGTTAATTAAAACTCACATATACTACTTATCACGCATTGTAACAGCAGCCAATTCCCTTTCAAATTTGGTGACAATATATACCTCCAGACCAGCGGGACTGCTATGGGCACCCGCATGGCCCCACAGTATGCCAACATCTTTATGGCAGACCTGGAACAACGCTTCCTCAACTCTCGTCCACTCACACCCCTTCTCTATCTACGCTACATTGATGACATCTTCATCATCTGGACCCATGGGAAAGAAACTCTAGAAGAATTCCACCATGACTTCAACAGCTTCCACCCCAACATCCACCTCAGTCTGGACCAGTCCACACAGGAAATCCACTTCCTAGACACCACAGTGCAAATTAATGACGGCCACATCGACACCACCCTATACCGAAAACCTACCGACAGCTATGCCTACCTTCATGCCACCAGCTTCCATCCCGGACATACCACACGATCCATTGTCTACAGCCAAGCACTGAGGTACAATCGGATTTGCTCCAACCCCTCAGACAGAGACCAACACCTACGAGATCTTCACCAGGCTTTCTCAAAACTACAATACCCACACAAGGAAATAAGGACACAGATCAACAGAGCCAGACGTGTACCCAGAAGCCTGCTGCTACAAGACAAGCCCAAGAAAAAAAACAACAGAACACCACTGGCCATCACCTACAGTCCTCAGTTAAAACCTTTGCAACGCATCATCAGTGACCTACAACCCATCCTGGACAATAATCCCTCACTTTCAAAAGCCTTGGGAGGAAGGCCAGTCCTGGCACACAGACAACCTGCCAACCTTAAACAAATTCTCAACAGCAACAGCACACTGCACCACAATAACTCCAACTCAGGAACCAATCCATGCAACAAACCTCGATGCCAACTCTGCCCACATATCTACACCAGCAACACCATCACAGGACCTAACCAGATCAACCATACCATCACTGGCTCATTCACCTGTACATCAACCAATGTCATATATGCCATTATATGCCACCAGTGTCCCTCTGCTATGTACATCGGCCAAACTGGACAGTCCCTACGAAAAAGGATAAATGCACACAAATCAGATATTAGGAATGGCAATATACAAAAACCTGTAGGGGAACACTTCAACCTGCCTGGACACACTATTTCAGATTTAAAGGTCACCATTCTGCAGAAAGGGAACTTCAGATCCAAACTGCAAAGAGAGACTGCAGAGCTTCAATTCATTTGCAAATTCAGCTCACACACTTTGGGATTGAACCGGGATCTACAATGGTTGGCTCATTACAGACATTGTTTCTCATCTCTCCATGTCCACACACCCCATTCAAATGCTAGACGAATAATCCACACTCCCTGATCGGAGATAACAAGCTGGCTCAGCTTAATTGGACTAACCTTTTCACCTCCCCCCTGGCTCTTACCTACTTTTCTATAACTGCCTGTTTGTGAACAATTGAACACTTCTACTGCCTGCATCCGACGAAGTGGGTATTAGCCCACGAAAGCTCATGCTTCAAAACTTTATAGTTAGTCTTTAAGGTGCCACAGGACTTTGTTAACTCTGCTATTCCAGACTAACACGGCTACCACCCTGATTCTTGACAATTCCCTTGATGTTACCAGAGGTCTGGTGTTTTCTGTAAGTGTCTATCGGGTGTCTGATTTGAGGTATCAGCCCCTGGCAAAGTAAAGCTCTACTTGTTTGCACACTACTGTGCATCATGCACTTTTTTTTTTAAGAGTAGGCAATGTGGCATTTGTATTCCATATGGTATACCTGCCATATTTCTTAAGAATATGGAACGTTCATAGTCTGTTTCTGTTCCCTACTGCCTTTTCATTCATCCATAAAGTTCATTTCTAGCTTCTAAGGCAGGGGTGGGAAAACTATGGCCCGCGGGCCGGATTCGGCCCATCAGGGCTCTGGATCTGGCCCGTGGATTTGCTACCACCGTGGTGCTGCGGGTCTCACTGTGCTCTGGGAAGCAGCTGGCAGCACGTTCCTGCCGGCCCTATGGAAGGAGGAGCAGAGAGCTCGATGCACTGTTCTTGCTTGTGTATACCTCCCCCTGAAGCTCTCATTGGCCGGGAATGAGGAACTGCTGTCAATAGGAGCTTCAGGAGAGATATCACAGGCAAGAGCAGCATGTGTAGCCCTCTGCTCCCCCTCCCCCAGGGTTAGCAAGGACACGCTGCTAGGTGCTTCTTGGAGTGGAGTGGCCTGGGGCTGGAGCCAAGGCCAGGGCAGGCAGGTAGGGAGCCCAAACCCTGTGCCCTGAGCCCCCTGCTGCACCCTGCACCCCAACACCCTGCCACACCTTGCAACCCACCTGCACCACTACCCTGAGCCCCTCCTGCACTGTGCACAATAACCCCCTTCCCTGAGCCCCCTCATACACTCCACACCCCTCCTGTGTCCCAACCCCTTACCCTGAGCCCCTTCCTGCACACTGCACCCCCTCCTGTACTCCACACTCCCTCCCACACCCAAACCGTCTGCCCCAGCCCTGCAGTCATGGTCCTGCAAGCAATTTCCCCACCCTGATGTGGCCCTTGGGCCAAAATATTTGCCCACCCCTGTTCTAAGGGTACATCTAAATATAGAAAGGACTGATCATTGTTATTGACCTCAGGAAGACAAGGCTGAGAGCCTTCTTGGAAATGGGGGCAGGCAAATTATTAGGACTTTTCAATTCTGTTTTTAGAAAATTTTCCTTGCAATTCAATGCCTGAAAGTTCCTATCTGACATGTCTTCATGCCTTTAACAGATTTTACCCTGCTCTCCGAGTACATGCCCAACTGAAGCTGCTAAGAAGGGATCTATATATACAAGTTGGAGGAGGGAGTGAGATGCCATAAGTCAGCTATTTCGGAAAGCTAATGTTTTGTATTATCCTGATAAGCCTTGGGGCTAGACAGTCTTCTTTATGAGTTAACATAAGGTCTTTTAAAAAAAAATCTGTGGGGAAAAAAAAAAAAACCAACCTGTGGGTGAAATTAACACATGAACCTAACTGCGTGTCATTGAAAGTCAATGGAATTTAGGCTATTAAGTCACTGAAACATTTTTTGAAAAATGACCCTTTGTCCATAATCACAGAAGTGTTTATTATTTACTATTGTTACCAAACCATGATAGTGGAGTACTAAATGTGATTAAATAAATAAAAACATAGTTTCAAGATAGCTCTTTCCTTTAGATTCTCCCATGCCATATCTTCTCTGCCTGGTGTTTGGATTGCAAGTACAGCTGGTTGGGAATTTTTTGACAGTGTTTTTTTTGCCACAGAATGCCACTTCATTAAATCTAAAACTGTTTGTGGGAAAGGGCCTATTTTGACAAGTTTCAATGATTTTTTTTTGATGTTGTCATGTTTTAACATTTTTTTAACAAGTTGTTTAGGATGTTTGATTTTAAGCAACATTTGTCTTTCAAAGTTTAGATTAATTCATAATTAAGAGGGGGGAATTGGCATTGATTTTTGGTTTTGGTTCCTAAAAAAAAATTGAGATTGACTTTTCTGTCATCCTGACAGATTTTTTTCTTCAAAATATCAGTTGCGTCACAGGATGGGAAAACAGTTCTCTCTCTAGCCCTAATGATAAGTGTTTGGGGGCAGGGAATCATTTTTATGACTTGAGCAGCACCAATCTAATTCTTCATTAAAAATAATAATAAAAAAATAAGGTGGCTTTGGAGCACTAGATCTAAAGAAAGTAGACAGCAACTGGTGTAAGAGCAAGCCAGATTTGCTGCCCTGAATCCAGTGCTGAGGGGAAAAAAAGAATAAAACATACCTTTGACTGTCAGTGTCAATCATTTATGTGAGGCTTGTCTAATAACCTGTAATACATATTGATGGGTTTGCCCTATGACAGATGTTTCTCTGTCTTTCTCCTTTCTGCTCCCTTGCTGATATACAAAAGACCATATAGCTACAGATAGGTTAATGCTTCATTAACATGTACAAATTCCAGGTACCTCCTTTGTAAGCCACATTTTATCTTGCCTTTCTATGCTTACCAAAAGAGAAAAAAATAATAAAAAGGTCTAAGGATAAAATAAATGCTTGAGGAGCTTGCTGCTGCCATCACCACTGCCTCCTGCCCCCTTCCTGGTTTGCCTCCCCAACTGAGTTCAGCTCAGGGATTTTCTGAGACTTTTTAGAATAGATTTTGTAAGGCACTTAGAAATAGTGATAAAAGATATAACAAAATAAAATGAAATATCTTCTGAATATGAGATAGAATTATTCTATCATAAGCCTTGTTCCTAGCCTCTCTGTCCTGCAATGAAATAATCTTATACAAACTCCTGCACATTGTAGTTTCAGGACTAAAACAGTGATTCTAACAGACCAATCATTAAACCCATCAACCATAAAGCAAGGAGACCAAAACACTGTAAGTAGGCTAGAGCCACTGTTTTCCTCTTATTTATTTATAAAGCAGCCATGAGATGTATCAGGCACTTAACTATAAAATGAGAACACAGTGTGAGAATGATGAAGAGAATTGAATGAGAGGAAAAACAAACAGAAGTATCAATAAGTAATTCTCATCCTACAAAGTCGGATGTGATAAACAGTGGCAAAAGCAATACCTTTGTAAACTGAAGTGGGTGTGTGGTAGAGGAAAACCTGCTTTATTTACACCATATTTTACTACTTTTCTTGTTACATCTGGACCCTTCCATTCCTTCAAAGTGTACCTTGCACTCCACTATCCCTCTGTCTGTCTGCCTCTCTCCCTCTCACACACACACACACACACACTTTTTATATTTGAATTTGTTCCCAAAATATATATATAAAGAACAAGTGGATGAAGTGAGTGCTAACAATCAGGAGAGAAACTTCTCTTCACTTGCCATCCCACATGTTTGGCAAATGGAAAGTGGCCCTGCAGCTGAAAAGCAGAGGTCCTATGGATAGTAAGCAAGATATATTCAGAGTTTAGATGCTTCTAGTACTGTTTATATCCAGCACCATGCTTCAGGTGTCTCTGCCTAAGAAGTTTCAGGGCCCTTAACGCAGTTCATAGGCACTGATAGAAGAGAATTGGCCTGTCTCTTTAGAGGCGATCTTAACAGGGTAGGATCATCCCTTTCAAGGGTAGAGATACAGTTTGAGAGGAAGCCAGAAGGAAGGGGGAGTGCTGGCTCAATAGCTCATTTTTTTCCTTCCCTCCAGAAGTGATAGATCTCAGTGCAGTCAAGTTAATAATGCAGCATTATCTTGGGCTCACTGTGTGTCTCCTGCCTGGAGAAAGGCAGGGGTTGAGTAACCAGAAGAGAAATGAAGAGTTGGTGCACACCAGGACTAAATTTTGCCTTCCTTGTCAGTCCCCAAGATCTGTGGGAGCCGAAGATCTCACTGAAGTCTTCCCTCACTATGCAAGAAGGGCAAGATTAGAAGCATTCTCAACAAAATAAGCTTCGATTTCCTTGGCCCTTTGTATTTCCACAGGCAGGTACAATATGTCACATAGTCTTTATTTTATATGGTCATTGAAATTTGAACCTGTTACACTAAGAAAAGCAAAAATGCCTGAATGACAAGAGGCTTTGTTTAGATGAAAATCTTTACAGGTCTCGCCACCTAAACTATGATATTTCCTGTGCCTGAGATATAGTGGATCAGAGGGGGAAAATAAGCATTGAAGTGAAAATTTACAACAATAAAATCCAGGTATAACAGGTGCTGGCTGCAGCGTCCCACAGCCCCCACTGGACCTGTAATACAATAGTACATCCATCTCAAGAGGCTGTTTTTTTGTAAGAGCATTTTCATTACATCTCAGTAACAGGTGTTTGTCAGAGTTCCGCATGCTGGGCCGGGGCAGTGGTCAGGGTCAGGGTCTGCCCCCAAGCCTCTGAGCAGTGTGGCCTACCGGCCCTAGTCAATAGCGGCCCCCTTCGCTGTGGGGTGGGGTGGCCTAGTGGCCGGAGGCAAGGTTTGCCCCCACGCCTCGGGGCCGGGTGGCCTAGCGGCCCAAGTCAATAGCGGCCCCCTTCGCTGTGGGGCGGTGTGGCCTAGCGGCCCAAGTCAATAGCGGCCCCCTTCGCTGTGGGGCGGTGTGGCCTAGCGGCCCGAGTCAATAGCGGCCCCCTTCGCTGTGGGGCGGTGGGGCCTAGCGGCCAGAGTCAATAGCGGCCCCCTTCGCTGTGGGGCAGTGTGGCCTAGCGGCCAGAGTCAATAGCGGCCCCCTTCGCTGTGGGGCGGTGTGGCCTAGCGGCCAGAGTCAATAGCGTCCCCCTTCGCTGTGGGGCGGTGTGGCCTAGCAGCCAGAGTCAATAGCGGCCCCCTTCGCTGTGGGGCGGTGTGGCCTAGCGGCCAGAGTCAATAGCAGCCCCCTTCGCTGTGGGGCGGTGTGGCCTAGCGGCCCGAGTCAATAGCGGCCCCCTTCGCTGTGGGGCGGTGTGGCCTAGCGGCCAGAGTCAAGGTCTGCCCCCAGGGCAACACGCTCAAAAATCCTCGGGTGGGCAGTACCACTTCCTCGCTATCCCGGGGTCAGTTCCTACCCATTCCGGTGACGGGGGCTCCCGACTGGGCGCTGATCCCCTGGTGGTAGATGGGGCCGTTGCCCCCTCAGTCCAGTCACCGGCTGGGGCTCTCGTCGGGCTGTGGTCGACGGCGGGTCCGGAGGCGGGGTCCGGCCACGGCTCTGGCTGTCTCTGGCCTGGGGTTCCTGGCCGGCGTCTGGCTCAGGCTCTGGATGCAGCTGGGGCTGGTCCTCCGCAGGGGCTCTCCAGGCCCATCCTTCTCCTACGGCCAGGGCCGGCGACAGAAATTTGGGGGCCCCCTACTCTGATAGTTTGGGCCTCCCCCAGCCCAGCCGGCCCCCCCCCAGCCCAGCCGGCAATCCCCCCCCCCCCAGCTGACAGCGGCTGGGGGAGGAAGCCCAGCCGGCCTCCCCCCCCCCAGCCCAGCCAGCGCTCCCCCCCAGGTGACAGCTGGTGGCAGCGGGAGCGAGAGCCCGGGAGCAGCGTGAGCCGCCCTTGCTGCTCCCCCCTCCCCCCGCCCTTTCTCCCCCGGACTGCGCCACTGCCGCCGGCCGGGCTCATTGCTCCTGCCGGGGCCAGGCGCGCTCGTCCGGGGGAGAGCCGCGCCGCCTCCCCGCCCCTTCCCCGCTCTCCAGGCCCGGCAACAAGGGGGGACGACAACAGGTACAGCTGTGTACCAGGGCCCCCCTAAAGTTGGGGGGCCCGGTACAGCTGTAACCATAGTACCCCCCTGTCGCCGGCCCTGCCTACGGCTGCCAGCCCTGACTGAGCTGGGCTCACTCCCTTTATACAGCCAGAGCACTTGGAGCATGCCCAGTGCAGCGGGGGCAGGACTTCCGCTGCCAGAGCTTCCGACAAGGGACTGCCTGGTCCCGTGCGGGGCTGGTCTGCCCCGCCACAGTGTTTAAGGCCAGAATTGTTTTCTGTTTTTCCAGCATAGCAAGGCCCTAATTCTGAGTATGGCTTCTGGGTTACATGATTACTACCACCAACTATAGTGAGTTTTAGAAATAAAAAGCTAATGAAGCATTGCTTTTAGTTTTGACTGGGCCCATTCAAATGTATACACTTTTAACCAAATATTCTGTCCTGTTCTGAACCTAAAAGGAAACATGAGCTCAGCTGGATGAGAAATGGCAGGTACCATCCACTGAAAACAAGACAAGATGACAGTTCACTGATTTATAGGGTACTTGGCTCAGCACTTGATTGACAACACAAATGGTGATCCTACTGGGAAAGAGCAGTCTGGCATCCCTGACAAATCATCATAACAAAACAAAGTCCCTGCCTATTTATAATCTGAAAGTTATAGAAGGATATTTATAATCCTGCTCCAAACATAGCAAAGTTTTCATGGCAGCTGAGAAAAGCTTTATTCCCCTATCCTGTACCACATTCTGGGTGACAAAATGAAACAAAAGAGGCGCTGGCCATGCCACAGTCTCTCAACCATACTGAAATCATCATTAAAAATGGAACAGATGGTATGTAAGCTCCGTAATGGGCACTGGCAACTGCGACATACATACAGTGCAACAAGCCATGCCTCCAAACCAGCAGGCCTACCACTTTCGATCATGAAAAGTCACGTTTTCCAGCCCTCACCATCTAACACGCTGAGTGCTAAAGGGTATCCTACCATGTTACAGTGGTAGGTAAGGGTTCTCTGTGCCCTCTTCAGCAACTTAATGTATCCATGCAACACAAGGAGCAGAGGGTTCTCTTTTTGAAACTACTATGAACATAACACTGCTTTTATGACACATAGACTGTTCCGGATGTGGGATTCCAAGTTTAAGTCCCTCCCCCAAATCAGGCAGAGTGGGGACTTAAACCTGGGTCTCCCACATTTCTAATCACTGGGTTAGGGAGTAATTTATCTTCCCCCCACTTCCCCCCATCTCCAGACCTCAAAAACTTTCCTAATGCCATTTTCAAAAATATGGCATTTTTGACTAGTTCCAGTGACTAGTGTAAAGCTAATGCAACTATTGATTTCACTGGAGTTACCTTTGATTTCACTGGTGAAACTGTAAACACAATTTGACCAAGAAATGTACAAATCTCAGAGTTGATCAGTAAATGGGAAACTGTGACATTTCCAAGTTTTCTTTTTTTCTGATTTGGGATGAAAAGTCAGAGTTAACGGAGGAATGAAAATCCCAAAATATTGTTTCAAAAACATTGAAATGACCTTATTAAAATGTGTCATTCTGAAGGCATCCAAACATTAAAAATATCATAAATTAATATAATTATCTTTTAAAATTAAGCCTGAACAAAACAAGGAAAAAGGCAAAACAAACTAACCCCATTTTGTTTTGAATTTTTTTCTCTCCATCTCACCAAAATCGACACATTGCAACAAAGTGTTCCAATTTTGATGGAACAGCATTTTCCAACAGAGACCTGCTGCACTGAAATTTAGCTCTGCATGTTTGTGGCAGATTTTATAATATAGATAGCAATTAAGCCAGCAAAACAAACATCATGCACATGTCATAGGTTTTTTTTTTTCTTCTAAAGCATCTGTCATGGCTTTTAAAAGTCACATATTTTATTTCAGAACATGTATGAGAAGGAAAAAAAATATCCTGTTACCTTGAGGAACTGGATACTGTACCACTTCCATTGTGGATTGGATCATTTCATTTATTACACTTACTATGTCATTTCTGCTGGAATAAATTTTATGTCAATAATTATTTTCATAAGCAAGAACAAACTTTGGAAAGAAACAAAATCTAAACCTAGAAAGATTAGACTATCACATGAATGAGTGTCAGTCATTTGTTTTAAATGATTGTCTTCTTTTCTGTCCCCTGTTGTATGGTTATAAAAAAAATACAGTATGATAAAGAAATCAGTCACTGAAATCAGGTGTGGGTTGGGGGGAGGGGTTATGCTTTCATCTTCAAGGCACCCCAGTACTCTCAATCAGTTCCAGTAGGATAGACTGGGTGGGAGGAAGAGTGGAGGGACAGTGTGGGTAGTGGGAGAAGGGATAGAGAAGTGTCATGAAAGAGCAAAGAAGAGGGGCAGGGAAAGAAGAGTTAAAGAAATATGGTACTTCAGGAAAAGAGAAACATCTTAAAGAGAGAGAAATTATATTTAAAATATAAAATATATATGAGAAAAGAGAATTTTATGAAAGATAGAATGAAAGAATAGTAAGGAAAGAAAGTTTAATAATTACTTGCACTGTTCAGCCACCAGATATGTATATGCTATAGAGTTTCAGACAGAGTATGAAGAAGGGAGACCCAACCAGAATGAGCCGAACCACAGTCTTTTTCCTGTAAGCATTAACTGCTTTCTTTAGTAAGCCTGTTCGGTTTAAGGAAAACTAATTCAATATCTCATGATAGGGATCAGAGGAATAACAAAATGGAAAATAAGAGAGAATTCCATGTTATGTTTAAGGTATTTAGTGTTCCTACATTTAGCTGAAAAGAGAGAGCCGGAAAAAAAATAGCTACAATTCTATGAGTAGAGGGAGAAACTATCATCAGGCCAGTCCTGGCTCTGGCAGGGAGAATGAGTGTAGCAGCATTTTTATTTTTCCCATTTCAAAACATCAATATAAAAAAATGAGGCAGAATTTCACACTGAAGATCTTTTGAAATGGTCCACACACAAAACAGTTCTGTGCATTATGCATGAAGTGTTATCTTGAGATTTCTCCTTATCAAGGGGTGAATCTCTCCCGCATGCCCCCACCACATACTTCACCGTTTCAGGCTTTTTCAGTCCATTACCAGAGCTGGGTTGGCTCCAAGACGTGCCCCCCCCCCCGCCTTTAGGGGGAGTCTGATTTATTAACTTTTTTACAACTTTTGTTAGTTGCCCTAGATGACACTGCCCTGGGTCCCTAAGAGTCCTGGTTGTCTCTTTGTATGGGTTCAGGAGACACTGCATCAACCCTGCCCTGTTCCTGGAGCTGGGATTGTGCTCTGAACATTCCCTCAATCTCTCCTAATAGCAGGAGCCCCAACCATACTCTTTGGTGCTGGGTAATATTTTGCCAGTTGTAGGGCCTTAGGAAGTTTCTTCCTGAGCTGGCCCCTTTTTCCTTCACTAATCCTCAGGCTAGGAGGATCTAGCTTTTGCCTGCTGGTGGCCTCTCCCTGCTAACTCAGGACCTACCTCCTTCTTTCCCTCTTCAGCATCTACAGGTATCTGCCCTGCAGTGTGGGGAGAAGGCAGCATTTATGCTGCTCCTCTTGTCCCAGATCATTCCTAGTTGGTTGGGGTGAGGGAGGAAGAGGGATAGGGGAGCCTTGCTCCATTCTCTCTGAAAGGCTCCTGGTTACAGACTTTTAAAGATGCATTATTCATTCCTGGGACTGCTTCCTCTCTTTCCATAATCCCCCAATTTGAGAGTTAATGCTTAACCCTTCCCTCTTCTCTTCTCTAACTATTTCACACATAGACATTCTCATCAGTCTGACCCCATGCTTTCAACACCCACCCCCACACAAAGCAGTAATAAAAAGATCATGTTCACAATGAGGTGATAGCATACTGGCTAAATTATAAATTATCATAATGAAAATCAGCCTATCCCATAGATGCCACTAATCTCTCAAACTAGAGATTATGAGCTTTAGGAGGCTTGTTTACCTGAACCTGTCTGTGAATCAAACAGCCTGCTTGCAGATCTAGAGAAACATTTTCAGAAAACTACAGCAGGAGAAAACAAAGTGTTGAATGCTGTAATATCTAAGACTTGATCTCTTAATTTTTACTTGATTTACATCATTACTTGCTATTAATTTTTCATTCATTATGTTTTCATCTCATTAAAAGCCTGCCATCGATATAACACATACTGCAGCATCGTAGCCAAAAGGAAGCCGTAATGCTAACCAGTTCTCCATGTCTAATTTTAAATAATCAAATTCTTTTAGCTTGGAGGATTTAGTGTCAGACTAAGAGATTGCCTGCCTCTTTACCCTCATCTTCCTGCCCCCACACATAAATTAACTATGATTATAATTATAGACCTTGGCAGAGGACAGAGAAATTCATTTTTGTAAGTATTTTATTTTAAAGAAAGAGAGGTTAGATTGCCCTTATCTTAGGCACTCAGTCAGTATAAACAAATGGCCTGGAATATTTCAATACAGCACCACTCTAATATACTAAATATGTCTTCAGTGGTTTATTTTTTCTTCCATTACAGTACAGACAAATTTAATTTGAATTGATATCAAAAGAATTTCTGCTTATCCTCCATCTGAATATTACTATGTTGTGTTGTTAAAGCAGAAATAGATTTTTTGAGGGGGAGGAGGGTGATGGGTTCAGTCACAGGGACCCCCTTGTGACTGTTACCTGATGCGCTGAAACTACCTCTCAGCCCATTTTCCTGTCAGCTTGGGACTCCAGAACCCTACCTTGTTGAGCCAGACACACTAGTCTGCTGCAACATAGACCCAGGTCTGGTCCACGCCCTCCCAAACTGTAGACTTTAAACCAAAATCTTCTCAGCAAGTCACCTATCTCCAGCACCCAGACATCCAGTTCCCAATGAGATCCAAACCCCAAATAAATTCTGTATAAAGCTTATACAGGATAAAATCATAAATTTTCTTCCCTATAGCACTGATAGATATATACACCTGTTTGCTCCCCCCAGTTCTTAATCACTTACTCTGGGGTAGTTAATAAAAAAAAGTGATTGTATTAAGTACAGAAAGTAGGATTTAAGTGGTTTCAAGTAATAACAGTCAGAACAAAGTAAGTTACCAAGCAAAATAAAACAAAACATGCAAGCCTAAGCCTAATACATTTAAGAAACTGAATACAGGCAAATCTCACCCTCCGAGATGTTCCAATAAACTTCTTTCACAGACTAGACTCCTTCTTAGTCTGGGCCCATCCTTACCCAGTTCAGTTCTTGTTAGTTGCAGCATGGGTGGTAACTAGAGGATTTCTCATGACTGGCAGGTCCCCTTTGTTCTATTCCACTTCCTTTTATATCTTTCACACAAGGCGGGAATCCTTTGTCTGCCTCTGTGTTCCCAGCCCTCCTTCTTAAAAGCACTGGGTTTAAGATGGATCCCAGTATCATGTGACATGTTCACATGTCCTATGAGACTTAATTACCCACTGGCTGGCACCCACAGATACAGGAAAGCTTACAATAAATAGAGCTATGGTCCACCAATTGTCCTGGGTAATGGGAGCCATCAAGATTCCAAGCCACCATTAATGGCCCACATTTTGCATAGTTACAAATAGGACTTCAGAATAATATTTCAAATTTATAGCTTCAGATACAAGAATGATAACTTTAGTTATTTTTTAAGGTGCCACAGGACTCTTTGTCACTTCTGCAATTCCAGACTAACACTGCTACCTCTCTGATTCTTGACATCATAGAAATAGGATGAGCAAACTCAGTGGATTGTAAGATTTTTAATGATACATTAAAGGAAACCTTTTGCATAAAGCATATTCCAGTCACATTATATTTACACTCATAAGCATATTTCCATAAACATATGGAGTGCATTGACACAGGGGTATTTACAGATTAGGCTTGTGCTGCAGGATTTTGAGGTGGATTTGCAACATATCAAAGTTTGGGGATGTTCTGAGGTGGGATTTGGCTCATCAGAGTGAGGGGCTATCTGCAAAAGGCTAACCACATTTCAGGATTGTGAACTCCCAAGAGCCACAACTGTGTATAGGTAATGAAAGCCATCTTTTAAAAGTAAATGTATAGCTTACTGCTATGAATTTATGTATTAGAGAGCTATTGGAGTACTCCTTTAATGCATTGTGAGATATGAGACCAAAGGCAGATTGACTTCATCCACACAAGAAGTGCATTAATAGTGAACACCCTGGGCTTACTATTAGAGTCCATTTAGTATTAAACTTAATTTAAAAAAAAAAAGTAAAATCATGATTAAGGATGTTTATGTCTCAGTCTTCTACTAAGATAGTTTATAACAGAACACAAAGTAAAAGAGAATGATTATAAATGTCTTTTAATGTATTATTTTGTAATACAGGTATTAGAATATTGATATGGTTAATAACTGGTCTCTATTTATTTTCTGTCTCCATTTTCTCCCTGAGCCTTCTGCTACATATCACCCAGAGGGTTCCTTCTAGTCCTCGAGTCCCATCCCTTCTGGCAGGGATAGAATCTAAAAAGTTGGCATACACACTGTGATATGCCCCAGGATCATAGTGTTCCCTTCACTCTCCAGTCTGGTGGGCACTATGCCTTGCTTTGCTGTGTGAGTTGCCACTATGCCCACTTATCCCAGTCTCTAGCATACAAGTCACTCCAAGACAAACACCAGAGTGCTATACCCAGCCTCTCTTGAATTATATATTGGCAACATCCGCATATCCCTAGTTCCAGTTTTATGCATCTTGTATGCTGACTATAGTAGTATAGAATGTCACACACCCCTAAGGAGACTGTAGGGTGAAGCCTTAGACCTCTCAGACATACTTTCAAATTTTAACTGTCTGTGAGCTATGTGCCACTTTAATCTCTCACTTTTGGCTGTAGAAACTGAACTGACACTTAACTTAAAATTAAGCTTCTTAAATAGCCTTCTTAAAGCAGCAAGAGGCCCAAAATCAACTGATGGGGAACAATCAAGTTCTTGGGACATGGCATTTTAAGGTTACTGGATAAGATTCTTAAAGCTGGCTGGAGGAATTAGCATGGCAAATCCAAGTTGGGAGTTGTGTAGCTAAATGCCCTAACAGATAAGTGACTGAGTGTGCAGGTCAGAGACTTGAAAGAAGTGACTTCGGTACAACTAAAAGAACAGGGGTAATAAGTGGTCCAGAAGGGGTGGTAGCTTAGCACCCCAAGGGGCTGAGGGTAACCACCTACTGTTGGGCCCTGGACTGGAGCTTGGTAGAGAGGGTGATCCTGTGGTTTCACCTACCCGCACCCAGAACACAGTGAAACACCTGAGGCATTTATCTTAGATGAGAGGCCTGCTGGAATAGGCTTTGACTACTCAAAGACCCTGCGCAGGAGGGGAGGACTGGAAACCTTTGAGGCAGGACACTGAAGGGCAGGACTGACTTTCTAATGAGAGGCAGTCTGCTGACCCCACCACCTGATCACTAGGTGGCAATGCGGGTTTTGGTGCACCAGAGACATAGCCAGGCAACAAGTGCTAGGGTGAGGAAGAGGAGCAACAGAGACCATGCACTAGAGCTATAACCAGAAGGTGCAAGGACTGCTTTACATCATCTCACCAAAAGGCGTTGAGATTTGTTACCGTCTGCTCTCTGCAGACAGAACATCTCAGAGTACGTTCTCATCTGTATAATCCAGCCATCCTCCCTACCCCATAATGGTCAAGGCAGAAGAAGAGAAACAATTTGACCAGGATTGTTTTTTGTGAAATGTTCATTTCTAGTAGCTGTCATGTCTTTACACAGGGGCATAACTTGTGGCTATGGCTTTTTAAGCATTTAGTGAAATGTTCTTAAACTACTAACATTTATTATGAGCATTTCAGTTTAATTTTTTCCTCTTGGTCAATTTTACTTCAGCTTCAGGAAATTGTCCATTTTAAAGCTATATGTATACCAGTGGGATTATTCTCTTTGCATATAAGAAATGTAACCAGATCATGAACACTATACCTAAATTACTACTGAATGTTGGTTAATAGATGATCAGTTCATCTTTTAATTCCTATCAGAATAAGGTCCAATATGGAAGTATCCCATGTTGGGTTCAATATTCTGTGTTAGAAAGTCATTTATTTTTAGAGTTCCTTTAAAAAAATATTTGTCTAATGGCATAATGAGACCTTCAGCATATATCTCACAGATTGAAGTCCTCCATGACAACTGTTTTTCTTCCTGTACATTGTAGAGGCTAAAGGAGCATTTAAGTCTCATTATCTAGTCTCATTTGATAGTCTTTAACAACCCCTCTCCCCCATTCCCCATCCTTCCTTGGATTAGTTAGAATGTATATGGATCATCATTCAATATTCTGTGCTTCTGTGGAATGGCAAATAATAAAACAGGTAATGTAGTGTCCAAACTGTGCCATCCCTCTACTTTTTGAACATGGGCCACTGTTTCACAGAACTAAAACATCCTACTTCACAAGTATGTGGGTCTTGATTCTGTCCAACATCTCATCTGATTGTTTTTGCAATTGCAGCCAAAATGTCCTATGCCCCCTCTGTCTTGAACACCTGGTGACCAAGTCAGATGATTCATCATGCTCACATTGACTCTGTTGTGAATCTCAGATGAACACCTCTGTTCTGTGGGTCTTCATTAGGGGCTTCCTTTGCAATTCTCTAATCTTATGCAGAAGTTCTAGGTTTGGGACCATAAAGTCTCTTCTCATCTTGAAAGTTTCTCTGGATTGGGATTTTATTCTCTGGCAGGGTTGTTTGACTGGAAATACTGGTTTCAGATACCCCAAAGGGGCAGGTGTTGCTAGTGCCTCCTCCTTGAAACAGGCTTATGGAAGGGGCAATCAGGTCTTAACTGAGAAATGAAGAATCTAGATGGAGATTACTTCATTCTGTTGTCTTCCTCATCTCGAAGACTAGATAGCGCTCATTCCTGGAGTTGCTAGCTCATTGCTACAGTCCAGAGGAAAGGGGCCCCAAAAGTTCCTTGGGTGTTGTGGTAAAAACATTCAGAAGGTTTCAGATATTATATAGTGACATTTCCTTGATTCCCACTTATTATGCCTGACCCTCTATCTCTAAGGTATCTGGACTGTTTTCTTGGATCAGGGAGAAAAAAACTGAGTACGATTTTGTTGGGGGGGAGGGGAGGGGAGGATAAAAGAAAATGGATGGCAGCATGCTGGAAAGTTCAACTCATGGTATAAACCATCTTCAGTGATATCTACCATTGACAAGGCCATGTTTCTTTTGAGGGAGAATGCTGTACAGAAAGATATTTTGCATTGTACAGCTAATTTTGACTAAATCTAGTTTGAGTTCCATCCAGAACCTATATAATTAGGTATAAAAAGGCTTTGGCAAATTAACTCCTTTTCAGGTACTTACCTGTCATATGGTTACTACTTCTCTTATCATTGAGACCCTCCATCCTATGTCATAAATAACTTCCATCAGGATTGCTGCTGTTGCCAGTTGAACCAGCTAAGACCCTCACCCCTGCATTCTTCCCAGAGATCTCCACCATCTGCTTCTTTCACCAATTTCTAGCTTGGTCTAAACACCAGCAGCCCTCCACTTCTTACTGGTCTCCCTTTCCTTTAGCTTCACACAGCATAGAACTCATCCAGTAATTCTCCTGCCTCTTCACCCCCTTCTCCCCATAACAGAAACTATAATTTTCTTCTGGAACTATGGTGATCATTTGATTGCTGAAGAAGGCAGCCTCATGGAAAAGCATGAACTCTACCTTCTTTGGGCTACATTTAGCCTTCCACAGCCCTCCCACCCTCTCCTAGCTTCCCCCAGGAGAAGCAGATTGACTATCTTTCTAGCTAAGCATGGCACTCCCAGGAGTTGTTTTCAAACTGTCACTTATTAGAAGTGCTGATTTTAGTGCCCACATCTATTGTCACAGAAAAAAGAGATCCCAGATATGATTGGCCATAAACCTTGAAAACAAGTTCATTTTCTGGGTATGCATGACCTTTTCTGCAGCTCCATCTGTGTTACCATGCTCAGTACAACCAGCTACTAGAAGCTGAAACAACAATTGACAGTCTGTATCTGGAGTCCACTGGGACTTATTATTGGAAAAGAACCCCAAGACTGTGTTCTTTTAAAATGGTTGTGGTCACAACTGCCCACTTATCCGCTTATTTGTTGTTTCTTGTCCACTTGTTTCTTATCAATATTTTTATTAGCTATATACACTTCAAAAAGTTATATAACATTCTGACATGGCATTTAGGAGTTCCTTGAACCATAGTCAAAGATATTCTGAAGGGAAGTAGAAACTCCAGCTATATTAGTTATGGAAAATATATATTGTACAGACTCTAAAATGAATCTGTAGAATTCCAAAATGTCAGACACACTTCACATGGAAGACTTCCCAGCGGGACATTTAATGGTAAGGATACAATCATTATAATGCTAAACTATTATGATGGATTTAAAAAGCTTCACTTGGGTGATAAAAGCCGGTAAGGCTCATCACCTATTGAGAAAGAATAGATGGATCATTTTATCCAGATCTCTAAGGTTTATATAATAAAAGTAATTTTCTGAAAGAAACTGTTTGATAGCTAGAAAGATGTCAAAAGAAAGATTGACTGGTGATCTGGGTTGCTATGCACTAGATATACAAATCTATCAGAACCTGAAATTAGGCGAGTTTTGCCTAGTTTGGGGCCTGCTAGTAAGAACTAGAAGAGGTTTGTATGAGCGTTTTGATAACTCCTTTTGCTGCTAGTAGAACCCTGAGGGAATTCAGTGAAAAGTTCTCCTGAAAAATGCAGTGTTATTTTTTTTATGCTTGTGTTAACTTGTCAGGTCTAGCCTGAATCAATTAGTCATCTATTTCACAATGAAAACAATGACATGTACCCATTTTTTCCATGGACTTCAAATTGGGCTCTGGATTAGGTCCGTCTTCTCTCTAGGTTGGGAATATGGCACGTTGTGGTGCATTTGCAATGCTTCTGGCCATGCCACACTCCAAAAGATAAACTGCAGACTTTATAACCCAGTGTTTACACAGCTCCTATACACAATTGTACTGTATCTTTCCTATGCTACCTGTGCTACTCATAAAATGGACTAGGAATCTACTATATATGCCCAAATTTTATTAATAAAGCAATGCTCCCCCTAGAAGAGATGTTTGCTTCTACTTTACTCCATTGAGTTGAGAACAAAATGGAACTGTTTATTAGGGTGAGAATCATTATGTAATTGTCTTTTTTTAAAAAAAAAAAACACTTTTATTCTGTTTGCCCTCTCTCAGTAACAAAAATCCTGAAGAAGAACTCTGTGAAGCTCAAAAGCTGTCCCTTCCAACAGCAGATGTTGGTCCAAAAATATATATATTCCTTCACCCACTTTCTGTCTCATATCCTGGGACCAACACAACTTCCATTCAGACTGTTCAGATGTTACTTGTAATAAAACTGTATTCAACAGGATTAAACCTATTGAAATACTTGTGCTGGGAGCTGTGTAAAGAATCCTGTAGATGACTAAGAGCAGAGCTGAAAAAGTTTGTCAAGAATAGTTGGCAAAGGAGGATTTTCATCGACTTTCCAGACAGTTCATACTTAGTTTTAAGCTCTTTGCTTTATCTGTTTTTGTCACTTTGAAACCTCCAAAAAATGACATGACACGAGTATTAAAAAAGATCAATACTGGCTGGAATAGTGAGAAAAATGCATCTATTTTTATGAAAATCCATTGTCTAGTGCTAAGTGAGAAAAGAACACAGAAGCCCTTGCCACTATTAAACAGAGAAAGTCAAAACATTTGCAGAGATATTTTAAGCAGCACTTTGAGTGAAAAGCATGTCTGTCATACAGGGTAATTCTAGTGGGCTCCCATTGATGTAACTGCTTCAAAGATAGCAAATCAAGCTAATAAGTGTCAGTATGCCTCATACAGGTTGTTAAACTCTGCAGCAGTTTGGAAACTGCTTGTGAGATTCTGTATCTCTCCCATACATCTAATTTTGCATACATTCTGTCACAAACTTTCAGAAACATATGCCCTCGCCTCTTTAAAAGCTATGCTTGGTAAGAATGTACTTTGTTGACTGAGAAATTTAAAATCTCCCTTCATTAATGTCTGAAATCTACCCTTTAGTCCTATTTTTCCACCCTGATACAGAGTAGCTCTATTGTGTATGTAATTAAAATAATGATACCAAACATTGTCATCAGTTTGTTACCCAGACCCTTTGCAAAGTTCAAGAGTCAGGACCCAGGTTAGGACATTTGATTGTGCTGAATGTCAGATTGAAACCAAAGAATTCTTTTTGTACACATCTACAGCAATCAGTCAGGCCTAACTCCTCTTGGAGCCTGGTCATTCAATTTAGGAGTTCTGGAGAGGAAGAAGATGAAAGAAGGGAAAGTCATATAAAGTTGATGTTTCCCCTGTAGAGGAATAATTTGTATAAGAAAGTAGACACTTCAAATTTTTATTCATATAGGTTTCCTCTGTTTTTTCTTGGAGACAGGAGACAGACCCTCAATGGAGATCCAGGTACCTTGCAGAGTTGGCATTTCTTCATCCTGCACTGGTTTTTGAGTGGAGTTTAAAGTGTCATTTTTTACTTCCTAATCCCTAAACAGATTAGGAACCATTTACCAGAGAGTTGGCTTCTCTCCCTGTACAATACTGCTGCAATTGAGTTTAAATGGACTTTGCTTGGAATTACTGAGGCGGGGACTTCTGGGTGATATTCTTTAAAGACCCATTTGGAACTCCTACCCACTTTATTCAAGAACGGTCCAAATCTGTTGACCTTCAGGGCATGTTTTGAAACCCTCGTATTCTCTCAAAATTCTTCTCTTTTCTTTTCTTTTTTTTTGGGGGGGGGGAGGAGGGTGAGATTTGTGTTAGAGGTGAAATTACTGATTTTTTAATTAATAAAAATTGTATTTTAAAATTTGTTAAAGGGAGACTGAGGTTGGCATAGACGCTCTTACCTTGTACCAAAATATGGCTTTGCTACTGACTCGTATTACTTTGATTGTCATTTTACATTTATGTGACTCGGTTTCTCCATCTATAAATGGATGTACGGTAATAATAATTCAGTAAAAATTCTGTCATCAAATCCCTTGCCTTCAACTATGTCATTATGGTGATCATCCTTGCCTTTCAAAATTATCCTTCTGCTGCAGAAGCATAGGCTCTTTCTATTCAAGCTAAAGGATATTGACAATACAGGGTCAATGTCACACAACCAAGCAGTTGTGATTCCATCCATTAGAAGGCAATGGTAAATAGACAGACCTTAGCTGGTTCATTACAATATTTTTCCATCTGTGCAATGCACTTAGAGATTCTTGGATACGAGGTGCCAATGGAATGGCAATAAAAGGCACAAAGTATTATTAAAATAGGAATTAACATTTAATTTCTGATTTTTTTTATTTTAATTGCAAAATTACTTATTTGGCTGGAAATTCAATGTGTGGTAATGGGAAACATTTCAGTGGTAGCCTGCTTCATTTTCTATACCTAATAATCTCCCTTCCCCCACATATAGTCTGTATCTCATTTAGACCAGCCATCTGCTGATAAGTCTAGTAATAGCATTACCTAATTATGCAACATTTGAATACATTTTTATCATTATTCCATCTTCTATTAAATATTATGTTTGTGGATAATGGCATCTTTTTCTTCCATGTCGACAGCTCACTTTGTCAGATTTATTTTGCAAGAATTTAATATATGACTAATATGATACCACTAAGATTAATAATGCTCACAGAAAACAGAGAAAGGCTACAATTCATAGTAGCAAAATCTCCTTAGTTACAGAAACATCCTAATTATATTTAGTTTTATTAAACTAACCATGAATAAATTACATACTCAGGGTGTATTTAAGTTTACGTATGGCATGACATTGATTTTATATTCCAAAGTGACATGCTCTATACTTATGCCACCTAAAAGTTGTGGTGAATGAACTTTTGTGAAAGTTCTCCAAATTTTGGGTTCTCCTCTGCAGTTTAACCAAGCATGGACACACACGCGCACACACACACACACTTCTCTCTGTCTCTGTCTCTGTCTCTCTCTCTCTCAGGATGTTCTTTTCTGTTCCTAGAGTAATGAAACCATCTCAGTCTTAAACACTTACACTTATTACTCTACTGTCTGGATGTCTCCCAATCTTTAATGTACTTGTCCTCACAATAGGGAAGGTACAGAAGTACTATTATGCCCATTGTACAGATGGGGTAATGAAGCATACAGTGACCAGCTTGCACAAAGCCACACTGGAAACTGGTAGTAGAGCAAGGAATTGAAACAGGCTCTTCTCTGTTTTTCCATGGTAGTGTGATCTGAATGTTCAAAAGCTTTGGCTCTTTTGAACCAACAGAGAAATAAATTCTGCACACACATACCATACACTGAAAATGTTCCTCCTCTCCCATGTTCAGTGTATGTCTTTACTGCAGTGTTAACTTGGGCTTATACTCAACTGTTGTTCCTATTCCTGTGCCCTGTGAGCGGCGGTGCTTTGCACCCAAGCTAGCTATCCTAGGGTGTAGGCTAACCCAAAGTGCTGATTACACTCAAGTTAGTAATTGCCTATTTTGTTATGAGGATGCAGGATAAATCCCTCAAGTGCTGATAATCCTCCAATGCCTTTCACAATCACCCATGTGCCCAGAAGGACAGACAAGGTCTCCTGCTGTTCACTGGGAAAGAATCTAAGTGTCCCAACTTACTGCAGTACAAAGAAGCATAGACTATGTCTGCAGGAGTCCCAGTGGCAGCACCAGTTAGTGGCAGCACCCAATAACTCAAATGAAGATTTGCAATATGTCTGCTCACACCTGGGTTAGGCTAATGTGGGTGCTCACACACAAGTGCCAATCACCTGACTTAAATTCTGTACTGAGACCATTACATTGTTAAATCTCTATCACAGCTGATTACAAGGTATCACACAAGGAGAGAGACCATTTCTAAGGAAACCAGAATCCAAACCTATGTATTATTTGTATTACCATAGCACCTAGGAGCCCCAATTATGGACCAGAACCTCATTTTATTAGGCGCTGTGCAAACAGAAAAAAAGACAGTCTCTGCCCCTAACAACTTATGTTTAAAGCAAGAGACAACAGATGGATACAGATAAATGGGGAGTGATCAGCATAATAGACAATGGTATCAGCACATCAAGAGCCTGTTGTCAAGTTTTTTGTAAACACCATGGAAAAGGAAGTTTTAAGGAAAATTTTAAACTGCATCTGAACATAAGCGTGTAAGCCAGTGAAAATAACTGCACTGGAAGGTGCTTTTAGCAAGAAACACTCCTTAATAAGGGATCATGGCTGTGTATACCTCAACAAGATTTTATTCTCTAGATATTTGGGAATGTTCAATATAGACCTCCGTGTGCATGAGCAATTGAAAGCCACAAAATGGTGTGGATGAATCTGACTTTATACATGGGTGAAGTTTCAAGTGAGAAACTTCTTTCTAAAGGAATTGCACAATCACAACATTGCAAATATAAACACTGAAGATTGCTATGTTCATAGCATATGCCGAGAGAAGTTAGTGTTTTATATTTTTATATTGTGGAAGGTTACAATATAACTTTATTTCTTAGAGAAAGACAAATCAGACTGCTCCCTTAGGCACGGAGGCACAACTCAATCCATCTTGCTCTGGGTTGGCTCTTTGCAGATTCACCACACAAGACCCAGATCACACCTTTCCCTACAGAGCCTCCTTAGCCTGGACCCCTCAGCCTTGACCAGGAAACTACTTACAAACTTAAAGGGATTGTTTGTAATTTAAATACTGTTTTCAATATACAACAAAGATGATCATGGATAGTCAGCTTGGGTATTGCTTGTCCATAACCTTTTCTGTGACTTCAACTCCTAGTGTCCCTTAACCTCTGTAGTACGTGCAAGACATTGTTACGGTGCAGGGCCTAGCAGTAGCAAGCGCTCCCTCACCCTCCCCCCCCCGGAACGGGCACTAAGCCATGAATAACGCTCTCAAGGTAACAGTAACGTGTTATCTCCTGGGAAGATGAGCTAAGAACACAGTCTTGCAGGTGCCTGCTGTTTTCTGTCTGTCTCTCTGCTGCTTTTTCTGGTTTGCTATCTGTATGTGCTTGAAAGCAAGTTCCCAGCTGTATGGGTGTTTACCCCGTCTGTGTGAGAGCAAATGCGTGGGAAACTAATTGGGGAAACTAAGGTAGAACTACGTAATCAATGAGTGTAACCAATCAGTTGTTGCTTGCAAATGAGATATGAGTATGTATGAGATGCAAATGTGTGAGTGTACTTAAGCCCACACCTGTGGGTTGTCTGCGGGCTTTTTCCTTCCTAGCAACGGCTCCGAAGTGCTAGGTACCCTTTCTGCGGTCACGCTGATCTGAATCAAGCCCCCTCAGCGCTGAGGGACCGAGGACTTCCAATAAACTCATCTATTTTACTTAACCACGTGCGTGTGCCTTGTCTTGCAAAATCCAAGTACCTCACAACAGCCTCTCCTCTCTTTGGCCCTAACTGGAGAATTATAGCCCATTGTGGATTTTTTTTTTTGGGGGGGGGGCAGATAGAAGGAAAAAGAGAAATAGCAAATACAGAACTACTTCTCTTTTCCTATGCTCATTTACACGTACTCAGCCTCTTCCCTAGGAAGCTGTATTTTGTCAGATCTATTATTAACACATGAACGACAGATCAGCTTCATTTTGTTTTATGGGGGTGACCTCCAAGCTCAAGGCTGACAAGGATTCTTGAAAGGAATCCCTTCAACCACATTCTCTTGCACACTGTAAGCTCAGAACAGAAGACACATGAATGTTTTGGCAGAGTCACATTCAAAACGTACTTTTCTTTCTAAATACCATCAGAGAGATAAAAGGAATACAAGTTCTCCCAGAAAATTAGTTCTTTTCTAAATTCAAAAATAACCCTGGCTTTTCAATAATGTCCGTGGTTTCGGAACAGCGGGATCAATTTTAAACACTCATGTTTCTCAGATCATAAAAAACACACACAACCTTGTTGGGTAATACTATGATTACTGAGCATACTGATTTGCAATAATTGGCTCCTGTTCTTATGAAATCTTCTCCAAAGGTCACTCAACAGGCATCTCCCAGAGTAACCTATTCTTGTCTTAGGGATATAAAATTAACCCTCCCCCATTCTTCCCACTCACACATACAACTGCTTTTTCATTACACAGCACCTGTGTTTTGAACATCATGCTTATAGAAAATAATAATGATTGCTTTCTGTATTCCTAGCTGGCAGTTCTACCCCTAATCCATCAGAGACCCACCCTCATCCTCAGGCAGTCTGAGTCAAAGTGATCTTAAACTACCAGTTGGAACTGGCTTTGGCATAAATGCTGAGAGTCTGGGAGAAAAGAGTAGATATAGTTCTGTCATACCTCTCAGACTGTGAATGGTTTTTATTTTGCATTTGCCTTTCACCTCTACCTCATTACAAGGTGCATCATTCATTTTAGTTGACAGTTTTTCTTTAATCACACACAGTCCTTATGATATCTCCCAATTTATTACTCCAGAACCCAAATTTCAAACTTCTAGAGCCTTAGGATGCTTAATTCTACCTCTGAGTGCTGAAATTGACACTGATGGATTATAAAATGGGTATGGAGTTTTTAAGTGCCAATTTTAGAGCCAACTTGAGGACTTAGGGGCTCTGCCTTTGGTCTACAAGTTTGAAAGTGGTTGCTCAGTTATTGACATGCAGAATGTGAACTTTTGAAACTAAGATGATCAAAAATGTTATGCATTTTAAAGAAATGAGCAACAGAGGTAAATTAGGGAACTGGACAGAATAGATCCTGAGCTGGATTGTAATAGAAAAGTTGCACTGCATGGAAAAAATAGGCTAATGGAATATAATATGATCATTATGATAAAGTAGAATGATTTGTAGCAAGCTTATATAAGTGTCTAGTGGGGTTCAATAAGGACTAGTTTTGGCTCTGATCTTATTTTACATCTTTATTAATGACATGGAGGAGAGAGTCAACAGCACTTTAAATCCAGAGGATGTTACATCGTCCAGAGCTGCAAAAACTAATGAGGATAGGGAAACAACACAAAGGTACTTAATGAGATAAGAAATGAGCAAGGAAATAACAATAAAATGGAAAAATGCATACTGGTAATTCTAGAGACAAATAATATGAAGCACATTTGTGGGCGGGAGGGGAGAGCAGCCTGCAGCAATGAGGAAAGAGAGTTAAGGATAGTAGCACACACTGTCAAACACAGATTTTCAATGTATGGCAGCAAAATAAGTATTTTAATTTTTAGCTTCATATGTAGAAAAGGAACATGAAGGTAATAAATAATTTCTCTCTGTGTGGCTCAGATATTAACTGTACCTGAAATATTTAATTCAGTTCTGGATTCCTTTTTACAAGAAAGATTAGCGTGTCTTCACAGAAAAACCAACAGATTGTTTAAACACAGAGCTGGAGGTATTGTCTGAATATGTATCACTTGGCTAAGCAATGACTTAAGGCAGGAGGTGGCATGAAAATAGCTTACAAATATTTGAATAGAGAAGAATTATGTAAAGTGGTAGATGGGGTAAATAAGAGAAAGGGGGAACAGGTTGGATAGAAGTCAGGCAGAACTTTCTACCAGTGAAAGTTGCTAGGTGTTGCACAAATGGCTCATTTCCTTTGGAGGTGTCCCAATTTACCTTCAAAGAACAGGCAGGAGAAAGCTTGAATACAAAAGTTTATTCGCTAGCGAAGTGAAGCCACAGAGATAGCTCTCAAATTATGGCTTCCCCTCATATATCATTACAAGACTTTTTATATGGTTCTTTACGTGGAGGAGGAGGCAAGAAGGGCCTCATGCAAATTAACATGACGTTGTTTCCTATCTATTTACTTATTTGTCTGGAAAGAACAGGACATCCAAACATAAAGCTCTTACCTTGAAATGGTACATATGGGGTAAGAATACATGGAGATATGAGCTAAAACATACGTGGTAAAACAAACTTATGAAATAGACGGACAAGATATGAGTGAGCCCCAGTGGTGCCTCCAGGAATGCATAACACAAGATAAAAACTTACAGCAACCCAGAGTTAGTTACACAGCTTCAGTAAGACATTTTCTTATAATTTTAACCTTTCTTTACATAGGCGCTAAAAGAGTCTCTCAAGGGAGGTGGTGGAAATTCTATCACTTGAGACAGCTTAAAACTGGTCTGCCAAAACAAAGAAAATATGTAATAGATGACAATCTGCATTGGCAGTGAAATGGGAATAAGTGACTTAATATACCTCTTGCAGCTCTGATTTCAATAATGCATGTTGTCTGATTCACACCAGCTACTAGACATGATTGACACATTCATTGTTGCTTTCTGATATTATTTATTAGTAGTATTTGCATGATCCATGGAACAAGGGAGTTAATTGGAAACTAAAGCTAGGGTGGGTATGCCAATAGGAGCTCAAAATGGCTTCCTAAAATTGCCAAGCAATTAAAAATTATTTTAAAACCTTTTAAAGGAATGCGAAGAGAAATAACTAAAGCAATGTAAATCACCTTTATATCCATATAACTGCATCTATATTAGGGTGTTTACCAGTATAGTGATATTAGTAAAAAACAAGCAAACAGATAAAAAACAAACCCCACAAACCCCTGACCAACATAATTATATCAGTAAAACTTTCAAGTGTAGATAAGGCCTAAGTTACAGTGCAAATTGTTTAGAAATGTAAAGCAGTGCTGCGTGATGAATGTAAATTGCAACAGAACTGATTTAGTAGTGGTTTACTTCTACTTTGCACTCATTTTGCACTAGTGTAAGGGTATATCTACTGGGCTGCGATACTCATTCCTGCTCTCTCCAAATTGCTGTGTAGACTTATCCTTAGGGACCTCATCCTGTATGTGCTTAGTATGTGCTTAGTATGTCAGATTAGCCTTCTTGGCCAGTAGGAAAGTGGAAGCAGACATGGCTTCACAAGTGCACAATTTCTCCCCCCGCCTCCCTTTTTGGAAGCAGCTAATATTGCCTGCAGGACTAGGTGGATGTTAATGTGGAATGGTGCAAACCTCTTGCCCATGAAGCACACAGATTAGAATTAAGGAGGTCTTGTGAGTTAATGCATCCTTCTTTGGCTGTGTCCACACTAGAGAGCTTACAGCTGGGCAGCTATACTGATGCAGCTGTACCGCTGTAAGCTTTCTAGTGTAGCCACTCTAAGTTGACGTGAGAGGGCTCTCCTGTCGACTTAATTAATCTACCGCATAGAGTGGCGATACTTATGTCATTGGATGAAGCTCTCCCACCGACATACCATTGTTCACACTGGTGCTTCTGTTGCTATTACTTATGTTGATTGGAGGGGGGAAGTGATTTATTCTCATCCCTGAGCAATATAAGTTATATCAACATAAGTGGTAATGTAGCCATAACCTTTGTCTGAGCTTTATTTGTGCTTCAGAACAGCCAAGCAATAGGAGGCGTAATATCTAAGCCACCTGTCCAGACCATGAGGGCCAAAGGCAGTCTTGGACCAGAGGTTTCCCTGGTTTAAAGTACAAGAGCTGAGAAAGGAAAAGGGGTGTTTAGATTTCAGATGAGAGAGAGGCAGGCCTGCCTGTTCTTGGAGCAGGGCAGTCGGGCTTCACGTAAGGTATCTGAGAGAGTTGCCTGTATGTAGTTTACCACCTCTGTTCAAGGGAACAGGATTTGTGAATATGATGGAAATACACAGATTATGCTAAGAAGACACCTGACTCTGCATCGCTGATATCTGCTCCAATTTCGAAATGGACCTGCAACACCCCGAAATCTTTCACTGACCTAGAAAGGGGCAATATTGGGAACAATGCTAAATCTTGCCAGTAAGACTTTGTGTGGCCCACTTCCCTAGCACCTTTCTTGCACTTTGCACCGCTGCACTGGGCCGGCACCATCTAGTCCTATATCCTCAAGTCTCTGATGTCAATTGTACTTGAATCAGTCCTGCCTGATTGAAAAATGGAGGCACTGGAGGCATGGAAAAATGAGCCTTGAATGAATCAGAGGTCCCTTATTAAACTTAGTGACACTAATGCACTCCCCTGAGTACAATTAAAGGTAAAACAAGTTGGTACCACACATATATACATAAGCAAAGAATTGGCTGATAGGCGAGGAATCATCTCAGTAAAATAATGAGAAACCTGTTCCTCCGAGACATGCCATGGAACTAACATTCATAATTTTTCATGTGTCTCAAAAATTTTGTAACACAAATAGACCAGATAACAAGAAAAAAAATCATTAAATGTCCAGGAATGAATCCTGGCCTATCTCACAACATTAGGAATTGAAAATAATCCTCTTTAACTGTCTCATGTTTATTCTGTTACACCAATGGTCTTATTAGTATGCTAAACAGTTTGAAATAGTCTCATTTTATATTCAGTTTATTGTGAAATCGTGAGTTCTAGTTTACTTAGTACCGTTTTAAAAAAATGAAATTAGGACGTGGCGATGGAGCAAATTAGCACTCAATTTGAAGGTTTGACACTTTGTCCCTCAATAGTTTTTGAAGAAAATAGAGGATGGATTCACCGTAGAGGATGGATTAAAGGCAAACAATGGTTGCTAAAAATGTACATGAACAAGTAACCCATAATGGATGTTTATATTTTTTGTCTTTACTAGGTTTAGATTTGTGCCTTAGAGTTCCACTTTTTAATTATGTTTTCATAGTTTAATGTGTGTATATACACATATATATTTAAACCATAATTGGCTTTTAATATTATATATAAAATTAATATTAAAAGCAAGTTATGTTTTTAAATAACTTTTTTAATGGGATCATTGTAACAGAGAAGAGAATTCTGCCCTTAGCTTTGTAAAAACTCTGGGGCAAAATCCGGATTTATTTTTTTTTATTGAAAGCAAAAATGGGCACCAACACAGTTTAAATCTGGAATGGAATTAGTTCAGATCTACACTTATTTAACTCAATGGTGAATGTGTCCATCAGGCCATACTCACACAAAAATTCCCTTGATTCCCTTGAGCCCTTGTCCCAGTGAATCTTCCCCTTTTATCCAGCCCATATGCAGTATGTACTTCGGACTGCACTGTGTAAAATATCTGCCACCCAGCAAAGTCTGACTTTCCCCTTGTGACTCTTCAATGGACATCAACTATCATTTAAAATGAGGTTGGGAATCTAGTGAGATCACAACAGACCTTAGATTAGGCATGACTATTATTTTAAGCTTTCACAAAGACATTGATGTGATGTGTCAGCTATGTTTTCAGGATAGTTCATATTGTTTCTGAACCCATTTGCCTATTCCTATAACTTACAAGCATTTGACAAGGTAAACTAAATAGTTCCACAAAGGTAGGTGGAATGTTGCATCTCTACATACACAGGATGTGTCATGTGTGAAGACTTGTCTGGAATTATGCATGGAACAATCATATTTGTTCCAGACATAAGGAAGGCAGACTATTTGTTATGCTTGGTATTTCACATGTGAGGGTTTTTATTTATTTTTTTTTGGGGGGGGGGGGAGAGAGAGAGAGAGAGAGATGAAATGCTACAACCTCTAGAAATGAAGACAGAAATACAAGATGCTGGATCTCAGACTCAGAATCTAGGACAGAAGGCACCATCATGCTCATCTAGTCTGATGTTCTGCACATTGTAGGCCACAGAACCTTATCCACCCCGTCCTGTTTCTCAGGTATCGTTTTTTTACAGAGATTAGAAAGTGCATGTATTTCACAAGTATTGATTTTCAGCTGTCTGAGTAATCTCTCGGCAGTTCATGATGATGAACTGGCATTTTTGGAGTTGTTGCAGAATGTGCAGTGCAAGCATTCTATAATTCTGAGCCCGGTCAATAGGTCTGAAATTGTATTGTGGCATCTCTCTCGAGTTGCCATCTTGTTTTATAGAATTTCAGGCTTCTTTAAAAAAAAGGTCTCTAGCTGTTATAGTTGCAAAGGAAAGCTTAAAGACATGATCCAAATGTAACTATTGCAACATTGATTGAGTTTGCAGAGAGCTGAAACAATCTCTCTGAGAGAGATGAACTGCCTCATTCATTTCATGCTCATATAAGAAGGGCTTCAGGGCCAAGTGGAGTTCAGTAACTGACTGGGGCTTCAGGGAAGAAGACCAGGCTCCTAGCAGGAGGAAGGAGCCACCAGCACTTAAGACAGAGCATTGCTGTAAGCAGGGACCAGAGGAGACAGAGAGATCTCCTGACTGGCTGCTAGGGCCTGCAGTCTGAGGCCATGAGATAAGCGCAGATGAGGGTGCTGGAGCTGCATGGGAAGTGGCTCTGGGCCAGGACAATGGGCAGGAGTTGCCACTGAAGGAGTGACTGGACAGAGACTGCAAGTGCCCCAGAAGGAGGTGTGTGGGGGGGGGGACACAGAGTGTGGCACAGCCAAAGGGCAGTACCACTGAAGAGAACAAAAGTCTTGGAACAAAAGTGATGGTGGTGAAGAACCACAAGATGAGGGTGCTCTGGTGAACAGAACTAATTCCCATGACTGCTGTCAGGAGGACTGCTGTCAGGAGGTCTGGCAGTGGAGAGTCACACCCCATCACAAGGGGTCATGCATGAACATAGTTTGAAGTCAGCACAATTTGAGAGGTGTTTATTTTGTGTGTCCTAGTAGGGTGGAGTTTTTTTCTTTTCCTCCTATGCAGAGCTTAGGGGTGTACCACTACTCCTTTTTCCAGTTCAACCCTTGCTTGTCAAATAATGTGTTACAACTTTGGAAAAAATAGATTTCTATATTATATATAAAGACAACAGTATTCCAGCTTGGCCCAGTACCCCATTATATGTACCCTCCTCTCTGCTGCCAACTCCTGTCTTTATAAACCCAATCCAGTTCATTCATCCCCAGCTGGGCTCCCTCATTAAATCAGGGGATTACTTGAGCAACCTGATTGCCCTCAGCTATGGCCTGTCTGGTCAATTGCCCCCCCCCCCTCTTCTTAGCCTGCATTAACCCATTTGGGAAGTGTGGGATGAACACCCCATCACCGTTCCACTGCATCAATCTAGCTTTTAACTTATGCAAAGCACTATGAGTTCCTTTGGACTGCAATATGCTGTGCAAATGTAAGATGATTATTATATTATTGAGATTCCTTCTCTCATTAAAGGTAATAGTTTGCAAATACAGAAACATAACTAGTTGCCTCACTATGGATTTTTCTCCTTAAGAGATCTTGATGATGAATTAGGGCAAGCCCACAGTCTACTCAACTCAGAACTTCCATTGACTCAAATAGCAGTTATTCCTTAATAAAGCCTATGGGTTCAGGTCCTGTATTAGTACTGTATGAATGTTTCAGTAACATGTTGATATAAACATGTCTGTATGACTTTTGGCATGATGAATTCATGTTGTTGCATTTGATTTCTGCAATGCAAAAAAGATTTTAAGATGCTAATTCTAGCTCTTATATAGCTATTTTCATGCGGGGATCTCAAAGCACTTTACCAAGGAGGTCAGTATGACTATTTCCATGGAATGATGGGAAAACTGAGGAACAGAGAGACCAAGTAATTTGCACTGAGGCACTCAACCGAATAGGGGCAGAGCTGAGAACAGAACTCAAAATTCCTAGATCTGCTCAGTGCTCTCCTTTTCTTTAACACGCTCAGGCTTTTTTACTTTCATTTTCTGGTGTTATTTAAAAAGAAACTTTTTCCTCGTATTGTCAAACAATGTTTTCTTTTTTATCCAAGCATCAGCCACTAATATTCTGATATATGCGATCTCTGACTTTTTTTTTTTATCTTGAGGGTTCTGATTATAAAATGGATACAGCAGAAATATATTAATTGGCAAACCCCCATGAAAGCCAAAACATGTCAGTTAAGCAACAATCCCAATTCTCCAGAGGGCCAAAGGAATACAGTGCTTTGGAAGATGTTCACTTTCATTTCCTTAATTACTTTGAGAATAAGCATTGTAGAAAGCAATAAAACTGATTTTAGAAAACTATATTAAAGGTGAACTAAAAAGTAAAAATGAAAATCATAGATTTCTGTCAGAAGTGTTCCTGCTAACTAGGCTTATGAAGTGAAGATTAAGGAATCTTTAAGCATTTAAACAAGCTTTAACTAATCTTTTTTTTTCCTTTTAAATTCCTCCACCCTATCTATGAAATCCTCTTGCACTTTTTTTGGTTCTCTGAAGACATCCCATGATGTAATATTACGTACATAAGAAGTCTCACTTTAGCCAGTGTATCCTGTGGAAATTGTGATGCCATTGAATGATGAATTCTGGGTGACTCTAAATGAACCAGAAAGTACCAAGATTTCAAATGGTATAGAGGGTGCATTTTTAAAAGTTCCATTACAAAAAGGTGTTGAATATATCCACAGCTTGATTAATGATGACATCCAAATCTAGGGGTCTGTGCCGATGGGCTGAGCTCATGGAGTCATGTGAATTACATCAGACTTTCAGCTTTCATTTAATATAAAGAAGTAAGTGTCTGGGCCTTTTGATTGCAAAACTTGACAATGTGACTTGATTGTAACTGATGCAGGGAAGCTTGCTTGAGTTTGAAGACAGCCTGAAATAATAACTTGGAGATGGAAGATGCACCATTTATCTCACGATGGCATTAACTTCAAGGATATATCTTCAATACAGAGCCTGGGGGGTGGGGGGATAGCTCAGTGGTTTGAGCATTGGCCTGCTAAACCCAGGGTTGTGAGTTCAATCCTTGAGGGGGCCATTTAGGGATCTGGGGCAAAAAATCTGTCAGGGGACAGTACTCAATCCTGCTAGTGTAGGCAGGGGACTGGACTCGATGACCTTCAAGGTCTTTCCAGTTCTAGGAGATTGGTATATCTCCATTTATATATTATATATATATTATATATTATATATATTGAATAAACTGTAATAAACTGGGCCTGTATTTGGGTGTTGCCCCAAGCACCCTTCCTATCCACAAAAAAAACACAACCCTTAATCAAGTTCAATGGTGCTTTCAACCCAGCCTAGCTGGAATGGCTGGGAGCATAGGTTAGCCCCCATGTTCCCTGCCCAAGTTGGGGATGATACCCTGCCCCTTTTGCAGTGAGGACTCATGCTAAATCACTCAAGTACTAATAGTCCCTCAAATGCTTTCCCACAATTTTCTCTGTGTGCCCAGAAGGCAACAGACAAGTTCACCTATAATTCACCGGGAAAGAATCATAGTGTGGCTCATCTTACTGCCGGGCTAAGAACTATGGGATACACCACCAAAAATGATAGAGATACACAAGGGGGCGGGCAGCACTAGGGAAGACACAGGAACTTGAATATGGCTATGCAGCATGGCTGTTCATATCGTGGACTAGGCTAACCTGGTTGCTCAGACCCAGGCGTGGATCACCCAGATTAATTCTGAAGTGAAGAACATACACCAAGACCCACTGTTCTGATGGCCTCTCTGTTTTCACCACCCTACAGATGACTCTGTGTGGCAGGAGGGGAAGTGTGCAGCAAGCTCAGGTCAACCCTTTACCATGCAGACACACTCCAGCATCTGGGGTGACTGGTGGGTCTCTCCCAACTGATACCTGTGTCTCTCCAGTGGGTAAGAGTGGATCCCGTCTGCTCCTGATGAGTGCAGGGAGGAAATGCATTTACCACGTAGGAAAGGGAAGGATGTCTCCTGACACTGATGCTTTAGGTGGGAGTGAAGCTATGTCATGGTATACCTAGGGTCCCAGATTGCTATTATCTAGCCCTGTATATGTGGTAAATGTGTAAACTTTTCAAATAAACACATGTAAACTGAGAATAAACTGCAGAGAAAATCCAGCATGATTTATATGGTTTACAGAATACTGACATTTTTCCATTGTTTAGTCATCAAGTTACATTATATGGAATGTATTCCTTATAGTCATTCTGATCAGATAGATATGATATTTATTAAGATTCCAATTGAATAGATCTGTTCATAATTTTGTACATTTCTTTCTTTATACAGTTTATAAATATGTACTGTATAAAAAAAGAAATAAGGTTTTGTCATATGTTCCTTTTTTTTCCAAATGCAACAATACAATACATTCAATAACCTTATTATGTTTTTCTAGACACTTCATCAAACTTGCTGATAATGTTGCTATTCTATTTTGTGGCTTTATGCTAACCTTGACCCTCCATTTCCTCCAAGTTGAAGGACTAATCTCCCATTGCTTAGAAAGCAACATTGTCATGGCTGAGAAAGAGATAGACATCACAACTGTTGATTTGTTTTCCCATAGTGAGTTCTATACATAGTGCTACTAGGTTCATGCCATGGTAGCGGTGCTGAGGGTGTGAAGGAGAATCCACATTAGTCCTTGTTATTTCAGAGGAGCACCAAAGTAGATAGATGGTCTCTGGTTATGCTGCAGTGCATGCAGATGCAGCTTCAACACCTTTTTGGAAGTGTAGTTTGTGTTCCTTCCACAGGATAGCAGTGCAGGCCAATGGCTGGTGCCATAAAAGTGTAGTGTCATAGTCCTTCTGCCTCCTGAGGTGTTCAGTGGGATTTCTGGCTTTAATTCAACTCAGTTTTGGCAGTAAGGGATGAAGTTCTAGCTCAGAACACTAGCCCAATGCATAAGTGGGACTTCAGTGGTTTATGAACGGTGTGTGTTGGCCTCTGCAATTGAATGAAATTCACCAAGGGTGTACACTGGTTAACAAAAGCTTGGAGGGCTTCTTTCACCATCTCTCCAACTCTTGCATGCTCAGCTAAGGCTAAAGGGAGAATGATAGAAGGAAGCATTTAGATCCAAGACTGATCTGAAAATGTAACTTTATTTCACTTCTGATTAAACATAAGCCTGGCTTCTACTAACAAATGTCCAGATCCATCTTCAATAAACCACTGGGCACACTACAGCTGCATATTTAATCCATAAGAGTTATGTGAATCACCAGTTGTTTCTACTCCATTGATGAAAATGGGGCTTTGTGTAAGTAAACAAGATTACATCAAGAATACACCTGATTCAGATAATCAATTTCTCATCCAAAAGCAAATAGCCCTGTGAAGTCCTGAATATTAGCTAACCACTTAGGACAAATGGGGTAACACTATCTGTTCTCATCTCCTTCCCACAAGGACTAAAAATATTTTGTTCCAAACTAAACTAGTTGCACTGGGATGGCGCTATCAAACATGTGTGTAGATTGTCCAGGGATAGCTGCCTCTCTATTTTTTCTCTCTCAGTTGCTGTATATGTTATATAATGTTAAACTAATTATAATAATCAGCAATAGAACATCCCCATAAATGCTATTTCCCTCAGGCCCCAGCTAATACTCCAGATACCTTAATAGATTCCAGTATAATAGACATTAAACCTAAGGAAACATCAATAATCTTGCTCATTCATTGTGCAATGAGTTGGTTTTGAGTTTCTTACTTTTGATTAATGAGCTACAAATGAGTCATTTAAACATTGATAAAGAGCTGAACATTCATTTTGAATTTATCTGGTAGAAAAGCAATGGGGCTAATGATTATTGAATGCATTAATTTAGGATTAAAAGGGAGGCAATTGGACCTTGCAGTTGTAAATCAATGTAAATATATAGACATCTGACAGTAAATAAAAATAAATAAACCTCTGAAGTTAAAAGGGAACACTTAATTTTGTTAAATCCATAATATGGGATACATAGGGTTTCCCCTAATTTAACCAGGTTGGATCTGTGTAGAATAACTTACGACCCTTGCAAATTTTATAGGTAACATTGGCATAAAAGTTCCTTTGTTTCCCTTTTAATACTTGTCTTAAAGTGCAAGGTACTTGGATTAACAAGAATGTACAACACTTAGCAAAATGAGACTTTATTTTGATGTAGCACTCTGGAGGCTAAAGCAGTATAAATATTTTAAATGGTAACATGAGGTTTGTAAGGGCCAGGCCTCGCAACATTACTGAATTGTTTAAGTGGAAAGTATAAATTTGTGGCAAAATTCTGCTTTCCCTAAACCACTGTAAATCTGGAACAATACCCCAGTGACTTCCGTGGAATTTGGTATTCACTGCAATTGTAAAAGAGGAATGTTTTCCCCCCCTCAAGCCTTTTTACCGAAAGTGGCTTATGTAAAGACAGACTGTTGACTTTTCACCAATGTCGTAAAAATCATAGTTAATCCAATCTACACTTGTGATGAAACATCTCAAAGAGAGGGATTTATGCTGAGTCCTCAAAGGTATTTAGGCACCTAACCAATTAATTTCATTGGGAGCTAGGTACCTAATGCATTTGAGGATCTAGACCTAACCAAACATCTAATTTGATTGATTAGACCTTCTTCAATTCACGTTATACTCATGGCAAGCAAACTTTGCTATTGTTATACTGCTCTGATAAACTTCCCCATTATGATTCTTTCTGTGGGAGGATTTCATTCTGATTAAATAGATAAAAATAAAGAAATATATAAATAAAAATTCAAAATGTTCCACACCACATCTTGATATCAATGCATGTCCTTTTGTGTTCTTTGCTTTCACCTGTGGCATGTTCATGTGTGGCAGCTTTCTTGGTGGCAATATGATTTTTAGGCAGCATGCTTTTAAAATCCAATACATGGGAAACTGCACAACCAGAAAGAGGCAAGTTCTCACCATGAGTAGTACAAAGAGTTAGCATGTCAGGATGAATATAAATTAACATTTTTGTAAATGTTAGCATAGGAAGATTAAAAATTGCCTATCAGCTCACTGATTATTCTAATCTTGTAACCTGTCTAGCTTCATAAGAAGGCACAAGAAACCCTGTAGTGGACTAATACCTATAGAGTATCGTTTTTCTTTCTCTTGCATAAAATGTTTTATTCCTTTACTCCTGGCTTAATGTGTTTATGTCATACTAAGGGCTTGGCTACACTGGCATTTTATAGCACTCTAACTTGCTGGCTCAGGGGGGTGAGAAATCACCCCCCATGATCCCAGGAAATCTGAGCATTTTAAAGCACTAGTGTGGACAGCTCCGAGTGCAGGGTTGTACGGTAAGCTTGGCCCAGCATGTTCTTAATAGTGAATAAGAAATTCCAAGAAATAAGCATTCTGCCACATTCCCGTTCCTTGCAATGAAACTTTGTAAAGTATTAGTTTGTCCTTTAGCGGTGCTTACAAAATTGGATTTGTTTCCCTGATTGTCCCTGTGTAGCCAAGCCCTATGTTTCACTTCCTGGTTTGTTCCTTGATGTGAACTTGTCATGTTTTGCAACAGAAAGGGGCATGCTGCTTTTCTTCAGTCTGAGTTTTAATTAGCGGAGTTTTGCAAGGTTCAATAAAAAGACTTATTGATCACTTAGAAATTCTGGATGCTAGTTTGTTGCAGCTTTTACATTGTATCATCAAAAGTCAAAAGGAGGTATCACAGCGTAAAGCCAGGGCAATCAAGTGGTAAAGCATTACTACGAAGTTAGGTTATGCTGAACCACACTGAAGTATTTATTGGGTAAGATCTATGAGACCTATCAGTTCCATACAGTTATTTAACTGCAATTTTTTTTATTTCGCCAGTACAAGGGTAAATTGTTATAAAAATGTCAAAAGAATTGTCAGTTTTAACTGCTATATGCAAGTTTACCTACAGGGAAGTTTTGCTTTATGGTATTGTTTAAACATTGACAGCCAAAGATATGGGCAAAGCCATTCTTGAGTTGTGTAGTATTTTCAAAGTAATAAAATTGTACTCAAATGACTCTGGAGGCTACTGGAAGTGTGCAAGTCAGCTGAGTTTTATAGTCTCTGTATCAGAGTTAAAAATGAATATGTATAGCTAATGAAACAAGCATTTTAGTTTCTTATTTACAATGTTCAGGCATTTTTTGACATTCAAAAGATTTGTGCTTCTTTGTAGATGCATTAGACTGTATATCGAATGCCTTCTGTACAGATTTACGTGTACTCTAATGATATTGTGCCTATAAAAAGGTAGAATTATATCTTATAATACAGGAGAAATAGTACACATTTCTTTCTAACAGTCTCTTAACCATCCAGGGATTTTAAAAATATATTCAACTATCCTCTAAATGCCTGTCTCTATGGTGTCATTTTATGGACTTCTCATAGCAGGGCTTGATTTACTTTCATTAACAGATTTGGATGTCCTGATTTTGTAATCCTGGCTATTTATGTTTTGAACTATTTTTATATTTGTAATTGATTGAAAAGAATAGAACAATTGGGGGTGGGGGGGCGGGGGACCTTCCATGCCTCAATAGGGAATGGTTTAGTAAAAAAACAAAATATTATATTATAAGAGTAAATTTCAGTCTCCCCCAAATTGTGATGAATTGTTCTGTTAGGAACAAATGATAACTATAGAAAAAGGACATGGCAGCAAAACCTAAAATTAGTAACAGTTAAAGTGCTCAAGAGATGAGTCCATGCAAATCATAGAATCATAGAATATCAGAGTTGGAAGAGACCTCAGGAGATCATCTAGTCTAACCCCCTGCTCAAAGCAGGACCAATCCCCAATTAAATGATTTAGTAGATTTCAGCATATAGTAATGTTGCACGACGACTATACCACTATAGATATAACTATACCACTCAGAGGGTATGGTTAGATTGAAGATTTTTGCGTGTTTATTTATAGCGCTTCCCAATGTAGCACAATAGGTATCACGCTACAGACCGTACAAACTGAAACCTTGTAGCGCAAAATACTGTATACATTTGTCCCACTTCTGACGGTAGTATCAGTTGCGGGATAGGGCAGGTATCCCAGCATTCAGCTGGGTGCAGCCTACTTTGCAAAGAAGAGGGGTAAGGGGGAACAGGGAAAGTGTAGTCAATGAGACAATTTGAGACTGTCAGTGTCTAGGAAACTGACCAGGCTCTGCAGTGCACTCACACAGCTCAATCGGTTAGCATTTCCAGTGCTTATCGGCTGTGAGTTTTAAGAGAGAAACTGATCAGCTACTTCCTGATTCTTCCCCCCTTTTTCAAAACAACATTGACGTCATTTGCCTTAAATGGCTTGTTGATTCCCTTATAGCATAATGAGTTATTCCTGGGTGTTCTCATTCCCACCCTTGTGCTATAGCGTTAGCGCAAAAAGGCTTATCACTCTGGAAAAGGAGGTTTAACACTTGCGCTTTAAACGGGGAGTCATTGCGCAAAATCTCCCTTTGAAGTGTGTTCCCTATGAAAATTATAGCGCTACAGGAGGCTTTTTGCACCGCAAAGTGCCAGTCTAACCAAGCCCAAGGTGAGTGGGTAGACTCTAAGAATATATCTGAGCTCTGTGTCAGCTGACTTTGGCTCCTGGGGCTCAGGCTAAGAGGATGTTTAATGGTGGTGTAGATGTTGGAGCCCGCCAGCCTGAGCCCGAACGTCTACACAATGCTTTTTAGTTCTGCAGGCCATGTCCTGTGAATAAAAGTCAGCTGATCTGGGCAGCTGCATGCTTTTTTATTCCTGTGTAAATACACACTAAAGCTTATTGGGCTTAAATTGGTCACAGAGTTCTTGTTAGATCAGATACAATTCTGCAAGCAAGCAAAGGATGGATTAATTTTCAATGCTTAACAATCAAACTGTAGAGGTGAATTATCTCACAGTGGGTGCTAGATACTTTGGTGTCTCAATTCTCTGCTGCTTGGCAGTACAAGAGGAGCCCATAAGAGGCAGACCATCCACCCCACACTCCACCAATGATGGGAGAGGGAGTGGGCTTGGGTTGGAACTGCACTCCTATAGCAATCCCCCATTCCAAATGCCTTCCAGTGCCAATACTCTTGGTGCTGCAGAGGCAGGTAGCATCTTTAAAGTGGCAGAGCCACCGAAGCTATACCCTGGCTACTTCCTGGCCATAGATGCCTCAACCCTCTGCAAGAGAATTGCTACAGAAACCTGAATATTGTATTTAATCAGCCATCACCTGCATCATGGAGCCTGAAGCTCCTGGAGACACCCTGAGATGCAGCACTGTGGTCAGATAGTCACAGAAGATTTTACTGTGGTTTGGGTTATGTGGTTTGAGTGCTTTCCTATGTACACAGTTAATGGGATAAGAAAAGTTCTTCTCTCAGTGGATATACCCATCTGATGATGCTGTCAGAGAATAACTATCACATTTATTAACATTCTCTTCAAATATCTAGATCAGACATCACAGGAAAGTTGAAAAATGAAAGCAGATGTAAGGAGTGGAGTTTGCAATCCATAAACTTTATCTGCTAAGATGTTCATGCTACCTGATGGTTTAGTTGTAGCAAAAGCATAACAGAAATCTGGCGTAACTTACAAACTCCCAGGGCCACCTGGCACAAGCAAGGTCTGGTTTTTGTTTTAGGATCTTACAGGCATGTACACCCAGTTTCAGAAAGACTGCATGCACCCTTGTGCTTCCCTTTGCCCACTGCCTGTGTTCATGTGCCCAATTCCTCCTCCTCCTTTCTTAGGAGGACTGAAATGAAGGTCAGATGTAACCTCACCTGGCTATTCCAATACATTAATTTAAAAATACTTCTTGCATTGACACATACAAATGTACGAGTCACTGCTTTATTTACACACATATTTGAGGAATTAGCATGGACTGGGCTGGTGATGTGAGAGGATTTACTCTTCCTCCCATAGTAGAGAGGAATCACCATTCAAAGAGATTCAATCCTCCACTGGATTTGAATGAGAAGGCCATCTGAGGAGAGATGACACCAGATTGAAGTGGTGGTATGGCTAAATGGCGTAGGAGACATTAACAGAGCTCAAAACTAACATGGATGAAATCTCTTTAAACAAAAGAGGGGTTTTTTTGTTTTTGTTTTTTTAATTTAAAACTAATGGAACATGAGGAGTTTAAAAGTATGATAAGTTTTCATTTCTCAGTTGTATTTGTTTGGATCCCAATTATTTATATGCATGTAAAAAGTCCACCTTAAATCAAATGTGGCATCCCATAATTATTTTATTGAACAAAAGTAGATAGTAATACAAAGAGAAGAAGCATTTTGGTTACAAAAGACTTTTCTTAGCTTCATCTACCAATTGTCTTAATGTTTTTATCTTCCCTCAAAAATAAGTCCCATTCCTCTGAACTTCCCTAGGTTTGGTGCTTTTTTTCTGTATTTCATTTTCTGTATTAATTATTTTATGAGAAGGTCAGCAGAACATATATGCATTTTTCACTCTGTTTCCCAAACTGTATATTCAAGTCATGCAGAATGCAATGTGACAAAGAGTTCACTTTTACCTTTTCGATGCCTGCTGATATAATAATCCCCACAGTAATTTGACCTGTGTAATATGCATTCATCATCTGTGCACATATCTTGGCTTTTTTTATAAAGAAAAATCTGTGCAACTGCCCTAACCAAATGGGATACATGACATCATGTGCAGCTCCAAATGGCAAGAACTGAATATGACTTTTACAACTTGCACATAAATTGGAAGAGGTCTCTTTGGGGCATAATTGATGTGGTATGGTGTCTGGAATAACAGGTTGCATTTACATTAGTGTGTAATCATATGGCCAGAAAAAGGTGTGTGACTCAAATACGAAATCAGTGACACCTGGGAGAGCCAGACAAATGCTGTTGAAATTGCTTCAACTGACTCAGGTAAACTTCTTCTGTTGTGTCTGAGCCTTGAGTCACAGTGGGCATGCTTATGCACTAAGATAAGCGAAGGCACCTCATGCTGAATTTTAAAAAAGTCAGACACCCAGTAGCCAGGGCAGGTTGCAGCAGAAGCCTCTCAAAATAATCCTGTTCAAGTGTAACGATATTCAAGGAGAGTGGTTGAACAAAGATATTAATCTTCCCTTGGTAGCAGAGTAGAAAAGGTTCAGAGAATGGTGTACACAACACTATCCTATTGTAAAAAGGACAACTCATCTGGGGCCATGTTACACAGGCTGTAACCTTCTACCCCTTCTTTGAGGATAAGAGGCACAGCTTTGTTGTGGCTGGTCTGTATCTAGCTGAATATCTGAACTGAAGCTCTGCATTGCCTGGTGTGCAGGCTCTAGAAGTAATAAAGAAAACAGATATGTGTGTGAGAGAGTGAATGTAGCAGTAGTTAGTATCTGTGCCAAGAACAGAACAGGTTATGAAGGCTCCTGTTCCAAAGAAGCAATTTTCCTCCCTCTTCCACAGAGCAGAGAGAGAGAGGGAGTGAACGAGCTGGCACAGAGTTGGAGGAACCTGAGTGGTTAATAGCACCCCTGGCCACACACTGTAGGAGACCCAGCCAAACCCCTTTTATAGGGAGAAGAACTGCATACTCCAGCAACAGAAAGTCTCACTATATCTGGGGCCTGCTACAGAAGAGGAAGGCTGGATTAATCTCTATTAATCTGTTCACTCTTTCATTCACTTTCTTATAGTTCAAATGTCTAGAAATGATATTCCCACTACTCTGGGCAAATATGATGATGCTTTATAGATTTCTTTTGAGTTGCCAAGAGGTACTATTTTATTCCACTTTTTCTTTTATTGCCAATGTGACCAATGCACTATCTATAATAAATATAGTTTTCAGGTTCACCAGGTGTAATGCAACATAATATATCTCTGTCCATATTTACAGCCTCCTCCATCACTCTTTCAGCTTTTCTTCCTCCTCCTCCACTCAAGGTCCAAATGCCATTTTTACTTCTGAACTTCTTACCTTTCTTTTTTGTCATTCTTCCTCTCTAGACTGATGTTCCACTGTGCTGTTGAATAAATAACAAATCCTGCATCTTGGCATGGGGTTTAACTAGATGACCCTTGTGATCCATTGTAACCCTATGATTTTATCAAGAAACTTCTAGAAAGCCCCACTGCTTAGCGTAGGCGCTTCCTGGACTTCTGCAGCACCAGCTCTTCAGAGCCAAGGGAGAGAGAATAGAAATTAGCAGAACAAAGAAGAAAGTTGTCTGACTCTTGTGTTTTGGTCCTCTTATCTCACACCATAGGCCTTATTTCCCTACAATCATTCCCAAAGGATTGATGGTGAAATATGGTGAGCAAGGGGACGAAAGTAGGTAAAATAATGATTCAGTCTAAGTGCTATTGGGCTGGAGAAATTGAGGGGAGAGTTACACGCCCCCTCCAACACAAACTTTGCTGGATAATGTAGAAACATGGAATAGAAGGATGATACCCACCCCAAAAAGATTAAAATTGATTTCTATTTTAAAGACAAGGCAGACGGGTAGATATAACAAACATAAAGCTGAAAAAGAAGGAGTGAGGAAGGGAGGATGAAGGAAACAGCAATAAAAGCATAGTTTAAGACTGGCTAGCTCTATGAAGTTAGACTTTTTATATAAATTCTGAGATATAAACAGCTCATGGGCTGGAGTGAATGTGATCAACTGTTCTGCTAATTGTGTTCCTTCCCATGTGTGCTAATGCTAACAGTGTTAGTGCAGTGATAGCACAAGAGGAAGGAGCAGAAGTGTCAAAAAAGCTGTCTTTTTCAACACTCTAGTAGTCTAATCTCCCGTGGGCTGTAACATTTTGGTCTCATTTTGGTTGTTGGATTTAGTGTACCAGTGCTGAGGGGTAATGGTGGCCAGTGAAATACAGGAGGTTGGACTAAATGATCTAGTGGTCCTTTCTGGCTTTAACCCCTGACTCTCTCCCATCTGCATTGTGATCCTGCTGCTATTTTTCAATAAGAACTTTGCCGTCACCTGCAATGGAAGAAAGGATCAGACCCTATGCAGTCCATAAAAGCACATATGATTTTGATTTTGAGTAATTCAGTCGCTGTTTTTTTGCCTTTCCAATAGCAAATCCAAATCCATTTTTAAATTGCATCCTATACAAATATGGTGAATTTTATATCTTACAATTTTCCCTCATTCATTTCTGATATTTTAAAATTAACACTATTCCAGTTTTCCTCCTTAAATAATGTGTGCTCTTATGAGGATGATATAAATCCCTCAAACCTACACACCGGAGGGTAAGCAATACTAATCTCTGCACTGTAAAGGAGTGTTTAGTAAGCTAGCTTTAACATGGATAGATTCATAAATGAGTAAATGTGTTTCCAGAATTACAAATATAAACCCAAGGGAGCATTTATCTTAAGCATTCATCTGGCCTCCATCACTGTCTATGCCACAATTTTATAGCCCTGCAGCACAACTCAAGTCAGCTGACTTGAACCAGTAACAGGTGTTTAATGGCAGTGCGGACATACCCCTAAGTGACTTGTTCAAAGTCACACAGGAAGTCTGTAATGAAGCAAGATTGAATCAGGGATTCCTGAATCTGAAATTAACACAGTAACCACTGGACCATCTTTTCTCTCAAGCATTCACTATCAGTAACCCAGCTCCCAGTATTGCCCAAATACAAGCAAAGGTTGCAATCAGACAGACCCAACCCCCCCCCCAAAAAAAACCAACAACAACAACAACAAAAAACAATCCCCCCTCCCCCCAGCTTTTGAAGATCTTGGATCCCTCTGCAAGTCATCGGCATTAATGATACCTTGTATATGTATAGATCTTCACAAATGTTACTTACACAGCTGTAAAGGAACCAGAATTTCACTCCCATGGGATAATTTCATATCTCCAACAGAATCTTCATTCTGAAACTGTATAAAAATTGGCTTGTCAACAGTTTTGATCAGAAGAAACAAAATGGAATTATTTGGAAATTTCTTGTCTCAATACCCAAGCACCCACACCCCCAGCTCCATGGTACCCTCTTTGTTTTGTTGTTGCAAAGCTAGAGAGCCTCAGCATTGTGGCAGCCTGCTAGGTGGGCTGCTGAGAAGCTAGGGAATTAGATGGACAGACAAGAAATCAAGTAGGCTTCCATGTGAACCTTGCTTTGTTCTGTTTGTAAGTTTTGTCTAAACTGATGTTCCCGCAGAATATTTAGGATTTGACAAATCTGTATTTTCTAACAGAAAAAAATGTTCCTGATGGAAAATTTCTGAATATCTGTAGTCAGGCACGGATTAATGCAGAGGCTTTAGGGGCTGCAACCCAGGACTCTGGGCTGGTGGGGGGAGGGGCAGCAGGCAGGATGCGGCCCGCTGCTTCTTTTCATCCAGCCCATGGCAAGGCTCTGTGCCATGGGCTGGACACCGGTCCCTGAGCCTCGACACCCACCCCCTCCCTGGGGGCTGTAGCTGCAAGCACCGGCTTGCCCATGTGCCCCCGCGGCCTCTAGGCAGGGGCATTCAGGGAATCACTGTATGCTGCCCCCACCCCCAGTGCTGGCTACACAGTTCCCATTGACCAATGGGAACTGCGGGAGTGGCACCTGCGGGCACAGGCCGCTTGCACCGTGCAGAGCAGCCTGGCCCCTCTGTCTAGGGGCCAGACATTCCAGCCACCTCAGGGAGCAGAGCAGCAGGGAGCCAGGGCAATGAGAGGTTCTGCCTTAGCCCTGCCGCATCGCTGACCAGGAGCCACCCGAGGTAAGCGCCTCCCAACTGAAGTCTACACCCCTCACTCCCGCCTGCACCCCAACCCCTGGCCCCACCCCGGAGCCCACCCATCTAACTGGAGCCGCACCCCCTCACACAGCCCAATCCCCTGTCCCAGCTCTGAACCTACTCCCCCACTCCAAACCCCCAGGGTCCCACAAAATCTATTAGCCCCAGGCCCACAAGAGAGTTAATCCGGCCCTGGCTATAGTTATTTAGTAGATAAATATATTACCAGCATTTTACTGATAAGAACTCTGAGCAGCAGGAAAGAGAAAGATACACTGCAAGTCAGCATCAGCAGGAGGACCAGTGGTTCTCTCCATACTGTGCACCTAATCCATTACCCTCCCTCTATACAAATATTTTACCACTCCATTTCTAAATATGGAGCTAAAAATACCTACCTTTCCCGGTATATATGTTAAATTACAGTTATTCTCATTGCTTTTTTTATTGTTGAAAGCATGGTCTGGATTTCACAATGAGGAAAGCTATCTCTGGAAGGGAAAAGAAACTGATGTAAAAGGCAAAGTACTACGTAGAAATGGCCAGGACCCTTCCAATGAAATACATTTCTCCTAGAAAGTGCTGGTTTGTTGAAACCAAAATATTCTGAAGAAACTATGTGTTCTGACAAATTTGCAATGAAACACAGGTGGGCTGTCTTGAATCAGGGACCCACAGAGCGGGGAGCCCTGGCTCCCAAGCTTTTTGTCTGTAGCTCAGCTGTGGCTCTAGGGATTTTTGGTTTCCTGTCAGTCCACTAGAGCTAGAATCCCCAGGAACCATGGCTAAACCAGGAGACTTGGAGTTTAGGTTTTTGAACTCAGTTAGAAAAGAAATGATTTGATTATTCAAAACAAAGAATTTTGGGGGGCTTCCTTCGCCAATCAATTTTTAATTTTCAACATTTCTTTCAAAAACTGATTTTTGGGGGGCGGGAGGGGAAATTTCCCATTGAATGGAAATTATAACTTTTGACTAGCTCTAGCATTAATTAAAAAGCTAGCATAGAACACAAGACCTCCTGTCTCATGGTCCAGTGTCTAATGCATTCATTTCTATCCTATCTATATGGTACATTAAAAAAAAATCACTGCTATGAGATATTTTAATCTGTGATTGTAAGCTCCTCAAGGCAGGGATCATATCTTTACTGGTTTCTGTAGAGCATGTTGCAATGAGGAAGGCACTGTTCCCTAGTTAGTAGAGCAAAATAGTGGAAGATGTACCACTGGCTCTGTTCTTAATTTTTGTGTGTGTTCAAATAAAAGCCCTCTTAATGTCTCTGTGCATCAAATGATTACAGTATTATAGGCATATAACAATGCCTGCATCCCCCTATTAACATTTTTAAATCCCTTGGAGATCACAGATGAAAGGTGAAACAGAAGTACAAAGCATTACTATTATTATTTGAAATGTCTAGTACTATTGCAATTAGTTCGGTGTCATTAACATGAGAGAGTAGTTTCAATAGCTTATGTAGCACTGTTACATTTCCATATTTTTACATGTTAAATGCAGCTGTGCTAGTCTGTGGCAATCATGTGCCTTTGATCAAATGAACAGGAGAAACATAATACATATAATCTGTTGTTGCCTTAAATTGCAAATGATTACTGAAATGTCAGATAGTGTAGCTATTTTTCTAAACACTCTGTCTGGTAAGACTTTTAGTTACAATTTATTTATGCCTGGAAGCCTTCTCATTTAGTATACATTGATAAACTATGGTGAAATTACCCAACTAATACTAATACAAAACTACTACTATTCCATTCAGTCTTCTATTTTCATTCATGTATTTATAAATAATAAAAAATCATTATGGAACAAATGTATCATATGTTGATTGTTAACCATGGTGATTTTTCACTTGGAAACCTGGCTATATTTTATTCTACACATTTTGAATGTATGAATATTGTTTAATTTAGTCAATATGCATGACTGATTTTTGCCAAGCACTGATTCAGACTGAATAGTAATAATGGAAGTATTTTTATTTACTGTATCTTGCTGAAAGCTGCTTTGCAACACAGATAATCAGTCTTGTTACAATTAATGATAGGAATCAGTGAGAACAGCTTTTGTGCAACCAAAAGTTGTTGAAAACTTGTAAATATTTTTGGTAGCTGCTAATGTTCCTGGCAACACTGAAAACAAGAATCTCCTAAGGCATTTCAACCTGATCTTCTACTGCAGCCTTCTGCCCAAACTGTATTACTGCATCAATTACAATTTTTAAGTGTGCATATTTCTCAGTGTCTAATACCTGCCTTATTACATCTATTCATTAAACTATAGATTAATAAAACAGAGTAGAAATGTAACTACTTATGTGATTGAGTACAAACTGACTAAGTACGTAAGGCATTGTTAATAGTACATGAATCACGCAATGAAAGTTTAAAGCACAGCAAATTATTTATAAACTACTTGCTAATTAAGTCAGTGCTGAATTTTGGGAGTATCTCTGTACATTGGTGAAGATGGAGGGACTGCTGTCAATGGAAATTGAAGATTCATTTTATTTTAATGGCAGAATCAAGATTCTCATTTCTCTTGTTGATAAATACCCCCTCACACGCAATCCTTAGCGCTAAAGATTGGGCTGTGCTTTGCTTTGAGGACCGTCCCATGGTAAATATACCCAATCGTAGGATGTCAGGTTGAGGCAAACAGTTAAAGGGGTAGCTATGGTTCAAGCAGCCAGAGTCACGAGGGTGTCCTCTGTCTTCAGGGTAGCGTAGACTAGTAGCCAGAGCTCTTAAAGTCACCTTTCTCACAGGGTAGTTCCTGGCTTGGCCCAACCCTTGGGGCAGAGCCCATGCCCAGCAGTAGATGCAGGGCAAGGTCGGAGGGCCAGGACCCGCTCTACTCCTCCAGGTTCTGATCTGGGGGCCTTGAAAAACCAGTAGTCCATGACTCAGATTTTGTATCCCATTTTCATAGTCAGTGTCTCTGGGCCACTTCTTACCCTTAGTTCCTGCTCGGTCAGTTCCCCTTTGGGTGGTGGCCTTCTATCCCTCTCATCCTTTGCAATGAGCAGAGGTTCCACCACGGATTCCACCAGTTCGGCTTCTGCCATCTTTAGCTCAGCTACTCCCTGGCGGGAGCCTTCAACATGCATCTGTTCTCCTCTTCAGCCAGTTAAAGCATACCCAGCAGGGACAAAGGGGTATGGCCTCTTCAGCCCACACTGTGTGGTTAACCCTCGCTGGGCCAGTGCAGGCTAGATATACCCCATTACAAGGCCCAACTACTCTCTTGGAAGTCTGAGAATTTTTGCAATTTCAAATGGGAATAGTATAAAACTCTATATATCAAGTCATAAATATTTCTATTCTTGTTGATTTAAATCAGACTCTTATTATTCCTTTAAAATTATGCATTATAAACAAAACCCTCAGCCCAGAATCTAGTCCACATAACTGAAGTGGATACATAGAAGAGAAATAGAGGAAGCATTGTTGAAATAGTTTTCTGCTCTACTAGGAATGAGGAATGGAAGATGGTCTTGTAGTAAATGTATCTGACTGGGAAATGAGTAGTCTTGAAAGGAACAGATTTTATATTAAATGTTAATGAACATGAAATACACCACACACACATAAACCAATGGCAAAATATTTCCATTAATAATTGAAATTTACCAGTGGGAAAAGTAAGAAAAATGCTGCCTCAGAATATATTAGGGTTTGACTTATGCATATTTACATTATATATTTTGACATGTAAAGATGACAATTTGTGTTTTTAATCTTTAACTTTTTGAATCTCAGTGCCTAACCTCTCCATTGTGTGATACTCCCATAATTTCCCACAACTGTGAAAATGTAAATAGATAAAAAGAATTGTATGCCACCGTGGAAAAGTTTATTTTAAAAAAAAGTTTACCAATTTTCTTGAATATTATGTGCTGCGATTGTATAGAGAGAATTCTGCCAACTCTAGAGATGGTGTTAGGACCAGAAGACATTGTGACGGGCAACCACTAGAAGGCGCAGTTACGCTTCTGAGTCAACTCCAGGAAAGTGCATAATAATGGTATTAGTCTGAGAATGACCTTCTTGTTATCTGTGTGTTTGGGAACCAGTTCCCAGCTGCATGAGTGTTTACCCTGTCTGTGTGAGAATGAATGCGTGGGAAACTAAATGGGGAAACTAAGGCAAGACTGCGTAACCAACAAGTGCTGACCAATCAGTTTGTTGCTTGCTATTAATGAGATGAGTATGTATGAGATGCAAATGAGCATGAGTATATCTGTGCTGACACACCTTTTTGGGTTGGGCTTCCTCTTTGGGCTTTCTGGACATCGCCTAGGTGTGTCAGACATCTTGTATTGCGGCCGTGCCCCCCAGCACGGAATGCCGCTCCCTCCAATAAACTCACCACTTTCCAACTAGCCACCTGTATGAAGCCTCGTTTCTCCCGGCAACGAGATAATCCCCCTGCAACAGATGGGTAATATTGTTCAGTTCCTAGTTCTACCACAAATTTCCTGTGAGGTGTTGGGCTAGTCATTTAATCCTAGTGTGCCTCAATTTCCCATATGGACAATGGGATAATACGTCTGTACCTCACATTGGAATGTACAGATAAATTTATTCAGAATGAATTCCAGCAGAAATTCAAATATCAAACCATTTCAGTCAAAATGGCAAAGTCTTAGCAATTTTGATTTGGAAATTTTGGAAAGGTTGCAGTGCCTCACAACAGTTGTGGTTTGGGTACCTTGTATGTCCATTCTAACTAGAGTCATGGCTCACTCGTCAGACTATATTTCTCATGATGCTCCATGGCCTTTCCTCTTGAAAGGGAGTCCTTCGGAATGGGACATATAGTCCAGTCTGTGAGCCCAGGCCACAAAGCAAAATGGGGATAAGATGCCGCTGCATTTGAACTCCCATGAGACACGCTGGAAGCATTTCTAAATTTAAAAAATGTGTTTCAGCCTCACTTTTTTATGATCAAAAAATGAAAATTTCCAAGGAAAGCCAACAGCTTCCAAGAAAAATTTTTAATTTTTTTGGGGGGGAAAAGAAGTTTGGATGGAAACCTTTTGACCAGATCTAGCTGTTAGTTATTTACACAATATACAAAGTCCTCATTTGCTCTGCAGAATCACACCAGCTCTGCTGAAAAGGGAAAGAGAGCTTTCTGTGTCTAGGAGACGGCTATTTGCATCTAACTAAGTAAATAGAAAATGTGTAGGTATATTTGTCAGAACAGGAACTAATTGGCTTCATTTGTGTATTAATTCCAGTTTCATCTTCCCAGTAGTCTTTAGTTGTGAGCATAAATGAGCAGCTTTCCCTAAACTCCTGCCAAACTTGTTCTCCAACAGGCAGATTTGGTGAGTTTTCACAGAGGCACTGCTAGTCAAGGTCAAGACCACTTCCAGACTAATTTCTAAAAAAACCCACAACCCATCATGTACCCTGTTACATTATGAAAATTGGCCACCCGAATGCTGAACATTTAGAGTCCTTTACTTTTTCTGGATGAAGCATATTCTGTCAAATTTCATTCTGTGGTGAACGCATATTTCCATCAATCTATTACTGAAATAAAGGATAGCAGCTGTCCTCATCAACTCTGTGAACAAAATAAATGTTCTCATAATTAAGTCACAAACTAGAAATTTGTTCAGGAACTTTCAACTGGTCAGAAAAATCTAATAGAATACAAACACTTTGTCCACAAAACAGATTGAGGTGTTAGATTATAAATTTTGTGGAAAAGTACAGGGACCTTTTTTCTCCCCAAGTGCTAAAGCAAATATTAGTGAAAGTCATTCTGGGGAGAATAAATTAAGCTTACAAATAACACTTATAGCTAGCAAGATGTAAGTGCTGAGTTAGATTGCTTGTACCACATGAACACGGTTGAGAGAACAATGTACTAACCCCTTAAACTGGTAGTTTACATTATACGGAAACTAACAAAAATATATGAAATTTCCCAAAAGATCTCCAAACAGTCTTCCTATTTATTCACAATGTAAACGTCACCTGAAACTTGTAGATACAGTTATGTATGGACTAGAGTCTCTAAAAGCAATTATTTTCCAAGTTCTTATGTGCAATATCACCAGAAGGTAATAATACTTAAAGCTCATATTGATCACTGCTTATGTTAAATGTTGCTTTGAGGATCTCCGCACACAGTCCTTGACTTCTTAATGCCTCTCTAAAGAGTGACTGTCTAGTGACAGATGAATCTTAAAAGTTCTAAAATTCAGTTTGCACAAGCAGACAAAAGTTGAAATCCAACTATTAATCTCTTGGGCCCGCCTCTTTTATTTTTGTCACTCAATTCAATAGATTTAATAGTGTCTAGGTTTGTTTTCCACACCTGTTAGCTGTTTTTAAAACTTTAAGATTTTGTAACTTCTCCAACTTTTTTTTTTTTTGGGGGGGGGGGATTAAACAAGAGTTTTTTGTGAAATTTCTTTTTGATCAAACACCATTTCTGTTAGGAAAAGTTCTGGTGTTTTTCATATTTTTTACTACTTTTCCAGCTCATGTATGTGTAATAAATACATATTTGGAGTAAAAAACATTCCAAAAATTATTCTTATGTCATGTTGTAGGTTAAGTTCTGTTCATGTTACATCTATTTCCACATTCTCCGCTATATAATCCATATTTAGATATTTTCCCTTTATCTGCTTTCTTGGTAACCAAGAAATACCTCATCTGATGAGAAAACAGATATCTCAGGGGAATTGAGAAGTGTGAGGGGCGTATGGGAGGCAGAGGTGGGAGAAAAGGGAATGACATATGACTCATGTGCACCATCACAACAGTCAGAAGAAGAATGAATCGCCTGCCTGGATAGTCCACAATGGACCCCATTCTGAAAGAAATTGTTCCCCAACCCCCTCTGCTGACCTTCAAACAATACCCCAGCCTTACTGAGCTCATAATCAGAAGCAAACTTCCCATAGACCAAGACACACCGTGTCAAAGCTGGTGAACTAGAAAATCACTACACTCTCAAATGAACTCACACAAAAGAAATGATAAGACAAACACCATATCAAATCCCCAGAAATTGCACTACCAGGATGATTGTCCTATGGTTTAGGCTTAGTTTCCTCTTTGTTACCTTTGTCCTTTTACTTCCTAAATTTGTCCCTAAATTCTTTATCTTAACCATGACTTCCTGACAGAGATAATCTGATTGTCAACCCTTTTGCATGTAATACTCAAAAAATAATTAGGTCAGAGAGAGAGACTATGAAGATGAATCTAAAATCTGGTGGTTAGGGCACTCACCTGGAAGACTGGAGACCTCTGTTCAACTCCTTGTTCTCGTGGATGGGGAATTGAACTTTGGCTTTCCCTACTCCCATGAAAGCAACCTAGCCACTGGGCTAAAGGTGCTGAGAAGTCACACCGACTACTAGAAGCACCTCCTGCTTCGCTGCCCATTTTGTGACTGGTTCCTAAACCTATGGGTTGTTTTGGGGAGATTTTTTTATGAAACTATTTGGCAAATTCATGTCAAATTCAAAAATCGCTTCAGGTCCACCAAAACTGCATTGCTTTTGGTGAATAAAGTTGTCAAAAAATGTTGCCCAACACTAATCAACATTTGTTAGGGGAAGGAGTGAATGGTGGGGGAAGCAGTTTATTAGTAAAATATTATTTGGATGAAAAACTGCTAACAGCCCATTTTGAAAATGTGTGCAGGTAAACCTCAGTTCAGAAATATTACTGTCTAATAAAAGACCAAAACCACATGCTGTAACTTGGAGTAGCTGGTCCATTTTCCTCTTGCCTGGTTAAGAAAGCTTCATTAAGCATTTTAATTAACTCTTGATTCAGAAGAAATTGAGGATTTCCAGCATTAGATGCCATCTATATCCCTATAGAGACAGCGTCTTTTATGATGCTCATTCTATAAGAGGTAAATTGATATAATCCCTGAAGAACATGCTTATCATCAGTGTTAACATATTCCTTAAAATTATACAACTCCATTTCACTGTCAGACACATGTTGAAAGCAGGTAAGAAAATTAAGGCTCTTCAGTGCTCTTATGGATGCACAAATTACATTTGGTAGGGCTATGATTTTGTCATGGGAACGTATTAGCATTTCCCAGCAGAGTTGTAGGAAATATGGAAAGAGAGGAGCAGAAGGTGTATATGTAGGGGTGCATGGGGGCAGGGGGTTGGAGAGTAAGACCACACCCCACTTACTTGGCACTGACAGCTCTTCATGAGATGCGATAAATCGATCTTCAATAGATCATATCCTTAGACATACCCTTAGAAACTAACAAATTTATTTGGGCATAAGATTTTGTGGGCTACAGCCCCCTTCATCAGATGCATAGAATGGAATATACAATAGGAATATTAATTACTTAAAATGAGCTATTGTCAGCTAGGGTGACCAGATGTCCCGATTTTATAGGGGCTTTTTCTTAAATAGGCTCCTATTACCTCCCTCCCACCCCCGCCCCACCCCCCGCTCCCCATCCCAATTTTTCACATTTGCTGTCTGGTCACCTATTGTCAGTAGGAGAAAACTTTTTTGTGTCCTTTTATTCTTTTGCATAGAGACCGTCTGGTTTTGACACAAATCTAACATCAGGAATCATATCATTCAAAAACCAGTAGGAGAACACGTCAACCTCTTGGGTCACTCAGTAACAGACTTGAAAATGGCAATTCTTCAACAAAAAAACTTCAAAAACAGACTCCAATGTAAAACTGCTGAACTGGAATTAATTTGCAAACTGGATACCATTAATTTAGGCTTGAATAAAGACTGGGAGTGTTTGGGTCATTAGACAAATTGAATCTATTTCTCTGTGTTAACTATCCCCCTACTATTACTCACACATGTCTGAAATGGGCCACCCTGATTACCAATACAAAAGTTTTCTCCTGATGACAATAGCTCATCAAAATTAATTAGCCTCTTAGAGTAAAGCTGGTATGGAAACTTCCACCTTTTCATGTTCTCTCTCTCTCTCTCTGTATATATCTGCCTACTGTATGTTCCATTCTATGCATCTGATGAAGTGGGCTGTAGGCCATGAAAGTTTATACTCAAATAAAAATGTTAGTTTCTAAGGTGCCACAAGTACTCCTTAACTTCCACCTTTTCATGTTCTCTCTCTCTCTCTCTGTATATATCTGCCTACTGTATGTTCCATTCTATGCATCTGATGAAATGGGCTGTAGCCCATGAAAGTTTATGCTCAAATAAAAATGTTAGTTTCTAAGGTGCCACAAGTACTCCTTGTTCTATTTTAAATCCCTGATAACTGTGAATATGTATTAAAAAGAATGGATAAACAAAATCCACTTTCCATCTTCTTTCCTTTACTCAGACTCAAATCTAAACCCAGTCTAATATAACCTAAGCTAATTTAGTTTGAGACTTTGTCTCCCTGCACTGGTCAGATCTTGTATATAGACATGAGTCTGATACCTGCAGGTTCATGAATTATCCTTGCTCTCTAGCTCAAGCAATAATAACTAATGCTTTTAGCTTCAGAGGCTCCAGAATATGTCCCCACATATAACCCAGAGAAATGCTTTGTTACACTAATATTTTATGTATAAAAATATTTCTTTTCTTAAACAAAAAAAAAATTACAACTACACTTCTTGCTTCCAGTCTATAGGGCCAGTCCCTTAGCAGGAACAAACTGGCATAACTCCACTGACTTCAGGAGAGAGAGAATGATTTACACTACTTGATGACCTGGTCAAAATCCCACAAGACCGATCTTGGTCTATTTCTATTCAGACTTGAATCAGGCAGTACTAGAAATCTCATAAGAAGCCTGTACTTGGAAAAAAAAAATAAACAACCCACAGGTCATTTTTATGGTCCCAAGAGCTTTTGATGAATTTCAAATAAGCATTTGGACAAGGAGGTGTGATCTGAACTAACTCTCTGAATCTCTAAGGAATTGCAGTTGCATCCCTTACCTTGATAATTGGATCTCCCGATCTCTGGCCCTCTCCTCCATCTCTCTCCCTTGTTGTCTATTCAACACAGAGCTTCCTTTTGTTTTTCCTTATTCTTTTACACTCCTCCAACCATGTGAACCATTGAAAAATGGAGAACTAAATTAGCACTTTTTCAGCTAATTTCAGCAAAATTTTAATTTTGTCCAGATATTTTCAAACTGGTTTTATTGTGTATAAACTTCAAACTTCTCACTTTCAATGCTCTCCATGTTCTCATTGTCTCCAAACTTCCTTACTCCTCCCCTTGATCTGCTTCATCTCTCCTTTCGCACTCTTCAATTCATGCCTCCCATTATTATGGAATAGACTCTTAATTGATATATCAATTGCAATGCCCTTCATTTCTTCCTTTAAGAAACCTCTTAACTCGTCTGTTTTATAAACCATTCCATATTTGCTCATTGAATCACATGAAACATGTTTGCTCATTGAATCACACCCATCTATGCATTACAATTATAAGCACTCTGGGGCAAATTGTTTGTTCTTTGGTTAGTGTCTTACATGTATTGGAAATCACTGTGGATATGCCTACATAGCAAAGAAACAACATCATCTGGTTGGTGCTGATTGACTCAGACTCACAGGGCCCAGGCTGTTCCATTGCTGTGTAGACTTCCAGGCTCAGTCTGGAGCCGAGGCTAGAGCCTGGGCCAGCTGAAGGTTTTTCTTTGCTGCATAGACATACCATGTGTGCCCTGCAGAAGAGTAAATCCCAGTGCTTAAAGTGCATCAAGGGGGCAACAGGCTGCATATCCAGGACACACAACGTCTACAAAGGGAACCAGATCACCAAGGGATGCACATTTGAGCTGTGCCTGGGGAAACAACGTTTCTGTATGGCTGCTTTCCCCACTTGCCTGCCACCTGAGGCAGAGCAGCCAATTGGGGCTGCTGCAAGAAGCAGACAGAACTGTCTCCCTCTCCCCTTAGCAGCTGAAGATCTTCTCACAGGAGAGAACAAAGTCCAGTTATTCAGGGCAATTTCCCTTCCCTCCTCCCTTATTGTGAGCAACAAGACAACTCCTCTTGTCCTCCCTCTTCCTAACTGTAATATCAAGTCTGGGAAGGGGGAGAAAAGACCCTGCTGCAAGTCTCCTCTCTTAGGCCTAAGAGAGGAGGTGAAGAATCCCAGGAGAAGCAGATGTGAGGGTGGGGGCAGAACAGATATGGGGGCAGAATTAATGGATGAAGGAAGCAGAACAGATGGAATTGATGGTGGACCGAAGGACAGGCAAGTATGATGCCACTTTAATTTCTGTAGAAGATGATAGGACTCCCTGTCTCCCCCTCCCTCCCACATACACATTCTGATTTTCATAGACTACATTAAGCAGTGCTAATTCCTGGAGTTTTGACTCTAGAAGTGAGGGGAGAAGCATTGACTTTAATCGGAGTTTCAAAGCAGAATGGTCTTTAGGATTTGAACCATCATATTTATCATAATGGTTAATAAAATAAAATGCATAGTTTTTTTCCAAGTTATTCTCTCTTCTGTGGGGCTACAAAGAAATCAAGAGAACTGGGATGATTCATGAACAAATAAGAAAGCAGTGATGTTGTCTTACAAGTTTACCAGAGCTTTCTACAAGAGTGAGCAAGACTATGGAACAAATCCCTCCCTCGCAACCACCACTGGAGAAAAAAAATTCACATGTATTTTTCCCCATGGGGAGTGGAAAAGAAAAAGGAGAGATGCACATGTGGCAGATGCTAGTCAAATAATTTACATCCAGATCCTCAAACATCCTGAGGCATTTGACTCTGCTTGAAATCAAGGGGAGTTTTAATAAATGTCCCCAACAGCTGGAGATGGGATACTGCAGACTCTGAATTACAACAGTGAATTCTTTCCCAGATGTTTGGCTGCTGGATCTTTCCAACATGCTCAGGGTCTAACTGATCACCATATTTGGAGTCACAAAGGAATTTCCCCCAGGTCAGATTGGCAGAGACCCTGGAGGGTTTTTGTTTGTTTTCCTCTGCAGCATGGGACTCTTGCTGGTTTGAACTAGAGTAAAGGGGTGGGTTCCCTCTATCTTGAAATCTTGTAATGATGATTTGAGGACTTCAGAAACTCAGCCAGAGGTTAGGGGTCTTTTACAGGAATGGGTGGGTGAGGTTCTGTGGCCTAGAATGTGCAGGAGGTCAGACTAGATGTCATAATAGTCTCTTTTGGCCTTAAAGTCTATGAGCCTTATTAGAAAGTGATAAGATGGCTAGGGTCCCCCCTACCCCACCCCTTCCGCAACACATCTATCTCACCATCTTTTCTCCGGTGTGGATTAAATCACCCCACTCACATGCCCAGCACTGTAGCCAAAGCCCCACCACATCTGGCAATGCCAGGCCAAGAACAGGGCAGGATGCATCATGGCAGAGCAAGGGTCCCATCTTCATGTGGACACATGTCACAGAAATCTGTGGTGGGAGCCTCCATATCTGCAAGCGGTGAGAGCCAATAGACCAAAACAGGAGCTTGGCCCAGCCCCGCAGGACAGAGGCCACTGCTTGTGGGATGTATGGCCTGGGTTTGCTCTCCAACACTCTCCTCCCCTGGTCATCACAGTAGACAGTAAGTTTTACTTAGCACCATCTCCCTCCCGCCTCCCAATATCACCCACCGCGTGAACTTGATGAGAATAGAACATCCTGCTCAGTGGTTGTTGAATTTTTGTGTAGAAACAGAGAATTCTTCCTTCAAGTAACTTCTCCCAAGAGCTGATGTACAGGCCATGTATTTCCTTTATTTCCTGAAAACGATGCCATGTTTCATAGGGAAAGCTGAAGGATAAGATTTTGGCTATTTTATAGTAGGATCTTTTATTTCCCCTTATGCGTTCCTTAATGAAAGGGCACACAAGGAGGTTCAAGCAAAGGGCAAAGCAACAGATTTGCCCAAAGCACCACCTGATAATACTTTCTTAATGTTAAGACCATTGTCATCTAAAATACAACCAACAGACAAAGTTGGCAATATGGACCAAGGCCTTATCTTTCTCTGTTAAACTCATTCAGGATGTTCAGTGAAGTGCACTCACCAGGAAGTTACAATAAAGATAACAGAAATATGTTGCTACCTTTTGAGTTTTGCAAATCCCTGACTGCAAGAGACAATAGACATTGTAGTGAAGAGTTCCTGGGTTTTCTGGAAAATTATTCTCTTCTTTCCATGCAAGACAGTATTTTTTTCATCTGTGCAAGGAAGCCCAATGCTACCCCTAGACCAAGTGTGAAAGCTACCTAATGCATATTTAAGTAAAGGGTTTCCAATATATTCAAGCCCAGAAAGGTATGGTACCTTTTAAAGTAGTTTAACAATGGTGAGTGCGAAGGTATAAGAGATACCATTCCTCTGGGGACAGAGGCTTGCAGCTGATTATCCTGATTATCCCTGTCTGCTGCACCTGAGAAAAAGTTGGAACTTAATTATCTGAACCTTATAAAAGAGGACAGCAGGAAAAGAGGGAAATGGAGAGTGTAGCATCTTCTGGAAGTCTTGGGCTGTGCTCCCAAATGACTGCAAAGAGGAGGTGCTCCAGAAACCAGATGGAAAAAAAGGAGACTGGGTGGAGTCCTTTATTGCTGAAGCGCTGAAGCCAGAACCAGGAGATTTTAGTTCCTGCGTGAGGGACAGACTTGGGAAAAAGAACAAGAGTACCTGTGGCACCTTAGAGACTAACAAATTTAGTTCTGCATAAGCTTTCATAGGCCTTATGCTGAAATAAATTTGTTAGTCTCTAAGGTGCCACAAGTACTCTTGTTCTTTTTATGGATATAGACTAACACAGCTGCTACTCTGAAACCTGTCACTATGGAGGACTTGGGAAAGGGACTACTCAGCCTGCACAGACTTTTGAGGGAAGAGCCTGCAAAGTTTTGATTTGTCTGCTAAGAAGGCTTAAAATATAACTAACCAACCCTGCTGGAAACGGCTTCTCCGGAGTGCCTGAGCGAGAGAGCTCATTCAGAAGAAACTCAGGGAGCAAATTGACTCAGCAAGACCAAAGCCTATTCTGGTAGGAGGAGGGTGCTATACTTTAAGCCCCAGTCTTCTTACAGTGAGACTAAAGTTCATGCCACATTCATTTCCAAAACACTTGCTGAGTGTTTGTTGGCTAGCCTGCTATACAATGGTGCCAGGTTTACGATGAATATAAACCTTGTTGGTCGATCTTGTCGTCAGTGCTGGAATAATGTACATCACAAAGTACATTAGCATTTCCAAAGAATATGACTTCCACTTTTTTATCATAGCAAAACAAAAATCCATTAAAAATAACAAAGGAGGGGAGGTTCTAAAAGTGCATTCGTTAATACATCGGTTGCTATTAAAAGTGCCTACAATGCTGGGTGCAGTCTGGGTTAACTTTTAGAAACATAAATCACATCTGTCAGAATCAAGTATGTCTTTGAAAATACTTGCTCTACTCCAGGATTAAATTTTAATTTTAAAAATGTTTTTTTTATGAGAGCAGCTCCTTGTTAGCTAATGTAGAAGGCAATTTGTACATGTGCATATTTTCCACTGATCTAATTGTACTTGAGATATTGGGCCAGGAACCTGGGAAAAATAAGATAGGGAGAAGAGATACTATGGTGCTTACAATCTCCACCCAAACTGCCATCAGGCCCTCCAATGCAGCCACTAGAACTGGCCTTTGGATCCTGCAACATCTGTTGCCGCCGTCTACCGTCTATTTGGAAGAAATGTAAATGTGAAGAAGGATCTCAGCTTTTATTCTATTATAATCTTTTTCTAGCCCTTCTCTTTGTGAAAGTAGCCATAAAACATAAACTAACTGCAAGGGAAGAGACATCTCTGAACTTCACTTCTGTAGCATGCTCAGCTCTGGAGTAGCTGGCCCCCTGCAGCATGGGAAGGGGCAATATACAGTATGGGGCAAATCATGCAACACTAGGGGCATGGTTATGTCAGGACAGTTACACTAACAGGATTATAGCGCTTTTGGTTATAGCTGTCCCTGTATACAGCAGTAGGTATAGCGCTATAGCGTGTCCACACTGAGACCGCCAGCGGTATAGCGTGGCCACATTTGCAACGCTTGCAGCAGCACAGGGAGTGGTGCATTATGGGCAGCTATCCCAGCATTCAACTGGGTGCAACGTGCTTTTCAAATGAGGTGGGTGAGGGGAACATGTTGTGTTTATGCGGAGGGAGAGAAGGAGTAGATTTTCTTCGTGCTGAGAGCCTGTCAGTTGTTTTCCTGAGAGAAAACTAGCAGGCTCTGAATTTCAGTCACACAGCTCCCTCCATAAACATTTGCACTGCTTATCTGCCGAGTTAAGAGAGAAACTCTGAAAACTTCCATATTCCTCCAGCCGAGTTCAAAACAAAGGGAAGAGACGTCAATTCCCTTAAATGGCTCAGGGGCATCTCCAGAGATCAGTTAAAACGTTGTAATCTTAATACCCATTCACATTTGAGATAATACAGATCAGTGAATACACAATAGCTGTTAATCCTCAGGGAAGGGAGGATTACCAAAACCGGTATAACTGTGGGTTTATAGCACAATATGTGCCTTGCCAGTGTGGACGGGTAGAGAGTTATAGCGCTCCTTGAGGCCTTATAGCACTATAAAGTGCCAGTGTAACCAAGGCCTTAGTTTTCCTAACATGAGCAAGAGTTTCCTGATATCAGACTTTATATCTCATCTATCTTTCTAGTCTCTCTCTCTCTGTCTCTCTTCTCTATAGTCTCTAAGTATTAATTTGGCTACAAAGCTGGAAAACGTCAGCACTCTATTAAAATTGCTTCTGTAAAAACTAAGCTTTTTGACTCATAGGTGTACCTACTCAGGTGTACCAGAGATACCCCAATGTTTTCACTATTTTTTCTGAGGTTATTTAGATTCTAGTGCTATAAATTGGTCCTAATCAATCAGTTATTTTCATTAAACAACAAGGATGAGACTTCTGTATCAGGGAGACAATGAACAAAGATATAAAAACACAGAATACCAGGAAAGGTGCTTGAGCAAGTCAAAATATACTAGGTCTCTGATTATCCACCAGATGGAGCCTTTTACCTCTAAAATGTTTTACTTCATCAGGGTAAATTGGCCTAAAGATGCCTGTTCAGATGTATTCAGTAATTAAATATAATAATCTGACCAAAACTTGTGATAAAGCCAACTAAATACCACCACTACCAAATCCTTCAGGTATTTAAAAACAACATTCTGTTGTATGGTGAATTGGATTTAAAATAATAATGGCATAACGAACTGTAGCTAGTGGGGAAAAGATCTTATTTCAGATTAAACAATTCTATTAATGTATAAATTAATACAACACTATTTTAGCCTCTATAAAATGTTTCTGTACATGCAGATTTGCATTTTTAAAGGCTAAATACTAAAATAATATTCAATTTCAATAGATTTTTTACATGTGTTTTCTGATTAATGTATATTTTGGCTATTTAAAAAAAAACCTGTAACATGGTTGAACATAACTAAGAGAGACATGTCAGAGAATCCTAATCTGATAGATTAGGTCTGATTTCCAGAAATGTACTGTATATCAAGGGAAGTTGAAGTGATTTGTTTATAACATTTTAAAATGAAATGTGCTCATTAGTTTGAAATTACATTTTTGAGGAAAAGATTTCTTTTGATATTATTTATACTTAGCACATATATAAAATGTTGCAAAATCAGTGTTAGTTGCCTAGACTGGCAAATAACATGAATTCAGTGCTCCCACCTCTCACAAGAGTTCCCTAAATTATTAGGTTAGAGAGTCATTGTTACTCTCTCTGTGCCAATGACTATCTGGATCATGGAAATGTTATGTGATTATTGTAATGCCACCCTCCCCGGGGCTGGGTCATCAGACGGGCAGGGATTGAATTTTGGATCTTGATGCATGACCCTCAACTGCCTGAGTTTAAGGACTAGCTCTGTCAGCCAGTGCTGTAGCAGGACTATGAACTTCTGAGGCTTAGCTACCACCAGAGATGGGCAGAGCACCACACTCATGTGGGTTACAGTGTTGTTTTTTATTATTTGTATTCCAGTATTTCCTAGAAGGCCCAACCATGATCAAGGCCAAATTGTGGTACAAGGCACTGTTCAAAAACACAGTAAAAATCACTGTCCTGAAGGGGCATAGATATACAAGACAAATTCAAGGTGGGGGATGGAAAACAGAAAGGTGAAGTTACTTGGCCAAAATTCTCAAAGCTGGTCAGTGGCAGAGGTGGAAAGACTACTCTGGTCTCCTAATTCCCATTTCATGCCCATAAGCCACTATACTACACTACCACCCATGGAACAAGACTTGGATAGTAAAATTCTTCCCAAATAAGGCTTTTAATTGCCTTTTTCCACTCATAACCTATTTGTCCAAAAATATATATCTTAAATTGGCAGTATAACTAATATTGTGAAGCTTCCATTTTTTTTTAAAAAAAAGTTTATCTTGCAGCACTTGAGTTAAATCAACTTTATCTGCCTGAACTAACTCATGGCATCAGCATTCTTTTGGGAGCTGGGCCTTTCAAACTAATGGAGGATGGTTATTAAACCTTCTATCTTTTAATATTCCTGTGAGTAAAGTGAGGACAAAACAAACATTTCCTTTCTTATATTTCCCAGTATGTTTGTATTCCACTTCAAGTGCTCCAAGAGATGCTTGAATCTCAGCCTCTGTTAGTAGAATTCCAAAGGACTCTTTGAATCTGATGGCAGAGCTGGGCCACAAATAGGTTCTTGTCTCTTCATCTCTCAGGGCCTGATCCTAGGAGGTACTGAGCACCTCTTGAGATCTGCTGACTCTTCTGTGGGAGTTGATTGCTCAGTACTTAATAGGACTTTGCCCACGTGCAAAGGAAGAGGATGACAATTTGTTGGTATGTGTGACTGCTATAAGTGATGATGCAGCTACCCACTGATTCCTACCATAATATAGCTACTTGGAAACTAGTGATGCACTGAACTGCATTGGCTATAGATAAAATAAGGGATATAGTTCAAGGTCTAATTACTCAAGCGTAAAACTTTATTAATCTAGGACATACGTATTTGCAGGCTACAGTTTCCATTTTACCAACGCAACTAGAGATTACTGCATAGATGCCTAGAAGTTCACGCTGGATCAGGTGATGGGACTTCATATACTAGGAACTCGTCTATGAAAGTCATTCTCTGTCTCCCTCTCTGAGATTTTTGTTTTGTTGTTGTTGTTTTTTACAGCTCCTTGTAAATCTTTCCCTGTTGAGATTATTTCGTTTAATTTCCCCACCACAGGTGGGGAGAAAAGTGTGTTTAGAGCTCTTGTAACTGGGGCACTGAGTCATTTATAAGTTTTAAACCTTCATATTCTATCGCTGTGTATGTTGAAGAAGCTGAGGTTTTGTTGTTGTTGATGCATGGCTTGTAAATTATTTAAATAACTAAAAGCAACACTCCTACCATGTGTTCTAAAGAAAATCCTATCACACACATGAACAGAAGCTGGTACAAGCTCAGAACACCTTAAATGAGAGAGATCAGTACTCATTTTGTGATGCAGGCCGAACTACTCTTTCACATTGGGTATACACTACACTATGAGCTAGGGGTGTGCTTTCCCACTTTCCCTCTTCCCTCTTTTTCTCTCTCCCCTCAATACCACTGCCAGGGAATTTTCCTTCCCTCTCACTCTTTCCACTTCCCTCACTTAGGGAAAAAACAAACCTCCCCTTTCTTTCTCTCTTCCCTCCTCATTCCCAACATGGTGCCATCTTCTCTTTAGGGACAATCCTCCCTATTTTTTCTCTCCCTTTGGAAAGGGGGCACACAATGGAGAAGCAGCCACTTCCAGGAGTCTAATCTTGTAAGACTCAGAAGCAGAGAGGACTGGGAAGATGCTGGAAAGACTTGTCTTTGATCCCAGTGTTGTGGGGCTTGGTGGCAGCAGGGGAAGAAAGAGAAAAGGAGCCAGTAGTGATCAGCAATGGTAGCAACAGGGATAGGGGGTAGGTGTGACTGGAAAGGAGCCTCTGCTGAGCCTGAACTGTTGGGAGTTGTGGCTCTGCTACCTGTAGCTGTACAAAAAGCTGCTGAAAGAGGAGGAGGGGAAAGAGACTGAGAGGCCTGTGCAGAGTCAGCCATATGCTCCTCCCTCAGTTCCTTCCTCTCCTGCCGCAGATCCTTTCTGGGCCTTTTGTCAACTAGTTGCAGACACTAGCTGTGTACTGAATGCCTTTGAAGTTTGCAGAGGGAGCTGGAGGCTGTTTTTTTGTTGCTGTTGTTTCTTTTAAAGAAGAGGTCTTGTGGCCAGATGCTACCCCTGGGCCAGTTATTTGACAACCTCCTCTAAAAGGTGTAGATCTGCCAGAGGCCTTATTCTTCCATGTCAGGAAACAACTAACTCACATTGAACTAATGGGAATTAATCATATACTGAGTTGGGAGAATCAGATGGGAGTGGGAGGAGACTACAAAGAACTCCTCACCTCCTATGCACTGTGGAGCTCTGCTCCACTATGTGTCTCTTTCTGTAGCAGAAGAGGAGATTAGGGGCATCTGATGAAGTGGGTCTTGGTCCACGAAAGCTCATGATCCCTAAAATCTGTTAGTCTATAAGGTGCTACAAGACACTGTCGCTTTTGCAGATCCAGACTAACATGGCTGCCCCTCTGATAGTAGTAAGTAATAGCAATGAAGCACTGTGAAGTTTCTCTGTACCAATATTGCTGGATTGAAGGTGGTAGTAAGATTCCTTTCTGCAACCCTTCTTAGATGAGCTTTGGAGGGATGAGGACAGATGCAGCATCTGGGACTAAATAATGGTCTATTTGCTCAAAAGACAGCTTGAGATGTGAGGAATGGGAAGGACAGGCTGTACTTAAACAATCCATTTATTCATGTTGTTAACTCGTAAAACAGTGGCAATGTAATTGCTTGGAAAGCACATGACATTTACTGTTAGTATTCTGACACAACATAAATCTTTGCTGTGATTTGGTTCAGCATTGCATACAATGGTACTATACTTCTGAAAACCTTATAAAGTAAGTATAACGCCACTCTTCTTTCACATCCCATGACAGAAAATCTGGCCTCAGTGTAGCAATGCAATTCAGACAATATCATTTTAATGCAAACATCCGAAAAAGTTAATGCAGAAATAGGTCAGCAACCCATATAAATGACTTTACAACACACTTAATGGTGTACTTAGATGAATGGAAATGCAATTAACCTGACTGCTGAAGTTAACTGCAGTAGGCCATTTCTTACATGACAGGCGTCTGCATATTGCAGCTAGCTATGTTTTTAGTGATATTAAATACTTTTCAATTTATGAAATGCCCTGTCAACTTTTTGTGAAACCTTTAATTAAAATATTTAGCTAATTATTTCCTGCTATGAAAGTAGTTGGTATTTCACTGAAAACAACCAATAACTCAACAAGCGTGCAAAGATATATGGGGATCAGAACAATGCAAAAATGATAGGTAAGGTTTACTGCAAAGACAGTTCAAAGGGAATAAGGCTGTAATTTTAAAACAACATCTCATTAGTTTGTTTAATTACTCACTGCCGGCAGTAATTGATTTTAAGGCTGGAAACAGAAACACATAGTACTTAGGAAAAAGAAAGTAATTTTACCTCTAGTAACTAGGACACAAGATGGAAGCTCTATCTAAAGTGTGTGCCACTCTTATTAGGTTTTCTAGGTGGTTTAGACTGCTGTATTTGAAAACTTTGGACCAAAACAAATAGTTGCAGCAATGGTTAGCTGTTTGTAACTTTGTATGTTTTGTTTTGTTTTGTTTTTTTAAGACAAACAGAGGAGTTGAGGGAGAAGGAAGTATTTGCTGGGAAGAAGTCTGGGTGTAAACTTGGAGGGCTGTTAGATATGAGCAGAAAAGTATGGAACATTTTTTTTTAAATTGCAGAGGGTGAGGAGGCATTGTTAGGAAGCTTCCGCCATGTAAACCCTGGCTGATCCCTAGCCTCTCCCATTCCATCATGAACATCTGCCCGTCCCCATGTCCTTGTACCTCCTGTCCACGTGTTCTTGCACCCCTACTCAGACACCCACTCCACCCATCCCCACGTGGCCCTGCACCTCCTCCCCTTGTGTCTCTGTACACACACTAGGCCACTCTCTGTCCCTATGTGGCCCTGCACCTCCCCTCCCCCTGTGGCCCTGTGCCTCCACTCCCCTTCAGCCCCTACCCCAGTCTGTCCTCCCACACTAGCACTTATGAGCTTCTGTCTAATCCCTATAGCCCCTGTCTCGTGACCTGGCCTAACACTTGCTGTGAAGAAGGCAGTCTCTATCTCAGGGGTGGACAAACGTTTTGGCCCGAGGGCCACACTGGGTTACAAAATTGTGCAGAGGGCTGGGTAGCGAAGGCCCCTCCCCCTCCTGAGAAACTCCCATCATAACCACTACCCCTGCTCCCACCACCTAAGCCCCTCCTCCCCCAAACTGGCTTCCCTGCTCAGCCAGGCGCGGAACCCCACGGCTCGCAGCGCTCCACGCGGCCATGCATCTTGCACTGGGCCAGGCACTCTGGGCCAGGAGGGCAGGGTCCCGCGGCTTGCAGTGCTTGGCCGGGCACCCCGGGCTGGGAGCGCGGGGCCCCGCGGCTTGCAGTGCTAGGCCTGGCCCCCCTGCTGGAAGCATAGGCATGCATGACTTGCGGCGCTCGGTCCTGCACCCCACCTGGGAACGCGGGACCGCGTGGCTTGCTGCGCTCAGCCCAGGGCCAGGAGGGCGGGGCCACTGGCCCCACCCCTCAGCCCTAGCTCACAGTCTGGATAAAAATGGCTACAGTTTGCCCAATCTCCTCTCTAGCTGGCCAGGAACTGCTGCTCTGTTCTATCTCCCAGGCACCTTCTGCTTGGCAAAAGGTGAAACTGCAGCAGTTTTCCACTTTTTTTTCTGCACAGAAAAAAAGTATGTGCTGCTTGTTAATTATGTGCACACACAGTGGTGCAGAATTCCCCCAGGAGTAAGAAAAAGAGAAATGTGAAGGAAGTGCAAGTTAGAAGTGAAAATAAGAGACAATTACTGTTCACTGGGCTGTACAGTACATCTTCTTTATCGTTTTGATTGTCCATTCAACCCCCTTGTAACAACTGGATTGTGGAAAATACTGCTAATTCATAGCCCTTATCAAAATTCTCCAGAATTCAAGTTTTTCAGTTGCATTTTTCATCAACCTTTGTCAAAGCACAAAAAAAGACTTGTTTTAATGTTAGCAATTTTTTTAATGTTAGCTATTTTGATTAGTTCTACTGGTTAGTGAGTAATAGAAAACATGGCTTCACATTCCTAGTATTCAGGTGTAGAATTAATTCACCAACCAAATCTTGTCCTTATAATCTGGGGCAATAGAAATACACTGCTGTGTTGCTGGTCCAAGAGACCCCTTTTAACCAGCTGCTGTAAAGTATGTTGAGGTCAGTAGTAAGAATCCTGTTTCCAGGATATCTTCATGAATTGACACTTAGAAAGTTTACTTTGATGTGAAAGTGCTCTGAACAGTAAGGGCAAGAAACCATGGCCATTTTAGGAAAGCCGGCTGAGGTTTTATTGAGCATGCTCTGTAAAAGAAAAACCACAAATTAAACTTACAACACTTGCCCAGTATGGCAGCACAAAGTTTTAAGGTTTATTTTCTTCCCTTAAATATACCAGTGGTGAGTGTGGGACAGAGAATAAACAAATGAGAGCAAGTCCTGCTGATGTGAGGAGGGAAATAGTTACAGGAGGCAGTCCTTTAAGTCATGAGGCAGAGGTTTATACTTTTAGCTTGGTTGGTCTGTAGCAGACATAGCCTTTTTTCCCCCATTTAAAGTCAACATTTGCCAACAAATACCTCACAGTTATTTACTCTTCTAAACAGAGGAAGGAAACGGACAATTTTAGATATCACAGTGGGGAAGTTTTCTTACTCTTGGAAATTATGCTTTTTAAACAATGATCACCATTGATGTGTATGTAGCAACGTAACCCCAGGGTTGGTGGGATTCGAGTCAGCTACCCAGAACTGGAGCATCTACACTGATTGTTAACCTGAGATTATGAATTTTCTAATGCAGGACTGAACCTGGAATTCTGGCATCCACACAGCAGCACACAGGCCCAAGTCAAAACAATGATACCCTAGCCTTCCTGAAATGTAGCTTTTTCTAGCCCTTTCACCATGGGTGCACTATAGGAACACTTGACTATTCACCCTGCACATTACAGGACGTTTGAACATCGCACCAACATATCCTGGTGAGTGGTCATTTTGAGCCAGTAACATGAAGGAGGCACTTTCTGAAGAACTTATTTTGCTTGTGCAACCCACACACCTTCTGGGTGTGGTGTTCTGTCCCATCTAGTGGCACCAAGACCACTTAGAGAGATAAAAGGCATCTGCTCTGCATCCTTAGCTTACAGGCATCTGGCTTTTAGCTCATGCACTAAGCTCCAGAGGCCTCAGGTTCAATGCTGACTACTGGGGTCTGTCAGCATTACACTTGCACTTTCACTCGTGTCAGGAAATAGGCAGAGCTTCCATGAAATTCTGCTGGACATTTTGGCATTATTTTGTGAAACATCAAAGACACCGGACACGTCTTACGATGGAACAGAATCAGCAGCAGGTGGGGTAGGCAGGCATGGCAGACTCTTATTGGCTGATGCTGCTCATTACATTCAGTATAGCTGCTTGGTGCCCGCTAAACAGACTGGCACTTCTGGAGCAGGGACACAAACACAGACTGATGGACTTACATTGTCATGCAGATCTGGGATGATCAGCAGTGAGTCCAGAACTTTTGCATGAAAAAAAGCTACATTTCTGGAGTTTTTTTAACTGTTTTCCATGACCCTCCACCATAAAATTCTCACTTTCCTTGTTGCTATAGCCATCTGGAAGCTGCCTACATTAGACTACCACAGGTCTGTTGCAAACCAGTTTGGCGTTGGAAAGTTGACTGTTGGTTAAGTGCCTCAGCAACCTCCACCACCAATCAGGCATGTGGTTTACCACAAGTCACAGACATAAAAATATATTCTTGACATAACTGTTGGCTTTGAGAGATGGGAGTTTCCAAACTCTGCTAGCGCCATTGTTGGGACTCATGTGCCCAGAGTTTGCCCTCCTCCAGGAGCATATGAGTATATACACCTCAGATGGTACTACTCCATTTTTATGCAGATCCCCATTGACCACAAAGTTTTCAATGTCATGGGTTTTAACAGGAGTCAGGATTCATGGACAAGCTGGGACACTACTTCTGACAAATTACATTGTCATAAATGGAGTCACTGTGCCGACAGTTATTTCGGGAGACCCTGCTTTTGCGTTGGCTTACAAAACTATACACTGATTTCAGAGGCTGGCAAAAGACAGTTTAATTAGATGTTCAGTAGTTGCAGAATGGTGGTTGAATGGGCTTCTGGCAGATTGAAATCCCATTGGAGACATTCACAGATCCATATAGAATCCAGTGTCATCAATGCTGTCCTCATTTACTGTGGCTTGCTGTGTTCTTTGCAATCATTGTGGCGTCACCAGGGAGCCATTTCCTCCTGAATGGATCTATCGCATCTACAAAGTGCACCTGCCACATCTGGAGCTGGATGCATCTGTGCAACAGAAGTCAGGGATGTTTTGTGCTTCCACACTATGGACTTGCATGGCCCAATGAAAGAGGGGGATAGTACTTATGGTGCTCAGCTGCCAAAGGGAGATGTTATTCCAAGCTGCTAGGAGCGAGCTTGTGGTTTATGCAACAGACATACTCAAACATGTAGTGACTGAACAGCACAGCTGTGAGTAGAGTAGGTGGGTCGGCTACCAAAGTGGCCCTGGAAAAGACACACACACCCCCGCCTTTCTTCAAAATGTGACTATCTGGAGGTCCTCTTTCAGGAAAAGTTTGCAGCCATCAGCACCCAGGACTGGGTCAGAACTCATGAAGGAAAAACATGATGCAATGTTATCTTCCACATGCCTTATCCTATTATGGCGGTGTACAAACATGCAGAAATCCATAGCCTTCTTCCTCCCTGCCCCCAGCACATTTTTGGACAATTTCAAACCACAGTCATACTTATGAGAAAATTTTCTCACCCGTGGACTGCATGGACTACCTCTAACTGAAATGGATTAGATTTGTGAATGGAACACATTTCCCCAAATACCCACACAGAGTTCACCGTTTCCAGGTAGTTTGACTGAATGGATACAGAGCGACTTATTTACAGGCATGATCATATAACATTATTATTTTTAAGGACTGGACCTAGAAAATAAATCGGTGCCTTTCCATTAAAAATATACTTTAAAGATATTATCCACTGTTGGTATGTCCCAGTCACCATTTTGAACTCCATGGGGGTGGAGGGAATCGCGCTGCTGGGCTACAATCCATTGTTACTGGATAAACACTGCTAGCCAGGTTCACAGACTGGAAATCCTTCCCATTACTGTAGTAACAAGCATTATAATGGAGCTAGAAACTTACCAGGAGCAAGGGAAGCATCTGTCTTGTCTCTATGCTGTAGGCTAAATGGCAGGCTGCTCCTCAGTGGGATGGATCAGCTCCTCTGAGTATGGACCCAGAACATGCTGCTGCTACAACGTCTGCTTTGGGACCAGTGTCAGGAACAGTGACTTCATTGTCCCCCATGCAGTGCTGGCTCCCATCAGTCCCCATGCTGGGTTCTGGGGTGAGCAGGGTGCCATTCCAGCTTACCAAATCATCACACACCATATTTGGTTGCATGCTGGGTACAGTGCCCAGCACCCAGCAAACTCCTGATAAAATGAGCATGATTTTGGTGAGCTGCTGAAGGGGCGGTTATGGTCCCCAATCTTATCATACTCATTCTTGAGCCACTTAATGCATTCCCTGCACTGGTCACTGGTCTGATACATTTGCAAAGCTGTCAGCTTCTTCACTATTTGCTGGTGTGCCTGGTTATTTTAGGTATTCTTACTCAAGTCCACTGTTTTGTCACTGGCCTCACACCAGAGATTTACCAAAAAATTAGGCTGTGCTCCTGTGGCCATGAAGCTGCTCACTTTGCAAAAGGTTTGTTCCGTTCATTCTCCATTGCAAACACAGGTGTCTCTCTGATGGTGTGTTTGCAGCTCAGTGGTCAGAAGAAAGGTTAATACCGGTTCACTAAACTGCTGCAGCACACCAAGGGGGGCTGTTTCAATTTTCAATAGAGTAGATTTGAAATTCTTAGGATAAATGTAAGCAGGGGAATGGTCCTGCTATTGTGGGGAACTTTCCTGGCTTATACACTACCCTGGTGATATAGGCTAGCAAAAGGATCTGCGTCCTCACTTCCACTCCCTTTACCCAGAGGCCTGCCTGACCTCGAGGGCTCCCCTTCCACTGTGTGGCAGAGTCCTTGTAGCCCCAACAAGGCTAGGCCCAGGATTTCTGAGGGGCTCAACCCCCATCCTTGTCATGGTCACTTAGGGAAGGGCTAGGGTGTCCTCATTCTGGGGTGCTCTGTCTGCACTGGATGCTTCACTGACCAACTGATCATTACACACAGTTCAGAGCAAATACAATTTATTAAACAGCAACCAATTTAAAAAATAAGGGAAAAATGGGAAGGGTTAAAGAAAATCACAAAACCCGGCTCTGTGGCACGGGGATGTCACAACCAGCGTCTTTGGCATGTAAGGGGTGTTCAGTCTGTTCCTCACAAGTCCCGGGACTCCTGCTCAGACCCTGGCTGTGCTGCAGGGAGGCTGTGGGTTGGACATTTGCTCTGGTGGTGGCCACACGTCCTAAGGCTTTAGGTGGCAGGACCCTTCTTCCCAGCATCACCCCTGCCTCATTGGGGTTATGATCCCCCCTCCGAGTCTGGAGTTGGGGGAGTCTCCCTGCACCGGACCCACTGACCAGGGTCCCCCTCACTCTCCTAGCTGCTCACTGCACCTGGCTCTGGATTGCTCCAGCTCCACTCTGACTCCGCACAGCTGCTGCTGCTCTGCCTCCAGCTTCCTAGGCTGCTTCTCTGGGCCCTCTGGCTCTGGTTGCTGCAGATCTCCTCCCAGCACAGATCTGCTCTCTGGGCTGCTTCTGTGACTCTGCTCCCAGCACTGACCTGCTTCCTGAGCTGCTTTTCTGACCCCTCTGGCTGGCACAGCTTGCTCTCCAGCTCAGCTTGGGCCCCTGCTTTCTCCTTGGCTCGCCCCACTCTGCCTGACCCAGGCAATTCCAGCTCACATGGAGGACAGGGTCCCCCATGCCACCTGACTACCTGATTAGTCTGCCCGCCCTGTCAATCAGGCTGACCTGGAGCATTGGTCTCTCCCCATTGTTCCTGGGGACTGTCAGTCTCAGGGTCCTGATTTCCCATTGACACTTCCCCTTTCTTCTGGTTAGCTAGATCCCAGTATCAAAACACCTCCACTGACCTGGACTCAGACCCACAATGTTTTGGGACCCTGGGTCTGAGCCCAGTTAACAAAATTTGTGTGTAGATGGAAGGGGGTTAGGCTTGAGCCTGAGTGTGTGCCCAGACCTACATTGCAGTGTAAACAGCCTACATGTGAGCTGTGTTCTGCCTAGAACTTTGTACTCTGTCTCCAACTCCACATGTACAAACCCCATTAAGCATCCTCTATATTTCTCCTCCATGTTCTATCTGACTCTGGTGTCAACAGGGACTGGCAGAGGTTGAATTTTCTTTTGCCTCTTCCTTTCTTGACACATTATATTTTGGCTTAATCTAATGTAGTTTTCAATCAAGCTCTGATTGAGGACAAGAGGCTATGTGGACAAGATTTTTTAAAGATATTTAGGTGCTGAACTTTTATTGAAGTGGTAGGAGTTAGGTTCCTAAACCTTCAAAGAGTAGTCCATGAGTACCTACTACCTGGCTTCTCCGCTCACTTCACTAAGAGGTTAGCAGAAGCAACAGAATCTCAGAAACAGGTATTGGGAAGAGAACTGACAATAGTTTTAGGAAAACAGAAAGAGGTGGTCAATAGGAGAAAAGAGGACTTTAGAGTTTAACAGAAGAGACTTGAAGATTGAATCATCAGTTAGGAGAACACTGTATTTGTCACTTTCCCTATGGCCTTGCAAGACCTGGACTTGCTCTCTATTCAGTCCTCTTCAGCTAGAAAGATTGTGACTATAATGCAACTTGTTGAGGATTTTGTGGGGCTAGAAGTATGTGGAGTGTCTTAGGTCCAGCAAAGGAATCTTAACTATCCTTCAGCCCCTTCCTCTCCCAAAAGGGACTACAAATAAATGGACTTAAAAGGTACATCTTTCCATTTAAGCAAAGGAAATGAATGCACTCCCCTCTGTCCCTGCTGACACAATCACTAGAAATGCTTTCAAGTAACATTCATTTTCTGACAAAAGCAAGAGCTTTTTAGAGTTAAAACTGACACTAGTTATTTAACTCATGTAGGTAGCTAGGTATCATGGGGTTCTCCAGTCACTCTTCATGAAGTGTGCTTTGATAACAACTACAAAATGGAATGAGTTAAGTTTGAAATGTGTACATTTGTGGGTTCAATTCTGTTCTCAGATACGTGCAGCCATTAAAGTTGCATGCTCAGATACATCTTTCCTGTTAAAGTAAATGAGAGTTGCACTGGGATAAGTCAATGAAGGCAAACTTGGGCTTCTTAATGTTATTTGTACAATAATTTTAATTTAGGCTTGTTTAAATTCCACCACACTTTATATGCTTTTATGATGGTGGTCATAGATTAGGAGCCCAATTTTCAAATGGTGTGCATGCACCTTTTCCACAGACATCATTTAAGCATGTAAATAGCTCTCTATGGTGTTTCTAAAGTTTCTCACTATGACATCTAAACACTGTGCATCCACTCAAGACAGCACTGATCATGCCCTTAATTGTAATGTTCTCGGTTCTCTGTGCATATGTGAATGTTGTTGCTTCTCCTTGTTTACCCTCCAGTCTCTCCAGTTGTGGTGAGAAGATGATGACTACTCATGAAAAGCATTAAGAATTAAATGTTTTTCACATTGCTGAGTTATCCCAGTGGGTGGTGCTGAGCATATGCTTTCCTTTGAGTACTCTTATGGGGTTTCACAGGGTTCTGTCTTGTTCCCCTTGTCATTTGATATGTATCTGGGGTTGTTGGAAAAGTTACTGAGGCAGCATGGGTTGTGGAAAAGAAGCCTTTTTACAATATGTCACAAAACCTCATCAAAAATGGCTTTAAAAACTCAACTGCTTTTTTATCACTAATTTTGCTTTTTTTGGCAATAAAATTTAAAATTTTGGGGATAATTAGAAAATAGTATCTAGAACTGCTAGGGAAATGCCAATATAATTGCAATGTGTTCTGCATGGGGCTACATCCAAATTCCATGTATGCAGCAGAATACTTGGCGTATCAGCATAAGTGCATAACATCAGAGCTCTGGAATCTGCACTGGGTGCCCATTAGCTCCTGGGAGGAGGTTTTAGAGTTTATTTTTTACCACTAGTGCACTAAAGGGTTTGGGATGTTTCTCTATGTGAGAATTGCCTGGACAGAGAGTCGTTCTGCTGCAGCTGCAATCAGTGGGGGAGGTCAAGATGGAGATGCCCTCTTCCTTCTTCATGCATACGCACACACTTTCAAAGAGGGTGAGCTATTTTCTATGAAAGGCACAGGATCTTGAAACTTGTTCCAGTCTTGAAAAAAAACCTCAAGTCTGTTGACCTTTACACACGCTTCAAAGCCCAGATATTTTCACAAGGTTTGGGGCATTGGAGGTGTGAGGTGAGGATTAGAGTTCATAGGAATTGTGGGTGATTCTGATTAATTAGTTGTCAGTTAAACCTGGGCTATAGAATGTAGATAGACTGCTGCATATTTATATGGATTACATCTTTAATTATTGTCGGAAGTGCCTAGAGAGGGGAATAGGATTTTTTTTTAAATACCCATTAAAATAAAGAAAGAGGATAAGAGAGATCATTTTTATAGCTGGTTGATGTGATATCAACAATGCTGAAATGTCACTGAAGTTTTGAAGCTGAATTTGTAATTTAGGTGCAGTCACAGTTTTGAGAATAATCTTTGTAGCATATTTCCTTAAAGGGGAAAAAAAAGGTGTGAAACTAATTATAATCACTGCCTTGTGCCTTTCAGAGTCTGCGAGGCTCCTTTATGGACAATCAAGGCACCTCCTCATTTCAAAGTTAATGAGCCAAAAAAATGAGACTTGTTTAGTTTCCTGTTCTTCTACTTCTAATGGCATAGTTGTTCCTCTAGCAAACCTTACAAACTGCTGAATTAAATGAAACATGCATTTGGTTGCTGAAGTCACAAAGCAATATTCATATGAAAGCTGATTGAATTCTTCCTAATGGCAGACTATTATATGGTAGCACAACTCCTTATCTCAGTGAATTACGTGGAAAATGAAAGTAATGAACAAGGCTGGTTATAAACAGATCCAGCCATACAGCATCTTGAAAGTTAGCTCTGTAAAATAACCTCTGCCATCTTTTTAAGGGTCTCTTCCTGTCCTTTTTCCATAATTGAGACCTTGTTAGATAACCTTCCTACTTCAGGAGAGGGTAGGAAATTGAGGTGTGCAACAACTGCAGTATTGCTGTTTTCCTTAGGCATTAGTTGATACTGTCCCTTATAAGTAATTTTTGATAAACAATCCTGCCGGGTGTTACTACAGCACATAGTTAGGTGTCCAGAAATGCACTGCATTATTTTTACCACCCCATTAAGCACCCCTGACATAGGCAAGGTAATTAGAATATTAGAAGCTAGAGAACAGACAAAAAACAGAGAGACGGCACAGAGAAACACGTTTTTTGGTAGAGAGGAGGAAAGCAGAGCTAAAAGGAGATGTGGATTTCTTGTCTTTCTTAACACTTGCATGGAAAACATATTTACTGTGACCTATATCTGTACTGGGTAGCAATAGGGTATTACCTCAGAAAAATATTTTAAATTACCTCAACAAAATATTTAGAATTTCCTCTAACAAAAATCCACTGATTGGCATGGTTATTATAGTGCAAAGAGTGAGATTGTAGGCATGTAGCTAGAAATTGGATTACAACCTGCAGATTGTTTTAGGATGATACTCGGCAGGGCCAGCTCCAGGCAGCAGCATAGGAAGCACATGCCTTGGGCGGCACTCTGTAAGGGGCGGCATTCCGGCCACCTTTTTTTTTTTTTTTTGGTTTGGGGTGGGGGAGGTGGAGGGGAAGTAAACTGTGGGGAAGGGGGCAGAGGAATCGCTCCCTGCCCCAGCTCACCTCTGCTCCACCACCGCATGCTCCCCTAAGCATGCCGCTGCTGCTCCGCTTCTGCCCCCTTCCCTACTTCTCAGGCTTGCCGCAAAACAACTGGTTCGCGCAGCAAGCTTGAGAGGGAGAAGGGAGAAGCGGAGCGGTGCTGCGCTCAGGGGAGCAGACGGAGGTGAGCTGGGGGGCGGGGGAGGTGCAGGAAGTAACCCTGGGGTGGGCAGAGGAACCGCTCCCCACCGCAGCTCACCTCCTCCCCCGCTCCGCTTCTCCCTCCTCCCTCCTATACTGGCCTGGGTGGGAGGGGAAATGTGGCATGCCTGGGGAAGGAAGCAGGGCCGGGGCATGCTGGAAAAAGGGGGGGGGGCATTTTATTGCTGTGGGCGGCAAAAAAATTGGAGGCGGCCCTGGTGCTCGGTGTTGCTACAAAAGAGTATTTATTAAACATGCTCTGAACTTCACCAATGTCCAGATCACCAAGCACTCAAACAGGTGTAATTTTAATCATGTGAGTATCCCCATGCGAAAGTGACTTCAGTGACACCATATTTAAAATTAAATAAGTGCTTAAGTACTTGATTTGAGCTAATACCCTCCTTAACCAGTCCTTAACAAGAAGTGCAGAGAAAGCAGGTACCCTATTTCGGAGAGTTCTTCACAGTCAGTGTAAAGAGAGAGAGAGAATTATTTCTACTGAATGTAATGGCCTTTCTATCAGGCCTTAGGTGTGCAGTAAAAAAAAAAAATCTTTACATTAACAGTAACTTAGTGGAGCAGAGCTCAAGTTATTCAGTCTGCCTTTCTGCATCTCTTTCCTCCTCCACAGTTGACACCACATAGCTTCTGCTCAAGATAAAAGCTAAAGAGAGAGTGCTCTCTAGCTCTGCCCCCATGGGAAGATTATGCTACAAATTGATTGTCCTCCATTTTGAATCCTAATGAAAAACTCCTGATGCGAAGAGCAGCCAGAAGCAGGTAAAAACAGGAAAATGAAGGAGGAAAAAAAAAACCATAACAAACCTTGGTTAAGATTATTCATCCTCCCAAAACCCTGACCACTTTCCAAAGGAAAACAGGTAAGACAAATAAAAAATTGGTTCTCTGGGACAAGCAACGCCTCCTGTCATGTTTAACCTCCCTCCCATCCACCCCCCACCCGGGTTAAAAAATGTTGCTGCAAATCCCATGGCACCGTTTCCCCTACTCATACAGGAAATACTGTAGACACATATGCCCCCATATCTTGAAGGGAAAAAAAAAGATTTTTCAGGGAAAAAAGAAGGAAATAAGTGACTTTCACCCAAGTGCAATCAGATAGCATAAGTCCATGTGAACCAGTTAGGCACTGTTAAATTGGTTACAATAAAGCATTGTGCAGTCCTGCACCGTAGTTAATTTCATCTGACAGTATAACTAACATGGATTTATGGGATGTTACTTAAAGATTTTATTTTTAAGAATCTCAAGATGACCATAAAAATAGGAATTATAAAGCATTACACAGAGGGATGCCAGGCCTATTGTAGGACTACAACATCTGTTCATATTCATAGATATGTGCTTTGGCTCCAGTCAAGAACAAAAACAAGCATCTCATGGGACAACACATCTTTCTTTTCCTGGTTTAAAGACGCATAAGTCAATTTGCATTTTGAAATCCACAGAGAACTGTGGTTTGTTAGATTGTTATAAGGTGGAGTGTGTTCCAGAGTCCCTTGCAATATGATGGTGACATTCTTATTATTTGAGACTATTTTTGTATGCAGCAGAAAATATTTCCCATATTATTGCTGTCTCACAGTACATTATGTACATGGAAGACCGATTCTCGTTATGTTCTTGGGCCGTTATCATTCACTAAGTGCTGCTTCAGTCATGTGTGTGCGTTGTGGACCTCGATAACCTTTATTATTATTTTCCTGCTATTCAATGTATGAATATGTGGGGATAATTAGGTAGTGGTTTTCTTTATAGCTTGTGTATATTCATGAGAGGAATTCTAGTATGGTACAATAGGTAAGACGCTTTTATGTTTACACTTTAAATTAAATGACTCAAGAAGGATTTAAATTAATTAGGATGATTACTGTACGTTACATACCAGTAGGTTATCTAAGCAGCAATACAATAACACATTCTGTGTTTACTGTAGCCGCATCCCATGTCTCTAACATCTAATGTAATGATTACTGAACATAAAAGGTCCAATCCTCCTCATGTTTGGTTTTGCCGTCAACACCAGTGGAAGCAGGATCCGACCTCATAATGCGCATTACTTTTTCAATACATTTCTGTTGTGGTTATGTAGTGGCTTTTTTTTCTTCTTTTTTTACTGCTAACTTAGTGGTGCTGGTAGTATCTGTGACCAAGCACTTAAAATGGTACCACATCAATGAGCAGTGGCATCATATGGCAAAGAGAGATAATCTTGATAAACTCCCTCTGTTAGTAAACTTAGACCTGAAGTCACCGAGAAACCATGCAAAGGGACCTCCATCATGGCATTTCGAAATGCAGCTGTTTTCAAGGGGGAAAAATCACAGATACTTCATGTACAGTTATCAAATGATCGTGTCTCTGCTAAGTCAAAACCAGTTAAAAGGGTGTTTTTCCCCCCAGCCAAGAAAGAGGCTTCTTCCCTGATTATTATGGGCCAACTTATGCAAGAACTTATCTGTTTCAGGAATTGTACTCATGGGGGTAGTCCCGGTGGTTCACTGTGAAGACTCACATGAGGAAATCTACTTTCATCCATGATGGTGGATATGATAGTGTGTATAGACACAGGGCCGGTGCAAGGATATTTTGTGCCATAGGCAAAACTTCCCCCTTGCACCCCCCCCACCCCGGGAGCCCTGCGGCAGCTCCCTACCCGGGAAGCCCTGCGGGCAGCAGCTGCCCACCCTCCCTTCCCCACCCTGTTGGCAATGTCAGTTTCAGCCTGGAGCAGCTTCGCCTGCACTGGGAGAGGGAGTCTGAGGTGCCACAGGTTTCAGCGTGCCGCGGGCAGCGCAGCCCAGGAACGCTTTAAAAAAAATTGGGGGGGCACCACTTTTTGGCGCCCCCAAATCTTGGTGCCCTAGGTGACCACCTAGTTCACCTAATGGGTTGCACCAGCCCTGTATAGACAAGTCAGGAATCTTTTAATGGATGGCTGGATGCCCTATGTCACCTTGTGACACCTGAAGCTAGTGTTAGCCTTCCAGGGAGTAGCAAATGGGAAGAGTCCAGCTCAGCTGCTGGCTGGTTGGGAGGGAGAATAGACCACCTTACTAAGTGGGGCAACTGGAGATAGGAGCTGAGGACTGAGGCCAGGAAGACTTGAATACTTTATTTCTCTGTTTATTTTGTGCAACTGGTACCCAGGAAAGGAGTGGAAATCTTATATAATTAAGCTGAAGAGCTAAAATACCTCATCCCTGAAGGGATTGGAGGCTGGGTGGATCAGTTGAAAACCCTGACAAAAACAGGGGCAGAGTGACTGCTGAATGGTGTTGCAGCATAAGGAGACTTGCAGAATAGACCCATGGCCACAGTGTGAATGGCCTTGGACAAGTTTTAAACTTCAGCTGCATTTGCTGTAGTTCCATTTCATGAGGAATCAGCATTTTTTTTGTGCCCACTGACCACCTCATAAGGATTTTTTTTCTAATTTAAAAAAGTAAAATTATAGAAGACATAAACCAAGCCAAGACATAGAAATAAGATGCAAAGATGAATGCTTTGATCAGGTGAAAGAAAGGAATTATAATTGAAACAGTTTTGCAAAATTAGGGTAAAAAATTCAGCCTCCTTTACTCATTATGAGTACTTCCACTGCTTGCATCCGACGAAGTGGGTATTAGACCACGAAAGTTTATGCTTCTATACTTTATAGTTAGTCTTTAAGGTGCCACAGGACTCTTTGTTACCTCTGCTATTCCAGACTAACACGGCTAAATCTCTGATTTTATGAGTAGTGTGCTAGTCCATGAATAGTGCCATTAAAACAGTATATCCATTTTATATAAACATTTATTGTTGCTTGACGTGCCTTCCATAATGTATGACAACTATTTGCATTTTCTATAATCACAAAGACTATTTAAAAAAAATCAGCAACTGAAAAGGAGTGCTCATTTTTTTTCAGTGAAATGTAAAACGTGTTCTCCTTGGTATACCCTCTTGACAGAATTAAGTCCATCATGAATTCAGTTTCTAGGTTGACTGCTCAGTCAGTTTTCTTATTTTACCAAAAACACAGTGATGACTGAGTTAATGACTTTATTGCTTTTTTTGTCAAATGTACTTGAGTTTTGCATTTGTTACTAATTAGAGAACAGATGAATCTCATTAAAAGGTTCTTGTAACTTTTCTCTACATTGAGAAGTGACAAAGAAATTCTCATCTGAAAAACAATGCAACTGTCAGCACCTAATGGATTTGCCAATGTTGTTAGGAGTGAATAATAAACAGAAAATGACTTAACATGAACTTTTGTGGAGGGTCTAAATTCAGCTTCGCAACACAGATCAATATATTTTTCAAGATGTGACTATGTAGTAAAAGTGCTGAGAGTATTGTTGATAGCAGAGTGGCATTTTCCTGTTCATTTAGCTTGGATTTCTCTCCAACAGATTGAAATAGATAAATGAGTCATGATACACGCTCTAAAATAAATGAATTGCTCTTACATTTAGCTTCCACCATAAACAGTGATGTATATGTGTTTCCCCTCTTTTTTGTTGTTGCAATAAAATAAGCATTTGATTTTTTCCTTTTGTATGTAGTAAAGTATATACTATATGGGATAATATTTAGAATAAATACAAACAATATATCACCATTATTTTATCTGCATTGTTTGTATCTTAATAACCTTGCATTACTTGTTTGTGCAGAAATTGCTCTCAGCATCAGTGCTATGTAACTGCAAAGTGTTACTGTTACTGCTGTTGTTTCATTCACTTTTTTACAAAACAAAATACAACATAGAACTTTAATGTTAATTTATGAGTTTGTGAAACCTGTCTATTTCATAGTACTGTAGTTTGAAAATGTTATAATAGGTTGTAAGAGTGGGTTCCCCAGTCTCTGTGCTCTTGAGTACAGAGAAAGGGACTCTTTTATTGCCAGACCAACAAACTTTAAGCTGCTTTCGAGCCAAGTTAATTCTCTACACCCCAAGACTCCCCCCTTTTACCACTTGGGAACTTGGGGAACCACGGCTGCCACCATCTGAGTAGATATCCAAGGCCCTGAATTGGGGTACTCAGACTCCCCAAAACCCTAACTCTGTCCCCCTCCCTGAGAGCCAGAGTCAGACACCTCGAGGCTGTGTCACCTCCCCCCTCCTCTCTTCTTGCTGAAGAGAGAGAGACAGATGTCGTTCCTCAGATTATACCCTGAGCTGATCCTTTTTCCTACCTCCCCTCTCCCTCCTCTCTTCCCAGCCTGGAAGCAGGGAAACCGTAAGGGAAGTAAACCAAAAGTTTTATAACTACAAGATTTAATAAAGAAAAGAGCATAGAACATAGGCACAGTACAGCTTACAATTTAGAGTTCTCTAACTTCTCATCTAAAATGGACAGAGACACCCCAAATAGGCACAGGCTTAAGAAGTCAAAAGATCACTTACAGTCAGTTAAGTAGGAATATAAGAAGGAAATTTGAGTCATCTCCACAGCTAGAGATGGGCTCCTGGACCCTTGCCCATGTTGCATGGCAAGCCCAAACTGAAACTAAACTCTAAAACCCCTCCCTCCCTCTCTCATGGCAGGGAACCTCTTACGTCACTTGTTCTCACGTAGCTGACGTTTGCGTATCTGCCGCCGACTTACTGCCTGTTCCCACAGCGGAGGCAGTCGGCGGCGTGCTCCCCCATCGACTCCAGCTTGCGCCTCCCGGAGTTGGAGTTCCAGAGTCGACGGGGGAGCCGTGGGTGATCGATTTATCGCGTCTTAGCGAGACGCGATAAATCGATTGCCACAAGATCGATCCTGGAGCAGTCTCGTGAAGACAAGCCCTAAGTCACTGGGTTTTTTTTCCCCTTCAGTTACATTTGTACAACCCAGTTGGTACTGAGTGGGGTGAATGTTTGTAAATAAGTCTAGAATTTGTTTCTATGCTTTTCATAAGTGTTCAGCATTAGTTCAGATGTAAACATTTCACTGAAATAATGAAAACAGAATTACACAAGTTTAGTTGCTATATGTGTGTTTAGTTTTCAGATAAAAGAAACTTATGGGGCAGCTTAGTCAATAAGACTGAGGGTGTAAATGGAAATTGGGTGCTCTAGTCAAAGCAATGGAAGTGAGAAGAGGGATAATAGCTGTTGTGCTCTCCATGATTCCCTTTCTGATGCCAAGGCAGCCTGGATGAGAAGAGGAAATATGTCTAACTTGCTTGAATGCAAAGGAATGAGGAGGGTGAGAGGCTGACAGAAGCAAGCTAAGGGTGTTTCAGTCTGGAAGTGATGAAAGCAGATGAAAGCAGGGACAGACACATACTGTAACAGGTAGGAGCACAGGGAGAGAGGGTAAGAAGGAGACAAGCTGGGGATGGACATGGAAAGGGGGTGAGGGCGGACTGGGGAAGATGGAGCAGAAGGGTCCATAAAGACTAGTGCACACTTATCTCAAAACCTGTAAACAAACCCAGAATTCCTGTGAACCTACGCCTCTGCTGTCAGCAAAAAAAGCTGTGAAACTCACTCACAATGTGTGTGTCTCATCCCCCACTCATTACTGGTCACAGAGGCTAGCAACCTACCATTACTGTCAGTTATTCTGTTAACTCAAATGGTAGAGGTCTGTACTGTGAATCTAAACGTCCTAGCCCCGATGACTCATGTGGGGTCAATACAATTCCACATGATGGGATTTCTGTTTTTAGTTAAGAAAAAAAATAGAAAATGATGATTATAAGAAATATGACAAAATAAGAAATAAAGGTTGCAAAATCAAGCACTCCGGGGTTAGGAAATGCCAGAATTAAGGTTGCCTATGTTAGACAGTCAGTGTATGGCCTTTTCTCTTATACTGAGATTATTGTATATTTCTTATATATTTGTTAGAGTGAGAAATCAAAAATAAGTGATCTAGACTACTGCTCTTCAGCCTGTGGCCCACAGACCCTGGGAGTCTGTAAACTATGTATAAAATTCCCAAAAGGCTCCGGGACCTCCATTTGGAATTGTTTAGGGGTCTGCGAATGACAAAAGCTTGAAAACCACTGATCCAGACTGAAAGTACATGTTTTGGTCTTGGGGTGCTGAGAAACATGTCACAGAAGAGATGTCGCTGTTCCTTTTTTTTTTCAACACACAGCAAACTCTAGAAGCAGTTGTGACAGAATTCATAGTAATGCCATCATACTACTTTATAAATGAACAGGGAACGAATCTCCATTTTCACAAAGAAAATGCTTGTTTGTATTCTATAGTGCAGAACAATCTTGAGATGCTTGCTGTTCTGTTTCCTTCAGTACAGTCTTAAGGAAAGTGTATGAAAACAGCAGTCTCTGCATTCAAGAGAAGTAGATGCAGAACTGCTTTTCGACTTTATCATTATTAGTCATGTTTATTAGGATAGTGTCTAAGAACTAACTAGGAATGGGGTTCCACTGTGCCAGGAATTCTATGCATAGTAGTAGACAGTTCCTGCTCTGAAGAGCTTGCAATCTAAATAGACTAGACCAATGCAGGGTGGGGAAGAGGATGGGAGTCTGGAATAATTTCTATAGTGGGGGAGCTGAGAGCCATTGAACCAAACTATAAATCTTGTACATAATGGAAACTACTTCAAGCCAGGCGGTGCCTCAGCACTCCTAGTTCCAGCACCTCTGGGAAGGGGTAAATCACACAAACAGAGAGAACAATGTGATGGCAGCAAACATCATGTTAGTCCCATAATTTATTTATTTTCTGTGTTTAGTTGGGAGAGGATGAGCTAAACTTAAAGAAAAGTGAATGGAGACGGGACATGGAAGAGAAGGGGCTTTGGAGGACTGGGCAGGAGAGGAGAGGGGAAGAAGTCCAGGGAAGTGGACTGTGAGGAATGAGGAGGGAGAGGCGCAGTGGGTTTGCCATTAAGTGATACAAGATTCTTTCCCAGGGCTGAGACCTTGTGCTCTCTTTACAGTAGTTCCAGTCCCTGACAGCCAGTAAGTCAGACCATAGCTTTGGAAATCAAACTCCAGGTTCCAGTCTAGGAGTGGAAGTGGTGGAATACCTCTTAGAATTTGGGAATTTGATAGCATTTTCCTAGTCACAGATGGGACTTGTTGTTGTGCGTGTATGTATGTGTGTTTAAATAACCTTTCTATTCATAGCAAGACAGCTTAGTGGGGACTGATAAAAAGTTCCAAGAAAGCTTTTCAAATGAGTAAAAGTGAACTGCTTGTGTGCACTTCAGATATAACAAATGTGGATGTGGAGGGAGGGAAATGCTTTTAAAAGGCTTTAAAGTCACTTAAACTTTAAAAAGGTTCCTAAGGAGTTTTTTAATGAAACCTTTTAAAAATGTAAAGTGAAAGCTACTAAGAGATGCATGTAGGCACTACTTTATACTTGTTGGTGGCAGAAATCTTATTAAATAAAAGTGGGGGGGAAATCCACCCTATTTAAGGCCCTATCAAGCAACAATGGTCCATCTGTGTAATTTCTGTGGGTATATGGGAGAACACTCCAACACTGGCCTGGAAAATATGATAAACACAGTTGTGTCTTGCAATGTAGCCAGGACTGAACTATATATTTCCAAACCATGTCATAGCTGTGGATTTTGCAGGGCGACTTCATGACTTGGAAACATGGTTAACACATGATTGTGCCCCATCTACATTGCAACATCAAACTGTGTTTTAATTGGTTGAGGAGCTACAGTGTTCTAACTTGGCCACCCAAAGTAGTAGAAATTACAGTGGCGATGACACTGAATGTAAGCCAGAATGGATGTTAACTCTGTTTCCTTGGTCGGAATAAAAAAAAAAAAAAGATGAGAAGTTTGTTAAACACGATCACCAAACCTTGCTAGCTTACTGATGCATAGTGTGGTTTTGAACCCCAGATTAAAATACTTTGTTCACCTGTGTGCATGCTGGCCAGGCAAACTGTTCCAGCAGCATCTTGGTACCAAGATTTAAATTAAAAAAAAAAATAGCTCTGCAAACATTGTTCCAGCTCCACTGTAGTCAGAGCCTTAGAAAAATCAATAGAAAATCTGACGGCTACGTGGTGAACAGAAGGGATGCTCAATAGCCAAATCAGATGTACTTGAGGATAGAGCAGAACAGTGAGGAGTACTGGTAGGAGCAGTGGTGTAATGTTTTTAAAAAAAAAGTCATAGTCCCCAAATGAGAAGTGGCTCAACTTAGTTTACCCCTGACTACACTACTAGGTATGAGAATCTATCTGAAAGGGAGCAGACTAGGGGAAGCCAATCTCAGGGAAGCTGAGAGAAAGAGTGTCCTATGGATTGAACATGAGCAGAATCAAAGATGAAAGAACAGGCAGTAGAGCTGGTTGAAGCATTTCTATATTTTTTAATGAAAAATGGAGAGAAGGATGGAAACTGGCAAAAACTTTTGTGATTTTTTGTTTGTTTTTTGGATAAATCAGAGAGCCAGGGGAAAAAAAGCTCTATGAGTACAACCCATAAATAAAAGTAGTTGTGATGAGGTGGAATTGGTTAGAGTGCCAAGAATCAGAGTCTAGATCCCCCAACTGTCCCCTAGTGAGGTGCCAAATTTCTAATAGCCACTGCAACAACTTCTGTGATTAAATTAGGCATTTGTAATTCAAAATTCTGCATTGAAAACTTAATGTAAAGATCATATAACACTCATTTAATTTGACTGCAACTAAAAGAACACAATGGGTGCTGTACTTATTACATTACTCATTTTTAATATTTAATGAATTAAAAAGCCTTTATTTTTATTCACTTCAGCAGCTGTCAGAAAAGGTCACAGCAGAGTGTCATGAATTCAAGGGCTCATGCAAAAAGAATTTGTCAGTACTAGCAAAGAGTGTGCAGGGGGCTTATTTGATTTCAAAAACTCAACCTTGTGATTAGAATAATTTACAAGCAACCATCATGAGGGATAGCTGACCAAACCTACCTTCATTCCAAATGCATGGCACATTTCTTTGCCTTTGCCTTCTCTAACATAAATACATAGCAAGGTCTGTGTGTACATCTCTTATTTTCCTTTGTTTTATCCCATTAATTGGCAGATCTTCATCTCCAAGCATTCCTGTTGAGTGCATCTTCCAAACAGTCAAGACAATCTACTACATACTCTGATCCCTCTAGGGAGCGGATGGGAGAACAAGTAACGGATGAAATTTGTTAGTTACATCACTTAGTGCAGGGATCTCAAACTCAAATGACCATGAGGGCTGCATGAGGACTAGTGCACTGGCCCAAGAGCCGCATCACTGACACGCCCTCCCTCGTTGCCCCTGGCCCCGCCCCCACTCCACCCCTTCCATGAGGTCCCGCCCCTGCCCCGCCTCCTCCTCTGAGCACGCAACTCCCCGCTCCCTCCTAGAAAGCACTAGTCACCGCCAACAACTATTTAGCAAACAAAGCAAGAGCAATATAGGAAGTCCAGAACTGGAAACACAAGCAAACAAATCTAATTTAACAAGAAATTACCAGTGTCAGATGGTTCAAGCTTTTTTCAAATATAATATGCTGATAATCTGACAGAAATTTCAGTCCATCTCAGCCTAATATCAATTATAATTTTATAAAGTCTCCCTCTCCCAAACTGATCCTCATAACCCTGTTCCCCATATCCACTTATCCCCGTAACCCTGTTCCCCAAATCTCCCTCCACTCATGTTTGTAGTCAGCTCCCTGTGTTCCATCCCCAAGTCTTCCACACTCACCCTCATAACCCTGCTCCCTGTCCCAAAATATCCACCCACTCATCCCTGTAACTCAGGTCCCTGTATCCCATCCCTAAATTTCACCCCACTCACCTCCCATAACCCTGTTCTCCATCTCCAAATGTCCCCCCCACTCATCCTTGTAACCCAGTGCCCTGTCCCCAAATCTCTCCCCAACTCTGCTCCCTGTTCCCCAAATCTCCCCCCACACTCCCAGCTTCAATACCCTCCCATCCCTAAGCTGCCTCTACCTGTCCCCCCGTCTCCTCCGTCCGTCTCCTTTCAGCCTTCCCGGACTCTCCTCCCCGCCACTCCTTGCCCAAGCCCAGCACTCTCTGCAGGGGATACCGATAGTGGAGCATGGCAGGCAGGGGGCGGCGCAGCAAGCCCAGAGGGCTCCTGCGAAGCGCCACCCCAGCTTGTTCATTGAGGCCGCAGCAGCAGTGCTGGGAAGCCAGGGCTTGGCAGTGGCCCAGCCAGGGTACTTCGCAGGAGCCCAGGAGTGGTAAGTGGTGCAGTGGCGGCCAGGAGTGGTAAGTCTCCCACAGAGGTAGGCAGGAGGGTGGTGGGGAGCCTGGCTTACCGCTCCTGGCCACCGCTGCAGAAGGCTCCTGGGAAGCGCCGCCCCAGCTCATTCATTGAACCTGCAACAGCAGTGCCTGGATCTGGGGATCAGCATTGGCCCAGCCAGGCAACAGAGAAGCCTCCGTTTCTGGCCCCTCCCTCCCAGAAACTGCTACTGGGAGCCAGAAGAGCTTCGAGGGCCGCAGGGAAGAGCTTTGCGGGCCGCATGTTTGAGACCCCGACTTAGTGCACTACTGGAAGGCCCTCCAATACTTGTGTGAGGAACACAGTATAATAACCTATATTGAACAGAATAATGGTATGCCAAAATTATAACTCACTGGATGTTTTTGTGGAAATCATCTGTCTCTCACTACAATTGACTTTTGAACACATTAGCATCTCCGGCTTTCACAGTAACATCACAGGAGCCAACCTGCTTGAAACAAATCAATGTGCTTTTATCGACTCCAGTCCAGACCCTTGTTTTATCATCAGTGATACTGAACACATTTCATATCACCACAAGATGGAAAATGAATACCCCACCAAGGTGTGTCATAATATCTGAGCATGATGCTATAGGATTTCATTAAAAAAATATATAGTATTAAATGACTCGTGACAGAGGTACAAGCCAATTGGCTTACATTAGTTTTTGTAAAAGATCTCCAATCTTTGAGTAATAACTGGAAGGAAGAAATCAGCTGTGACCATTCACAAACTGGAAGTGACAATTTTTATAGAGAATTCAAAGTTTAATAGCCTTCAACTATAAGGGCTAACGGTGAAAATCATCCATATGCAGAGGGTTATCACAAGGCCTATGTACTACTTAAATCCCATATAAGTTCTATTTTGAGGATATAGCCCCTGTGCACAGGAGTGACTTTCAGTCTTGGTGAGTCGAAGGAATACAGAGAATAGTGCTGTGCTAATAGATGAGCAGAGGAGATAATGAAAACCTGTATGTTCTGTTTTGGAAAATAAAGTCATGCATTGACAGAAACTGCCACTATTGCCAATTAGATAATGCTCCTTCTCTTGAGAAACCAATACAAAGTTTTTTTTTTAAAAAAATGTATTTGTGTTAGAATTCTGTATTCCACTGGGATACTGAACTTTTCACACCATCCATGCTTCCTAATGGTACTACTTCTTCCTTTTCTTCAGAAATCTGGTCTATCACATCAATGGAACCAGTGTCTATTAAAGCATTCTATTGCAATTCTAAAAATGTGTAGAGTTAATGGAGAATATTATTTCTTCTACAGATTTTGGTTTTAAAAATAATAACTGGTTTAATTACAGCAGAGAGAGATTACAATTACATTTTGCTGAATGGTTCAAAAATAGTCTGACTTTAAGTTTTATAGTTGTGTTTTGTAGCTTCTCCCCTCTCTCCCCTCCCCCCCCCCCCCCCACATCAGGGTGAGGACTCCTAGGATTTTGTCATTTTCTCACTGCATAAGTCTGTGAAAGTCACTTAGGATAAAGTTATCAATTGCATCTGCAATATTAGCTGGCACACCTCTTTAAACATGCAAAATTATGTACTTGCAAGAGCCAGCTGAGTAATTATATGCTAACCCATTTAGGTAGATCAGGTGAAACCATAGTTCAATTACAGTCCCTTGTAAAAACTCCCATTTAATAAAATGAGGCTGAGTTTAATCAAAAAGCTATTGCTACTTAACCTTGTGCCTTAGTTTACCCAAATAAATACATACATTTCTAAAATGCACATAATAGTAGTTAACATAGAGTGACTTTCTGTAGTTTAATTAATTGTGTGTTTTCTACACTTCTGTGTACAGGATGACTTTATTCACAAAGGGTATGTCTACACTGCTATTAGACAGATGTGGCTAGACTGTGCTAGCTGACTCATACTCATAAGCTTTTGGAATAACTTTATATAGAATTCTATTATATTTCTGAGGAACCCTATGACTTTAATATGCTGTATTCTGTAGGATACATTCATTATACTTTTATAGGTATTGTTCTTAATTATAAACACTATATAATAGATCAGACATAGACTTATGCCTATGAATAGAAATACATTCTGAATTCATATTAATGACAAAATAAATTTGGCAGGCTCTTCTTCTGTTCTCCTTTTCCTCTCCCTTCTGTTAGCATTTATTCAAATGTTACTTTTATTTTTAATTTCAAAAAAGACATGGTGACATTTTTATTGTGGAGAGGAACTGTTTATCATGTTATATATAACATGTCAAGTTTCCTGTCTAATATATATTACTATATATTATATATAATATATATTAGACAGGAAAAAATTACATGTCCTCTCAAAATTGTGATGGTGAAAGTACGTATGGAGGGAATGGATAATACTCCTGCCCCCTCTCCCCCCACCTCCTTTTGAAGGATCAGTACACCCATTGACCATCTGAAGGAAAAGGAGGGTGGTGTGGCCTCTTGCACTCCACTTTTCATTAATTTAAACCTCACCTTAAATTCCTGGGAGCCTCATCCTGCTCCACTTCAGCTGCCCTCCCTCCCTGTAAATGTAGCAAGGAACTAGTTTTTTTCAGATGCTGTGTATCTAACTGATCACTTTCTCGGGGCATAAGGAAGGAATATTTTCTTCCTGTTGGAATCATTTTGACAGAGGCCTGGTTGTGTTTTTTTGTTTTGTTCTGTTTGTTTGTTTTTGTTTCTTACCTGCCTTGAAGCATCCTGTAACCACAGTTGAGGGGGCTAAGTAAGTGGTGGTAGTACTATGTAGAGATGTTAGTTTGTCACAATTTGCATCCAGTTTCCAGTGCAGTTAAAAGCCTGGTTCCCAGAAGTCAAAGACCTGGGATTTTGCTGATGGACCTTATGCCTATAGAATAGGTAGAAAATCACCATCTGTTCCCCTCATGGAGTGGGGAGGGGAAAGGTGAAAGGATTCAGAACAGCAAGCTGAATTGTAGGGGTAAGTAAGAGGTTATATGCTAAGAGCCCTGTAACACCTGCATTTGAACCATTTAACATGCCTGGTATTGAGCCTCCACTATGTCAAGCATCACCTGTTGCTTAAATTCTATCCCTCATTCATTGATGTGACCTGGTCAATGTAAGGATGAATAGTCACAGACATTTGGTGGTCTCTTTAGCATTGTGAAGTGACACTGAACAGTTATTCAGCTAAATGATAGCTTCCAGTTGGTAGGCACAATAGGGTTATCATTCAAGTTGTCACTGAAATCTCATATCTGAAGTACAACTCCCCTCCCCCCACAGGTGTTTATCATTGTTTTAGCATGCAGAGATATCTTAAAATAGGAAGCTTATCAAGAAAATAAATTTGTTTCCAGTTCCCAGCCTGGGAAAACCCAGATAATGGGTTAATGGGAGTGTTAACATGAAGTGTTATCATTTTGTCTTCAAAACCAAATTGAGAAGATTATGGAAGGGATACATGGTGACAAGATGGTGTATTATTAACATTTTGTATCACTTTTTTGCTGTACCTAACAGGCCATTATAATGATCTGATACCATGCCTTATCACTCAGATCTGACGAGGTGTATGGAACTTACATGCGTCATCTCTAAAACCTACAGATTGATACTGCAATATAGATATATAGATATAAGTGGATTGATACTGCAATATAGATATAAGTGGGCACGTCCAGCTTGTTAAAGTAAGAACAACTCAACAAGAGCAAAGACATTCTAAGTTAAAGTGGTTTCACTACTCTTAATGAGGCTTTCTTTTGCTTACCTAATTCATGGTATAACATGTAATCTTGCTCTGCTGATAGGAGTACATTTAATAGCCATAGGGTGCAAACTTAGGTCCTGATCTGATAGGTTTTGTAAGAGAGCTAGGAAAAACGTTTTTTTCTAATTCCACTTTTCCCATATTGAGTGGCCTTAATAATAAAACTTTGTATTTATAAAGCAGCTTTTAACCAAGGATGTCAAAGTGGATTAAAACTATATTTGTGCTTCATACACCTCCTCAAAGAGATGAAAAATGCATTTCTCTATTATAGCTTGTCAGAATACAGTTTCTATCCTTCTGTAAACTTTGCCATTTCAAAATTCATATTCATCCTAAGTCAGGACACAATGGTGAAATTATTGCAGAACAGAAAATCCTAAAATACTAGTTTTGTAAACATCAGAACCATCCTTTTTATTACAAGCATGTTGAAATATTACTATATTAGATAAAATATTACATTTAATATTTACACATTTTTGTACAATATTACATTTTAGAGCACCATTGATTACTGGCATATGATTTTTTTTGGAATTCCCAATCAAATATTAAGAAAGTTCCTGTAAAATGTATTATTGATATCTGCTTTTTGAATAAAAAGAGATAAACAAGTCAATAGTCATTGAAAGTTATTGACAGCAGAAAGAATAGCACCTGTGCCTCTACCTTGCAATGTCCTTTTGATAATATTGCATATTCCTTCATCCATTAACTTCTGATTATAAGAAGCATATAAGAGACACTCAGTAATATTGCATAATTGTATTGATGGATGTTGCAATGATGTCATTAGAATGATACTAGAAACTTACAATATAACTGTAATTGAAGAGTTTCAACTTGCCAAAAGAGGTTACTCATGTTTATAGGAATGCTAAAAAAAAAAAAAAAAGAGTAGTTACTGTGCATGCAAAACAGAACATCTCCATATATTTCTATCAAAAAAAAAAGCCCAGCATAAGTGCTTTGTGTAAGCAATTTTGATTTTCTTTGCAGCATTATTGTTATCAAAGTAGTGAAGTCTTGGTTGTGTGAACTCTCACATATCATTATTATCTGTGCTCTTAAAAAAGTCTAAAATGATACCAAAATATACAGAAACATTTAACCCAATCAAACATCTTGGATTAATCAGAACTGTTAGAGCATTAAACACAGTCGATGAAGGCTTATGGAGCTGCTTCCTAGATCTGTTTCCTAGATCATGGTTATTTCTCTGATAAAAGGGGGCATAAGAGAGATAGGGAGACAGTGTGGGGAACTGAGATCAGATGAGAAACTGAGGGGCAGGAGAAGTGGGGCCCATAACAATAGGGGGTGGGGTGTAAGAAGGACATGGTGCAAGAGAAGAACTGTGAATATCTTGAAAGAAACTGGGGCGAGGAGGAGGCAGGGGAAAGTGAAGACACTGAGATTAGATGAGAACCTTGTAGAGGAAGACTGGGACTAGGATCCAATGGGAACGGGGCATATGGATGGGTGACCAAGGGCTGGAGAGGAGAAGGAGATAGACTAGGGAAGTAGGACTGACTGGGCAAGAAGAAAGTTCCAGTCTCTGCCTCCCACTCCTGAGTAGGGAAAATTGATACAGTATAAGAATTTGGAGGGGTAACACTAGGATTTACTGGGCAAGAAAACTAGGGTTGGGACCAGAAACCTGAAGCAAAGAGATTGAGAATAACTATGTATGGAGTATGGGAGAGGAGTGATGAGCTAGTGGCAGGATAGAGGCGGAGCTGGGGGAGGTACAAGTTGGAGGGGACAGGGCAGAAGGGGTCAAGCCTGCGGGGGGAGGATCACTAGAAGAGTCTGCCTGACAGAGCATATTCCCCTTCAAAAGCCTGGAATGGAACCCCAAAACCCCAGGTCTCACCGTTCCTCTGCTGTCAGCAAATACTGGTAAAGTGTTCTGTTCCTCTTTAGTTCTGATCCACATGACTATATGTTAATTATTATTCTTTTTATATATTGTAATATATAAATATTATTAATTATTGGTTGACTGTGTGCTGTGTGGAGAAGAACTTCCTTTTATTTGTTTTAAACCTTATTTGTTTTAAGCCCACTAATTTCATTTGGTAGCCCCTAGTTCTTGTATTATGGGAACAATTAAATCACTTTTCCTTATTCACTTTCTCCACACCACTCATGATTTTTATACCTCTATCATATCCTCCCTTAGTCTCCTCTTTTTCAAACTGAAATGTCCTAGCCTCTTTAATCTCTCCTCTTATGGGACCTGTTCCAACCCCTAATCATTTTAGTTGCCCTTCTCTGAACCTTTTCTAATGCCAGTATATCCTTTTTGAAATGAGGAGACCACATTTGTATGCAATATTCAAGATTGGGAGCACCATGGATTTATATAAGGGTGATAAGATATTATCTGTCTTATTCTCTATCCCTTTTAAAATTATTCCTAACATCCTGTTTCCCTTTTTGACTGCCGCTGCACACTGCGTGGATGTCTTTTGAAAACTATCCATGATGACTCCAAGATCTTTTTCCTGATTAGTTGTAGCTAAATTAGCCCCCATAATATTCTATATTTAGTTGGGGTTATTTTTTCCAATGTGCATTACTTTACATTTATCCGCATTAAATTTCATTTGCCATTTTGTTGCCAAATCACTTAGTTTTTTGAGATCTTTTTGAAGTTCTCCACAGTCTGCTTTGGTCTTGAGCAGTTTAACATCATCTGCAAACTTTGCTACCTCACTGTTTACCCCTTCCTCCAAATAATTTCCTAACTTTTGAATGCTTGAGATTACAACCCTAAAGATCTTTTATTGTGTGTGTGTGTGTGTGTGTGTGTGTGTGTGTGTGTGTGTGTGTGTGTGTGAGAGAGAGAGAGAGAGAGAGAGAGAGAGAAATTGTTTAAATGATAGTGCGCTGATATATAAGTGGATATTTTACAGATAGGAAACTGAGGCACATAGCGGTGATGTGACTTTCCCAATAGGCAAGTGGCAGTGCTGCAAACAGAACCCTGACTTTCCTGTACTACAGTCTTGAGCTATATCCACTGCCACAATTATTGCCTCAAATCTGCTTATTGTCCAATTACATGGGCAGAATAATATCTTTCTACTATATGATGAAATAGCTGAAAGTTCTGAAAACAAAGGATGGACAAGATATGTTATGGATATTAGCTAACATGACTTCACTGCTGAAGTGCAGCCAGCTGGAGGTAAGAAAAGCTAAACTGGGGACAGGGACAAAACAATGATTGATATCCTTGTTTAAGCTAGATAAGATCAGTCTGACACAGTCTGGCACAAGTTGTATTTCCTGCTGTTCAGGCAACTTAATTTCATTTATGACTGTTGGATATACATTATTTTCTCTCACACTCCCCCCCCCCTTTTTTGTGCTGATGCTGTACCTTTATTTATTAAATAGCATAGCTTTGTAAATATGTAATTAAGACTAGTCTTCACATACTGTATATACTTGAAATTTCTTCAGTTTTCTTTGTTATGTGCTCGGTAAGGAAGGAAGAGGAGTGCTGCATGTGATCTTTCTATCTAGAGACATACAGTGCATACCAGCTTATTGAAACTGGCCTGTGAAATATTTTCCCTTGGACCAATTATCTCCCTGCCTTACACTTTCAAGATCTTGAATTTTCGGTGGCTATGAAGTTACACAGCCAGCTATCAGCAGGATTGCTACCCCCTGTGTGCTATGTATTAGGGCATCAAACATGCAATCATTAAGGTAAATTATGTCATTTTTGTGTGAACATGTAAGTCTTTGTGAGATTGGGTTTTTTTTAGATGTTCTGGAATAGTTTTATATATATATAAAATAGGGACAGAAAATGTGAATATCACAGACAAATGCACCAGTTTCTTTCTTGGTGCTCTAGTAAGGATAGCAAACATGGAACATGTGGACAAGGTCTGTGTATACTGCTGTATCTGGCTAAGTATCACTCATCTTAAATCTGAGCTAGTATTCACCCTGCTGTTCTCATGCCACCCGGGAATAAAAAAAAGATATTGTTAAAACTATTTTAAGGTCATTAATTTAAGTTCAAAAACCAGGAAAGGGGAAAGTTAATGTTCTAATAGTATCATTAATTCCCCACACATTATATGTGACTATGTATTTGGATTACTAATTAGGTTGTTCAAAAGAAACGTAAATATACCCAGTATGTGCCAGGTGAATGAGTTACTTTGACCTAGACTCTCACAAGCCCCAGAAGCAGTAACTTCAGCAACACAGAAGCAGTAAACCTTTCCACATATATTCTACTCCCATGCAGGGGTTGGTATGGGTTGTTCAGATTAAGGCAATATCTATACTAGCATTTTTGTCAGCAAAACTTTTTGTTGGTGAAAACACACTCCTGACTGACATGTTTCACTTATAAAAGTGCTGGTGTGGACAGTGCTATGTTGGCAAGAGACAGTCTCCCTCTGACATAGGTACCAGTGCTCGTTAGGGGTTTAATATTGCTGGTGGGAGAACACTGTCCTGCTGGCATAGAGCACCTACAGAGGAGACCTTACAGAAGCACAGCTGCAGTGCTGTGCTGCTGTAAGATTCATAGTGTAGCCAGAGCCTGAGACACTGGCAATGGAGAAGGGAAAGCAGGGGCTGCTCAACCAATAGTCCCCCTTCCAAGGAAGTTTGTGGCAGGGACCAAGAGGAAGAGGGAGTTGGAAGAGATCTGTTTCTACCCATCCTCCTCACCTACCAGCCAGGGTAGCGTTTGGGCTCACAAAAGACAGCTAATTGTTCCATGAAGGGTGAAGTAATTTATTAATCCTATCCTCCTTCCCAGGGTGAGGAGGAACTAGGGAAGAATCAAACTAAGGGCTGGTCTTTACTGGTGGGGGGGAGGGGATCGACTGAAGATACGCAACTTCCGCTACATGAATCACGTAGCTGAAGTTGGTGTATCTTCAGCCAACTTACCTGCCGTCCTCACGGCGGTGGCAGTCGGCGGCGCGCTCCCCCGTCAACTCCAGCGTGCGCTTCTGGGAGAGCTGGAGTTCCGGAATCAATGGGGGCGCCACTGGCAATCGATGGCTACCCCCGGTAGTGAAGACAAGCCCTAAAGTCACAACTAATTCTCTGGTTTATTCATGGGCAGTGCACCTACGCATCACCCCTGCAGATCCAGCTCCCACTGAAGTCAATAGGAGTCTTTCCATTTACTTCAGTGAAAGCAGAAGAAGGTCCCACATAAACAAAGCAATGGCTAACATATAAACCCACCATGCAGAATGATGTGTTAACAAGACAACACTACCTAGGTAAATGCATAAGAGAAAAACTCATATCAAAGAAAATTATGTGTGTATTGGTCACAACCCACAGAGCATTGTGAGCAGGAATATGAAGGGAATTTCTACCCTTTCCCAGTGAACCCAAAGAATAATAAGGTAACAGAAAAACATTGGCAGGTCAGAGCCTTATTATATTAAGAATCCGAAGAAAGTATTAAGTTTTCCCATTGGTATCTCTGGTGTTTAGATCAGGTCACGAATGCAGCCAACTTCTAAGGAGTCACACCATGGATGAATTTGATCAAGTGTTTTTGGTGTCTTTTTTTTTAAGGTCTATTAGTTTCAGTTAAACTGAGAAACAAATAAGAAACCTTATTTATGTTGTAACTCTCAGGAGAAAAAAGTAAAGCAAAGAGTCAGCTAAAATTGGTGTATCATTAGTTTCTTTGAAATGTCATTCACCATGAAAGAGAGAGGTACTAGTGAAAATTATTGCAAGGATTAATGCAGCTCTAACAGAGTGAAAAGATGTGTGAGGGCTTTTGGTTCCAGTCCCCCAAAAACTAAGCATACTTCTTATAGAGCTACTGTAGTTTGTGAATCTGAAAATTCTGGTCAGTCAGAAGGTCAAAACGTATACATTCTCATCCATTACATATTTTTAGGAAATCCAGATTCTTGTGTGGAATAATTTCTTATACTGGCATCATATTATGGCCTTCATCATGGCATCACTTGTGCAAATGAATAGTCCCCTTAAATTCAAAGGGAATATTCATAAGCATAAAGTTGCCCATGTGCATAACAGTTTCCAGAATCAGGAGCTATGTTAGTAGTAATAGTATATCCCATACTGATTTTTCTCACTTCAGTTTTATTGTAATGTATGTGTCAGATGAATGGCGCAGCTAGAAAAACATCCATATGACTTCTACTCCCACAATGACCTATCAGTGGATATGCTAACTTAACAAATGTGGAACTTCAGCTGAGAAAGCTTGCCAAAAAATCTCTTTTATCATCCTAAAAGGAAATCTAAAGTATTCCATTATTCTTCTCAGGAAGACATAATGTATGTGAATTCTAATTTCAGGTAAGATCATTTCATGGTTGAACTAAAACACATCTTCTAACCCATAAACACACATATTCAAAATACTTTGATTAAACAGAATCAATGTTCGGTAAAGTTGTCACTTTATAAATGGTCAGTGTACTGGATGTAGTTTGACCTTATAAAATAATATGGAAATACAATTAGAAGTCTGAGCATATGAAAGTCTGTTTAATAATCAAGGGACTATCCTTGTTTTATGGCTGTTTTCCAATAGGCTGTTGCCCACTACAAAACCAGTGTAAATCCTGATACAATAAAATTATTGTTTTCCTGGGCATTCAGACACATTGTGATCAATACAGACTGTGAGAGGACATAGGGTTTGTTCATAGTCCTAGTAGCTGCAGTACTAAAGGGAATGAATTAGAGTTTTAATGTAATATTAATAGCCAGAAAATAAAATGTTATTCTCTTTTAGATGTTTAAAATGTTTGCTTAACAATCTTTAAGAGCTATGGTTGCTTTTTACGCATAAACCAAAGGGAAACTTCAGCAAGAAGAGGAAATCTGGTAATTTTCTCTGGTCTAACTAAGAGAATTTGGTCTAGATTTTAATAGTAAAACCTTCTATAATTTGATTAAATTAAAGGGCACTAGATTTTCAAGGGTTTTAGTAAGGGAGAGAATGAAGGGACAATATTGAAAGACTTGTATGGGGAGAAAGGGAGAAGAAAATCAATGATTACAACAAGATTATGGGGTTAAGAGATGGGAAGGATAGTTGTGTCCTAAATGGAGACAGAAGGAGGGAAAAAGGAGAAGGATTGGGAATTGATGGAATGGTTTGAGTCTGAGATGGTAGTTGGCCATCCAAAATATATCATATGTGGACCTGGAGACTTCAGCTGTCTTCTGGGCCTGGCTACTACAACTTCCTATTGACCCATTAGACAGATATTAATCTTGACAATCCTCTCCTTGGGGTATTCCTCTAAAGTTTAATCAAGAGATCATATCATGAGGAGCTGCTATCTCTTATCATAGCTCCTCTCTTTCTTGCTATTGCAGCCCATCCCCCAGGAACTTGATATGAGCCGTGTCCCTGGACTTGTCTTTATTACAGGTTAAATTGGTGCTACTGTGATTGATGCAGCAGACAACAATGTAGCTGGTCTGGTGAAGACACAATAAGTCTATGGGAGAGCATCTCCCATCAACGTAGTGTGATGTAGACACTGCTGTACGTCGACTTAGGTTGCATATCTATACCTCATTAGGATAGACTTGGCCTCTGAGTTACAGCTTGCACACATTCAGAAGGAGGGAGGAATTATACTACTTAGGATCAGCTCTCTTCCTTCCTACAGGATTTGACCCATTGTAGCAGGATTTCAGCTATTGTTATGATCTTTCTGGCTAAAAATGAAGGGTATAATGTGCCCCTGAATATTTAGTAAGAATAATACTAGTGATGAATTATAGCAGCAACAACTAGCTGCTAGTACTGTGTCCTAATACAAATTAACCAGGGTCTTGAGATAGCAAAAACCTTGTGGAAAGTCTTGCAATGTCTTCACTGGTCACTTCTGTATAAAATGCATTGGATTTCTTCAGTTTTCCCCTATTTCACTTCCATAATATACTGCACCAATGAAATACAGTGATTAGCCCAGGGGGAAAGATGTCACACACTAAGCATGTGAATAAAACTAAAGAGCAACCCATTTTAAACCACTCTGTTTAATCAGTAATATTGGCTTTACTCTTGTGAATGCTCTTCTGTATCACAAATATATAAATGTAGCACATTTGGTAGTCCCTCCTATGCACTGGAATAGACTGGCCAAGATAGATTAGGAAATATAAGGTGAAAATTCTCTCACTCCATCTAACACTGGGTGCTAGTTTACAAGATACTGAACACTCCGATCAGATGGGGAGTTACTTCCACTCCTGCTGTCTTCAACAGGAGTGGAGGGCACTCAACAACTTGCAGGAATCGCCCTGCTATATTTGATTCAAGCAATTTCTTTTTTATTTATTTCTATGCAGAAAGTGGCAGGGTATTGGACTTGGATTTGGGAGAACTGTGTTCAATCCCTGACTCTGCCATTGACCTGCGGTTTGACCCTAGGCAAGTTACTTCACTTCTGTTTCCGGTTCTCCTCCCATCTTTTTTCTGTCTTTTCTGTTTAGACGGTAAGATCTTTAAAGAAGGGACTCTTTCTCTCTCAATATGTATATGTAGAGTGCCTAGCAAAATGGATCTTTTATTCCAGCTGGGACCTTTAGGTGCTACTGGAATATTAATATTAAAAAAACGCTTACAATACTGCAACATTTTTCCATCACCTGATATTCTTACATGTATCAGATATGCAGATATTTCATGAGACTCTGATTCTGCAATCTTTACTCACGTAACATTCGCACTGAAATCACTGGGCTTTTCCTTGAGCAAGGACTAGATAAGGATCACAAGAAGAAGCTCTTATTTAAAATATATGTTGCGATGATCAGGTTATGAGACTATGTAATAAAAATTCCTATGTCCTTTTATGGGGTCCAATCTAGCAAAGCACTTAAACAAGGGTATAAGTTCAAGCATATTATCATTCCTGTTGATTTAAGCATGAGTGTTTTCTGGATCAAGGCCAGAACACAGAGATGTAAGAGGTGAAAGTGAAGGAAGCAGTCGGACTCTAAACTCAGAGCCTAAAATTGGCAGGAGAAAAATACACTTTTTTTGTAAATGCTGAACTACACATTATGTAACATAGTAAAGGCTTGCCTCCAGTAGATGGGGGGGAGGGGAGGATGAATAACTAAGTGAGACCATTTTAAAATGTTTGAGTACTCATGCAGCATAAACTGTCTAATTCAGACTGTTTCTGTCCTCTTTGAAGTCATTTGTACATTATTCTTGAATGATATGAAAGAGAAGAAGCACAAGGTCTGAATTTCCCAGTTATGAGGCTTTTCTTATTAATATTTCTCTCCTTACATTAATAGTAAAAATGCAGTCCTGTTTCATCTTTAATACAAGGCAGAGATATGGAAAGTGAATTTTCTCTCTTAGCAAAGAGCTTACTAATACTAAAATTACTGTCTGCTTGAAAGTACCAATTTTCTATTTAGTAATATGCTACCACATTGTTTCCGACTTCTATAAAATACTGTACCAGCAGGGAGAGAATATGATTGTCATTTGAATTTTTGCTATATCTTCTCATATTATATCAAAGAGAGGTGAAGAATTTTACTTTGGCTGATGGCATGACACTAATAATAATAGCATTGCCCCCAATACATTTGTTTTGAAAAGTACATTGGATACCAGCTGCCTAAAGGAACAATCTGTTTTTGTTCTGCTGAATAGAAACAGATAGATCACATGCATGGAATAAACAATTGGACAGACAAACAGAGGTAACCCACACAAAGAACAAAACCTCATATATTTAATTTTTCCTTCTTTGCTAGACATCAGATTAAAGGTTAAAATCACATACATAAAATAAATTCTTGTCTAACATCACCTTAAATTTTAATCTCTGTGCATAGAAGGAGGTGAGCTGGTTGTGCCTAAACATGCATGCGCTTCCCACTATCTATTTGGTATTCCTTCCATGCAATTTAGGCTCTATGGACAAGGAAAGGTCAGCTTTGAGGGGGAAATGGAATGGTATTTGAGCAAGCTGGCTTTGGATAGTAGGGAGTTGAACTTTGGAACTCCCGGCGTCTCACATAAACAGCCTAACCCCTTGGCTAGTCTGGGGTGTCGCTAGTGCTTGGGGAAGGAGACGGGGATATGAAAGGTCTTGGTTTTCTTCTGATGTGAAATAAAAACGAATTTTGAAACCTCAAATTATTGTGTGTAACACAATTCTTATTTTCCAGCTAGCCTTAGTACTGACCACTCTCGACTGCTGTAGAAGTCAATGGGTGTGACAGACTGACAATATCTTGTAATATCCTGATCAAACATTATGGAATAAAGATAAACTTTATTGAATTAAGTTGCACCCTATTGAATTAGGGTTAATACCTTTGAGGTACTTTGCATTAAAAATGCAATTTTGTATGTGGTGTTGTGATATTTGATATACCTTCTATAGTAGGGAGAGGGACGCTAATGCACTTGCTCCATTATCAGCCATTTGAAGCCAACCCCTAGAGTGGTAAACATTATGAGTTCAAAGTGGATTCTTCATGGAACAACTAACAGAGAAAGAGATTTTTGGATAAATAGCCTAGTACGAAACTGGCTCAGGATCTTCTTTCTGATCCAGCAAATGGACAGAGCCCATAGTTCATCAGGGCTTGGAAGCGCTTTGTGGTATCTCATAACTATAGCCATTACACCTGTTATAAGTATGAAGGGTGCCTTGCCTGGGTGGGACTATGTTATCTAACACAGTGTGCCTTGCCTGGGTGGGGTTTGTTATCTGAGACAGGTAACATAGGAGTTTCCCTGCCATGGGGGAGGGAGGAGCCTCAAGCCCATGAAGAAGGGAGGAGCAAAACAGTCAGTTCCATCTTGGCTGGTCTCCAGGGAGGAGGCACGGGCCAGGAGAGATCCATCTTTGCTGCACATGAGGAAGGAAGCTTGCCAAGGTAGCTGGCAAGGGTTCTAGACCATCTTTGGCTATAAAGATGGCTCTACCTTTTTCTTATACTTCTACTTAGCTAATGTGAGTATTACCATTTGATTCTTCTATTAAGCCGTGCCTTTGGGATGTTCTTTGCTTTTCAGACCAAAGTGGGAAACCCCAAATGTAAAGTGTTTGTATTTCTGCTTTAACCTTTTTCTTTATTAAAATTTCTAGTTATAAAACCGTCTGGTTTATTTCCCTTAGGGTTTTTCCAGTTTGGGAAGGGGGAAGGGAAGGGAATAGGAACCAGGGCAGCTAAGGGCCTAGCTGGAGTGTGAAGACTGTCTCTCCTTACCGTCAGGTTAGACGGGGGAGGGAGGAAGCAGTTTTCAGGTGTCTGCCTCTCAGGTACAGAGAGACAGTGGTGGGGGAAGTCTGCCTTCAGCCGGGGAGGGTGAAGGACAGAAAGCAGCCTCCAGGTATCTGACTTTGAATCCCAGGAAGGGGTACAAGGTTAGGGTCTGGCTCTCAGGTTGAGAGAGACAGGGTTAAGGGAAGTCTGCCTTCAGCTGGTCAGGGTGGAGAGAAGCAGTTTTCCGGTGTCTGACTTTAAAACCCAGGGAGTGGGTACAAAGTCAGGGTTAGGGGAAGATCGGGGGCCCCTCCAAGGTTTTGGAAGTATACCCGATTGGTGGCAGCGATTGGTAACCCCAAGAACCCCAACTGGCAAGGTGTGTGTGTGGGGGGGGGAAAGGACTTGGTCTGGCATAGAAGAGGCCCAGCCTTTGTACTCAAGAGCATAGAGGCTGGGGGTACCCCCTCTTACAACACCTGATAGCATCATTGTCAGCAATCCCTCAGTTTGAGGATAATCTCTACCACAGATTTACATATGGATCCTCAGATGACCTATGTTATTCCCAGCACAGAAAGCAAGCAGGTATCTTTGGGCAGTGTGTGCTAGGAATAACATAGTGATGGCAGAGAACTATGCAGCCTGGGGATACCCTGATCAGATGTGATCAGAGAGAGAGATGTGATTCTCCACCCCAGAAAGGCAATGGCTGAGGAGCAGGAGGCATGTGAGTGTCCCCTGGCTGTCTAATTGGGAAGGAATACAGACACAGTTTCCCTAAAATGTAACAGAGGGTTATCAACACCTTTTTTCAGGAATGGGGACTATCCAATTGGGAGAGTCCTTCTCATATGTAGATTTCAGTGTCATCTCCATTATCAGTTTGAATCCATCCATGTCCTCCCTTCATTTGCAGCATTGACATGTCTGAAGATTCAGATTCTTGTTCTGTTCAAGCAAATAGAGTGTTGCCAGCTCCATCCCAAACTGAACTCCATAATACCAGTGCCAATCAACTAGGGCCTCAGACTTTGGATGAAGTGAGCTAGAGAGCCCCTGGAAGCTCTGTAGGCAAAATTTCTGACATGATTATTCCATCTTCATCATATTTATTCTTTGAATTTCCATTTAAGAATCTTCTCTGTAAAACTGGAGAAAGCATGTCTGTAGTGACCTCTTGATATCCAGCCACCTGGATTTATAAGACTACTGTTTTTCATCCTAAAGTAAATAGCTTCTTTTGTCATATCAGATTTTTTTTCCAGAGTTGCAAAGCAGCTATTTTATTTCTGTTAATAACTTTGGAGTCATGGCTACATGTTGCCTGCAACTGCAGAAATTGCTGTGGTTGGGATTCTGAACCAGAGAGGTGTTAGCCCTGAGAAATGAATCAATGTCTCTTAACAAGCTGTCAAGATCCTTAACAGATGTTTTGTTAAATCATTCTGCACCATTACGCTAAGTCAATCTGAAACAAAATTTGCCGTTTTAGAGAGATAAATATCTTCCTTGAAATTATGTGGCTTATTGTTGAAGACGAGGACAGCTTTTAAGAAAGTAGTGAAGAATGTAACAACCGTGATGACATGCTTTCAATAACAATAAAAAAGTAGCAATATAAAAGTAGGAGAGTTAGAGGCATTAACAGATGCAAAAATGTGCTGGGTTTAAAAATTCAGATTTTTTTTTTCATCTCTGATCAATAAACTAGATCTTGTCCAATATAGTAGTTTTGTAGTTGTCAGATCCCAGAAAAATAACAGTATTAGTTAGGGTGACCAGACACCCGATATTATAGGCTTTGTTTAATATTGGCAACTATTTACTCCTTCCCAACCCTGCAAAAAAAAGTGTCCTAATTTTTCACACTGGCTATCTGGTCACTCTATTATTAGTAAATGTAGACAGATGGCACTTCAATTTACCATCAGTTTTCTTCCGTTCATTCTCCAAATACCCCAAGGAAACTGAGAAACTGCATCTACCAAAACCTCCTCAGTTGGTGTTTGGGATCAGAATCACAGTCATGTCTTTAATACCATAGTTTGAGCACATCTGGTAATCTGACCTGTCAGCATGCTAGCCAAGTGGAAGTGACAGTGAATGACAATAATAAACAAAATAAGATGGCTGCTAGGTGTGCAGAGGGATATAGGGATCTCAATCAACTGAACCACATATCCATTAAATGATTTAATTTTGTGTATCCAAGTGTGGGTGATATTTACAGCAGCAGAGAGAAGAACACAAAACATAAAAATATGCATGTGAATAAACAATTGGACAGACAGAGGTAATCCACAGAGAACAAAACCTCATACATTTAATTATTCCTTTGTTCTTTAGCAGATATCAGATTAAAGTCACATACATTTTTAAAAAATCTTGTCTAATATCACCTTAAACTTTAAAAAATCTTTCTTTGCAAAAACAACTAGGAGTCCTTGTGGCACCTTAGAGACTAATAAAAATATTCTAGCATAGGCTTTTGTGAACTAAAATCCACTTATTCAGATGCATGGAGTGGAAGTTATGATGAAGTGGGTTTTAGCCCATGAAAGCTTATGCCCGAATAAATTTCTTTGTCTCTAAGATGTCACAAGGACTCCTCATTGTTTTTGCTGATGCAGACTAACACGGCAACCACTCTGAAACCTTTCTTAGCAAAATTGCTTTTGGCTGTTAATGCTGAAAGGAAATATGCATTGTGCTCCATGAAAATAGGCTAGTCAGTTTGACTTTGTTTTAAGCCATTTCCTAGTCACTTTCACTTTCTGGTTCACAAGATGATACCTGCGAACACAAATCAGGAATGTGTAAATTCACATAAAGCATTTTCCGTGGAATTAAAAAGTAGAGCCTTGATTAGGCAAGATGATCTGTCTCCATGGCATTTAGCAGGACCCTGCATGGATCCAAATGTAGGAGTGCAACTAAAATCGTGGAAATGGTCTTAGGCATTTCTTAGGAAGTGATCTTAGGCTTTTATAAAATTTCTTCCTTTCCCACTCTCTGTGGACAAAAATCCTTCATTTTAGGCTAAGTCAACTTCCTTTAATGTTACCATTTCAAATATAAATCTACTTATTACAACTAACAAAAGCTTCTGTTATTCTAAGTAAGGTACTTAGAGGGCCCCCATTACTGTAGTCTGCAAACACCTCCCAATCTCTACAGCATTTTATACTCAAATAACTCTCTGAGGAGGCAGTATTAGCTCCATTTTATAGCTGAGAGAAAGAGGTGGTGAGAGTCCTGCCCAAGATCACCCAAGAAGTCTGTGGTAAGGCAGGGAGTTGACTCTAGTTGCAGATGCTCACCCTAACCACTGGACTATACTTTTTCTTAGTATAAGGCCTGGTCCCCACTAGGGCGTAACATCGACTTTATCAAGGTAAAGTCGATTTAAGCCTGTACCCGTCCTCACATGCATGCCCTTAAAGTCGATTTAAAGGGACCTTAAAATCGACTTCTGTACTCCTCCCTAACGAGAGGAGTAGCTGAAATCGACCTCTCTCTGGGTCGATTGTGAGCTAGTGAGGATGCATCTGACTGTAAGCCTCTGACCTTCCAAGCAGTTCTGCGCCGGACCCCCCCGCCCCCTCCCACCCGAGCAGCTCCGCGGACCCCCGTGCCCGGCGGAGCAGCCCCGCGCCGGACCCCCCCCCCCCCGCCCGCCCAAGCAGCCCCGCGCCGAAACCCCCCCCCGCCCGCCCGAGCAGCTCCGTGGACCCCCCCCCCCGCCCGCCTGAGCAGTTTGAGTGTGTTACAGGCTTTGCTCGATCTCTGTAGTAAAGCATAAATTTCACTCTTAAAGGCTGACCTGCTTTGTGTGAAATTAGAAGTGTAAGATCAAGAATTAATGAAGTAGTTATTTGAAAATAATCAGCGGAGGTCAGAGACTGGTTCTGCTTTCTTCAGAGAGATTTAAGTTTAGAGAAAAAGAGGGGGAAATAGATGACAGTCTTTTTATGGTTCTAAATTGACTGGTTAGGGGAAAGTGTTTGGACAGTGTGGTTTAAACCTAGTAGAAGGATATATTAAATCGATGAGGTTCATGATGATTAGACATCATGGGGTGATATATGTATTTATTTAATGCAACCTCCCCCCAAAAAACAAAACAAAACAAACCAAGCACAACTTTAATGCAATATTAAGCCTGCCTGGCTGAAATCAGAAAATGCAACAGTTAAAGGTCCCATGACAACCATATTACATACCCTATGGGCCAGATCCTTCACCTCTCAAGGTCCCTTCCCAGCTCTCTAGTAGCAAAAAAAAGGGGGGGGATTTAAAGATGCTTTAAGGGAGCAGCTAATGAGTCTCTTAATGTTAGAAATATTGAGCATGTGTGTGAGCTACGCCAGCGTCTTCTGAGGCTTCCTGATAAAGGAGGCATTCCAGGGCACATTGGGATTTTGGTGGGACAGTTAGGAGAGGTGAGTTTGAGTGCAGTGCTTTCCAGAGATAGTAGCCAGAAGAGCAGCCCCTTGAGGAGAAGGACTTGCCAAGGCAAGTGAGGGGAGGCCTTAAACTGTTCTAATTTGAACCAGAAGCTATTCTGGCCTACACATCAGAAGTTAGAAAGGATATGTAAAACCACCAATGGTTTTCTCCATCAGATGCATTGAGTGCTGCATAGGTGCAATGATCCATTCATTTGAAATATATATTTTGACTGCCTTACGAAACATTTTACTGCCACACTTGCTGGTCTGTAAACAAGATTTGGAGGCTTTGCAAGGGGTCAGCATCCTATTAAGTATTTTCAAGTGAAATATCTTTATCGCTTTTCAAATTTTTTCCTATGAAGGAAATTCCTGTCCTCCTGAAGGAAATCTTGAAAATCTGGGAAAGTTCCCCCACCCCCAATGTCCCAACACAATCTTATTGTTTCCCAACTTTTTTTCCAGTTTGGAAACAGTGAGAAAATGGAATACTGACCAAACTAAATAGTGAGGTGAGGCTGCCTGATCAGTTTAGAATGTAACCAATCCAAAATTCATATATTAAATACTAGCATAAGTGCCCGGCGTTGCTCGGGTCAGTCGGAGGTGGGGAGGGGGGAGACAGTTGACACCCCCTGACCAACCCCAACACCCACCCTTCACCCACCCTGACATCTTCCCACCCCCCCGACCAACCCCAAGACCCCCCGGCTCACTTACCCCCCGACCAAACCCGACAACCCCACCTGACCCCCCAAAACAAACCCGACACCCCCACCTCACCCCCCGACCAAACCCGACACCCCCACCTCACTCCCTGAGCAAACCCGACACCCCCACCTCACCCCCCGACCGAACAGTGTATTTAATAATCTGTGTGCTACACAGTGCACCGTGAGCCGGGGGGGGGGGTGTCGGGTTTGGTCGGGGGGTCAGGTGGGGGTGTTGGGTTTGCTTGGGGGGGTCAGGTGGGGTTGTCGGGTTTGGTCGGGGGGTAAGTGAGCCGGGGGGTGTAGGGTTTGGTCTGGGGGGGTGGGAAGGTGTTGGGGTGGGTGAGGGGTGAGTGTTGCGGTTGGTCAGGGGGTGTTGCGGTTGGTGGGGGGTTGAGGTGGGGGTGTCAGGTTTGCTTGGGGGGATGAGGTAGGGGTGTCGGGTTCGGTCGGGGGTAAGTGAGCCGGGGGGGTATCGGGTTTGGTCTGGGGGGGTGGGAAGGTGTTGTGGTGGGTGAGGGGTGAGGTGTGGGTGTTGGGGTTGGTCAGGGGGTATTGTGGTTGGTGGGGGGGGTGAGGTGGGGGTGTCGGGTTTGCTTGGGGGGGTGAGGTGGGAGTGTCGGGTTCGGTCGGGGGGTATGTGAGCCGGGGGGTGTCAGGTTTGGTCTGGGTGTGTTGCGATTGGTGTGGGGGGGTGAGGTGGGGGTGTCAGGTTCGGTCGGGGGGTAAGTGAGCCAGGGGGTGTCGGGTTTGGTCTGGGGGGGTGGGAAGGTGTTGGGGTGGGTGAGGGGTGAGGGGTGGGTGTTGGGGTTGGTCAGGGGGTGTTGCGGTTGGTGGGGGGGTGAGGTGGCGGTGTCGGGTTTGGTCGGGGGGTAAGTGAGCCGGGGGGGTGGGGTGTCGGGTTTGGTCTGGGCACCCACCCCAACACCTTCCCCCCCCCCCAGACCAAACCCAACACCCACACCACACCCCTCACCCCCCCGACACCTTCCCACCCCCCCAGACCAACCCCGACACCCCCCCGGCTCACTTACCCCCCGACCAAACCCGACACCCCCACCTCACCCCCCCACCAACCGCAACACCCCCTGACCAACCCCAACACCCCCACCTCACCCCCCCGACCGAACCCGACACCCCCACCTCACTTACCGTCCCACCAAACCCAACTCAGATCCGTCGCAGGGGGGGAGGGGGCCCAGAGCCGAGGGATTCCGGGGACCTTCGCAGGTGGGGGGGGGCACAGAGCTGATGGAGTCCGGGGTTGAGGTGGGAGGGGCAGAGAACTGAGTGATCTCCGGGGTTCCGTTGGGAGGGGGGAGGGGCAGAGAACTGAGTGATCTCCGGGGTTCCGTTGGGAGGGGGGAGGGGCAGAGAACGGAGGGATCTCCGGGGTTCCGTTGGGAGGGGGGAGGGGCAGAGAACGGAGGGATCTCTGGGGTTCTGTTGGGAGGGGGGAGGGGCAGAGAACTGAGGGATCTCCGGGGTTCCGTTGGGAGGGGGGAGGGGCATAGAACTGAGGGATCTCCGGGGTTCTGTTGGGAGGGGGGAGGGGCAGAGAACTGAGGGATCTCCGGGGTTCCGTTGGGAGGGGGGAGGGGCAGAGAATGGAGGGATCTCCGGGGTTCCGTTGGGAGGGGGGAGGGGCAGAGAACTGAGGGATCTCCGGGGTTCCGTTGGAGGAGGGAGGGGTGAGCTGAGCGAGTGAGGTGTCTGTTGGAGGGGGGTATCATGACATCATCACCACCTAACCGCCTAGCCGATGTGATTGGCCCTGAAAGACTTTCACCCCTGGGGGGCGTCAGAGGTGAGATCCGAAAATTTTTCGACCCTTACCAGCATCTAGACCCCAAGACCCCTCACTGTACCAAATTTCAAGTCTCTGGCTCAAACGGTGCGGGAGGAGTTCGCTGTCATACGTACATACATACATACATACACACATACATACATACACCACTTGACTTTTATATATATAGATTAATAGATATAAAACACCATTCAGTCATCTATGTAAACTGCTCATGGCTAGATAACTACTTGCTCTATTTCCATACTTGAGTTGACACCATATCTCTGTTATATTTTATTTAATGTACAGTAAACCCTCGATTTAACGGACCTCGATTTAACGGACTTCGGATGCAACGGACAAAATTTCTAAGCAAGTCTGATGCATCCGAAATCCATTTGTCGAGGGCTGGCTCCCGGCTGCCACCCGGCTCCCGCCAGCGGGCGGGCTGCCGGCTCCCTGCCAGGACCCGGGTGGGCTGGCTGACGGCTCCCGGCTGCCGCCCAGGTCCCAGCAGCCGGGACCGGGGTGGGCTGGCTGACGGCTCCCGGCTGCCGCCCGGGTCCCGGCAGAGGGCGGGCTGCGGAGCTGCTGCCCTGGCCCTGTGGCGGGCGGGCTGCTGCTCCGACAGCTCATTTTTTATTATTATTATTAAATAACGGACTTTCTGATTTAACAGACACCCCCTCGCCCGAATTAGTCTGTTAAATCGAGGTTTTACTGTATTGCATCTGCCTGGGAAAGGGATAGACATCTCTAAAAATAAATTCATTTTATACTGATTAATAAAGACTTGCTTTAGCATTTCCTACAAGCATTTCCGAAATTAGTGTGGGATCCCTTCACACTTTGTGGTTAGGATAAAAACCTTATGGCAAATCCCTGTATAATTAGCTGGGAAGAGACCAGTAGGTCTCTAAAAATATTCTAGAATTTGATATGATTAAAGCTAGAAAGAACCACTAACTCATCTAGTCTCAGCTTTTGCATAACATGGGTGATAGAATTTCACCCAATGATTCTGATCTGTAGCCCAACAATTTGTGGATAAATTTAATATAGAGTGATATAGAGGGTTTTTTTTCTTTTAAACCACCCTATGGAGTTTTGTAACAGGAGTATATCTTTTTTTCCTAAATGGTTCAAAAAACCTAGAAAAAGGTTATCAGTTTCTTTTAAGTTTTAGCCCATTTCCCAGTTTTTAACAAATTAAAATAAAACTTAGAGTAGTGGGTTGTTTGTTTGATTGTTTGTGTTTCCATACATATGTTTGACACATCTCTCTGTGGATGTTTGATCCTTCACAGTAAGGCCTGCAGTAAGCTCTACTGAAGTCAAATAGGGCTCTGCATGAATGCAGCATTCTACTGCCAGTGATCACAACGCAGGTTCAAGGCCAAGATTTGGTAAAATTGAATGTGTTACATGTAGATAGCTGTATAACTGACTAGCATAAGTGCCCGGCGCTGCTCGGGTCAGTCGGAGGTGGGGAGGTGGCAGATAGCTGACACCCCCTGACCAACCCCAACACCCACCCCTCACCCCTCACCCACCCCAACACCTTCCCACCCCCCCAAGCAAACCGGACACCCCCACCTCACCCCCCGACCGAATCCGACACCCCCACCTCACTTACCGTCCCACCAAACCCAGCTCAGATCCGTCGCAGGGGGGGAGGGGGCCCAGAGCCGAGGGATTCCGGGGACCTTCGCAGGTGGGGGGGGGGGCAGTGAGCTGATGTAGTCCGGGGTTCCGTTGGGAGGGGGGAGGGGCAGAGAACTGAGGGATCTCTGGGGTTCCGTTGGGAGGGGGGAGGGGCAGTGAGCTGAGTGATCTCCGGGGTTCCGTTGGAGGAGGGAGGGGCAGTGAGCTGAGTGATCTCCGGGGTTCCGTTGGGAGGGGGGAGGGGCAGTGAGCTGAGTGATCTCCGGGGTTCCGTTTGGAGGGGGGAGGGGCAGTGAGCTGAGTGATCTCCAGGGTTCCGTTGGAGGAGGGAGGGGCAGTGAGCTGAGTGATCTCCGGGGTTCCGTTGGGAGGGGGGAGGGGCAGTGAGCTGAGTGATCTCCGGGGTTCCGTTGGGAGGGGGGAGGGGCAGTGAGCTGAGTGATCTCCGGGGTTCCGTTGGGAGGGGGGAGGGGCAGTGAGCTGAGGGGTCTCCGGGGTTCCGTTGGGAGGAGGGAGGGGCAGTGAGCTGAGTGATCTCCGGGGTTCCGTTGGGAGGGGGGAGGGGCAGTGAGCTGAGTGATCTCCGGGGTTCCATTGGGAGGGGGGAGGGGCAGAGAACTGAGGGATCTCCGGGGTTCCGTTGGAGGAGGGAGGGGCAGTGAGCTGAGTGATCTCCGGGGTTCCGTTGGAGGAGGGAGGGGCAGTGAGCTGAGTGATTTCCGGGGTTCCGTTGGAGGAGGGAGGGGCAGTGAGCTGAGTGATCTCCGGGGTTCCGTTGGGAGGGGGGAGGGGCTGTGAGCTGAGTGATCTCCGGGGTTCCATTGGGAGGGGGGAGGGGCAGAGAACTGAGGGATCTCCGGGGTTCCTTTGGAGGAGGGAGGGGCAGTGAGCTGAGTGATCTCCGGGGTTCCGTTGGGAGGGGGGAGGGGCAGTGAGCTGAGTGATCTCCGGGGTTCCATTGGGAGGGGGGAGGGGCAGAGAACTGAGGGATCTCCGGGGTTCCGTTGGAGGAGGGAGGGGCAGTGAGCTGAGTGATCTCCGGGGTTCCGTTGGAGGAGGGAGGGGCAGTGAGCTGAGTGATCTCCGGGGTTCCGTTGGGAGGGGGGAGGGGCAGTGAGCTGAGTGATCTCCGGGGTTCCGTTGGGAGGGGGGAGGGGCAGTGAGCTGAGTGATCTCCGGGGTTCCGTTGGGAGGGGGGAGGGGCAGTGAGCTGAGTGATCTCCGGGGTTCCGTTGGAGGAGGGAGGGGCAGTGAGCTGAGTGATCTCCGGGGTTCCGTTGGGAGGGGGGAGGGGCAGAGAACTGAGGGATCTCCGGGGTTCCGTTGGAGGAGGGAGGGGCAGTGAGCTGAGTGATCTCCGGGGTTCTGTTGGAGGGGGGAGGGGCAGTGAGCTGAGTGATCTCTGGGGTTCCGTTGGAGGAGGGAGGGGCAGTGAGCTGAGGGATCTCCGGGGTTCCGTTGGGAGGAGGGAGGGGCTGTGAGCTGAGTGATCTCCGGGGTTCCGTTGGGAGGGGGGAGGGGCAGTGAGCTGAGTGATCTCCGGGGTTCCATTGGGAGGGGGGAGGGGCAGAGAACTGAGGGATCTCCGGGGTTCCGTTGGAGGAGGGAGGGGCAGTGAGCTGAGTGATCTCCGGGGTTCCGTTGGAGGGGGGAGGGGCAGTGAGCTGAGTGATCTCCGGGGTTCCGTTGGAGGAGGGAGGGGCAGTGAGCTGAGGGATCTCCGGGGTTCCGTTGGGAGGGGGGAGGGGCAGTGAGCTGAGTGATCTCCGGGGTTCCATTGGGAGGGGGGAGGAGCAGTGAGCTGAGTGATCTCCGGGGTTCCGTTGGAGGAGGGAGGGGCGAGCTGAGCGAGTGCGGTGTCTGTTGGAGGGGGTATTATGACATCATCAGCACCTAACCGCCCAGCCGATGTGATTGGCCCTGAAAGACTTTCACCCCTGGGGGGCGTCAGAGGTGAGATCCGAAAATTTTTCGACCCTTACCAAGATCTAGACCCCAAGACCCCTCACTGTACCAAATTTCAAGTCTCTGGCTCAAACGGTGCGGGAGGAGTTCGCTGTCATACGTACATACATACATACATACATACATACACTCATACATACACCACTTGACTTTTATATATATAGATGTGATTATATGCAGTAATTCCAGTGACATTTTCTTCTTGCCTGAAAGTTTTTTACTAGTCTAAGAGATTCCCTCTGCAGGTATAAACTGAGATTTTCAAAGAGCCCAAGGGAGTTAGATGCCAAATTTCCCTTGAAAACCATAGCTATAATGGATAATGCTGGTGTAACCAGTAAAATCACTCAAACACAAAGAAATTTAACTGTAATCACTGTGAGATTTGTATTAAATTCATGAACAAATATTTTAATTTTTACCTTAATAAGCATGGAAAATATTCCCCAGGTGAATCCATATTAAAATACAGCATGGAGTATAAAGATGCATTAAGAAAAGGACTCACTTCTGCAATCCATTACACCAGCATTTAAGAGTTTGAAGCATCAGCTCCAGACATTGATGTTTATATTGTTTTTCTCTTTATGGAAAACATCAGCTAACACTTCTAAATGACCACTGACACTTTGATGCATATTAATGAATATAAACCTTTCACTCTTTAATTCTGAAATAATTAGCAGTGATTAAGTTTGCTAGTTTGCCAGAAATATCAGCAGACATTCTGAGTATACCACCTGTCAGTCAAGCATCTTTTAAATAAATCATGATAGCATTATCACCTCCAATTAACAGATCATAAAAAGGTGTGTTTGTAAAAAGGAGAATACATGATGTGGGTGCAGTAACGACTTACTTTTGAATAGAAGTTTTATTGGCATATGTCAGAGTAGTGGGGCAGTCGACCTACTCCCATGCCAGAGGGGGCTAAGAGTAAGTCAGAGTGGCTGTGCGGGCTGGCAGCCTATCAGAAAAGGGCCTACTGAGGGCCAATCAGGGCCATGCATAAAGTGGAAACTTTCACCTAGAGATGAATTGGAGCTGAATGAATATATCTACTAAAGGAGAGAGAATGCGTGTGTTGTATTTTATATTTTATTACTTTTTAAAAAAATGTGTCTGAGCTGCCTATTTCTTCTTAATGGGATCGGATAATTAAGCCTTCCTCACATTGAAGAGTACTTCACTCCACCAATAAGCCATTGAAGTCTCTGGAACTTCTCACAGAGTAAAAGGCTACTAAATCAAGGGAAGGGCATTCTAAACTGGACCTTTGGAAAGATAAGCAATACAATTTTTGGAGGAAGGGGACTGTCTTTTTGTTGTGTTTCTACAGCACCCAGTACAATGGATTTCTTGTCCGTGACTGGTAATCCTAAATGCTACCACAATACAAATAACAAATATTCTGTTGGCCTTTACGTTTAGGGTGACCAAACAGCAAATGTAAAAAATCAGGACAGAGGGTGGGTGGTAATAGGAGTTTATATAAGGAAAAGACTCCAAAATCAGGACTGTCCCTATAAAATTGGGACATCTAGTCACCCTATTTAAGTTATTATTGTTGACTGAGCAGATGACCTGTGACCCAGTTTAATGAAATCCTTGGAAGAAGCAGGAAGAAATAAACAGATAAGTAATTTATTTAACAAAACCTAGTAAGTTTTAAGTTATCACTGTACAGAACTTCTAATTTGCTGAGACTACTCAAGGAAACTCAGAAACAAGTCAGCTTGTGACATTTGCCCCAAAGTCTAATAAACTGCAGTTTATCAGTTGTCAAGTTCCAGTTGATGTAGTGGTAGTTTTATGATGGCAAGCCAATGCAAAAAAAAAAAAAAAAAAAAAAAAGTGGGGGGGATTATTTGTATTGTAACATTATTTAAAAAAAAAAAAAAACAAGTTAATTCTTGATGGGGGCTGAGGGAAATGTGACATGCCCACTACAGAAGTGAGGAATGAAAGTAATACTATGGGGATGGAAAATTTGCTTTTATACTGTATTACTTACAGAGAAACAACTTACTACCATAATCTCGCTCTCTTTTCTTCTTCACTTCAGAGCGTCTGCCAGGAATGTAGGCTGACCATATGTCCCGTTTTGAACGGGACAGTCCCGTTTTTTACATATTTTTGGACCGTCCCGTCTTTTTGACAAAAATATCAATTTTGTCCCGTTTTGGGGGCAGGTCCCAAGCTGCTTTCTAGGGGGAGGTTCTTTCTTTGCAGGACTCGCAAGAGCTCAGGTGAAGAATCTTGCTACCTAAGGACAAGTATCAGATGTCAAAATCTCCGATGAGCAATCTGCGCTCATCGGAGACTTTGACATCTGATACTAGTCCTTAGATAGGGAGAGGAGGCAGCGGACGGAGGGAGAGAGCAGGGAGGGATGGAGAAGGGGGATGGAGAGAATGGAGGGATGGAGAGAACGAGGGAAGAAGGAGGAATAGTGAGAAGAGGAGGCAGCGGGCGGCGGGCTGAAGCCGACGGCGGAGCGGAGCTGTCCAGAGCCGCAGGCAGGGGCCGAGCGCGCCGGCGGGGGGGGGGGGGGAGGGCTGCCGGCCAGGTTTTATGAGACATAATCACATAACTGAATTTATGTGATTATGTCTCATAAAACCCGGTCCCCGGCTGCGGCTCCGGACAGCTCCACTCCGCCGTCAGCTTCAGCCCGCCACCCGCTGCCTCCTCTTCTCACTATTCCTCCTTCTTCCCTCCTTCTCTCCATCCCCCTTCTCCATCCCTCCCTTCTTCCCTGCTCTCTCCCTCCGTCCGCTGCCTCCTCTTACTCCCTCCATCCCTTCTCTCTATCCCCTTCTCCATCCCTCCATCCCTTCCTTCCTCCCTTCTCTCTATCCCTCCATCCCTCTCTTCCTTCTCTCTATCTCCCTTCTCCATCTCTCCCTTCCTCTCTTCTCTCTCTCCCTCCGTCCACTGCCTCCTCTTCCATCTCCCTTCTCTCCATCCCTCCTTCTCGCTGTCCCTTGCCTCCTCCATCCCCCCTGCTCCCTACCCCATCTCTTCTCTCATCCATCCATCCTCTCCCTTCTCACCTTCGTGCCTTCTCTCCCTCCGTCCTCTTCATCCCCCATCCCTGTTCTGCTTATTCCTCCATCCATCCCCCCCAGTCCCCCCTCTGCCTCCCCCCGCCCGGCGCTGGGGGGCCCAGGTGGGGCCATGGTGCTGGTCACCTCGCCCACCGAGCTGGAGTGCCTGGCCAAGCCGCTGTTCTGCCGCAAGGGGGCGCTGCGCCAGAAGGTGATCCACGTGGTCAAGAGCCACAAAGTCACCGCATGCTTGTGCAAGCAGCCCACATTATGCAGCCACTGCACCGACCTCATCCGGTGAGACCCCCCTAGAGCCCCCCCAGCGCCCCTCAGCCCACGTTCTGCAGCCACTGCACCGACTTCATCTGGTGAGACCCCCCTGGGACCTAGAGCCCCCCCAGACTGCCCAGAGACCCCATTGACCCCCCCAGAACCTCCAACCACCCCCCCCAGCGCCCCTCAATCCAGGTTCTGCAGCCACTGCCCCGATTTCATCTGGTGAGACCCCCCCAACCCTGTCCCGTTTTTGCCATCCCAATGTCCCGTTTTTGTCTCAAGGAAATATGGTCAGCCTACAGGAATGCATCTCTGTTGCTTCAGTTATTGTCACAGACATGAGCAGTCAGACCTAGGTGGTAAGATCCAGAGTCAGGAACCAGGAGGAAGTCTGGGACAGAGCAAAGGTAGGACAGAAATACTTAACAATGCTGGCAATAAGAGACACAAGAGAAACCACTGCTGCAGGCAAGTGCATTGAGCTACTGCAGGCCAAGTGCTGCTGCTGGATTTAAGAGTCCTGGCAAAAACCATTCAGCCAATTAGGTGATCTGGCCAGTGTGGAGATTTAGCTACAGTTAGGTAGCTGATCCCAAGCCCATATGTAGGCCCTCAGTCCCATCTGCTTTTTATTATTATTATTTAAAGAAACAATGCATACATCCTCACACCCCTTTGTACTCCAATAATTGTATATCTGGGTGAAAACTAAATATACTCTCTAATTTTAACACTTTGGAGGGATCAAATCGCATGTGATTCCCTCCATTCAAAACACAATGGGGATGATTTTCTTTTAACAAGGCTATTCGTTTTTTACTATTATTATTACCCTTAAAAATATTAATACATGCAAAGAATTAATATTAATAAATAATTAGTAAGCTGAATTCCATCTATTGAACCTATTTGAATTCCATCTACTGGACCTTTTTTCCAGCTGAAAACATAAGTCACAGTAACCAGGACTAGCTGAAGAATTAAATGTATATGTCATTTGTATAACTCAATGCGAAGGTAACAAGGTTAATGTTGCTGTGTTGGAATGAATGACCTGAAGGTGAGACACTGCTACTGCCTGTTTTGACATATTTAAAGTATCAATAAATAAAGATGTAGTGAGATATTTGGTTAACAAATAGCCCCCTCTAGCTCATTTGCAAAAGCATCCTGTCTCATTTTCTTTCTCCCTTTTAGCTAGGAATAAATAGTGAGACAGCAGTACTACACTAGATGAATCTGAACTTCAGAGCATTGAAACAAGGCCAAACTCACAGTGTAATACAATGTTCTGAATTCGGTCTCTGCTAAGATTCCATTCTACATGTACTTTTCTTCATTCTTCTTTCTTCATGGTACATTTCTGAGTGTGACCATCATAGACAGAGGATGAAAATTGGAAGCAATGAGGCATGTTACTAAAGACTTTGTTACAGCTACATTGACAGGTACAAACAAAGAAAACTGAAAGGGAATAAAGCAAATAATAACTAAGGATATCAGACTGTCCTCTGTTTCCATGACTGAAAGAAAACTACAATCCAAGGATCTATGCTAGGGTTAGCATGGAAAAGGGGAGTACCAGTTTCATATCATATATCTCCCATCTTTGCTTTGAGATCTCCTTGAGGATTCAGATTCAGAAGTTGGGATACTATAGAAATATGGGGACTGGTTGCTTTGTTCAGCTTGTCCACCACACCCAACCTCTGGGCCATGCACAAGGTACTTTGCATCAGGCCGTCATTATTTTTTGTAGATCCCCTCTTCATTATAGAATTACTTGTCTCATTCTTCCACACATTGGTGTCCTGGGGACAGAAGTGGTTGGGGAGTTACAGAGGCACGAGGTCACTTGGGAAGATAGACATTGCCCTTGCAGATCATGGAGGAAGTAATGAGCCATAGTCTCCTCTATGGAGCTGAACCTATGGAAAACTCTGCCTTCACCCATAAAAAATATATATACATCAATTCCACAATTGAAACTCACAGGCTTTATAATCAGGTATACAGAAGTACCACACTTAGAAAAACATGAGGCCATGTGTTGGGGACACAACAAATAATTTAGAAGAATAAGGGATGTCTTTTGGAAAGGAGTCAGCCTTAAAGTTTGAATCATAACAAAAGTTGTTGATCAAATCTAAGCTTTTGTTTTAGAGCTCAAACTATCCCTTGCCAAATATATCAGGCCACAGGTGCCTACTCCTTATATGGCTCTACTGCCCTGGACACGCTTGATCTCAAAAGCTAAACAGGATCAGGCCTGGCTAGTATCTGGATGGGAGACCTCCTGGGAATACTAGGTGCTGTAGGCTTAACACCTGCAGTAGGTATAAAATGCCTCCAACGATATAGGTGGTATGACACATTGGTTGGAGTATACCCTGGTTGCATCACTGGTCCTGTCTGGGCTCTGAATGGAGGCGGATGTGCTGACCAAAGCAGACCCTGCCATAGTGTGGGACTAATGCTAAGGGAAAACAACAACAGGCTCCTAATCCTTGCCTACAACCCTGTGGTTAGTGTGTCTGCGTTAACTTTCACATTTTTGCCTAAATTTTGTCTCCCCACAAGGTGATATTTCTGTTTTTTTGGCACTTTAATTAAGTTGATGGTAAGTGACAATGGCAAACTTGTCTTCTGAGAATTAATTCTTCATTTTTAATTGCCTTGCTACCCTATTTTGTATCCATTTAAGTTCCCCGTTGATTTTAATTAGGCTTCCCCAAAGGTTAGCGCTTGTTCACTGGGCAGGTTTTCTCAGACGATCCCAGCTTTAGCACTATTTAAAGAAATACAAGAAAAAATCTTGCTACCCTCAATGTCACAGAAAAATTAATAATAATAGCTATACTGCAAGGATGGAATCAGGTTACTTTCATCCTAATTAAGGGCTGTGATAATGCAAATCATTATTTGCATTTGAAATGGCTTGTGGCCACAGCAGCTCACAGTAAGGTGCCATATACTTGGTAAGATCTCAAGACAGGAATGACATTAATTTGTGACATGCACACATGATCTACTCTGAGAGGTCATCCTGAACTTTGAGAAGCCAGCTGCGGTGAGACAGCAACAAATTCTCTAATAAAGAGGAGTTTGGTAGGAGCTGAAACTGTGTTGAGATGATGAATGGAAATGAGTGACTGGCAGAGCTGAGACTTAACTGTACCATAGACAGTCAAAAAGATAACTCAGCAACTGTACAGGGAAATATGGTGCAACTCAGCCTGAGAACAAATGGTGGCAGATCTGGATCCTTAGCACTGCAGCAAACAGGAAGATAGCCAGTAGAGGAGATCCAGAATTAATTATTCATGAGACCTTATATAGGCACGTAAAGATCCTGTAATTTTGTGGTGACCTAAGTTCTCTGGACATTGCGGGGTTGTGTGGCCACGCAGCAGCCTATTCAATGCGTTCAGGGAACCAGCCCAGGGACCTGAAGCAGCCGGGGAAGGGGTGCCCTCCCCCAGCCCCAACCTATCTCGGCCCCCACCTGCCTCCTGGCCCCAAATTTGCTGCGGGCCAGACCTGCTATGACGGGGGTGTCCCTACCCCGGTCCAAACCTGACCTGGATGGTGCCATGCATCCTGGCCCCTGCCACAGCTGGGGTGGCCCTGGCCCGAATGGCCTGGACCAGACCAGCTGTGACAGCTCTGCCATGACCTGTATTGAGTTGGTCTGGCCTGAAGCCAGCACCCTCAGCCCAGCGTGGACCCAGCCCCGGCCAGTGCGGCCCTGCTCGAACCCAGGCGGCTTGGCCCAGGCCTGCTGTGTGGTGCTCCTCCCAGAACGCATCCCCAGCCTGGACCTGAGGGACACGTAGGAGGGGTCTTGGAGTTGCCATGGTGGGGAAAGGCACACCTCTCCCCCCAGCCCATTGCTGCTGCGTGGATAGAGCCGGGGGGAGTCCTCTCTCCCTGCTGTAGCCCCAAAGCACCCTCCTGCAGTCCAAACCCTTCATCCCCGGTCTCGCCCCAGATCCCTCAGCCCCAGCTGGAACCCTACTCTCCAACCCTTTGCCCCAGTCCTGAGTCCCCTCCACACTCCAGACCCCTCAGGTCCACCCCAAACACATGAATTTTGTTATGTGCACCGATATGAAGGTGATGTGTCATACATCACCTTCATATCGGTACCCATAACAACATTTATTCTGCATATGGGTGGGGAAAATTACAACACTGGTGGTAACTAGCTGAATCCAGTGCTTAACTGGGGTGTGTGTATTTAGAAGTATTGTCCACCTGAGTGTTATGTCTAGAACTAGCTGGTGGATAATGCATAATGGATTTGTTAATATGAGGCGACTAGGAAAGCAGCTTAGAGTATATGAGATTTGAAAAAAATAATAATGGGATCTTGTGCCTCTTCCTGGGAGTCAGAACACTAGCTGGGTCAAGAAGAAAAAAGGATTTCCTGTAAACTCTGGTGTACTTTAAGTATAGTGCATGGAGGGGGACAACAACTGTATCTGGAAAGAGATTTTGAAGAGAGTCGACACTGGTTAAGTAGACTGATTGAAGGCTGACAACTTGGATTACTGCCATCACCTGTTCTCATGAGATTTTGGTCACACCAAACCAGAGCTGTAAAATCAATCCTTTTCTTTGATCACCAGTGGAGGAACACCTGGAGGCACTGATTCATATTCAGAGGTTTGGATCCAAATGCTGCATTCCAAGGGCTTACAATTTGATAGACTGTGTTTTGTCCCATTTTCAGTATAAAGAACAAAGTAAAATGCTCAAAAAACCAAAAAATGCTAAAGGATCAGATGTTCCCAGTATCTATGTTTAATAATTCAGAAGAATAATTAAGGTGTCTTATTTAGAATGATGTTTTGTGTACAGTTACAAGGTACTTTCCATTACATGGTATAATATGCACATAGAGTCAAATCTTTCTCCCTGTGCCTAGCCTGTGTAGATGGATGTGACACAGAGGCTCCCCCTTATGTATGTAATTGGGCCGAATGGAATCCTCCTTCTGAGACCAGAAAGCACAAGTGGATAAGGAGGAGGATTTAAACCTAATCTTGGGAAAGATACAATATAAGGGAAATCTTGCTCCTTAATAAGGATGCTTCGATGCAGTGGAACCAGTGTGATTCAACTGCAGAAAAGAGAGGACAAGATTTGGAGATCACATTCATGGAGTACATCATATCTGTGTGCTGTGAAGCTGTGGGACTACCCAGGTCTACTAGCCAAATACCATGCCCACTTTTAGGCAGAATTCTGGATTCAAACATCTTGGACCTGGGAAAGATTGGATCGATCTGAATCGTTCTGTATTTTATGTTCATCTGGATCCAAAAGTAAGGAAAGGCTGGTTGCTATGTCTGGGACCCAGGATCCGCATGCACCCACCTTTCCCAGATGGTCCCCACCTGACCAGTGCTGAGTTCTGGCCCCAGACCTCAGGTCACCACCCACTATTTTGCCTCTTATGGTGACTGCAAGCTCAGGTCACCAACCCTGCCAATCTAACTAGTGTTTTTCAAGGGGCAGAATCTAGACCGTATTTGGAGTTCCATTAGCTGCTGCTATCAACCAGGTGCAAGACAAGCCCAAGAAAGAAAACAATAGAACACCACTGGCCATCACCTACAGTCCTCAGTTAAAACCTCTCCAATGCATCATCAGTGATCTACAACCCATCCTGGACAATAATCCCTCACTTTCACAGGCCCTGGGAGGAAGGCCAGTCCTGGCACACAGACAACCCGCCAACCTTAAGCAGATTCTCACCAGCAACAGCACACCACACCATAATAACTCCAACTCAGGAACCAATCCATGCAACAAACCTCGATGCCAACTCTGCCCACATATTTACACCAGCAACACCATCACAGGACCTAACCAGATCAGGCACACCATCACTGGTTCATTCACCTGCACATCAACCAATGTCATATATGCCATTATATGCCACCAATGTCCCTCTGCTATGTACATCGGCCAAACTGGACAGTCCCTACGAAAAAGTATAAATGGACACAAATCAGATATCAGGAATGGCAATATACAAAAACCTGTAGGAGAACACTTCAATCTCCCTGGACACACAATTACAGATTTAAAAGTCACCATACTGCAACAAAAAAAATTCAAGACCAGACTGCAAAGAGAAACTGCAGAGCTGCAATTCATTTGCAAATTTGACACAATCAATCTAGGATTGAACAAGGATCTTGAATGGCTTGCTAATTACAAAAACAGCTTCTCCTCTCTCCGAGTTCACACCTCCAATTCAGATGCTAGAAGAATACCCCACCTTCCCTGATTTGAGTTAACAAGCTGGTTCAGCCTGATTGAACTAACCTTGTTACCTCCTACCTGGTTCTTGCCTACTTATCTATACCTTCCCCTGGACACTTCCACTGCTTGCATCCGACGAAGTGGGTATTAGCCCACGAAAGCTTATGCTTCAAAACTTTATAGTTAGTCTTTAAGGTGCCACAGGACTCTTTGTAAGTATTTAGGTTTCACAGGTTGTTTTGATTGAGCACAGTACTTAACTGAAATCAAGCCCTGTGATAAAGCCCCATTAACCATGCCTTTTATAGTTCAAAATAATGTGATTTTTAAGCACAAATTTGTTGATAGTTGATAATAAAAATGTAGTAAAAAACCCAATAATCGTGAATTAGAACTACAATAGATTCAGATAATACTGCCATGTGAGCATTTTAGTTAATATCCAAAGTGATGTTATGACTAAATAAATAAATAAATAATGTTTGGTATAATTTGTACCCAAGAGTATTCAGTTAACTCTCCTATCAAAGAGCCAGATTCCCAGCGAGTGTAATCTGACTGCATTGGAGTTATGCTGAATGTATGGCGCCAAGTGCATAGTAAACTCACAAATGTACAGTAAACACATAACATATTTTTGCCTCATTCTTGTAATTTCTATATCAAAATGAATAGCAATCAAAGTCCTTTTATTGTTTTACCATCATCCTTACTTGAATTTTATAGTGTAGTTTGTATTACTTTTCAATGTCTGCAGTAACATCATGGCAGTACTATAATTAAAATGGCATAACTCAGACCTCAGAACGCGTTCTACAGGAGCATGCACAAAATACACCATCTCTGTAGTATATTGCTACTGTTTCTGAACATGTCATTTTCAGTATTTCCAAGCTCACAGTCTCTTGTGTTTTGCCTCAGTTCTGTGACATGCGTACCCATCTGCCCTTAGCTGTGAGTGAGACCAGAAGTAGTAATGTTTAAACACAACTCTTTTTTTAGGGTCACCATAGTGCCTAAGCATTGATGAGAACCCATCCAAAGTGGGAGGATTTGCAGTTGGGTAATGTAAGAATGTGCTATAAACCTCCAGTGCCTCCTCTATCACTGTGTGTAGTAAAATGGCTACCTTTATGTCCTCTTCTAGTTTAACAATTCCTGGGGTTTCCTATAAAGGTGGAAGCATTGTTACCAACTCCTCCAATTCTCAGCAAGAGTACCAAGGAAAGATAAAGGTGTGGTGGCTTAAAACCCTGCATCTTCAGATAGGCTTTTTTATTTGTTTGTTTGTTTCACTTTTGTGTGTTCGGTATGTCTACACTGCAATAAAAGACTCTTGACACAGGCACAGCTGACCCAGGTCATCTGACAACCTTGCAGGGCTAAAAAACTGCAGCGTAGATGTTCAGTCTCAGGCTCCAGTCCAAGTCTGGACATCTACACTGTAATTTTATAGCTCCGCAACCCAAGACCATTAACATGAGTCAGCTGACTTGGGCTCTGAGACTTAGTGCCTTGTGTTCTTTATTGCAGTGAACAGATATCCACTGTGCCCTGTGGGCATGTCTACATTACAAACCTTATGTTGACCTATATTACATTAGCACCAATGATTCAATCACTTTTGTGTGTCCACGCTATGCTCCTTGTGTTGGTGGTCCTCTCGTGGAGGTGGAGTTATTAATTCGACACAGCAGGGCAGTGACGTTGGTGAGAGCAAAATTTTACTCTAGACATTTACATTGGTAGGTTGACACAAGCTACCTTGCATCGACCTAACTCTGTAGTATAGAGCAGACCCGTGTCTCAGTGCTCTGCACTTTTTCTGTGGCTCTGCTTGTCTGAGGATTGCAGTGTCCTATGTATGTAGCACTTTGCACTGTTTGCTGATCCACTGCACCCCTGACAAAAACAGCTGGAATGTGGCCACTTCTGACACCGTGTTGTGCTTTCTGGCATGGCCAGGTAACCAAGAGTGCCTTTCTTGTTAGTACGTTGCAGCCTCTGTACTTCAGGAACTAAAGTGAGACGAGGGTGTAAAGTTTATGACTGTCTTTATTAGTTACGAATCAGAGAGGTACCCATGTTAGTCTGGAATAGCAGAGGTAACAAAGAGTCCTGTGGCACCTTAAAGACTAACTAAAGTATTGAAGCATCAGCTTTCGTGGGCTAATACCCACTTCGTCGGATGCAAGCAGTGGAAGTGTCCAGGTACCTGCCCCTGGACACTTCCACTGCGTGCATCCGATGAAGTGGTTATTACCCCACGAAAGCTTATGCTTCAATACTTTAGTTAGTCTTTAAGGTGCCACAGGACTCTTTGTTACCTTTATTAGTTACATTACAGATAGGTCTTAAAGATTCTTGAGCATGCAAGCGCTGAGCATGTCTGCCTCATGTATGAAAATGAGATCCTCAGAATGGAAGAGACCCTCTGGGTACACCTGGAGTACACCCTCTGGAGTACACTAAAATTAGCTGTGAAGGCACTGGCTAATTTTAAAGAGACAGTATTACCTTAGCTCTGGTGGGGGCCTTATGACTCTGTGCCCTTGCAGCTATAGATTCATGCCTTTGGTACATCTGGGGTAGTTTACTGTAATTATCTAGGTACATATAATCACAGTCCATCTTAATCATAGCTCTTTTCTTTAACAAATGACTCCACTATAATCTTAAACTAAGCTAAAATGAACCAACAGAATATATCCATGTGACACAGTTTACAAAGGAGAGAGAAATGGAAATGAAGGAAACCAAAGTAACTGTTGCAGGGTACCTTAAGTGTCCCGTAGAAATGAGGCTCACACACAGTGGCTAGATGAATAAAAGTGATGAGTTTATTGAAGGTCGCGGCCATCTGGCACTGGGAGCCCCAATCAGCGCGGCCGCAGATAGGAGACCTGGCACAGCGGAGCACTGCCCAGGGAAGAAGCCCGACACACAAGGGCACGCGGACACAGAAATACTCATGCTCATTTGCATCTCATGCATAGCTCATGAATAACTAATGACATGTTATTCAGTCCTGCCTCAGTTTCCCTGTCTGGTTTCACACAAGCTAAGTCTCACACAGACCAAGTAAACAGCTCACACAGCTGAGAAGCTCTTCTCAGACACACACACACACGAGATAACAGGAACACAAGGCCATTCCCAGGCTGATAACCTTAATTATGCGTTACCCTGGAGACGACGTAGAAGCGTAACTGCACCCCCTAATGATTGCCGTCACATTAATCTTCCACATACTACAGTAACCATAACAATCAGAATAAACAGATTTCTGACAGACAAAAGCTCCCAGATTGTAAATGCATTTGAGAATATGAAAATTTGGTCAAACGTCATAAATAAATGGAAAAATATTTTCCCTTGCATAACACAGTTAAAGCTAAGAGTAGAGCTGTTAAGAGGACAACAATTCCATTTTGACACAACTTTTGAAGTTTCAAACTTTGTTTTCAATCCACAATGGAGAAGCCAGGAGATATCGAAAAGGCAGACTGAACAACAGACTGGGTTAACTCATAGTCGTAAGTGAAAAGTACTGGACAGTGATAATTGATTCACATGACTTAAAACTATAAAACAAGAATATTATTTTATTTGCCATTGGACATAACTTAATGTATTGTATTTTAAGTGAGTGTCCAGTAAAATTCAACTTTACAGGATTTTTTCATTTTGTTTATATTTTATTCTCTCCATTATATCAAGAGTCCCCAATAATTAAGGGTTAGAGTAGAAATGGGCAAACTATGGCCCCTGGCTGGATCTGGCCCATCAGCCGTTTTAAGCCAGTACTCGAGTTCCCGCTGGGGAGAAGGGTATGGTGCTTGCCCCGCTCTGGTGTTCCGCTGTGCCAACCAGGGAGCCGGGTCGGGGACCGCTCCATGCAGCTCCTGGAAGCAGCAGCACGGCCCTGCTCCTCCTGCTGTGTGTTGGGACATTCAAGGGGCCCTGCTTTACATGCTGCCCTTGCCCCAAGCACTGCCCCCACAGCTCCCATTGGCTGGGAACTGTGGCTAATGAGAGCTGCAGGGGCAGTGCCTGTGGGGGGGGGGGGTGCGGAAGTGAGGACATGGCCACTACTTCCTGGAGCAGCTTAAGGTAAGCACTTCCTGGAGACTACACTGCTGAGCCTCTTCCCACACCCCAACCCTCTGCCCCAGCCCTGATCCCTCTCCACCCTTTAAAACCCTCGATCCCAGCCCAGAGCACCCTCCTCCACCCCAAACTCCTCATTGCCAGCCCCACCCCAAAGTCTGCATCCCCAGCTAGAGCCCTCACCCCCCCCCCACCACACACACACACCCCCCAACCCACTGCCCAGCCCGGAGCCCCCTCCTGCATCCTGAACTCCTCATTTCTGGCCCCACCCTGAAGCCCACACCCCCCAACCAGAGCCCTCACCCCCTAATGTCCCCAACCCCAATTTTGTGAGCATTCATGGCCTGCCATACAACTCCTATTCCCAGAAATGTCCCTCAGACCAAAAAGTTTACCCACCCCTGGATTAAGCAAATTTGACCTAACAATTATGTAAGAGGGTTCCAATAGCCTAAGTGAGGTATGTCATTTGTCTATCTGATTTTCAGTTCATTAGAAAACAAATCAACTTAAAAAGCAAGGTTGATGAAGAGTTCTTTATTAAGCATCGAACCCGAAGAGGCACAGTAAAGTACTGTAACATATTTGACTGGGCACTAAATAGTTTGGAATAATATTTTTACAGAATTTATTTAAATACCGTGTAGGGAGTTTTACAACTTCAGGACAATGTAGTAAAAATATACATGGTCTCTTATTTCTACCTGCTGCCAGCTCTTGTCACAGGCTCTCTTCAGCTCAACATTGCTGCTCATCAGTGGACCACCATGTCTCTTAGAACTGTACTGTCTAACAGTAAGCCTTGAAACATGCTGCATATTCAATGTATTTGGGCTGAGAAATCTGTTTGACAGGAGACCCATTTTATATACATATGGCCCTTGAATCCATAAGAAGAGAGCTGTTTTGTTGTTTGTTTATTTTTTAAGGTGAATGCTATATCAAGAAAAACAATGGATAGAATGCAATAATTCTTAGAATGAGTGGTTAGTGGGTACTTCAGTTAAGTGAAGTACTTTAGTACTTCAGCTAAAGTAACCATGACTTAACACACTGTTCAATGTGATAAAGGAAGTCAGAGTTTGGCTTTTAGGGCAGATTTTTAAAAGAGGTGCCTAACACTCCATAGAAACCAAAGAGAAATAGGTGCCTAAATACCATTCAGAATCTGTCCCTAAATTAGTTACAAATGAGTTGTCAATGCATTGTCTCAACATCATCTCCTCAGTAAAAGGACCTCTGCCTCCTCTTAAGTTTTTTGGTCCCCATATTTTTAATAATTTCATGCTCTCATTCTGCTGAGTCTCTTTCAATACCCCCATAGATTTATATATTCTCAAACATCTAATCTTTCAAAAAAAAATGTCAAGAAGAGTCAATGTAATAATGCTCCTGGCTCATTGAACCTGGACAAATGTCTATTGCCTTTGCTAAAGAACTGTTCATTAGCAGAAAAGCTGGAGCAGATTTATGTGATATAGCCACTAGAGGGGGATGAAGAAGAACATTGCATAACCATGGGTCACTTCAGTATAACTATTCTAATATTCTTTGAGGAAGAAAAATTGTTTTTCATACAAATATCTGGAACAATCTATCATTAACTACAGAACTCACATTTTTGCTGAGATAAGAAAATAGACAAATGGAGGAAGATGTTCCTTTCTTCCCAGCTGTTAAAAGAAAAAAAAACAATGTCTTGATGAACAAGGGGATGAAAAGACTGAAAATATTGGAAATCTTTCAGGAAACACCTGACGTTTTGAGAGGGTTTTTTCACTATTTTCTAGATCAAATAGGTCTGTATCAAATAAAAGCTATGCATTCAAAGATAATCCTCTATTTTGTTTTAGGTTTGCTTATCCTCGAGTTAATGTAGTTGTCCTAATCAACCAGGCACTGATTTTTCAGTACTTTTTCTCTTTTGAAGGCTATTTTTCCTTAAACTGTGGCAAGTAGCCATTTTACTTTAGCTAAGCTTACCACAAACCCTTGTGTTTGTTTGTTTGTTTTAGGGGAGGGTTTTTTGGTCAAATTTGATTGACTTAAGTTGTCAAAGTCTAAAAATCATTGTCTGATATGTTTGCCAAACTTTCTTCATTACTCTGCACTAGACATAACACAATCTTTGTCTTTTCTCATGGGACTGTTACTTTTTTTCCCCCTGTGAGGTCTTGTTTTCTTCTTTTTCGGGAATTTATTCTAGAATACCCACCAGTGTAGTATCTAAACACTTCCCATGTATGCACAACAAAATCCCTGGTGTATTAATGCTCTTTCCTCTTCTCTTTCAAAGGAAGCTCTATTTTTGGATACACAAGAATGAGAGTGTTCTTCACCCCTGGCTTCTCCACTCCCCCATAAATTTGGCTGTTTGGGGGAAGGCTTTATCAAAAGGAGATTTTTGCATGGCATCCTAAATATAGTCTGACTCAAGAATGGTGTGATCTGTTGTAGAATCTCATTCATAGTTGAACCCGTTTGACCAAGAATGATTTGTTGCTAGCTTTCATATGCTTCATCCTGGGTTTTGTAAGATGCATCAACCTAGAGGAGCAAAATTGTTTTAGTGGGTTGTGAATCGAAATGCAGTAGTTGATCAGACTGAGTTTTGAGCTACTGATGGTCTTAAAAGTCTCATAACTAGATACTTCCTTTAACTGACGATGGATGTTGACTGGTAACCAGTGGAGAGATCCGAGTGCATGGGAGATAGGCTGACATGCATGAAAGGGTGACATATATATGGTTTTTATGGAGGAAATTTATTAAAAATAATAAAACAGTAGCACTGTTTAGCTTTAAGAATATTGTCTGATGATGATATAGAGTAGCACTGCCTAGTAATTTCTGCAATCTGACTTCATGGAGGAGAGTGATAACTCACATTCCAAGCCTTCTCATCTTTTCTAAGAGATCACAAAAAAGTAGCTGTCTGGAAAAGTGATTATTTCCATTCCTGAGCTATTGCATTCTCAGTGTTCTGATACTACTGGTATTTTAGTATCTGACCAACTCTAGGAAGACTTTTAATTACAAGTCACACAAATTACTTCCTCCATATCAATGTTTCAACAATCTTCAAACATGTTAAGGGCTGTTATAAAGAGGGCAGGGATCAATTGTTTTCTGTGTCCATTGAAGGTAGGACAAAAAGTAATAAGGTTAATCTGCAGCAAGGGAGAATTAGATTAAATATTAGGAAAATATATTTCTGATTGTAAGGGTAGTTAAGCTCTGAAATAGGCTTCCAACTGAGGTTGTGGAATCCCCATCATTAGAGGTAATTAAGAACAGGTTGGGCAACCACCTGTCAGAAACAGACTAGATATAGATGGTCCTGCCTCAGAACAGGGCTCAGGACTTTATAACCTTTCTGAGTCCCATCTAGCCCTACATTTCTATGATTCTATTATTCTAATTTCATAAACAACTCCATAGATATATGAATGTTGGTTAAATCAACTGTAGGCCAGCTATTGTTCAAGTAACATCAATAGGAAATTTGTCATTGACTTCAGTGAAAAAGAGATTTGGGTTCTAAGTCTTTTAACCCATACTTTCTAATATTTAAGTATACAGGATGTAAACATTTAATTTTCAGATATAGTGTCTGCATTTAAAAGGTTAAATCTGGCTTTACAATATAATACATTAAATTATTCAATATAGATTGATTTTGTTTTAATTTAAATGTCTTTTGAAACTATTTCACATGGAGAGCATTATGTTACTACCATTGCATTAATGCATATGTATTGATGGAGGAATGGATCTGTAACAATAATTTGTTGTCTATAGGAATAACTATAAAATACTAATCTACTGTTCAACTGAGGATTTGTTTTTCATAAATGTCCCTTGAATTGGAAAGATGTTATTTAAATGAAATATTTATCTAGTCCTTTTTACAGTGCAGATTTTGGCCAAAAACATAGACTCTTTAATGAGCAGGATAACGTTTAATGAATATATAACAGATCTTCTCATAAATATAATAAAATTCAATAACAGATATTGCGAGTTTAAATTAAACCAATAAACTACAATAGAAAGGACTACATGAAAAATTGATGGATACAAAATGAGAGATGTGCTGAACATGTTGGGGGGAAAATCAGGAATTGTACCCGCACATATTTAAGGATACACTTACCTGAAATGTTGCAATGAGCCAACCTCCTGATCTGTGACTTCTACTGAGAACTTGGTTGTGTAAATTTAGCTAGATAACATTGTGTCCACTAGAGTTTTATTATGTAATAGATGTAAACAAAGACAATCCATCTCTGTTCTTCAGTTTGCCATCTGCAACACTGGAATAATGGTCATATATATACCTGCTTTAGAGAGACAAGGTGAGTGAGGTAATATATTTTATTGGACCAACTTCTGTGGGTGAGAGAGAAAAGCTTTTGAGCTTACACAGAGCTTCTCTTCAGGTCCGGAAAGTGTACTCAGAGTGTCACAGCTAACTACATGGTGAAACAGATTGTTTAGTGTAAATAGTTAACACATATTTCAAGGGATCATTGAAAGTAAAGTGGCCCATGAACAACTCTCCAATCATGAGCGGGGAGAACGCAGATGGTGAGGGTGTTAAATAGGTTATAGATAATAGTAATAAGCCACAAATGCAGTGTCTCCATTCAGTCCATGATTTTTAGTATCTAGCAAATTTATTAATTTAATCTTCCAGTCTTGACTTTTGAAGGTGTGCAGGTATCTTCATAAATGGAGTGTGATTGCTGTATGAAAAGCATTCACCCAAGACAAAACCACTATATCACCTGTAGGTGGACACTTTTCACAAAACAGTCACTCCATATCTGATCTCTAAATGGAAAACCTTCACAACACCTTGAAAAGACGAGCCTGGAAGCTGAAATTCATAACTTTGCTAGATACTAAAAATCATGGACTGAATAAAGATGCTGCATTTATAGTTTATTGCAACTAATATGCTTCCCCCAGCTTTTTCCCTCCTCCCGCCAATGACTGGAGATTTGTTAACAGGCTACTTCACCTTGAATAGTCCCTTGAAATATGTGTTTTAACTATTTTTGATAAACAATTTGTTCCACATTGTATTTAGGTGTGATGTGGTCCCTGTGCCTATACTGCAATCAGACAACTGCGGCTGGCCCATGACAGCTGACTTGGGCTTGTGGGGCTGTTTAATTGCTATGTAGATGTTTGGGTTTGGGCTGGACCCTGAGTTCTAAGACCCTCCCACCTCCTAGAACCTGGACCCCAGCCTGAGCTTAAACATCTACATTGCAATTAAACAGCCCTTAGCCTGAGTCTCATGAGCCCAAGTCAGCTGACACAGACTACCCATGAGTTTTTAGTTGCAAACTCTGAGTATATTTCCCAGACCGAAAGGAGAGCACCGTGTAAGCTCGAGAGTTTGTCTCTCTCACCAATAGAATTTGGTCCAATAAAAAAAAATATTACTTGACCAACCTTGTCTCTCTAATCTCCTGAGACCAACACAGTAACAATAACACTGAATGTAGCTTCTTGATAAGGCATTTTGATAGCGGTGTATGAAAATCACTAGGAGCACAATGTGATACACTCACATATGGGAGCAAGGGGGGTGTAAAGTTCTTCCCTACATAGGTTAACCCTTTAATAGTCTGAGAAAAAAAAGAACCCTCCATAGGACTGCTGTGCCATTTTCCATGAAGGATAAACATAAAAGGGTGATCTGAAGTGAAAAACGGGGCAATCCTTAGCTCCATCCTTGCAGCACATGAGCCCAGCACAGTTGGGTCTGTATGGAGGGAGAAGTAAACTGTGCCAGGTGTAGGATTGGTACAGATAACTTTCCCCTATTTGGGCAAAGGAGGAACCAGAGTCCAGATGGAGACTTCCTGGGGAGCTTTGCTTTGTTAATGGGGCAGAACGACTACATGCTCCTCATGGAGGACTTGTGGCTAAGGCACAATCTAATCTGTATGAATGATATTAATAAGTATCAATTGTGGTAGTTATATTGTGAATCATAGACTTTAAGATTTTTCCCTTTTGGTAACTTTTTTCCCCACTGCTCTCACTCTAATTTCTGTCCATTATTGTTTGTTTTACACAAGAAAAAAATATTAGCCAGGCTAACAATACTGAATCTTTAAAGCAAAATGACATGGGAGGGCAGAATAAATGTCTTCTATCAAATGAGATTCACAGTGTCAGTTTAGTTTGTTTTTAAGATAATTATCCTAATTGCTTAGAAGTCAGTAAAGCATTATTTAAGAATTGTCCTCAGTAATTAAATTAGGTTACACCATTTGCTTAAACACACATTAATCTTTCTTGGTGACATCACATTTGCAAACACCCAGTGGAAAAATACTGCAGCAAATCATTTAGTTAATCTAATAAATATTTAACCTATAAAATAATAGAATCATAGGACAGGAATGGACTTCAGAAGTTCATATATTCCAGTCCCCTGAAAGGCTAAGTATTATCTAGACCATCCCTGACAAGTAAATGGAGTAAAATACTTCAAAAAAGTTCTACGTTATTGCTCGGCTGTACTTGCTGGAAGCTAGTGAGCTCCAAGCTGTTTAACAATTCCATAGTGGAAACATCTTTACCATGAACATTGTATCAGCTCCTGTTGTGGTTTTTAGCTTTTGTTTTGTGTTCATTCTGTGAGACAGTATATAAGGAGAATTTTTTTAAGAAGAGAATACATGTAAACTGTAACTTCTAAGTACAAAAAAGGTAATTGACTCTTTCAGCTCACCTGATCTGTTAATTATCAACGAAGAATCAAATGGACAACTCCTAATTCAATTTATTTTGCAAACAACATATATTGTACTGACACCTATCAAAAGCCATTTTATCATGAAATAACACGTGTTCTGATGACAATTTAGGAGTTAATGTTTCTGTTACCGTTTCCGAATGGAAATAGCAGATCATGGTTAAACAAGACAATTTTGATACACTCAATGGAAGTAAATTATATATATCCAAACTGGAGCAAGTTCTTTTAAAAAATCTATTTAAAAGAGTGAGAGCAACATTTTTTGTTCTTCAGATTCATTTTGAAACATCAAAATGGAAAACACACCTCAACGTAACTCCTTAGATAATATTTAGTTTGAATACCCCTCCACCCACTGGAGTTTTGATCAGTTATATTGATTTGTGATATTCCTTATTGGATAATATTAATCATGTTGAATTACTGATTCTATATAACTGGCATAATTCATCTGAGGCATCATGCAGATATGTTTTAGATAGGGAACAAAAACAAATGCATTGCTTGAAAAAGCTCATAAATTACCCTGACAGTTTAATATCTCACATTGCACTAACTTAAACAACTAGTGTCTCCTCCATCTCTGCATGATCTGTTTTGGAAATGAGAGACCTTCTGGAAAGTATTGCACCTAATGGTGGGCTGATGGATGTTTGCAAGCTGTGCAGCTGTTAAATGGCAGATAGGAGACCTGGCACTATTGAAGCTCCTGGCCCGTGAAGGCTAGACATGGCTGTAGTGATGTGGGTCACTGCTGGAAAAGGAATTGGCATCATCACTCATCAAGTCTGTTGTTCTGCCTGTATCAGCCCTGAATGTCATTTCCTTTCCAAGTGGCAAGTTGAGATGTTGGAGCTTCACCCTATGAGGTGCTTTGGTAAATTCCATCAACTCCCATTGGATTTTGCAGTGTTTGTGCTCAATATTATAATACTGCCTCTTCTGAGCTGCAAAGCATCATCCGTTCCTAATGACTTCAGTAGTAGTTGTGGGTGACCAGTGACTTGAGAGTGCTCAGCATCACATCAGAACATAAAAATGGACATACATGGTGTGACGGTGCTGTTCCTGGTGGGATCCAACTGTGAGTGTCTGATCAGGACAGATTACTTCCAAAAGGGCAATTACAGCCCAAAGCTGGGGTTTTTCCACACTAAGGCAAACCCAACCAGCTAAACAGAAAAGACTTTGGTCTCACCCCACTGGCTAACCACAAGTCACACAAGCAATCCCCTTAAGACACTCCAGATTCCCAGTATCACCACCAGCAGCCACCTGTCCTGGGGACCAATGGTTATGAAAACCAATCCCCCAAATAAAGAAAACAGTTCTCCCCAATTCCAAAGAATCAGGCCCCAGACCCAGGTCAATATACAAATCAGATCTTACCACAAATCACGCTGTAGCCAATCCTTTAGAATCTAAAATCTAAAGGTTTATTATAAAAGGAAAAAGATATAGGTGAGGGTTAAGAATGGTTAAAAGAAATCAATTACACGCAGTAATGGCACATCTCTTAGTTTAGGCTTGCAGCAAAGGTAGAATAAACTGCAGGTTCAAATCAAAGTCTTTGGATGCATCCCATTTGGGGGATGGGTCAGTACCATTGTCCAGAGTTCCCAGAGTAGCAAAGTTCCATCCATAGCTGGAAACAAAGCAGGCTGAAGTCTGGAGGTGAAAGACGAAAATGGAGGGGCTGTAGCAGCTTCATTTATAGTTTTTTTTCCCAGTTGCAAACACCTCTTTGTTCCTGCTGTGAAAAGTCCAGCCCCATGGAGTCCTGGAGTCACACGGGCAGATCACATGTCCATACATGACTCATCATTTGCAGGCAGAAGCCATTATGCCCAGGCTTCCTCTTGTAGACTTGTTGTCTGGATTGGAGCATTCCAAGCTCCCAGAGTCCATTGTGTTGGCTTAATGGGCCATCAGGCAGCCCAAGCCAAGCTGACACCCAGTATTCAGGAATCTTCTTCCCCAGCAGAGCACAATATTTGGAAAACAGACAGTCCAGAGCCAATATTCATAACTTCAACTGCCAAATTGATACACACATATGGAATAGATACACACATATGGAATAGATACATACATAAGACACCTGTTATGACCCCCTTCACATAATATTTCATGCACCCATTGATCTACACGGTACCAAACTATTTCAGTACCGTGACACATGGTGAGAACAATGGTCCATTAAGCCCAGCATCCTATCTTCCAGCAGTGGCCAGTGCCAGATGCTTCAGACAGAATGACCAGAGCAGGGAAATTATTGAGTGGTCCTTCCCATGTCATCCACTCTCAGCTTCTGGCAGTAGCTGAACGTGACCCTTTATGAGCAAAAGCATAAACAGAATAACGTAAATGTTCATAAAAATATAAGCTAGAATAAAGATGCATGTGGAAGTTGTCACATACTAAAATACGGCTTTAATTTATATATACATTTTATACGCAAATGATTGAGTTACATATTCAAATTCTTTGTGTGCATGTAAGAGGAATTTTTTTGAATGTAAACATTTTGCCATTTATTTTCAGAAGTCGTGGTGCACAAAACTTGCACCCAAAAGTAAATATATGATCAAAGTTACAAATACATAACTAGACACTGGGTTAAGATCCCCCTGATACATAAATTTTGGCAACATCCCTAAAATTAAGCAATTGTCAGGGGTGCTGAATACCTGCATCCCCCATTGATTTCAGTTTGAGTTGTGTTTGCTCAACACCTCTGTAAGTCAGGCTACTTTTATTTAGGTGCCTAAGCTTTAGGCACCATGTTTGAAAATGTTGGCCATAGTTTATAATCCAAATTTTACTGACAGTTGTAAACATTTTGGGAAGTCATCAGCTGGTACTATTGCTAATTGTCTTACAAGTTCTGCTTATCTGAATGTATAAGCTGTTAGATCTTGGAGAAATGTCTATGTTTAGAAAATGAGCATATCACTAATAAAGTCTGCTATCCTTGAATCTCTTTCTGGCTATGTTTCATCAAACATTACATATTGTCAAACAATTACAGTAGTTTTTGACTGCAGTTTGGAAGCCGTCTTTCAAATCTGTCCTGGAGATATAGATCAAGCAGTGTCACCAATATACATTAATCTTTTAAACATTTTTGTGTCTCAAAGACTGCAGAATGCTCTGAAGATTCAGTCAGTGTAACTCCAGCTATGTCTTCTTTGCTTTCAAACTCAACCTGCAAATGTTTTAAAGAAAGAGGAAAAAACAGTGCCAAAACCACACATGTATTACGACTGCTGCCTTGTCCTTCAGGTGGGAATATGATCAAATTTGCAATAGTAAAAATGTTCTAGAGAGTGGGAGCTGAAGGCAGTCTCTGCCTTTCTTTGTCATAATCCAATGCCATTCCATCACTTTAAATAGGTTGACCATATTTCCCAAAGGGAAAACGGGACATGATGCGGGGCTGGCCTGAGTCACTCACCCCAGCACCCCTTCCCACACTGGGCCGGCATCGCTGCTCACACAAAGCCTGCCTGCCACCCTCCACTTGAGCCCTGTCTCCCTCTTCCCCCCATGGGGCTGGAATCACCACTCGCCCCCTCACATGTTCCTCCACACATCACTTTTTTTTAACAAAAGTGGGCATTGGTTGGCAAGCGCAAACAGAACTTTTGCCAAAAAAATTGGGACGGCCGGGACAGGATTTAAAAAAGGGACTGTCCAAGCCAAGATCCTATGCTTCAGTTCTGCTGAAGAACAACAACTTTGCACTGAATACTTGAAATGTTAAAAATGTTTCTTTTCACTTTTCATGTTTCACTTCTCTCTTCTAGCACATTTAAAATGTGAATATTCAAACGGAATAAAGATGGAAAAATCAGAGCAATACAGGGAAGCAATCCAAAATGATACAGAAAATGTGAGAAGAAAGGCCTCATCTGAATGACAATGCAAAATCTGACCTCCTCATCCCCCCCCCCCCGTCACTCTGTCACCCATTGTAAGTGTCACTGACATACTGTGGATACCATTTTAACTGGATCATTCTAGAATTAGTTTGGGGACAGGAGTTTTTCAGTAGCCAATTTAGATTTTCAAGAACAAATATAATTAAGGATGTGTATTTGTTTCTAACACTGAGTGAAACGGGTCATGGGTGAAATATTATTATTAAACATTATTGTTTAGTAGCACCTAGGGATACCAATAAGGATTGTTGACCTAGTGTGTTAGGTGCTGTACAAACACATACGATGATACAGTCTTTACCTTCAGGATCTTACCATATAAGGAAAATTTCAGTTCAAAGGACGTTATGTGGCACAACTTTCAATTTATAATTGTTTATGAGGAGTTCAGATCCAGCCATTCATATATTTGGACTACTCAAATTGCTTTCTCTAATCCTTAAAAGTGGAGATCTGTAACACAGCAATGGACCACATGCTCTCGTATATCTAATAATAGGCTTTACATGATTTCATCATAGAAATATCCATTTGTGGAACTGAAGTAGGGCATGAATTTATTTGTACCATCTGAAGTCGCTTTACTACAAGAAACTTTTAAAAATTAAGGCCTCTACCAATGGTTTTCTACTTTTCTAGTTCTAGTTGCTGGTTTTATGCATGAAACTTGTGCTAATTGTCCTTTCCCTGGCTTCACTTTGCCTCCCTAATGACTCACTAGTACCCACTACCATGTAGCCAACTAAAATACTTTATAAGATCAAAGGATGGAGCTGTCAACATTTCCCATTTGATATTTTGGTATGAAAATGGTCATGTTAAAAAAAGTTGAATAATAAACAAACAAAACCTGTGGGGGAGGGATAGCTCAGTGGTTTGAGCATTGGCCTCCTAAACCCAGGGTTGTAAATTCAATCCTTGAGGGAGCCATTTAGGGATATGGGGCAAAAATGGGATTGGTCCCTCTTTGAGCAGGAGGGTGGACTAGATGATCTCCTGAAGTCCCTTCCAACCCTGATATTCTATAATTCTACTATTAAAAAGTCTTCAACTTTGGAAAAGTTACAGGGGAGTAAAAGGAAATGCAAATCTGTGTAACTCAGCCATTCTGTAACTTTTCCAAGTTGGAAAAGTTTTGAAAAGTTAAAGTGTGGCAGAAAGAAAAAATGAAAACAATCAAAGCAACTAAACTAAACCCTGGTCATCATTCATTTCATCGTGACCAATGGCAAAAAGAGAGAAGAAAATTATGGAAAATTAAAATGCTAAATGAAAAGTTTCAGGACAAATTTTGAAAAGAAGGAAAAATTGTTCCATTTCAAAACCTGCAAAGTGGTTTTCAAAAATGTGCAATTGTTTTTCCAGTTTTCAACCAGCTCTACAAAAGGTAAATATACAAACCATGGCCATGTTACAGATTTTCACCCACTAAGGACAGATAAAGCAATTGTCTCTTGTAGATTGAAAAGAATCCTTTATTTGCATCTTTTCATATATTCATAAGCAAAACTAACTTAGAAATCTACAAGGAAAATGTCTTGGGTAAACTCTTTTGCTGTGTCAGAAGAGAGTGAATAATGTAGGTTAAGAGGCTCTGAGATGCTAACTTCTTTGGGGAAATGGATGATCTCAGTTTCCTCAGTTCTTCACACAGACTTACACTGGAAAGGATGTTTCTTGTGTTGGTACCTTAGGGAAATGGGGAAAGGTAAGCAGATTGGAATTAATAGCTTCAAGATCTGTAAGAAAATTCTGATCATCATACTCTAGGAATTCTCTCTAATAAATATTAAATCCCTGTAGGAAGATTTATTTTTAATACCTACTACATTCCATATAAATGAAGACTTGCAACAGAAAGAGACAAGTATAAATGATATGTAAATCTGACCAGGTAGAAATGCAACATATTCATAGTGCTGACCAGAGGACGACGAATCTATTTTGCAGTTACTTCTGGGGTTTAGATTTTTTTTTTGGTTCCATATTGGAATGAGACCAAAACCCTTGAACCCTTTTAAATATTTTTATGAAAACCAAATTTCATTGAAATGTCCATTTTCAGACCACACTCAAAGCTATGTGTGTCCTAAGGTTTAGAGCAACACCCTGGGTTTGGGGAATGCAAATTCATGGTCTTATTCTGTGTGACTCACAGCAGTTTTTCAACCTAGATCACTTTCAGTCAGGTTAAGGGGGGGGGTCTTAAGCCTGGATATCCTCAGTCCCAGGACAGTGCCCTAGCCACTAGTTTAAAGAGCAGGGATCGGGAACATTTAGCACATGGCCCAACAGGGAAAGCCAGTTCACCGTTAGGCAAATGGGGGCTGCGGGAAGCGGCGGCCAGAACATCCCTCGGCCCACACCGTTTCCCGCAGCCCCCGTTGGCCTGGAACAGTGAACCACAGCCAGTGGGAGCTGCGATCCACCAACCCTGTGGACACAGAAGGTAAACAAACCATCACAGCCCACCAGTGGATTTCCCTGATGAGCCGCATGCCAAAGGTTGCCGATCCCTGCTATAGAGCAGGGGTCTCCAAACTACAGCCCGAGGGCCGGATCTGGCCCGCGGCTTTAATATGTCACCCCCCCCATCTGATTTAGAATTTAAAGCAACACTGACACAGTAGTGGCTTTATGATTTGCATATATTTGCATATGTTTAATTTTTTCCACAGTCGCTTTGGCCCGCGAAGCCCCTTCAAAAATCAAATATGGCCCTCGTCTCTTAAAGTTTGAAGACCCCTGCTATAGAGTATCAATCTTTCTTGCGCCTTCATTGCTAAAAACATTGAAGAATTTGATACATCTTCACAAAATATTTCATATTTAATAAAATGACTTTTTGCTGAAAATATTCCAACCATTCATCATATTCTGGCTACATGTTACTTTTGCTGATGAGTCCAATTTTGCTTTCCAGAGAGAGATTGTCTAAGAGCTACATCACAGAACTTGCCATGCAGCTATGGTAACTTTACATTATCTTCACTTCATACTGATCTGGGACTGTTGAAGAGACTGGGGATAGTAATGTCTAAGTTACAGTAGCCTCCCTAGCTACACCTTTAGGTAGGGCCCTACCACTTTCAGAGTCCATTTTGGTTAATTTAATGGTCATAGGATTTTTAAAATAATAAATTTCACAGTTTCAGATATTTAAATCTGAAATTTTACAGTATTGTAATGGGGAGTAGGCTCTTATGGAGGATTTGGGGGATTTCAAGGCTATTTAGGGGGTCACAGTATTGCCAGTCTTCTGTGCTGTTGCCTTCAGAGCTGGGCAGTCAGATGGCAGCTGCTGGATGGGCACCCAGCTCTGAAGACAGTGTCACCTCCACCAGCAGCACAGAAGTAAGGGGGACAATACCATACATGGAACCCTCACTTCTGCATCACTTGTGACAGCAGTGTTGCCTTCAGAATTGGGCTCCCAGCCAACAGCCGCTACCCTCTGGGTGCTTAACTCAGTGAAATCAGTTCTCTGTTATAATAGCCAGTTTTCACTGACGAGATCAGATTTCATGGTCCATAATGTGGTTTTCACAACTGTGAATTTGGTAGGGACCCAACTATAGGAAGCAACACCTCCAGATATCTTTTCATTTCTGCATCCTCTGGCCCCACCCACAACCTCACTCCAGATGAGCTGCCTTCTCAGAACTTACAGCAGTGTCCTCAGGTTTTTCTTAGTCATTTCTCACAGGGAAATGAAATCACACCACCCTATGGCCACCAATACTGAACTTTCTAATTTGAACTATGTGACTCAGTGTGAAGCAGAAAAACTGCTTAGTCAACCCTCTGTCACTCCAGCTCCAATTAAGGGAGGTAAATTGGAGCTGGGCAGGGCACCTGGCCCTGACTGAGGAAGCTGGAAGAGCTGCTGCCTCTTCAGGCTGGGGCTGGATAAAAGCCCAAGGGATGGAAGCCACCAGAGAAGCTGGAAAGATTAGAAGCTGTATTAGGGGAAAGGCAGTGAGGGGAAGCAGGGAGAAATAGCTTGCCCCCTTTCTCTTGCTGGTAGACTGTAAGAAGGGGACTGTGTGTGCAGTGGAAAGGTAGTGGGGACACTCCTTGTAAATAAAAAAAGTAGGTGAGCACTGCAGCAAAGACTCTATGTGACTTTCTCAGCCCAGCAGGAGCTGGGGGGGGGGGGTCTTGCATAGTTACAAACTAATAAATACACTATGCATCCTAAAGGGTCCTGACACTATCACCAATCTTTTTATATCCAATCGAACAAGTAGTCATCTTTCCAGAACGTAAATGTGTGGTGGGTTGTTTTTTTTTTAAACCCCTTCATTTAAGGTCACTGAGGCAAAATATCCTGCCACAATGTCAGTTCCTTGAGCCCTGCTTAAAGGGGCACAATAATTACTAATGCATTGTAGTAGGAGGTACTGTTAACTCCAGCTAGGCTATAAGATGATTCTGATGTGGTTGCTTACACTAGCAGGAACTGGACGTAGTGACTCTGGATAGCTCTTCCAAACCAGTGTTCTTAAATGAGAAGGGATGGAGACTCTCAAGAGGAGAAGGAACTAGGTTGTAAGACAGAAGAGATCTTGCACGGAAGCCCTAGAAATAGCCAAATTGAGAAAAAAATCTTAGTCTTTGGTTTTGTTAATTAAATCTGAATGAGTGCAATTGACTCTTTGGAATAGTTAGGTCTCTAGCTGACCAGCTTTCCACTAGTACAAGAAGGTCTCAGTCTCTCCTAGTACTAGATTGTACTCTTTGGTCACAGCCTAGTGTGCTCCTAGTCTGTTCCCAGAGGCAATCCACTCTCAGTACACTGGTGTAATTCAGAAATAGTTCTATTAATGTCAATTGATTTACATCTGCTTAAGTAAGATCTGAATCAGCAGACTGCTAGTCTATTTGGCCTTTATGTAGGCCATATAAGAGAGAGAAGGCTCCTTCCACCTTCCCTTCTCACTGTTGACCCATGTAGGTCAGGTAGAATCCAGCCTTTACTTTCCAGAAAGTTTGCATATTATTCCCCTCATATTCTGTCACTATATACAGAAAGGCACAGTTTAATTTCTTCTCCCTGGGGCAGTGCTTCTTAACTTCTCACAATTGGTTCCTTTTGTAGTGCAACTAGGGAAATAAAAAATGTCCTAATATTCCCATTTTTCTTGTTTTACCATGCATACAATGATTTTCATTTTTTTAATTGAAATTGGGAACATGGAACATTGTAGTTCTTGATAATTCATTAACAGGGTTATCTTTAAATTAAAACATTTAAAATAATGAGTTGGTCTCAGACTGTACCTCATAAAGATCAGTCCTCCACTTCTTGTTTCCAGGCTCAAATCCTTCTCTCAGGCTTTGTATACTCTACAAGCACTACAAGTACCCCTTGTAGCATAGTCATTTGCTATATCAACATAAGGGTTTTGTCCACTCACTGTAGTAAACCCCAAACAGGCAGCAACTAGGTGGACAAAATAATTCTTCTATTGATCAAGTGGTATCTACAGCAGGACCTAAGGGCAGTGTAACTACCTTTCTCAGATGTGAATTTGTCACACCCCTGAACAATATCCCTAAGTTTTAACTGCAAACCAGTTGTTGGGGTTTCTAGCAGGAGCTGCTTACTCACTGCCATGTCTCACTATTATCATTTCCCCCATTCACACCATCTATATTAAAGTTGCTTGATGCTCTTTATATGGCAGGCTAGGTGATGTCACCTGGGTGTAGCTCATTCTGTAACTAAAATTGGCTAGCTCCAGCCTTTAAGGGGTGAGCTACACTTACAAAGACCAGTTTTGATCCCCTTCTTTTCACTCTAATTTCCTGAAAAAATTGGTCTGCCACAAAAGAATGTTGGGAGAGTATGCTAAATGTAATACTAAAATGCCTTTTTCCTTAGTGACTCTCTAATTGTTCACTGAGTTGCACTTGTATAAAAACTCCCGCTGCTTCCTTTCTGGGACGGACCCTTTAAATCAGGTAGAGCCAAGTAGCAGTACTGTAGTTCTAAAGTGGCCATGTCATAGCTAACTGCTAGTTTTGTGCCTTTCTCTTCTACACAGTGAGTAACTACTTTGTTTTGTCTCATTTTCCTTTTCTTATTGTTGAAGAGATGATACATTGTGCTAAAAATGTTAGGCTCATCAGAAAAGGTTTTCTTGAGTTTATGGGAATTTGAAGAATGTATTACTTATCTTTTTTGGGGGGAGGGCAGGGGAAGAGGTGACAAGCAGGGGCAATATATATCTCACAAGTTATTAAACTTTAAATTTGTTTTCCTGAATTAGATCTAGTGCACAGGATTGCCTTTCGGTAAGGTTGAGTTTTCACGGCTATCATTACAAAAATTGAACATCTAAGATGTGCTGGGTCTTGCACTCATAATATATATATATATTTTTCAGAGGGTTTACAGAGATTATAAACTCTGATACCGGGTAGCATTTGGAAAAACTGTAAATCAAATAATCCTTCCTGTAGGAATTTAAAAGTTCTACAACTATGACCTATGGTTTTCAGGTTTAAAAACTTAATACCTCTGATTCAGCTCTACAAGTTATGCCGGTTAGCCCTTTAAATTCTATGGGCAGCCCCACAGAGTCTGTGTATCAAGTTTCTGTTGCATAAAAAATTCTAATGAACTGTTTTGTTTATCTACCAGTGGGTCTGCAAAGTGAACTGTTTATCCCAGAATCTGCACACATACACACAAAAGAGGTGGCACCAGTTTTTAGAAGAGTATATTCTGATTCAGATGATGGATCTAGAGTTAATTATAATATGGAATAAACATTTAAAATCTCCATGATTAATTTAGCCCCAGCCCTTGGGGAACTGCAGTTGATACCAGATGCTAACTAGACATAGAGTCATTGATCACTACCCACTGAGCCATCTAGCTAGCTTTCTATCCACCTTATAGTCCATTCAACCAGCCCATATATCTTTAACTTGCTGGCAAGAATACTGTGGGAGATCATAAGAACATAACATAAGAACATAAGAACGGCCATACTGGGTCAGACCAAAGGTCCATCTAGCCCAGCATCCTGTCTACCGACAGTGGCCAATGCCAGGTGCCCCGGAGTGAGTAAACCTAACAGGTATGATCGAGCGATCTCTCTCCTGCCATCCATCACCCCCCTCTGACAGACAGAGGCTAGGGACACCATTCCTTACCCATCCCGGCTAATAGCCATTTATGGACTTAACCTCCATGAATTTATCCAGCTCTCTTTTAAACCCTGTTATAGTCCTAGCCTTCACAGCCTCCTCAGGTAAGGAGTTCCACAGGTTGACTGTGCGTACTGTGCGTATCAAAAGCTTTGCTAAAGTAAAGGAATATCTGATTTCATAACTCAATCTTACTCTTATGATCTGGTCTGCCTTATGAAAGTTGGTGAAGTCATGGCTTAGGTTCTATATTACTCAGTGGACACAACAGTATTGCTATGCTTTAGTTACATGCATCAGATTTCTCTCAAGATTTTGCCATGGTATGCAATTATTGGGCAAGATTCCCAGCTGGTGTTAATTGATGTAACTTCATTCATTTTAGTGTGATATTTGGCTCTTGTTCTGGCTGCTTTATATTGGAGCTAGAAATCTCACTTTGAGGGAGCTGGGTACTCTTCAGATGTAGAGGAATATGTGGGCAGCATAAAGCCATCTTTATTCCACATGCTCTTGGCTCCTGGAGTAAGGGGTGGGCCACACTACTGTTTAGTGATCCCTTATCAGTGGAAGAGTCTCAAGGGAATAATGTATGCTGATGTGACCTAGAACAGCCCTGACAGGTGATCAAACTAGGCTACAGCAGATCCAAACATTATAAAAGATACAGCTCAAAGATCTCTTGGTTCCCTCTTCTCCCACTTTAGAACGTTATGTAGACAGTGAATAAACTCTAGAAAGGATGGTTAAAATACATCCTATTCCCCTCCCAATGATCAGATAATTTTGTTTTTTATTTCATGACTTTTAATGCCCCTGGGGGATATTTTCCCCTAACCAACCCTTATCATGCTTCAATGCTTTAATTAGTTGAATCAAAATAAGATTTGGTAAATAAAACATTTTATCTGTAATGTACTGTAGAAGACCTGCTGTAGTTTTTGTGAAAGTCTATATCCTTAGGTTAAAAAACCCCTGAATGCTACTAATATGTAAAACTTCATACCATATTTATTTGTAGTATCCTGAACTGTAACTTAATCACATAGGGATAGGGACTCAGTCCTACTGTATGTTCCAAGCTGTGCATCTGAAGTGTGTTCTAGCCCATGAAAGCTTATGCCCAAATATATTTGTTTTACTCTCTAAGGTGCCACAAGTACTCATTATTTTTGTTACTCAAAGGAGTTCTGGTTTAACTTCCATTAAAGGGATTGGATCCAGATGTTGAACAGCACAGAAATTGGCCCCAAAGATTGAACATTAAGATATAGATAATTAATTGCATTTTTATTTTATATCTGACTATCAAAGGCATTATTGACAGTTCAGATGATGTTTTATTTGTCTTAGTAGTGTTTCAATATTTGCATGTAGTATTATCTAAAGTAGGTTCAGTGGCTACGAGCGCTAGATTGTGATTCCAGAGTCCTGATTTCTGTTACTCAGGCTGCCATTGACTGTGTGTGAGCCTGAATAAGTCACTTGACAGCTCTGTGCTTCAGCTTTCCTATCCTTAGAATGTGGATATTGGCCCTTATTTACTTTGGAAAGAGCTTTGTGGGCTATGGGTGAAGAGATTTAGAAGTGCAAAGTAATATGAACAGCAAAATGCCGGAGCTCGTGGTCTGGGCTCATCTTCTAGAGACTCTTAACCATGAACTCTGACTCCCTAGGCAGCATATGGGCCAGCATGTCTGAACAAATCCGTGACCATTCCACACGGGGCCATGTGGAGGGAGTAAGTTATATTCAGTATGCTTACCTGTCCAGGGGCAGAGGGAAATGGATGGGGAATGGCCACACTCTGTGGCATGTTCTTCTCCCCAAAAGTGCAACAGTGCTGCACAAAAAGATAGTCGGAAGCTGGTGCTCCCTGCATAATATGTGCCTCCCCTTCATGGAGTATGGTGGGTCTTCTGGGCTCCAGAGCCCGTGGTTCCATGAGACCTGAGGATGAAAGGGGTTCTTTCGAACAGAGAGACTGTAAATGTTCAGCTGGTCACTCATCCTTACTAAGGGTTATCTGCTGGGCATTTGGAGCTCTAGCCTCTGGGCCTCATCAAAGAGACAGTAGAGCTTTAGATGTGAAGAATTCTTGTCAGCAAATGATTTGTACTCTGTTTTCCGATTAGGATCCTCCTTGTTTTCAACTCTTTCAACTATACTTTGTTTAGTTATCATTAGACTAAGGATTAAACATGAGGAATCTATGGAAAGATTTCCTCATCTTTATCAGCTTTGCCACAATGGGAGTTGGGGGGTGGGATGGACTCCCACAAAACTGAGAGGACGAAGATTTTCTCTAACACAAAATATAACTTGTGTTAGTCCCACAATTCTATTAGTCCCCTGTGTTAGGACTATATCGGTCTTCAGATGTAGTAAGGATGATGCACAATAAGACTTCTGGAAGGAACTTAAATTGGGTCATATTCCGAGGAGTATGGGGTACCCCTCAACTGCATATGAGCAGGTGAAAGTAAGTCAAATTTGAAGTCTTTTGAGGAAAAATTACTTATAGTTGATGAGCTCTTAAAAAAAAAAAATCCAGCTGGGCCTCGCCCTCAGGGCCCAGCCTATTAAATGGAAATTAATGCTGAGACATGGTTATGCTGAGCCTCACTCTGAAGTAATGCCTAAAGGGATGTAACACTCTTTTTAATTCAATTCTCCTTTCCCTTCCTTGTTTCTTTCTCTTTTTATGTGTTATTTAATCAGATGTTTAAGGAAGTTTTCTCACCTTAGGTTAGGTGATTTGGGGCTTTCCTTGACATTCTTACTACTTCCCATCACCTTCGTTATGTTCTTAAGTCATCAGTTTTAGAAATTGACCAGAAAGATGTGCAGCAGCCAGTCAGATGGATTTTTCTTTTCATCTCTATTCATGTTTCCCTTTCTACTGAATTCATCTCTATTCACATCTCCCTGATTTCTTCTCACTGTGGGGTCAGATGGTGGGACCCATTCTCATTTATTCAGTTTCCTCATTCTAGCAGTCCCATTGTCCTCAATGAGTCTGCTTGAGTTAGAAAGTGCAAATTGGCCTGAGTGAAGTTTCCAAAACTGTCTTTTTAGCATTTTTTTTTTACTCTGCTGTATTCTCACTGTTCTTACTTCAATTTCTTTTCATTCAGATTCTATTCTCTGCTTTTCTTTCTTTATATTTTTATTTTTTCTCGGTTACCCAGACATTGAGATGTTAACAACCCCACTGAATTTTGCTTTTCATGTCACATTTGTTCTGTCCCATCCACTCATTGGATTTGTCATTCTCTGCTATCCCCCTATTATATCTTTAACTACTGAGGTAGGGATAGAAGGGTTGGCAAAGAGCCATGATCTCTGAAAGGAAGCTGAAACATAGATAGTGAAGCTGGAAGAGGGATCATTGGTAGATGCTGAGCTAAGTTTGAATAGGCTTGTTTGTCCAAATAGAAATAGAGTCCACAGGCAGCAACCTTCTAATTTAACTGAGAGTCACAATACTCCTTTCTCCTAAGTGTGTGTGTGTGTGTATATATATACATTATATATATATAATGTTTGAAATTTTCAAAGGTGGGGATTTAGCCACATAATGGCCGTTAACTGCAATGGGAGAGAGGTCTCTAAATCCCTTAATTAGTTTATAAAATTGCTCTTTTCGTAAAATTTTATTTCTAGTCACAACAGGGCAATCCCACTGTCAAAGTTCTGAAGTATCATCAAGGCTGAAGGATTGTTGAAATGTATCAGAGGGCTCGCATGGGCTCCACGTATACAAATAGTGAAAGAAAATGGTCCTTCAGCTACGTGACAAACTAGTGTTATGCTGCGTAACTTCCTGAATTTGCGGGTGGGAAAAAATCAGAATTCATCTGCTGGAATGTAATTGTTGGTTTAGGGCAGGGGTAGGTAAACTTTTTGGCCCAAGGGCATTCAAAATTGTGTGGAGGGCTGAAGGCCCCGCCCCCTATCTGACCCCCATCCACTTCCCGCCCCTGGACTTCCCCCCTCAGAACCACTGACCCATCCAACCCCCCCCCCTTCCTTGTCCCCTGATCCCACCTCCAGAGATCCCCCCAGCTCTAACTGCCCCCCAGAACCCCATCCCCTATCTAGCCCCCCTGCTCTCTACTCTCTGACTGCCCCCTCCCGAGACCCCCACACACACTAACCACCCCCCACCTACCCTAACCACCCCGCCCCCACCTGCTTACCTGCTGAGCTGGGCGCTGGCCCCATGGCTCGCAGTGCTCCGCCCGCCCCAGGCTGGGAGCGAGGGGCCCCAAGGTCTGCCGCGCTAGGCTCCGTCCCCGGCTTGGGATCACAGGCCACGTGGTTTGCTGCGGTCACCCCAGGGGAGGGTGTGTGTGTGTGTGCTGGCTGCGGGCCGGCTGTCCCAGGCTCTGCTCTCGCGGGCCGTAGTTTGCCCACCCCTGGTTTAGGGTCAGAGAACATATATTTGGATTGAAGTCTAGTACTTCATTTTTCCAAAGGTGTAAACTGAAAAATCTTACTGCAAAATAAATTACAGAAAGAAAAAAAATAAATATTGCTGTGACTCTCACATTCAATACAAACCCTCTCTTTTTTGTAGAGCCCTTTCTGGACATCATTTCACTTGTTTCCCTTCCTTTTGCTACATCTATATTAGCAAGTGAAGTGGTGCCCATTCCATTCAGCTAAAAAGAAAATCCAAATCAACACCATATCAGACCTTAACCTCTAGCCAAAACCTCAAGGAAACTGGGCTGTGAGAATACAACATAATCTCTTCTCTCCGCAGTCCTTTTTTCAACATATTTTGACTTTATCTGTAACTTCAAAACCAAATGTCAATTTCAAGCTTGCATGTGATTGTGAACAGGGTTTCTTGGCAATGACCAACTGATTCTAGAATCAGGGTGGTAGCCGTGTTAGTCTGGAATAGCAGAGTTAACAAAGTCCTGTGGCACCTTAAAGACTAACTATAAAGTTTTGAAGCATGAGCTTTCGTGGGCTAATACCCACTTCGTCGGATGCAGGCAGTAGAAGTGTTCACAAACAGGCAGTTATAGAAAAGTAGGTAAGAGCCAGGGGGGAGGTGAAAAGGTTAGTCCAATTAAGCTGAGCCAGCTTGTTATCTCCGATCAGGGAGTGTGGATTATTCGTCTAGCATTTGAATGGGGTGTGTGGACATGGAGAGATGAGAAACAATGTCTGTAATGAGCCAACCATTGTAGATCCCGGTTCAATCCCAAAGTGTGTGTGCTGAATTTGCAAATGAATTGAAGCTCTGCAGTCTCTCTTTGCAGTCTGGATCTGAAGTTCCCTTTCTGCAGAATGGTGACCTTTAAATCTGTAATAGTGTGTCCAGGCAGGTTGAAGTGTTCCCCTACAGGTTTTTGTATATTGCCATTCCTAATATCTGATTTGTGTGCATTTATCCTTTTTCGTAGGGACTGTCCAGTTTGGCCGATGTACATAGCAGAGGGACACTGGTGGCATATAATGGCATATATGACATTGGTAGATGTACAGGTGAATGAGCCAGTGATGGTATGGTTGATCTGGTTAGGTCCTGTGATGGTGTTGCTGGTGTAGATATGTGGGCAGAGTTGGCAACTGATTCTAGGTACCTCTGTTCAGAAAGCCATTCCCACATCCCTTACAGCTGACCTGGCATTACAAACTGCATCAGCCACATAGAGCCAGTATCTCTCTTCTAGATTCCAACATCTGCTAACTTGATAGGTCAACAGAACAGTTCAATCTAGGATTTTCAGGGGTTAATTTTATTTGTTAGACATTTTAATTTTGAAAGAGGCTCAGTTCAGTTGGGGTAACATGTTTGGTTGTTTTCCAGGACTGAATTTTATCTAACATGAACCCATTAGCACCCCAACACCAATCCTGGGAAATGCACTAAGTGAAACACATTACATTGACAAGTATTTGGAATTCTACATAAAAGATACAAAATGTTGTTGTCTCCATGGTGTTGTCTAAACTATTTTATGCTTATTGGGGTTTTTTTTGTGCTAAGTCAGAAAAGAGAGGGTGGTCTTCTGACAAGGCGAATCAATTCTTCATTAGGGTACCATCCAGAAACACTGTAATAAAAAAATCACATAAAGTGGGCCAAGGCAACAAAAACAGGGATAATCATGCTGACCCCCTTTATAAAAGTGCTGTGCTCTGACCTGAAGTGGCATGGCTTCACTGAGTGGTGTTGTCAGCAGACTTGTTTCAGCATATATACATATTGAGCAATCTATAATTGTGTCAAACATCCATTACAGCTAAAATATGGCTTGATCCTAATCCAAGTTGACTGATTTCTGACAATGTATTAACAATAGTAAAGACTAGCGAAAATACCCGGTGTTGCTCGGGTCAGTCGGAGGTGGGGAAGGGGCAGACAGCTGAGCGAGTGCGGGGTCCATTGGATGGGGGCAGAGAGCAAACCTGACACCCCATCTCACCCCCCCCCGACCAAACCCGACACCCCCACCTCACTTACCCCTCGACCAACCCCAACTCACATTTTCACCCCCCCACCCAAACCCAACACCCCCATGTCTCCCCCCTACCAACCCCAACACCCCCTGACCAACACCCACACCTCACCTCCCGTAGACCAAACCTGACACACCCACCTCACTTTCCCCCCCAACCAAACCCGACACCCCTACCTACCACCACAAACAAACCCGACACCTACACCTCACTTACACCTCGACCAACCCCGACCCCCCTCCTCACTCCCCCAACCAAACCCAACACCCCCACCTTACCCCCCCACCAAACCCAACACCCCCTGACCAACCCCAACCCCCACACCTCACCCCTCACCCACCCAGACACCTTCCCACCCACCCCCAGACCAAACCCAACACCCCCGGCTCACCTACCCCCGACCAAACCCGACACCCCCACCTCACCCCCCCCGACCAAACCCGACACCCCTACCTCACTTACCCTCCGACCAAACCCAACTCGGGTCCATCGGAGGTGGGGAGCGGGCAGATAGCTGAGGGATTCCAGGGTCCGTCGGAGGTGGGGAGGGGGAAGAGACCTGAGGGATTCTGGGGTCCGTTGGAGGGGGGAGGGGCAGAGAGCTGAGCGAGTGCGGTGTCTGTTGGAGGGGGGTATTATGACATCATAACTATGTCACCGAGAACAGCAGCTGCCCAGCTGATGATTGGCCTTTAAAGAATTTCACCCCTGGGGGCGTCAGAGGTGAGATTTGAAAAATTTTCGACTCTTACAGTCATTAGGACCCCAAGACCTTTAACTGTACCAAATTTCAAGTTTCTAGCTCAAACGGTGTGGAAGGAGTAAGCATACATACATACACCATACACACACGCACGCATACACCATTTGACTTTTATATATATACTAGCAAAAGGGCCCGGCGTTGCTCGGATCAGTCGGAGGTGGGGAGCGGACAGACAGCTGACACCCCCCGACACCCCCACCTCACTTACCGTCCGACCAAACCCATATAGATGGATATAGTATAAAACAGACACATGGACTCTATTAACATGGTACAATTCTTATAATTTCCTTAATTTAAGTTGCACAAGATACTCTTAAAATAAACTGTTAAGAGATTTGTCAGACAATCAACTATGACACAGGAGGTGAGAGAAATGTAACTTATTCTTGATTCTGAGTGTAGTGTGTACAGCATTTGATATACACCATTCCTCTTTTGTGTTAAAATGATCTATATGTATGCCTCAGATGACATTATCTGTTGATTTTCATTGTCTCTTTGATTAGCATAAAAGGAATTTTTTGCCCCTAAGCTGGTTGGCATGCTTAAATAAAGTCTGATATATTTTTGGGTCTCCAGAAATGTCTTTAAACACTTGTTCCAAACAATCTGCTTTACCCCTATTTGGGAGTTGGCTTTGGCTACAAAAGGAATTTTAAAATGAAATGCCACAAAATCCAGTCCAAGCCTTCTCTCCACAAGTATGAATGCCCCCAGGTTTCCACTGTGATGTCTATCCAGCTTACTCCCTGGGTCCTCATTCTTAGGAGAGCCATTTTCACCTTCTATGTGATTGAAATAATGATAACAAGTGATGTGCCTCAATGAATCATCAGAATACCTCTATTCCTGTCTTAAAGGGAACAGAATCTATAAACTAGGTGGTATGCCGGAGAAAAACACTGTCAGGTAGTTAGGCTTCTCTCTTCTTTAACTGGGCCTGGCCTACTGACTGAAAGCATAATTTTAGGAATTCAGCAGGCAGTAGAAGTGAATGAAAAGACTAAGTCTCCTATTGACTTTGCTGGAACAGGACAGGTCCTTAGAACTGATAAGAAGTTAGAGAGCATCCTATGTTATGGTGTGTCCTTTCACCCTATTTGCTTTTAATGCTACAAGGAAAAAGTTTGACCCCTTCTTTGTCAAAACTATAGAAAATGTAAAGAAACTGATTGAAATCATCAGCATAATAAATTCTTAGTAAATTCACAGTTACTATCCAGCATCACTTTCTGATCGGCCAACTACCCCTTTTTAAGGTTATTTGGAAGGCTTGAAGGCTTTTGACAATATTTTTTGTCTTAAAGGGAAGGATGAGTTAAGAAAAATAGCTGAAATCTTCTGTGGAATATTATGCCTTTCTCTTATTTCCAAACAATCCCCCGCCCCCCCAAAAAAAGTGTTAAATAAGCAGAAAAAAGTACAGCGAGCTGTCAAGGGAATAACTGCAGCAGAGTATGCCCTCAGAAGCACACAAAAATCATGTTGTTTTATCCATCGAGGGATCTAATTTTTAAAAGAGAAGCAGAAGTGATGACAAACCTTGTGTCAGATAAAGTTCATAGTAGTTCACTAAGGTTAGTAACATTTATGATTGGTTAAGCTGACCCAGACCTGGTGATAGGGCTTGTGACTTTACTGTATATAAATGCCAGTCAGGCACCACAACATGTGACAGTCTCCGAGGCAACTCCGGAGTCATCCAAAGTCATGCCTGTGAAATCCATCTGCAACGCTTACACAGACAAACAAAATCATATCGTGTTTGCCATATGAGGGCATTCCACTTAGTGAAAAGTTCTGCTTAGTAACTTTCTGTGGGTGACTATTGATGCTGAGCTTAGTGATGGGGTGGGAGAGAGGAAGTAGATCTGGTGGAAAACAGTAAGGCATTATCTAAACTATATTAAACTATTTGGGGCAAGGAGCATTTTTCCTGTGTTTGTACAGCACCTAGCACAATGAGCTCCTGATCCCAGAGTTGGGTTACTAGGCAATGTATCTAATGTATTGCAAAAGTAATTTGATATATGAATATGGTGACAGTATCCGATTATGGACATTACATTATCTGACCCCCAAAAAGAAGCTTTTACAGATGATCCAGATTACAGATGATTCAGGTTTACGATGCTTAACTCAAAACTCCCTAGTTCTGTTAGCTCATGTCATTTTCTAGTATCGTTACATAGGAAATTTCTTAACATTTAAATCCTCCCACTCTTAATAAGCCTATGCCTACTGCCTAATATTGATAAGACGCTGCACTAGCTCTGGATGCACTGATATTTTTTCTTGTTACAGTGTTACAATATGTGGGGTTCCATTTTCTGTCCTTGTGTGTTGCTTGGGATATGTACTGTGTTCTGGTATTCACTCTACAGTGTATTAAGTCATGCAATCCTTTAAATTTACCAGCAGGAAATTGAAAATATATTCAATGAATATGCTTGATAAATTTTTCACTACTTAGACAAATGCAGTACTTCATCAGAAAAGTCACTTATGCTTGTGCGCCTTGATTTGTGGTACGTTGCTTACGGATATGGGTGTAAAATATGTAAGAGAGAAAGTCCTTGAATTTCTTCTGCTTCAGTTGCAACTCTATTAATAGAATGGACAGAGAATTGTAATGCTTCATTGCTTTTTGGCTGATGGAGGAGAATGCAAGGACCTTCTTACTTTCAAAGTGGCTTTGAAACAGTATTACCAGCAACAACACATCAGAAGTTCAGCACTGTAAAGTACAAATTTGTGGTGTTTGTTTAAAAATAAAGTCAGAAAAGTGCAATTTTTCCTTTTTATCAGTGGGAAACTTGGATAACTGGCTCTGTCAGTCTTCTTCCCCAGTTCCCACAGCTTCTAAATGACAGGTGTCATAAAAATCTAATAATGAACATGCAAATTAATAATCAAAGATCTCTGGTAATAGGCTGACTAAAGTGGACAGTGCATAGCCTTGCACAATAATAACAATGTTACTTGTCCAAGTGACACACAAATATGTGATTATATAAGGTTACCAGTAATTTTACAGCAGGTGAATCTCCAATCTACCTGAAATATTTGGCCTGACCTTGGTGAGAGCTTATCCAGTGGCATTCCCGTGGATTACTGAAGTCCTGCAGTTTCCCCATTAAGCCAAATTAGAGAGCTCTGACCACTGCAATTTGCATCATAGAGTTCATTATGATTTGCCCTACAGGTGATTCTGTATGTGCCTTGTTACAAGAGATATACAACACTGAGTGAGAATTGTCCTGCAGACAACATTGTCAAACCATACCCATTTGGGTCCAATATTGTTACATTTTCAGGGTTGGGCAATAGAGATTAAACTGTGTGCCTTCCGTTAATATTGGTAGGAAACAAATGATTAAATATTCACATAGCACTTTGAAAAGGAATTAGCATGACCGTTATCGTACTCTGAAACAATGCATAAATGTAGAGGGATTTGAAGTCACTTTAACAAAGTGCCTCTGGTTGCCCCTAAAGAAGAAAACTAGCCTGTTATAACCGGACAGCTGACTAGACACCTGCACAAATGATTGAAATGTACATTGTAACTATAATTAACATATTACAAATGGCCATAACGGTGCAGCAGTTCTCAGAGCAGAATTTTAAAATGCTTCATTGGCACAGTTCTCTTTTCCTTCCTTGCAGCAGGTGATGTACATCTCTCCATTTGTTGACGGAATGTTAACCTAGGAAGAATCTTTGCATCTTGCTATTGTTTGATTTTAACTCTGTGTTTTTTGTAGCAGCATAATATCTGATGTCAGCAGAAAGGAATGCACAGTTTGGGGATTGCTGGTCTAACTAATCTCTCCTACATAGCCAGCAGGGAGAACTGATGTATTGTTTTTGGTGTGACTCACTAAAACCAAGGATGTTTATTTTAATAAGTTGGAAGTAGAATTATATAAATATGAGGTTGAATATGAATGACTCTGTGGTGTAGTAGAAAGGTTTGGTCCACATGAGTTTTGGATTACTACATTCTGAGCAAGTTCTGCAGGCATTAACAAATAAGTGATATTTAGTATCTGTTTGTTCTGTTCTGTATAGTTAGGTTTGGTGTAAATAATAATAATAAAAAAAGCTACCCAAAATAATCAATAAAAGAAATTAAGGTGCTTTTAACAATTTAGATTCCAGATGCATTTAAGATGCTGCCATAAGTAGATCTCTCTGAAGTAATCTAATGTTGAGGTGATAAAGGCAAGATGGTGTGGTTTGCATTGAAAGGGGAAAAGCGGCAAATCTCTAACCAGATTCAAATGGGAAAAAAAGTCTGCAGCTTAATGTCCTGGCAATAATTGAAAATCTTACCAGACTACCAAATTGCAAACATACATAGTCTATGTTTATGGGTGGAAAACTATTCTTGGAATGGTCTCAAATTTCTTGGAATGTTTTGGGGTTGTTTTTTTTGTATCTTTCCACCTGCAAAGGCAACTGCCTATGTTGCTATGACTCCAGTACTCCAAAAATGGTCTCTAATCATTTACTTTTTTAAAAAAAAATGTCACAGTTTTAAACTGAGGTTTCTCTTGTTTTTTCAGGTTAGGAAGTGGATGCCATGTGTACTTTTGGGAATCTTGGAATTTGCCATCCTCTTTCATTACAATTAGTGATAAGGCAGGCAGAGTTGTAAGAGATTTGTTTTTAAATTGGACATGTATGGAAAACAATGCTACATGCTGAGATTTCATTTGTTCCCATAGCTCCAGATGTCTCTTAAACTAAGTCTGTCTTGAAATCTGCCCCTCTTTCTCCATCTCGCCTGTCCTACTATACTTCCCGAAGGCATAAAGTTCCTATGCATAGCCTGGCAGAGCTGTGAGACATTTGAGTTTTAACTTGATATATTTTTAGCTGTACAAAGCATGTCATTGGTCTAGCACTGAATCTTTACTGAGTTTCAGTCAGATGTAATTTTGGAGAAAGTTTTCACATTTTGGGGACTAGAAGAAAGATTTCTCTGACAGTTAGGGGTTTTGGTTTTTGTTGTTTTTGTAAAAAAAAAACTGTTGAAAGTTGCTTAGGAGTTTAGCATTTTAAAATAACTTTCAGATCGATGCTTGGCCAAGGGCCACAGGGAGATCATCAGAGTTGCATGGTAATCCTGTCCACTTATGTGGCATTTGCACACACAACTTATATTTATATATATATATATATATATATATATATATATATATATATATATATATATATATATATATATATATATATATATAAAAAAACATTCTTCCCTCATTATAACAATTGGCCATATTTGGGCCTAAAATAGCAAACTCTGGTAGCTTGTCATACAGTAAAGTGAAATCTCTAACCCCAAAATAGAGTTGTTTTTCTTTGTGATGTTTTACAGATACCTGTCAGAACATACACTCCATATTATTCATTTACCATGCCAGAGGAATTAACTTTCAAATTGAAACCAATCCAGCTGTGATTTCAATTCTAAACAAAGAAGTACATGCCTTTCCAGAAGAGTCAAGACTCCAGAGATTTCTGTATTCTATTGGTAACAAAGTGTCCTGTGGCACCTTAAAGACTAACTAAAGTATTGGAGCATAAGCTAATACCCACTTCCTCAGATGAAAGCTTATGCTCCAATACTTTAGTTAGTCTTTAAGGTGCCACAGGACTCTTTGTTACCTCTGCTATTCCAGACTAACACGGCTACCTCTCTGATTCCTGTATTCTATTGTAATTGCAGTTGCTTAATTGCACATCAATAAAAGCTGAGCAAAAATGATAAAGAACAAAATGATTCAATTGTTATTATCATTAGGAAGATTAAAGTGGATAAATCCCCCAAAGTAAAAGAAGCTATAATTTTTTTCAAGAAATCAAAGCAAGAACAATTCAAATACAATAATTCATGGAAAATCATGAATTCTTATCTGACCTACCTCAACTCTTGTGTTTTCAAAATGTGTCTATGGTTTTTTTTTATAAATTGTCTCTTGTGAGGTTTCATTTTCCTGCTAAATACTAATGATCCAGCAATAGAGATGGTTTATTACTTCTTGACAGAACAATTTTCCACTGGACCATGTCCATTCTGTTGAGAGTTGCAAAAGAAACTAGGCAAGCAGCCCCTGGTTCCTTGGTAGCCCACCTAGAAGCTGGGTTAGCTCCTAAATGGCCCAGTGGCTGACTCCCTAGTGAGCCTGTCAGCCTGCCTGTGGGTTAGAGGCAAGCTGTGCATGGACTTACCTTGCCAGCCTGGACATTTTTAAAAAATCCATGTTGGTTCTTTGAAAATGGAATTAAATTTTCCATAGGACAGATGCTTTTTTTCACGCCCTATTTGTTCTGGTTCTTAACAAAAATAACAAAAACTGAAAATGTTTTCCACAGGATGGACATTCCAGTTCCTGCCGAGCTATAGCCATCAACAAAAAGAAAACATCATCTTGTAATATTTTAGCATTTCTGACCTAAGCGCCAGCTGGAATCAGGAAGTGCAGAGGTCTGTTAATTTGTAAACTAAGATATTAATTAAACTGTTCCAACGTCAGAAGCACTGGACTGTATTTGTGAAATCCATGCAATCTACTGTATTGGAATATGCTTCTAATCTAAAATTTAGCTTCCAGGACTTCTTTCCAACAGTTCCTATTGGTACCAACGTGTATTATGCATAGGCAGGATGTGTGTGTTTGAAGAGCAGGATTTGAATGATGTAGCTCAACTATGGTCCTGCAGGGTACGAAGCAGAAGCATCGGGATATGACCTAGAGTATTGTTTACATTATTTACTTTTAATAGCTGTGGCTGTTCAGTGTACATAAGAGGGGAGATTGCTTTGGCATACTGATGGGAGAAAGGATGAAGGGGGAGTGGGAGTGAGGAAAAGGAATACAAAACCAAAGGCGGGGGAAGATAGAAAAGAAGACTGAGAAGAAGCACTACTGTGGATGTAAGTAAAGGATTTAAGAATCATGATGATAACTAACTGAACGTGAGCTCTCAGTGAGATGCTGGGGCTAAGAGTGCTAATGCAATCCTTGGATATACAAGTAAAGGAATATTGACTAGGAACAGGGTGTGGTATTGCCTCTGAAAATAGCATTAGTGAAACAATTACTGGAACATTGTGTCTTCAAGGTCTGGAAAACCTTCTGGTATAATGAGAGGTTGAAAATGCTCCATCTATTTTTGCTTAAAAAAAAATTAAGAGGTGATTTGATCATGGTCAGAAGTATGTACATGGAGAGAAGATTTCTGATAGTAGAGGGCTTTAACCTAGCAGGTATAGGCATAAAAAGAGCTAATTCCAGGAATCTGAAGCTTAACACATTCAGACTAGAAATAGGTACAATTATTTTCATGGTAATTACATATTCAAACAGGTTACCAAGGGATATGGTGGATTCTCCATCACATGAAGTCTCTAAATCAGGATTGGACATCTGTCTAAAAGTTATGCTGTGTCTCAATCAAACATAATGGTTTTGATGCAAGAAATGATGGGTGGAATTCTATGTACTGTTAGGCAGGAGGTCATACTAGGTGATTATAATGGTCCCTTTTAGCAAGCTTACTTAGAAATGTCCCTGTTTCTTCTGCTTGGCAATCCTATTCCCATCTCCACCTTTTTCAACTCCCCTACCACTGTACAACAAAAGTTACCTTATCCTTTCCCCATCCGCTACAATGCAATCACTGTTCTCCACCATCTAGTCTCTCCCTGATGTCACTGAACAATCCACCACTTTTGAATGACCATATTCAACTGACTGACTCTTCACTCAACACACTTAGCAGAAGCCTCAACCCTCGTTTCTTGGTCCCTTTAAAAATGTTCCCTAAATTACCATTTGAAATCTCACCCTAAAGCCCATATCTCCACAAACTACTACTTTTAATTACCCAGGTAATTTAACCTTGATCATACATGCTTTATACCCCTGTTAGTCTTTTTCTGTCCTCTCTCCAGAAAATGCACAAAGAATCCCAACATCTATCTGTTTCCTCCATGAGGATCCTGTAACATGTTAAGACACCTACCTGTGAAATGCCTCCAGAATTTGAGAAATGCTTAGCTACTCGTTAGATTTAAAACAAAGAATCTCATAAATTAAAGAAATGCTTTTAAAATGCAGCAAACTCTGATTAAGCATTGACTAAAACTGCTTAGAAAAATATAAATGCTTCTTTGAGATGTATGTTGAAGGCAGTTTGGGAAACATCAAATAAGTTGTTCAGAGCAGTAGCAATTGCTAGTTTCTGTCTTGTGACCAATAGATTTTTTCACATGCAAAATAAAAAACAAACAAAAAAGCCATCCTTTAAATAATCAGGATAGTTTCATTTTGCAAAGTAAATGTTTAGCTAAAAGCTGAAACCTCTGACTAAAAATAACCCTCTCTTTATGGAAAGAAGAATGAAAGAGTGCAGGACACAATTGAGTTTAACAGAAGAAAAAATATACTGACTGGTTACAGAAATGGAAATGCTTAAATTAGCTTATTCTGCTTGGGGTATGTCTACATAACAAATCTAAGTCGACCTATATTAGATTGGCTTACAGCCACCACGATAATTAATCTGGTGGTACATATTCACATTACCCTCCTTGGGTTGGTGGTGTGTGTTCTGACCAGGAGCATTTCCACCAATTTAAGAGGGGAGTGTAGAGAACTGAGAGCCCAGTGTCTCTGCTGTGCCAGGAGCTTGACTGCCTCCCAGCCTCCCAGTGGGCTGCCCCTGTTCCCTGCTGGGAGAGGGTGGAAGCCACCTGGAACTTCTTGCACCCACAGTTCTGCGCCAGGCCCAGGGGAAGCTGTGAAATTGACAATGTTGCTTGACTCTTGGTGGAGCGGGGTGGGGCGGGGCGGGGCGGGGCGGGGGGGGGAGGGGAAGGGACCTCAGGTTTTTGCCCTGGCTCCCAGCCAGGAGCTAGGAGAAAATTGGGATCTATCTGGCCGCTTTTTTGTCAGTTTCATGGCTCCTGCTGTGAAATTGACAAGACAGCTGATGTAAGGGACCCAGTGTCTATACAGACACTATTTTGCCCTAGCTGCACTGATATAAGCCTTATGCCTCTCATGGAGGTTGGCTTTTGCCAGTGTATTAGGGAACTTGCCTGCCTGGGAGGAAGGCTGTAGAGTATATACTGGCCTAATTAGGTTGATATTAACAGCCTTACGTTGACCTGTGTAGTGTAGACCAGCCTTTTAGTATTTGCCATTTCACACCTATACTTCACCATAAAGGACTCTACAGAGGGTCAAACTCTGATCACTTTACTAACATGAATAGCTCCATCAATTCCACTAAATTACTTTCAATTGACTTGTCAAATGATTACAAGCAGGATTTGGCTCAGAGTCAGTAAACACCATCTGGTACAACTCTGCCCAGATGTGTGAGCTAAAGAGCTCCCTAGACTGATTCTCAATGCCAACAGCTGGAAGAGAGCAGCCAATATACTTAGTGCCTTTTGCTGCTTGGCTATTAACTGCTACTGCACATTTGCTCAGTTAATAGAAAACTTGAAAAAGTACTGGTGATTGTGAGGATGTTTAATATTTTTCTCATCTTTCATATTTGGCAGATGTTGGTTGAAAACAATTAGGCAAAAAGCCAGAAGACTAAAAATGTCTCCAATAAATTATAATTAAATGAGAATCCACATTGGATATCTTTTCTGATTAATTATCAAACAATTACCTAGTAATGAATCTTCAAAGCTTCTCCTAACAGATGGTCAGAAAGTTTTTAAAATATATTGTATCATGGTTAATCGGCAAAGTTAATATTCATGGTACTTGCAGCAATCAACTTATCCTCTTGTTATCGAGCACTGTACAAGTCTCCAGGATCAGGTGAACATTAGTGATTCTCTCATCTCTTCCTCTGTTTGGGGTGATCTTGGGATTCAATGATTTTGTGTGAAAGACTTCTAAACTTGTAGCTGTACTGCAGTTTTAATTTCTCACTTAGTGTAATTCCAGTCATGTCACTTTAAAAACACTCTAGCACAACTTCAGGCCTCATTATCATTACGTTTCACATCCAATTATTGTAGGAGTACAAAATTACTCCCTGTAGGTTGTCATTCTAGGTGATTATAGCTACTTGTTTTATGTGAACTTGTTTTATAATTAACCCCTTCTGGAGCTTCCACTAAAAATAAGCATACATGTTTGGATTTGCCAGATTATTTGCATACTATATATATATATATATATATATATATATATATATATATATATATATATATATATATATATATGTATTATACATACATACATACCAAAGGTGAATTTCTGTAATGATTTGTATTTTAGTTTCCACTTTGCAGTGCCAAATTCTGTTTACCTCACTGAAGTGAGCAGTTTTGTTCACTTCAGTAGGTCTACCTAAATGATAAGGATCCAGCAAAAATGTTTACTGGACTTAATAGGCTATACCAGACTTTCGTCTAGAGCATTTGTGCCAAATGCTGCTCTTTGCAGTACCCTTGTCACCTCACTGAAGCTGTGGAGTAATATGGTTGTAACTGGAAGCAGAACAGATTCCTTTCTCTCTCTTATGTTGGAGTTTGTAGTTGACATTGTTTATATTGTGTATAATTAAAGCAATCTGTTTGGCTGATCCTATGCTATAAAGGCAATAGGTGTTTTTCAGGTGTATAGAGTTCAGCACTAAGCCTCCTTAGTGAGAACTGTTCAGTCCTGCTTTGTAACAGAAATAAAAATACATGAGGAATTTGGGGGAAGATCTGCAAAGATTGCTTCTCCCCCCCCCCATCCAAACTCAGTAGCATTTCTGAGAGGCGCGGGGGGGGGGGGGGCGAGAACGTGGCTTTGATTTTCTATTCTACTTTTAGGCCAATGGATGGGAAGGACTGAATATTTTCCAATTTTAGACATTAATGGTAAACAGTGTCATCCAAACATATTAAATAGGTTAGTGAAGTGAATAGACTTCACTGTTGCTGGAAGCTGCACCATATGTTCCTGTGGCAGTTTCTTATGTAGAGCTGAAATAATCAAAGCTTTTGCAGAGAAGTCAAAAAGGATCATATAGCTCAACAGCTAACTTAGTGAAAAGAAATTCTGAAATCTCAAAAGTTGTGTGAAAAACAATTGTCATGTTCCAGTTAGATCCTTTTAGAATTTCAGTTCAAGTGAGTTGCCATTTCAACATTTCAAAATCTGAGCTGTAATATGATACAAAGCATTAACCAAATTAATATAGACCCGACTGTAACTGGCCAATCAGTGGTTGTGTGGGGACTGGAAGGAACCCCCACCTTATGCTACTGTCCCCATCCTGGTTTTGCAAGGTCCATATCATGGCCTTGAATATTTAGGAACTCAGTTGTGTCCATAATGTATATGGAAATTATATTTATTAACAAACTAATTCTGTTCATAATACACTCTTATCCCACTCTTTTTCAATAACAGTGATTCAAAATGTATTCGGACAATGTTCAAGAAATAAGATGAGTAGATGTTTGGATTATACCTCCCAGATGACTCCTCACGTTCACCTCATTAAGGACCAGCTATTGTGCCTTCTAGGCAAATGCCTTTGTGTGTGATAGGGAAGGGAACAAAGACTGAGGAGCAATCCACTTAAGGGCATCACAGACAGTGTTCCTTAAAGAATGCCTCCTGGAGATCCAAGGGTGCACAGGTGGAAAATGCAAACAGTTATTCCCCAGGGACCCAGGGCTCTGCTCTACTCTCCAGCCCTTTGTGGCAATAATTAGGGAGCAGTGCCTGAACTTCATTGACAGCAGGAACCAGGATTCTTCCTGGTCACTATGCAATCCACACAAGAATAAGAAGGCTTCCCCCTTCTCTGCGGTCCCATCTCGGGAACTACCAGAATCTAGCCATCAGTATGGCAGTACTAGCATTCTTTAATATACAAATAGTGAAGGCTGGCCTGACTGGTGAGCATGGAAATATTTTCATGTCTATAATATGATGTAAAGCTTTACAAAAAGTGAAGCTCTACCACTGGTGTTCCATTACATCAGTCACGCAGTACATATAGTCAGTGGGATGTCTTCATTCCTTATCATCCTTTTAATCAACATTTGGCTTTTAGAAAATCTTAAAACATTAGCTGGAAAATAATATGTTGTCTTCCAACTTATGATGGAATATCCTAATGGTCTCTTTTTGCCATTTAACATGACATAATAGCCCTATCACATAGCATGATTTTTTTAGCAATGTTTTATTTGTGAAAAATAAATCTAATGCACTAACTGCATTTAACCTAACTATATTATTGAAAATTCAATGAGTAAGATGTCTATGTAATTCATAAAGACCAATGGACTAATACTTCATCTCTGCACTATGTGTTAGACTGTTTGTTTCTTACTATTGGTAAGTATATGACACACAGAACTTAAAATCTCAATAGGCAAAACAAACACATGGAGGAAGAAATTGTCCACATTGTACATACAGCAGTTGTGTTCTCCAACAACTCTTCCCATCCCCCAAGTTTTAGCCATAAATATATTCCTCGGTGAAGATTACTACATGTCAAGTTTGAAATTCTAGCCATTCTTGAGTCCTCTGTAATGAGGGAGGGGGAGAGGGAAAGCAGAGCACCCTTACAGTAATTAGAAAAAGTCGTTCAGCAGAGTTTGTTCAAACTACATAAAAAACAAAATGTTTAGCTGTAGACAGAGCTCAAGAGTAGAAAATGGTATATATTTCATAAAGGAAATGTGGGAGTTAGTGAAACTATTTAAAAGCATAGTACAGTAAACCCTTGATTTAACGGACCTCGATTTAACAGACTTCGGATGCAACGGACAAAATTTCTGAGCAAGCTGATACATTCCTGATCCATTTCTGGCGGGCTGGCTCCCGGCTGCCGCCCGGGTCACAACAGCGGGCGGGCTGGCTGACGGCTTTTCTTCTCTTGAATTATGTCTTACATAATAAAAAATCTCTGCTGAAGTAACAGAACAAAACCAATTATTGGGTTGAATCAGGCAGCATACACACTTTAAACCAATTCTTCAATCTTTGGACACACAAATCCTCTTGAATTCAGTGATAATTTAAAGTGTGCTTTTAAAAAAAAAGACTCTACAGGTCTGGTCCTTTTCAACCTACAGTGTGTTTCTTAGAATGGAGACTATATACATAATATATGAAAATCCTAGAAGATAGTATTTAAAACTGTAGCAATACTTACATTTTCCTAGTTTTTTTAAAAAATACACAATATATTTATAAGCAGTTCAATATGAAATTTTAAAAGAGCTATTTGGAGACTTCATTCATATCCAAAAATATTACAGCTGCAATGTCCCAAAGAGGTAGAGGCTGTAAATAATTTTAGCTGCCGCCCGGGTCCAGGCAGTGGGCAGGCTGGCTGACGGTTCCCCACTGCCGCCCAGGTCCCAGCAGTTGGGACCCGGGTGGGCTGGCTGACGGCTCCTGGCAGCCGGGCCCTGGACGGGCTGGCTGACGGGTCCCGGCTGCCGCCCAGGTCCCAGCAGCCGGGACCCGGGCGGGCTGGCTGCCGGCTCCCGGCTGCTGCCCTGGTCCAGGCAGTGGGCGGGCTGCGGAGCTGCCGCCCCGACCCTGTGGCTGGCGGGCTGCTGCTCCGACAGCTCGTTTTTTTAATTATTTTTATTAAATAACACACTTTTTCATTTAACGGACACCCCCTCGCCCGAATTAGTCCGTTAAATGGAGGTTTTACTGTATATTAAGGTCACTGTCAGAGACCCTCTATCTTAATACTGTTACTTCTGGCTTTGAGTATTTGTGTTTAATATTGTTGGTTGTTTTTCAAGTCAAACTTTGTGTTTCAAAGTTAAAGTTTTAACTTTGCACATTTTCTGAAAATCAGACATTCTCCATCAAACCCAAGTCCATCAAACCAAAAATGAGGGTCTTGTTGTCACTGAAAATGGTAAATGCATTTAATCTCTCTCTTCCCCTGTTTGGGTTGTTCAGCTCTTAAAAATAATTTTTGGATGGGTTGAGTTTTTGGCATATTTACTTCCCATTATGATGAGTTATCTCACATTCTGGCAGCTTATTTTGTTATGTAAATGATATGAGAAGCGTCATGAAATCATAAATATTTATGGCTTCTCAATGTCCTCAACATGTGGTGCTAGATTATCAACTGACCTAAATTGGCATAGTCCCACTGAAGTAGCTGGAGCTATGCTAATTTACACCAGAAAAGGATCTGGCCTATAATAGTCACACTTCTTTTGACTTCCAACTTTTCATCAAGGTGCATTTGTCCTTTCATTAAATAAAATTAACCTCTAAGTAAGTTGCTTTTCTTCTCTTGAATTATGTCTTACATAATAAAAAATCTCTGCTGAAGTAACAGAACAAAACCAATTATTGGGTTGAATCAGGCAGCATACACACTTTAAACCAATTCTTCAATCTTTGGACACACAAATCCTCTTGAATTCAGTGATAATTTAAAGTGTGCTTTTAAAAAAAAAGACTCTACAGGTCTGGTCCTTTTCAACCTACAGTGTGTTTCTTAGAATGGAGACTATATACATAATATATGAAAATCCTAGAAGATAGTATTTAAAACTGTAGCAATACTTACATTTTCCTAGTTTTTTTAAAAAATACACAATATATTTATAAGCAGTTCAATATGAAATTTTAAAAGAGCTATTTGGAGACTTCATTCATATCCAAAAATATTACAGCTGCAATGTCCCAAAGAGGTAGAGGCTGTAAATAATTTTAGTGGGATGGGTGGTAATGAGTTATGGGTAACTGAGCTAATGTATACTGGATACTGTGAACTGAAATGCCATTTTGTGACCATATTTTGTATAGCAGGAGGAAATAGGAACAGCATAGTAAAAATGAGACTCATTTTGATTGAGTCCCTGTGAAAATGTTGTATTAACATTCTTTAATTTAAACCCAAGTGGCCAGAGTTTGCTGCTCTGCTCTTCTTCTATTACACTGCATTGCAGATTGCATCGCCAGCTCCAGAAGGATCACTCCAGTATAAGGGGAATGACTTCTCTGAACCATAGGTCCCAGGCTGCTATATCAGCTCCTTGGTACCACTGGCAGCTAGTAAAAGCTGCGAGAGTATGTTTTTACTGAAACCTGTTCTCTTTGACTTTTAGTCCTGGGATGTCTGTCTCTGTCCTTGACTGTAGGCATTCTTTCACGTCCATTATCTCCTGATGCCCCTATCTCTTTGTTTCTCCTTTGGATTATCTCTTATCTTCCCCATTTCTTTATCATGACACTATGTTGAGTCCTTTTCTTCTTTGCTCAGAGAAAATCCCTCTTTGGTGTCACCCTTCCCTACAAGCACAGATCATTCAAATTTAGGGTGGCACATGGACGATCTTGAGAGAACCTGCTCTGTCCTCTCTGCTGGGCCTTCTCTTGCTGGGAGTATGGTACACAGAGATGTAGAGTATAGAAACACAGTGGAAGCAGCTGCTATTTGAAGTAGTAATGCTAGCAGCACCCCAGGCAGAAAGGGGCCAAAGAAGTTTGGCCCAATGGGGCAGGTCATGTAACTCTCAAACTCCATTAGGAACAAATGGAACTATGCTGATTTACATCAAGTGAGAAGGATCCGGCCCATTTGGTTTCTCCAGCTGACGGCACTGTGCAGAACATAGATGGGGTCCCTCTGATTATGAAATATTAATAAAGGGGTCTTGTCAGGCTCCTCCAGCACATCACAGAACAGAGAGTTGAGGAGATGAGTGGGTTGGATTTTATCTACTAGATGTTCCCCCTTCACTAGACTTTTGTATGCAGTTTTGCTCCTCTGAGGGTGGTTAACTGAATTTCCTTCTGTGCAGAGATCCTAAAGTAGGCCTACATGTGACTTAAGGGTTGCACAAGGTCTTATGGTGACCCTTTGCACAGGGGGGTAATTTTGCCTTTATTTGTATTCTTGCTGCTATTTGCCTTGTGGTTTTACATGCAGTTCTGCTTGGACACTGCAAGTAGTTCTTCTGCAATATTGAATTGTGAGAGCAGATGGGTACAACACATGATAACATATCAAGTGACATGAGCATGACATGCCAACTCCAGAGTAATCAAATTTCTGCACCTGTTAAAACTATATGTACGTATGTGTCAGATGTCAAAATACCAGTAGTGGTATTTACTGGTAAAGACAGATTGATATTGTCTGATATTAAGGGCCTTGACTCGGCTCTATATCTGTTTTGGGGGAGGGAGGACTTTAAAAATGTTTCTTTCCCTCCTTAGTCATCATTCTCATGAGAATACACTCAGTACAGGTGATCATAATGGCATTACTTGTTAAATGGTTAAAAAAAAAAAAAAAAAAAAAAAAAAAAGCTTACAACAATGACAAGTATTTATTTTCAATGTATGTAATGTTATTTGTCCTGTGCAATATGTGTGCTCTTATTCTTAAGCCAGTTACTACTTTTTAGGGGTTTTTTTGGATAAGCATGGAGATGATTACTTTTTAGTTTGACCTAATATGTAAGTATGGATTCTTTTTTTTTTTTAAATCAAAAATAACCCCCACCTTTGTTGTACCAGTTTAGTTAGTGGTTAAATATACATATTCCACCAGAAATTAACTAATGTCTATATCCATAAACTTCTCACAGGAAATATGAGCTGTATTTCTATTTGGACAGACTAAATGTAAATGCTAGAACTTATTCCCCTCAATGATGACTAGTGTCTTGGAGAAAAGCTTTGTATCATGCTATAATATAGTATGCAATTAAAAATGTTCAGCAAGAAATTACTGAACAGTTCTCCTTCAGGACATTGTTTCCTGCTGCTACTCAACTGGGTTTTATGCAGACTTTCATAATAGCTAAGGACATGTAAATGAAAGTGTTTAAGAATATGATATATGAACCACATGTTCATATAAATGTCCCCTTAAGGCTGAGAAGTTGAGATGAGCAGCAACAATGTAATTACTTATTGTTAGATCTATCTGTGGTGTCTGAAATAAGAGAGCGCTAAGTCAAGTAGCAGTACAAAACTATCTTCTAGAACAGTGGTGTGCAAACAGGTGGGTGTCTCTCCTAGGAGAGGTGCTCTCAGGGGAGGGGAGAAACTTCCCCCTTTAGCCCTTTAAAAAAACAAATGTACAAATAACACTTTTCACAGAAGATTTACTAGTGCGCCATAGTCACCCTTTCTTCTGTGCCGCTGGCTGGCTGTTCTTGCTATTTGCGGTGAAAGGGAATATTTTTTTAAAATATCTGTTTCTGTCCTGCCCCACAAAACAATTCCCACCTGCTCCTGCATTGTTTGTTGAATTTTTATCCCACTCCTGCTATTGTGACAGTGGGTCGTCCCACGGGATCTCAGTCCCACTGCAGGGTGTTGTCAGTAGCTACCGGTGAGGTGCTTTGCTCTTGTTCGATGATGATATCAGTTGGCTGCGTGTGTGTTCCCTCTGTGTGCTGCCCCAGCTCTACGCAGATAGCTGACACAGCAGACCCCGAGAGAACCCCCAAAGACCACAGACTCTAGTAAGGTACGAAGGCACCCAGGCCAGGTTTATTGTCAAATGAAACACAGTCTCTAGCTTCGCCGGATTAGAGATTGTTGCAGGGGGCTTATCTCGTTGCCGGGAGAAACGAGACCTCACACAGGTGGCTAGTTGGAAAGTGGTGAGTTTATTGAGGGGAGCGGCATTTCGTGCTGGGGGGCTTATCTGCCAGCACGGCCGCAATACAAGATGACTGACGCGCCTGGGCGATGTCCAGAGAAGCTCAAGGAGGAAGCCCAACTCAAAGAGGTGTGTCAGCACAGATATACTCATGCTCATTTGCATCTTATACATACTCATCTCATTAATAGCAAGCAACAAACTGATTGGTTAACACTTGTTGGTTACGCAGTCTTGCTTTAGTTTCTCCATTTGGTTTCCCACGCATTCATTCTCACACAGACGGGGTAAACACTCATGCAGCTGGGAACTGGTTCTCAAACACACAGATAACAGCAAGGTCATTTTCAGATAATGCTACTATTATGCACTCTCCTGGAGTTGACTTAGAAGCGTAACTGCACTTCTTAGAGATTGCTCGTCACAATGTCTTCTGGTCTTAACATCTCTCTCTACGCTTCTAACGAGACTCTAGGGAACAAGAGGGCAACACACACAACGGGGGCACTGAGTACTAAGGTGCCCCCTCTCTCTTCTGCACACACACAAGGAAAGGGAGGGTGAAGGAGACAAGCATCAGAAGCACCTGAGGCTTCCCCTGACTCCTGGCCCCCTACTTAGACACACACAAAACTAACTACAAAACAACACAAATACTCAAAGCTAACACTAGCTCTTCTCTCTCTTCATCGCTTTTTAGATGACTACAGCTTCTGCGTCTGTCTTGGAGCAGCTCATCAGACACTGGCCAGGTACGGGGGGAGAGTGGCCTCCGCGATCGCTGTTGCTTCACTTTGCACTTGTGAAAGGAGGTGAACAAGCACAGATTACAAAGCGGTCTCTGCCTCCCACGTGGGGGGAGGCAGCTGTCTGGTTCTCATAGGCTACAGCATTTAGCTTCTCATCTCTGCTGTACCCATCCAGGGAGTCAAGGGTTAACTCTGCAAACAAAATGACAAACACAAAACAAGGCGGGCCGCCGGCAGCACACCCTGGCGTTGGCTAGCCAGAGGTGTGCGGTCGTGCTCACATCTAGAGAGCTTGGCCCGGACTCAACAATTGGACCAGGTCCTCCTCTATCTCGTCTGGCAGCTGATGTACTTGCATTCACATGCCGATGGGCTCCGGGCCCTGCTACGCTGACTCTTGGCAAGGGCCATGCAGGCCAGGGCGAGACTCTGGCCCTGTGCCTCCATGGGGCGCCCCTCTGTCTGCATCTTGGCGCTTGCTCACGTGGATTCCAACTGCTGGGGGGGTGGAAGCTAGTTCACTCACACACTTGTCTGCTGCTAGGTCTTGTTTGTAACCAGGTGGCTTCACAAACTCAGAGACAAAGATATTATTAGCTTCGTCTTCTCTTCACGCTATCAGTACTCTAAAGCTGGGCTCTGCAATCGGTTTTTTCTTTTAGCACTGTTTTTAAAATCAGACTGCTTTCTGCTTTTTTTTTCTTTTCTTCTTCTCTTTGCTTAGGGAAGAGGGGGGCTGCTGGGTGGAACACAGCTGGACTTACTGGGCAGCTGGCTAGCTCTTCGGCTAATTGATAACATTTGGCTGTTTTCTCAAACTCATAAAGGTATAACACATTTTTAAAAACACAATATGATTCTCTCAATTCTCTCTCTCTCTATGCTTGCAGGTTGATACTGAGCACGGGGTCGGGGTAAACCTTCCCGCTCCCCGAGACTGGGGAGAAACTTCAGATGTTGCTAATCTTAGGTCCCAGGGTCTCTTAATGGGCTGCTGTAATCACTCTGACCTGGGCAATGGAACGGGCTTTTGCTCCTACCTAATTAAAACGGGCTTCGCACCTGCCTTCTGGAGTCTGTTGACAACACACTCTTCCGCACTTCACTACGGTCTCCCATGTCGCTGTGGCTTCTCGCACTTTTGCGGTCTCTCTACACCTGCATGGCTCCCCACCTCTCTAGACGGTTCTCTCATGTCCCTGTGGCCTCCCGCACTACTGCGGTCCCTCCACACTTTAATGGCCTCCCGTGTCTCGAGCGGCTGACGTGCTGTTTCTCTCAAGGTTACTCTCAGTCCAAGAAGCTTTCTGCTGCTAATTTTCACTTAATCACTGCTTCTAGAGATTCCATCTGGTTTTATCTCTCGCTCTGTAGGCAGCCGGCACAGCCTGGGCTCGATCCTGCCTATTTTTACCTTCTGCCCTTGCAGAAGGCTCCGCTCGCCTGGGACTGATCTTGCTTTCTACTTTCTAGAGCCTCTGCCGCTGCAGAGACTCTCTTCCTGGGCTCGGAGCCAGGTAGACACAGCCACGCCACTCACTCATAGCGCGCCGCTCCGTCCCAGACTACCAGCTGGCTCACGACCGGCACGCACATGCACAGCCGGCCCCCCCATTGCTCTACCGGGGGCCATCCTGGTCTGCGCTGCCGGGCCGGCAGCCGCTGCTTTACTTCCTCTGCCTTCGGCCACCTGTGGGGGTCGTCTGCCCCACCCTGCTCGCTGCGCCATTGTTGCAGGGGGCTTATCTTGTTGCCGGAAGAAACGAGGCCTCACACAGGTGGCTAGCTGGAATGTGGTGAGTTTATTGAGGGGAGCGGCATTTCGTGCTGGGGGGCTTATCTGCCAGCACGGCCGCAATACAAGATGACTGACACGCCTGGGCGATGTCCAGAGAAGCTCAAGGAGGAAGCCCAACTCAAAGAGGTGTGTCAGCACAGATCTACTCATGCTCATTTGCATCTCATACATACTCATCTCATTAATAGCAAGCAACAAACTGTTAACACTTGTTGGTTACGCAGTCCTGCTTTAGTTTCTCCATTTGGTTTCCCACGCATTCATTCTCACACAGACGGGGTAAACACTCATGCAGCTGGGAACTGTTTCTCAAATACACAGATAACAGCAAGGTCATTTTCAGATAATGCTACCATTATGCACTCTCCTGGAGTTGACTTAGAAGCGTAACTGCACTTCCTAGAGATTGCTCGTCACAATGTCTTCTGGTCCTAACAGAGATCAATAGGTCTGCTGGTCGCTATGTGCTCCCCAGACAATGGACTCAGCTCAGTTAGTGACAGGACACGCCACTACCCTCTAGGCTGGACAATGATGTGTCCCCCAGCTCCTACTTTTATACAGTGCAAGACCAATCACTTATGTCTCCTGTCACATTGAGGTATAGTCCCTTGCCTCATTAGGGTGCTGTCTCCCCTTTTGATCATGCTGGTTATCTATCCATCATGCTGTCCTTTTCACCCTGTCTCTAAGGTGCACCTGGCTGTTCCTTGTTATCTCTGTGTAGTGTCTTCATATCGGGATGTCCAGGTGCCATCTTGGCACAACTTACTTATATTATTAGTGTGTACTTTCTTAGAAGCCCTTTGCTTACCAAGTTCTGCAATTAGGGCCTGCCTCTGGCTCACAGCCCAGCTTTTTGTTTAGCAGTGCCTTTGCTTACTTTGGTTCAGGCTTCGGGCCTCAGACTAGGCCTCAGGCCTCATGCTAGGCCTCTGATACAAGAGTTTGTTTCAGGGCCGCACCTTACCACACAGGGTAGATATTCATGACCATCCAAAACATTTCAATAATGTTGATAGATTTATTTTCAATGTTTGATAATAGCTGATAATATATTAAAGATAATAATTTAAAAATTTATATAAATAGAAAATTCTAAACAAAAGGTTTCATTTCCTGTCTGAAGAAAATAGATCTACCTTTTCCCTATTTAAAATAATGTCAAAATTCACCCGTTTCTGGAAAATGTTTTGATTTCAACCAAGCTGCATTTTTGTATGGAAAACTGCTTGACTTAATTTTTTTAAGCACCTCTATTGTCTCTCATTCACCTGTACAGCTACAGGTTCTTCATTGCTATGAAGTAGTTACTTTAACCATTTTTCATAACGTGAAATGAAGCTCTGGAATTATTTTAAATGTCATAAAAATAAATACATTTCTAACACAAGATACTTAACATGTGTTTCCTTGGGACTGGGTACAGTGTTGCTATTCTGGTTTACTTCTATCATATATTGGCATGTGATCGTTTTCCACCTGTGGAATGCCTCCATGAACTGCCACAGGTGCCAATGCCTCTCCAGGCACTCTTAAAAGGTTGTGGCTCTGAAAGCTATAATCTAGCCCTCTATGTAAAAAGGGCGCCTAGGCTGTTATGTTAGTTGGCTGTTATGCCTCTGAAATCTCTTCGTATACATTTTATTAAAGGATTGTCATTTAGATGGCCTTTCTGTTTGATGTTAAGCCTTATACAAATATTTAAATCCTAATAAACAGCTCTTGAAATCATCTTGCATCTGTCTGAGACAGACAGATGATGGGCACAGATTTATACCTGTAGGGCAGGGATTCTCAACCCGTGGGTCGCGACCCCTCGGGGGGTCTCCGGCCACCTCCCGAGGGGTCGCGAGCTGCTTGTGCCGCCGAAAAGCCGCCGCCGGGATCACTTCCGCATCCGGCATCATGTCCGCCGAAAAGAGTCATTGAATGCGAAGTTAATTTATTCGGCGGCTTTTCAGCGGACATACAAGGGTCCGTGGCGCCGAGGGAGAAACTAAAAAGGGGTCACGGTTCTCAATAGATTGAGAACCGCTGCTGTAGGGTATGTTGCACAGCATATAATTGTTCCTCAAAGTAGATCTAGGACCCATCCCAATTATCTCACCGTATGGCAACATTTCATGTTCTGCGCTTTGCCTCTTTCATGGAAATTTGCTTGAAGCAACACTGAACTGTAATTAGCCAATTCAGATTCTAAGGCTCAAATATTATTGACCTCTTCTCCCTCCCACTATTGATTGGCAACGGTGGGTTTTTAAAAAATTAAGGCACCGTAGGGTATAACTTCTAATTACATTCTCAAAAAACCCCTCTCTGGCAGCAGTGTATGCACAAACTATAGCCTGCTACCTCCTCTGTTGGTACAGTTTTGCTGTGCTAAGGAGAGGATGGGGATAAGATATGGTATGGGCCTGTGCTGGACTCATTCTGTCTATGAAAGCATTCCTTGTGGATCTATAGCAGGGGAGGGAAAACAAGCCTTGGTATTGATATTCCTAAGGAAACATAACTTTAAAAAAAAATTAAGCCTTTTCTATACATTTTAAGGAAGCAAAAAGGGAGACAAACACATTTTTCAGACAAAGCATCTCTTCCCCTCACCCCCAATTTCATTTACTGACTTCCATGAAACAATTGTTCTGGAAAAAGGTAGCATACTACACCTGCCACTGACACATCCTGCAGCACACACTGCAATATAGAATTACTGTGTGGTGGCAATTGGGCTGCTACTAATTCAGAGATCCTCCAACTTCCTGCTGAATCATCTATACCCCTCTGGTAAACCTATGGAATTTCAATTATTTACTTATCTGTCCTATTATCCATAGGGGCGTCATTACAGCAATATTTACAGCTGTCACAATAGCTAATGTGATCTAGAGATAGCAACATCACTTGTTGATGTGATGTGACATTTTAATAGCAGTCATAATCATGGGTATATAAGTCTGGAGAGAATATTTGTACTCCCATGGAATTTGTTTTTATCTTGCTACCAAAGGCTTCAAACTTAGTCCTTTGTAATAATGCACTTTACTAGAGGCATTAAAGGCTGTTTTTAGCTTTATCAGCAATTTAAACATTAAACCATTTTATCTGCCTCACAAAGAGGAAAGGAAACAAAGGCAAGGATATTTTTTTTCTGCAAGTGAAATAGAGTATCCAATGGGAGGGGGAAATAAAATATAAAAGTGCTGTAACAAGATGAAAAACAAATAAAATCAACATGAAGAGAGTAAAATGCTGAAACAATAAGGGGAACATTGATGAAACACAAAGATTTATGTTGATGCAAAAGCAGAACAATTACAAATGCACTTCAGTGTTCATGATGCACATTTCTTAATGTGCTTTTCCAGTTACTTTTGATTTTAGTAAGTTTGTGTTTGTCTATATTTCACCAGATTCAAATCAAATTTATAATCCTTAATACTATTCTGAAAGGAAGACTCTTCAGTGTCCAAAGGCAAGGTTTCCATGTGTAGTGTTTTGGACATTTTGTATAGCTCATCTCAAATCTTCTCTTCAACCTCTTAATCATACACAACACTCCAGAGATCATAAGCAAACTTTGAGGTTGGTTATTTTGGGGCAGCGAACAGTCCTTCATTTCTCTTTCTTAGCAAGTAATTCTCAGATGGTAACACAGCAGACCATCGCATTTGCTAAGCTCTTAATCTTAATGTCAGCCAAAGCTTCACCAGATGAATTGAGGTTTGACTTTCACAGTTGTGTGAATGTTTGCACTATAGACGGTCACTTGAGATACTGTAGTTGATTGTTATGTCTGGCTGTGACTGGTGCATCAAAAAGCAAGAAATAAAGCCCTTGTGTGACTGTTCAGTGTGAATGAGTTGACAGATCCATCCAGGAAAGAATTAAGCGAAAGGCTTCAAATGAAAAGACAATGAATTTATAACAGGATTATACAGCAATTTTAATCAAGTTTAGACAATGTCAAGCTGAGAGCTCAAAGGAAAACAAGAGTGTGCACAAAGTATTGGCATTTATAATTGGCTATCGAGACTTCAGCATTACACAGGAATTGTACAGTAGAAAAAGAATTTAATATAGTTAGAAGGACTAAGGAGGATTTAAATTTATTTATATGCTTGACTAGTTTTCTTAACTATAAACTTAAGTTGCCTTAGATCTGGCCTCCACTACCGGGAAGATCTATGCTTCTGTAATTGATGAAGCAGGGATCAATTTAGCACGTCTAGTGAAGACCCATTAAATTGACTGCAGAATGCTCTCTGGTTGACCCTGGTACTCCAGCTCTCCGAGAAGAGTAAGGGAAGATGACTGGAGAGCATCCCCTGTCAACCCAGGGCAGTGAAGACACTGGGGTAAGTCAACCTAAGCTATATTATTTACATAGCTGGAGTAGTGTAACTTAGGTTGACTTACCCTCTGTACTGAAGACAAACCTTTACATTGTTGACATCCAGCCCTGCAGTAATTAAGTCCATCAGGTGTGCCCACCATCTTCATTCACAGCACTTATACTGATACAGAGATCAGTGCACAGTTTTTTGGGGATTGATTGCAGTGCATAGAGTTTGGGGGATTGATTGCAAGGTTTCATGGGACCAAAACATTGTTGCAAGGAGGAATTGGAACATGGCTTCGACCTCCCATGATGCCATTTCCTCCCTCTCTCCCTACCCTACTATCAGTGACAAACAACCCATTCTCTTTCACACTTTTTTTAAAAAAAGTCTGCCTTAGCCTTACCATAGCCTAAGAAGCATAGAGCCTACTCAGCTGTGCACTCTTGTTGGGAGCATTACAAACATCTCACGCCTTATCCTGCAGTGTTTTCAGAGCCAAGAGAGGAGCTGCTGCATGGAACATTGAGATGTCATTCAAGCAACCCTTCTGCAAGCCATAAAACAAAACAATGCCTGACAGTTGATGGCAGTGGCACAGAAACTGAACATGGTGGAATTCCATTTCTGGTCCCAGAAAACAAGCACCAGCTTGTGGGATCACACAGTTATGCAGGTATGGGATGATGAGCAGTGGCTGTAGAACTTTCAAATGTGGAAGTTCATTTCCAGGAACTATATGCAGACCTTTTCCCAGCCCTGAGGCACAGCGACACTAAAATGAGATCTCCTTTGATAATGGAGAAACAAATGGTCTGATCGCTCTGAAGAAGCTTGCAATGCCAGTCTGCTACCAGTCAGTGGGAATTAATTTGGAGTTGGTCAATCCTCTGTGGGAGCTGTTGTGATCCAAGTGTGCAGGGCCAATAATCAAATATCGCCACTATCTAAACCCATGGTGTAAGAGTGGGGGTACCCCAGCCTCTATGCTCTTGAGTACAAAGACTGGGACTCTTTTTTAGCCAAACCACTCAACTTAGCTGCTTCCCAGCCAAATTAAGTCCCTACACCCCGAGAAACCCCCCTTTTACCAGTGGGGTTCTTGGGGAACCATGGCTGCCACCATCCGGGTGTACTTCCAAAACCTTGGAGGGGCCCCCGGACTTCCCCACCCTCCGTCTCTCTACCTGAGAGCCGGACCCTTAGAGGCTGTTCCCTTCCCCCTTCCCGGATAAAGGCAGAGACAGGCTCCACTCCCCAGCTCCTACCCTGAGTTGGTCCGTTCCTTACCTTCTCCCTCCCCCCCTCTCTTCCCAGCTGGGAAGCAAAGGAAACCTGAAGGGAAGTAAACCAAACGTATTTAACTAAAAGCTTTAATAAAGAAAGAGCATAGAACATAGATACAGTACACTTCACAATCTAGAATTCTCTACTTATCTGAAATGGACAGTGACACCCAGATAGGCACAGACTTGATGCAAAATCAGAATATTACTTACATTTAGCTAAGTAGGAATATAAGAAGGAAAGTTGAGCCATCTCCACAGCTAGAGATGCTCTCGGACCCCGGCCCCTGCCGCATGACCAGCAAAACGAAACTGACTCTCAAACCCCTCCCTCCCTCATGGCAGGGAGCTCTTATGTCACTTGTTCTCAGATACCATTAACTCTCTCCAGCACTTTACACTTATGACACATGTTATGCTGGCATCTTGAATACTGCATGCAGATTTTAAAAAGATGTATTGGAATTGGAAAAGTACAGAAAAAGGCAACAGAAATGATTAGGAGTACGGAACAGCTTTCATATGAAGGGAGATTAATAAAAGTGTTGGGTTTTTTTCAGCTTGGAAAAGAGACGACTAAGGGGGGATATGATTGAGGTCTATAAAATGTTGACTGTTGTGGACAAAGTAAATAAGGAAGTGTTATTTACTCTCTTATTGTAACACAGGAATGGTGGGTGATCAAATTAAAATAATATATAGCAGGTTTAAAACAAACTGAAGGAAGTGTTTCTTTATACAACACACAGTCAACTTGTGGAACTCCGTGCCAGAGGATGTTGTGAAGGCCAAGATTATAATAGGGTTCAAAAAAGAGCTAGATATGTTTATGGATATAGGGCCATCAATGGCTATTAACCAGGATAGTCAGGGATGGTGTCTCTGTTGGCCAGAAACTGGGAATGGGCAACTTTTATACTGACAGAGAAGCTCCTGCAGCCAAAGTGTTTCAGATTAAATTATTCATTTGAGTTTCAGCCCTCTTCTCCACCTCTCCCTCGCTTAAAATGTTCCTTCCTACTAAACTGCTAATGAAAAGTGTGTACTTTGCTGAATTTTCCAGGATTAAACAAAAAAAAGTTCTCTGTAAATTTCCATATTACCACCTCTCTCCCAGTGGACATGATATATATATCTGGAAATTCCACTGTGTTTACTGTTACCTTAATGAATCTGATAAGCCATGCTTTTCTTTTACCAGCCACTACACCTAACTTTGAGCTAGTGGTAATCTTCAGAGAATCCAGGGGCATATTTCTGTTTAGTCAGTGACGTGTAAGTTATCTTACATAACCTGATTCACATCAGGTTTAAATGTTTAACAATTTTCACAGTAATCCATCATTCTGGATGTCATCTTTGTTAGCTGTCTCCTTCAAGCCCAACTCTCCTCTCACTGATGTAAATCAAGAGCAATCCCCATTGAAGTCAGTGGAATTGTAATGATCTAAAATCTATTTGAGGAGAGAATTGGTCCATTCCTGCCTTTGACTCCCTCTGACAGCTGTCTTAAACTGAACATGTAGAGAACCAACAGAAGCTAAACAATACTGACAGAGTAAAGGGACACAAGGTACAAAAAGTCAGAAGCCCTGCCGATCGATGTGATGATGATTGCTTGTTTCTTGGCTCAGTGATATAGATAGGCCCTTATTGTTTGTGGTGACTGTAGTTTGTATGGTCTAACTTTAAACTAATAAATTGTGGGGTTCATGAAACAACACAGCACCCAGTCCTGTAACCCCTTCATGCACAAAACTCCGACTGGACTCAGTGGCAGTTTAGTGTTCAGACAGCTTGCAATACTGGGCCCTGAGTTTATGAAGAGGATTAATTTAGGCTTCATGCTGCTGTGTATTAGCAAATTACATGAAGTGATGCACACTTCAGAAATGTAAATCCTTAATGTTACTTGTCATTTAATGTCTACGTAGTTAACAAAGGAACTCCCCCCCCCCCTTTGAGAGTCTGCATAGCAACTACATAAGTAATTGTGCACCCAAGTGTGGTATAAATTTTAAATAGCTACACCATTTAAGAACGTTCTCCTGTAATTGTTACATGTACAATCTATGAAATTATATGTTTCCTGAATGGACAGTGATGAAATGTGCCAGCAGTTTAAATGCATGGCTGAGGATATGGCACTCTGTCAAATGTACAAATCATTGAAGACCTAATCTGAAAAAATCATTCCAAAGACATTGAAATTTCATAGTGCAGCAACACATATACCTCATGCTTTCTAAGCTTATGCTGTTCTGACCCTTAAAAAGATAGTATAATCTATTGTAGTCCCAAATACTTCAGTATCTCCATGTAATATGTAAGGACACTTGGGTAAGTTGTGAGAACTCTTTGAAGTCAAAAGAGCTATGTTGACTTACAGGCCAGATCCTCAGCTGGGGTAGCTTTTCTGAACCCATTGTGCCAGAGTCAGGCCAGATGGCTACAGGAGAATGATCCTATTGGAATCCAGGAAGTGCGCCCACCCACTGCTAAAGAACCCCCTCTCCTGGCCTAAGGGGATGTCCACGAGACCTGGAAGCCAAATAATTCTGGGGGACAACAAACAAAAGAACAGGGACAGGGTCAAACGAAGAGAGCCTAATGGGGACACTGAGCACCAATGGACACTGCCCAGAGGAACTCTGCCCCAGTTTGTGAGTGAAAGGAGGATCAGAAATAGGCCCCACAGTCACAGGAAACTCTGTCAGCCAACCTCCTCTCCCTGGTTTTGTAGATGGCCAGTTTGGCCAGGGCTAGAGAGGAGGTACCTACCCCACAGATAGGTAGTGCATAGATCAACAAGTGAGGGGAAAGTGCAACCAAAAATACAGAAGTATATCTAAGAGGAGCCAGGAGAGGGGCTGCAACGAGGCACATTTGAGGTAAATGTGCACCAGGGTCTCCCTCACACTGCAGAAGGCCCAGGTGTCCGGGATGGGGGTAAACCATGCCAAGTACACGCTTGTGCCCACTGCTCCATGAAGGAGCTGCCATCTCTGACTCCAGCTCTGGTGACTTCTGGCACACTGAGGGGGAGTCTGCCACCCCTGCAATGGAGCTGGGGGTTGTGTAGCAAGGGCTCCAGGAGGAGATCTGCCCCCTCGGTGGCCGCCCCAGACCTGGTCACTGGGAAAAGCTTCCAGCTACAGGAGAATGATCCTATGCAGATATATTAGCCCCAGACTAAGCAGGTCCCTTTCCCCTGGGTAAGGTAATGGGGGAGGGTCCAGAACAATCAGGAACTTGCTGGAACCAATTAAGGCAGGTGGTCTAATTAGGAGACCTGAAGCCAATTATGAAGCTGCTGGAACCAATTAAGACAGGCAGGCTAATTAGGGCACCTGATTTAAAAAGGGCCTCACTTAATTCAGTCAAGTGTGTGTTTGAGGAGCTGGGAGCAAGAGACACTAGGAGTTGAGAGTGGAAAGACATACTGCTGGAGGACTGAGGAATACAAGTGATATCAGACACAGGAGCAAGGTCCTGTGGTGAGGATAAAGAAGGTGTTGGGAGGAGGCCATGGGGAAGTAGCTCAGGGAGTTGTAGCTGTCACACAACTGTTACAGGAGACACTCTAAACTGCTGCAGTCCATAGGGTCCTGGGCTGGAACCTGGAATAGATGGTGGGCCTGGGTTCTCCCCTCCCCATTCTCCCAACTCCCTACTTGATACCAGAGGAGTTGACCTGGACTGTGGGTTCCACCAGAGGGGAAGGTCTCTGGCCTGTTCCCTGACCCATTAGATGGATCAACAGAGATTTCAGGGATTGTTCTTCCTTTTCCCCAGGCTGGCCAGTGACAATGTTAGCTGAGTGAAAGGCAGATTTGAGCTACAAAAGTGGCCAAACTCAGGGCTGTCATGAATCTCTGAGGCCAGCAAATCTGCCAAAAAAGCAGGACCCGCTAAGTCAGAGGAGTAACTTTGTCACACTGTTTTATAGACTCATAGACTTTAAGGCCAGAAGGGGACCATCGTGATCAAATGTGACCCCCCTGCACACCGCAGACTACTGAGCCTCACCCACCTGCTCCTGTAATAGATCTCTAACCTCTGGCTGAGTTACTGGAGTCCTCAAATCATGATTTAAAGACTTCAGGTTACAGAGAATCCACCATTTGCACTT